>JBAPLH010000128.1:3545000-4145000 GCA_037897445.1 Ceriops zippeliana
TTTTATCATCTTTATATGTGTGTGTGTGTGTGGGTCTCTCTCTCTCTCTCTCCCGAATTTTTGTTAAACTTAGCTTCTTTTTTCTGTTTTCATTAATTCCTTTTGATAATTTCGAGGACTTTTATGTTAATGGATTCGGTCATTTTGGTCCAAAATGCCAGAAATTAACCTCTCAGTGTTTCCATTAAGGGGAATCTTTTTCGTCTATTTTATTTTCGTTTTTTCAGATGTTTAATTGAGCTTTTTTTATTTAATTGTTTCTGACTTTCAGTGAAATCTCTTTTGGTCTTTGGATTTTGACAAAAAATGGAACCGATAGAGGACTTTGACCTCTTGAGCTATCTGATTTTGTTCCGAAATGTGTTAAATTGGTTTAAAAGTTTTGGGTCGATGTGAACAGGATGGTCCAATTCTGAAAGAAGCTAAGACTCGGATGATTTCAAGGGATAATAATGCTAACAAGAAGGAAATGTTGGAAGAAAATATCAAAGTTTCTGTTGATAAGAACAACTTGGAAAGATGGAAGCTTATTGGGGTTATTGCATTGGCCGAACGCAACTTAAAGGTATTAAACCTGTCATATATGCTTCTGTCTTGTATTCATGGATGTAGCATGTTCTGTGTATCACATCTCTTCTAAATAAGCCCATTGACCTTGAAAGAGAATACCCGATGAAGTGTGGGCTTGTGGATCTTCTGCAAGAGTACTGGATATCAGCAACAACTTCATTCAAGAATTACCTGGCCAAATTGGCTGCTTGAGTTCTTTGCAGGTATACAGAGCTCTCCTGTTTTTGTTGTAGGTGATGTTTTTATGCTTTTTGAGTATTTTCTTTTTCTTTTTTTTATTTGATGCAATATATATATGCATTTAATATCAATCTTACATATTGCCAGAAATTGTTCCTGAATGGTAATGATATGTTGAATGAATCCAATCACTGGGAAGCACTAACACCTCTGAAGCAACTTACTGTTCTATCTATGAGCCAAAACCAGTAAGTAGTTGTAGTTTCTATATTAGAAATTATGTGTTGGGGGCTTCAGGTACACTTTCCTGTTGCTGTGGTGTGCATTATTGACGGAATACTAGGTTATACCTGTTAACTTGTTCAGTTTGGATCTGCCACTACGCATATTTATGACCATGTGTTTGGTGCAGGTTAACATCTTTGCCTTCCCAATTGAGTGCACTGAGTTCTTTGAGGCAACTTCATGTTTCACACAACAAATTAGGTAGCATTCCAGTTGAAATTGGGCTATTGACTCAGCTTGAGGTTCTCAAAGCCAACAATAACAGGTATTCTTTGGAGATGGACATAAATATTTTAAGGATACAGCTCCTTTCTTCTTTGTTCTCAATGCTCTGTTTGCTCTGGTACAGGATAAACACCATCCCTGCATGTATAGGGAATTGTATTTCTCTTGTCGAGGTAGGATACTTGGTGATGACCTTTCCTTGTAAGTGATTCCCTATTGCAAGCAACACTCTGAGAATGCATTCTTTCCTTATCTTCTTGACTTTTTTTTTTTTTGGTTGCAGGTTGATCTTTCATCAAACCTTCTGACGGAGTTGCCAGAGACATTTGGCAACTTGCATAATATGAAGGTCCTTTTTTCATTCTTGTTTCTACCGTGTCTGTCTGCTTACCTCTTTGTTCCCTAAACCAAGTGGCTGGTGCTAACTTCTTGGGCACTGCTTCCATATAGATATTAATTTGGTCTTGTAAAAGTCTCTCCAGCAAAGGAATGTATTATATTCCACCAATCATTCCTACGTTTCTTGATGTCTGCCAGATTTTGCAGCTAAGTAACAATGGGTTAAAGTCATTTCCTTCTACAATGTTAAAGATGTGCGTACAGCTCTCAACCTTGGATCTTCATAACACAGAAATAACAATGGATGTCCTCCGCCAGGTAACTCTCACCATATGCAGCTTTTCCTTCCCCTTCTCCCCCAACTCTCCTTTATTTTATAACATTGCTGTAATACCTGCATTTACAGTTGGAAGGATGGAAAGCTTTTGATGAACGTCGACGCCTGAAACATCAGAAGCAACTTGATTTTCGAGTTATGGACTCTGCTGAGTTCGATGAAGGTGCAGATAAAAATTGATGGTCGTCTTTTCACAGATTGCGATTGGAAACTGCAAATTATTGTACAGGAAACCCTTTTTAATCAATCCATGTGTCACAATAGTGGGTGCATTTATTTAAAGAACGAGTTTGCTGCTTTCGGCCTTCCATAGCTTGTCGCCAAATACCAAATTAGCAAAGATGTAGACCATTACTGGCGATAACTCCGATTTTCTACCACAGTCGAAAGAAATCTGCTGCAAATTATATCAAATTGCTCAAGGGCACAAGGTCTATAGCGTCCGGCAACTCATTGAAAGCGATTAATAGTACCTGACCCTTTCCAAATTTATGTGCCCTTAGTGGAAACGAACATGCCCCCCTCTTTGTAAACGGGCTAACATCCCGTTTAACTGCATTTCCAATTTCCTCTGCCACAAAATACAACACAAGTTTCAGACATTTACAGATAATGGGCCGATATGGGAAGCCGACCAGCAATGAATCCAAATGCCAATACAGAAAACTTGCTTCCCCCGGTGAGTAAAATCATTCTGCAAAGCGCGAATCACACAATGCAATGGGAACGAGGTAAAAAAATATAAAAGTTCTTTTTTCTTAATTTAACGTAGCATAAAATTATTTTGAATAATCATTGGGATGATAGACGGTTGTTGCTCACAGATTTTGCGCTAAAACTATAAGATGAAATGGCTCAGTAAAGGTAAATTCAGAGAAAACAACCTAACAGAAGTAGATGGATATTTGAGGAATATCAATATCGTTGTCCTCGTCATCCTCACATGCCACAACCACGTCAAAGTGGCAATGGTTTGGAGGCAATTCTAGTTTGGCTACTTCCCTCACCAGATCAACCATTTTCCTGTCCATTCTCTCTTTGTGCCTCTGGAACATGCTATTGTAAAGAAGGCAACTACCACATGAGATGCTATAGGCATTCAGCCCCTTGTCCTTCAGCCACCGGATAACCTCCCTCAGTGTAGGATTATCTTTCAAAATCCACCTGTCCCAAACAGTCCAGCTCATGTCCTGATGCTTGATGACCTTGGGTGGGACTGGCTCAGCCATGGAGAACAATGGAAGCGCCAGGTTGGCAAAAGTATTTCTGTAATCCTCCAGTTTGTGATCCCCATCCAGAACCTTGTACAGCTCCAGGCACACAAGACCTGTGGCCATGGCGGTGGAGGTTGCAATAGCAGGAATTATCCTTCCAGCAATAAACTTGGCTTTCAGTTTGTCAACCTCAGGAATGCTGTAGTTTCTGGCTCTCATGTTGGCAAGTGCAGCTATCAGATCCATGTGGTAGTTTGTGTCATCGTCCTGCACAGACAAAGAATCAGTCACCAGACAATAGTATCACTAGATTTAAACTTGATAGGTTTTGGGGACCTATATTGGAAATAACATTATTCCCCAATACCATGCACCCCTAACATCAAGTGCCCCAAAGTTATGATGAGGACTCATAAAACCACAACCATGACATACTCATACAAGATCAACTACTATTGCAACAGGATTGTGAGATAGACTAATTCTAAGTTTGTCAAAGAGCACGGTGCCCAAAGACATGTTGCAAAAAGGATATTGACAAGATGATACCTTCTCAAACTGAATTGGCTTCATCCTGAAAGCCGGTGGCAGCTTCTGCCTGCACTTCTCTAAAACCATTATTAGCTCATTAATAATTGCAACATCATCACCAGATGCAGTCAACAGACTGGTTGCCTTCTCATCAGTCTCAATTTTTACATCTTTTCTGGGCTGAAATTCTGGAATTATCACCTTCTCAACAGCCTCTGCAAAAACCTTGGAATTCTTAACCCAGTCAGGAACTGGGATGCCAAAAGTTTCTGCACGTAATATGGATGCTGCCATAACAAAATGAAGGTGACAAGGATCAGCAGCTGAGAACCAAAGTGGACAAGGGAACCGCTTTGGGGCTGACCAGAATGGAGCACCAGTACTAGTCATAGAATCCTCAGGAAATGTGTAAATCAACTGCTTCACACGATTAGTGAAATAGTCTTCAAACCTGAATACAAAAGAAGTGAAGTGTCAGAGACAGTTAAAACATGTTCTAGCATTAAAAAGTCACATTGAAACCTCAGAGGGAATGGGCATACTTTATACGAGCCCATGTAATGCAATCTTGAAATGTCTCACACTTTTCCTTGTCAAGGCACTCGAGAATGTGCTCCAAGGTATCCTTTGACTGAGCATCAGCAGCCTTGGTCATTGCAGTGGTATATTCAGACGGGTTGGATAGATAGGCATTCACTTCTGCTGGAATTTTCTCCAGCAAACCCTCAAACTCAGATCGAGCCCATGTCAAGCAATGATCAATGTTGTGAGGGAATGAGTGAACAGTGCACATGGGTGCTTGTTTTTCAGGAGGATCTCTTGATGCACCATAATTTTCTGTTAAGTGAGGAATGATCATTTGAGTGTTGCATTTTGTACCAAGAGTTCCAGACTCAAGAAGTGGCCTCGAGAAGTACAAGCACCTCTGATCAACATACAACCTTGCATTGACATTGTCTAGGGCATTTATAACAGTAGTTAAATTTTCCCAGAAGGAATCATCAAACAAGTTCTCAGTTTCAGGGCCCACACGATTCTGCCATGCCACAACATTAAGATGTGGATTTATACATGCAGCAGCAGAAGCAGCAACTGTGGACTTAGATTGTCCAATGTTCCAATCGCGGAAAAGAAACTGCCTACTGAGATTACTCTTCTCTATAACATCATCATCAGTTACTGTAAGCTTCCCTTCACCACATGATACTCCCATAAGTGCAATATTCTTCAAGAACTCACAGCCAAGTGCACCAGAACCTACAATAAACACATTAGCATCTTCCAGTTTCTTCTGGAGCTTGGACCCAAAAACTGAAATCTGTGCATCATAACGACTATTTAATGGCCTGAAGTCACTGGGATCCAGATTCTGTGTTGGAAGTGATTCCACTGAGTCAAAATACAAGAACTGCAATGTCAAATATAAGAAATATGGTTAGGCTTCTAGAAAATTGGATTGAAGACATGCTCATAGATGCTAAACTGTACAAAAAAGGTAGTTGCTTCTTTGAAGCAAGTATGACTAATGAATGAACTAATGCTAAACCATTGAAACAAAGGGTTCAATCAGTGGGTTACTCTTATTAGTTGATGAAACTAGCATGCAGAATGCTTTGGCGACCAAGCTGAAGTTTCAGAGACAAAACTGTATAAGCACAGCTTATACATAACACTCAATAACAGAAGCCAGAACAGCATATTACCAACCTGAAACAGAGGATGAAACTTCCCAGTACATGCTTTGACAACCTCTTGTCCCACAATACCACCAAACATGGCAGCCATGGGATTCAAAACAGCCCTGGCACCAAAGGCAAAGTGTCGTAAAAGCTTTGGGTTAATGTCTTCCACTCCCCCATCTCCCAAGCTTAAATTGATGTGACCTGCCAGAGATATAAGCTTTTGAACATCGTCTTCTGAGCCAGCTATGGGGAAGCGACCCATCTCAGACACAAATTTATCCAGTGCTTGGAATGCCAAGTGTAGGAGAGGCGATCGGTCAAACTTAGAGAAATCACTCAAGAGAAAATCACCAGGGTTTTTAAGAGCTTCTCTCAATGGCTTAAAGTTTAGGATTTTAGGCTGCTTCACCTGTGTGACGATGCCACCTTTCTGATAGGCACCAAAGTTTGTTGTGTCCTCCTCAAGCACAAATGAGAAAGGCCTGGAATTTTTAATTTTTCTGGGTTTTGCATCATTCAATTCTGTCATTCCATGAACTTCAGTGAATACAACAAGATCACCGTCCTGAAACTCAAGCCTTTCATCATCAACACATGAAACAAGTGCAGGGTTGTCATTGCTGATTGATGCAATTATACCCATGTGTGGTTCCTCTCCATCAACATCAAAAACAGTGAATTCTGCTCCAAAGTCACAAAACACAGAACCAAAAAGCCCTCTCACTTCAGCCTTAATAAAAGAGATTGGAGGTTGATGATTATGGCAGTAGTCATTAAATTCAATGGCTTTTTCAAGACCTATGTCAGTAAATACAACTGCCTGTATAATCAGAAGACAAACAGGAACATGTGAGATAAATTTCTGAAAGTGCACATAAAGTGACTCAAGAGAATGCATAAATGGAGGTCTTGGATCATTGGTCAAGTTAGATCAAAGGGACTTATTCCTAGTCAAAATAGCTAGAAAAGCACACAAAGACAGAAGTACCTGGAAACTAGAAAGATGCTCCTTTGTCAATTTTGTGGTCAATGTAGAAATGATAACTGCATTATTGAGTTCCTGCAACTTCTGAACAGAAGCTAGTGCCCTGTTTTTACCTATGTCACTCTCTGAGAAAACAAAACTACTTGACAGATCCCACAACTCCACTGCTTTCATCATGCAGTGTTACAGACTTGACACCAGCAAGAATGAGGTTTTTAGCTGCAAAAGCAACAGCAATTAACGTGTGAGATAGAGTTGGGGGGCGAGGGAGAGGGTGGGAGAGAGAGAGAGGCACATCAAATGAGAAAGCCTCAACTCAGATTGAAGACAGTGGCACACAACTAAATCACTTGCCTCCCCACCTGGCAAGTAGATTCAACTGGTCTACCTGTTTCCTCGTCCCCACCCACTGGGGATGGGGCATTTGCACAATGAGCCATGCAACAGTAGTGAAATTTCTTGAAAAAGGCAGTGGCAAGAAGACCAACCAACCAAATGGAATGGAAAAGAGAAAGAAAAGACAGTAATATATTCTTGTACCATATCAAATTTGGTCATCGTTTATATATTATTGAAGCCGGGGCAACAAACTGTCTTAATCATTGTAACGAAGAAAAGTGTAGAAAGAAAAACCAAAGGCAATACAAGAAGTAACATCTTCACCTAATATAAGTACAATTGCTAAATGAGATGGGATACAACAACGGGGAAAAGAGGGAAGTGGGAAGAATGGAACAAATTATGCCGATAGATCTTAAATCCAAGACAACTTTAACATCAACAAATGAAAAATCGGGCAACTGGGTGTAAAACAAAGATCCACCACACCAAAACCAAAACACGAAACCCAATTATACTAAATTGACCAGGGTATTAACAATACAAATACCTTACCAAAAAAATTCCAAACAAATAAACAAAGAAAAAAGGTCGTCCTATACTTACCAATCTCAGCGCCCAGACCTTGCATCCCGGAGATGAGGACATTAGAAGCAAAAAGCCTCCGCATGGTCTCTCGACCATACACGGCGAGCTGCCGGCTGTGCAGATCCTCATCGATAACGGTGTGATTAGCATCACCAAGGCCCATGATCAGCGTTTCCCCTGCAGCGGCGCCGCTACTACCGCCAACAACACCACCACCACAGCGATCGTGACCGTCGCAGTGGTCGCCGCTGCTACTACTGACACTACTTGTGCTTTTGTTATTAGCAGCGGTTGCAGATTCTACCAGGCAATCGATGCGGTGCTTCTTGCAGCCCGAAGTGTTGTTTTCTTCTTCTCCTTCTAAAAGCACTCCCTCAACAGTTCGCTTTCTTGGAAGCATAAAGTGCAGCAGACTGCCAAACACGCCACAAAACCCCATGGAAATTAGTAAAATCGAGAGCGGATTAAGTAATCCCTGATTAGCAAGAATTAGTCCAAGGAAGATGGGTGCCAAAACCATAAACCCAAATTTCAAGAACATGGTTGCAAGATCAAGATCCCAATCCAAGAAAAGAAAGATTAATCTTGAGAGAAGAAACGAACCGATTAGGACCTGCAACCAAAGGTAGAACGAAATCTGAGCTGGAGATATATCTACGTATATATCTATATATATATATATATATATATATAGAGAGAGAGAGAGAGAGAGGGCCAATTTTATAGTTTTCGTGGATTCTTTGTATGTTAGTTTTCTGGGAATGTTTGGAAGATTTGCAGGGAAATGGAGAGAGAGAGAGAGCGAGAGTTTTTACCTCTCTTTGGGTGGAGACGATGATAATTCAAGGTGGGAAAAGAAAAGGGTCTGGCCAGAACGATGCTCACTTAACGATGATACGTCGACGTTTCATAGCTCAACATACCCATAATAATAAATGCTTTTTTTTAAAAAAAAAATTTAATCTCAAGTCTCACTCCAAAATTATAAATAATTGGGTAAGTTATAGGTTATAATTCAATGATGGGAATGCACCCGTAATTTGGCACAGAAAAGCGGTGCAAGAGTGCCTCATTATTTTTATGGGCTTCTCCAAGTCGAGACAAGGACTTGGGAGGGGCTTCATCCTGTTTTATCGTCGTGGGCTGAAGAGCATCAGTCATGCATCGAGGGCTCCATCCGAATCCGTAATCACCCCACCCCACATGCATAATCCAAGTGGCGGGGCTATGTGACCAGGCGGAACCCAACGCAAGTGACAGGGAGTCAGGCTCCAACGATCCAGAACCTGTTAAAAAACCTGAATTCCTGGAGCTCATTGTCCAAGCTTCCAGTGTGGACCCGAATTCGTCTCCACGACTTTTTTTTTTTTTTTGCGGGGCCACTTGTCTGGTCATTTGGCCCAAATTGTTTGAAACTCGATTTAATTTAATCTATATTCACTTAACAATTCAGTAACTCATAACTTGAAACTCGATTGGTTCAAACTTTGATTAACCTGAAATTTGATTTTTTGTTTTGAATCTAAAATTCAAATACCTTAAAACAATTCTGCCTGAATCTAACCCAATCCATCGATTTCTCACTTTTTTTTTTATTGCGTATGAACCAAATACTAAAGACATTGTCGATCATTTTATAGTGTGCTTGTTGTCTAATTAATAAGGATAAATGTTTATGACGGTCCAGAGGCCAACCTGAACGTCGGTCTCATTGGATAAAAATAATTTTTGAACTGCTTTTTTTATTTCAAATTTTTATTCGTAATTATTATTAGATGTGTAATTAAGACAACAAAATATATAATAAAAGGAGTGTAATCAAATGCTATTAGATATTTTTGTAATTCGTCTTATATTTTATGTTGTTCAGTTGCATATTGTACCCTTTCACTTATTGATTTTTAAAAATTTTCAAATAATATTTTAAAATAAATATTTTAAAATATTATTTACTATTAAATGATATCTACATTAGGCTTGTCATCCGGCCCACTCCTGATGGCAGCATGTAATGAGGCTCAATTAATAATCGGCGAGTCAGAGTTGTTACCTGATCAGACGGATGACCTGAATGGCGTGATGAGTGAGTCAGAAGACTCGCCGTCGGGACTGGGGTTTATCAGAACATTAATGGCGAGGTGCACATGCCATGCATGTGCACTGTTTCAAACATGACTTAAGACTTACAATGCGGCCATGTTAGGCGTCTGCTCTAAGATGGGGATTGAATTATTAAGCCCTGGAAACTGCTGCAATTATTTTATTTCTAGGTTATATTATTTTCAGTCCACACACAACCACGCCAATGTCCAACGTATCGCATGCATGCCGACGTGTGCGTAATGTACACACCCCTGGTGCCTACTCTTTGTTAGCCTGTCCAATTGCATCGTCCCAGCCACAAGCGGGAGACATGGGCGCAGCGGCCGCTTAATTGCTCAATTGAGGTTGAGGCCCTAGCGACAAATTAACGACGAAAGATTCACGGCTGTCCGTGCCATTGTTCCCACACCGTGGAGCGTAACTGTGCGGCCCCCGATCAGCCATAAATGTTGGAAGCATAACTGTGCAAATGCCGATGGAAATATATTTCATGGGTCTTTGTCCCTTTGCGGGACAAGAAAACAGAGGAGACGTCATTGGGGCCCCAAGTTAGGCATAACAAACGCAAAAAGTAAACTTTGGGATCCAGAATTCCCCGTATCGCTCAAAACTTGTAGGCCCATAGGGCCACAATGCCAAAATCTTCTCTCCCGAAATTCCCATATTCTCGTAAAAAAAAAAAAACCTAGCCTTGTACAATGAAACAGCTGGTCATTCATATATAAACTAAACACATTTTGACATTCCACAACTAGTACACATATCATGGCCGAAACTCTGAAGAAATAAACAGTTAAGCTTCTCTTTTTCCTTTCCTTTTCATACTGAGGGACGACCCTTGCCATTGTGGTGAGGTTAACTAGGAGATCACAAGTTTGAAATGCAGAAACATTCTCTGAGTAACATTAATATATGTGCTATACGAGCTTTAAGAATCTATAATTATGCACAGCAGGGCAAACTCGATGGCAACCTTTTTTTTTTTAACATGAATTTAATTGTAACCAATTACATTCTGCCAAACATAAAGGCATTTCTACTTACAACTGTTGTTGCCAGTCCGCAACAAAATTGAGAGAATTTCGGAGAAGTTTGGGCGCTTGGAAGGGCAACTGTTCCAGCATTTTGTCATGAGAGATTTCAGGAATTGTGGGCAGTCCTTGGGGATTTCAGGCCTTAGACCACAAGCAGCTATCCCAACGGCTGTCTGCACGGGTGAATATGCAGCATAAGCTGCCTCACCAGTCACCATCTCCCAAATCACCATCCCAAAACTATACGCATTACTCATCCATGTCTCTGTAACACTCTCTGGGTCACCTGCAATAATCTGCTTACCAACCAGAAAGGAAGGGGGACAAAGCCATTTTCAGCCTAGGCATACCTTAAGGATTACAGCATAAAATTTAGAGGAGGAATCACAATGAACCAAAGAATCATTGACATGGGTGTTCTATGACTACAAATAAAAGAAACTTGGCAAAAGTTGCAGGCTGCTGGCTCAGAATTAGGCATAGAAAAGGACAAGGGTCATGCTTGTTTATAAGGTTCATTTAGCAGGCTCCACTAAATAGATTATCTTGGCAAAAGTCAAGGAGAAAAGTGCAGTAGATATGATTGTCTGTCTATTGCAGAATGAAGAGTGCTTATGCAAAGGCATACATTAGACTGAAATTTAAAGCCAAAACAATAATTGAGACATGTTACGCATGCTAAAATCAATTATGCTGGGATAAGTACTGTTTTAAAGTCTCTTTTCATGATTAGTCAAATTAAACAGAAAGTAGTGCTCATATACAATGAATCTAAAAAGTTTTTCACTATCATAACACTGGCATAATATTTTCTTAAAAGCAGACCCATTATAATTATTTGAAACCCTGTTAAGTTGAAAGTAAATTAGTTTTTCCTCAAAATAAAAGAAGAAGAAGAAGAAGAAGAAGAAGGTAGTGTATTATAAATGGATGATGGAGATCAAGTAGCAAAACAATCATACGGTGCAGATAAACAGCACAGTATCAAAGTGAAAACTCTGAGACACCTGGGAGTAAGATGGAAATAGAATATTCACTTCACCAATGAAGGAAGCAAATTAATATCCAATTTCACTAAGTAACAAAATTTTGGAAAATTTAGATTGTGCAAAACAGAGTACAAACCTCTGGAGCAAGCCACCGATAACCATCAGTTTCATACTCCATCACCTCCCCCATACTTTTGCAAGCAGTGACTATACCCATGTCCCCTAAGCAAGCATTCCCATGCCGGTCCAAAAGAATTCTCAGTGTGTTGAGGTCTCTATATGCAACACCATGATCATTCACGAACTTAATCCCTTCTGCTACATCTACTGCAATTCTTATTATCTCCTTACCCTGAAGCCTCTTCTTTTTTAGCATTAACTCATTAGCAGATCCTCCTTCCATCAATTTGGTCACCACACACAATCCATGATTTTCATCTATGCAGACACCATAAAATTGCAGAATGTTCTTATGTCCACAAGTCATCAACTCCAACAGATCTCTATGTAGCTCGAAGTCATAAGAGTTCCCTTTGTCGCAGCCTTTCAGCTTCTCAATCGCAACTGTTTTTCCCTTGTAAACTCCCTTAAAAGAATTTGGCCTAACCTGATCAATAAATTCAAGACTATCGGAGTTCAAGAGCCATTTCCCAATTTCATTCCCACCAAACTGGATAGTTTGCCATTCATCAACAGATACAACAATTGATGAAGTGGGTAAGGGTATCTCAAGCTGAATCTTCATATTCAAGCTCTCAACCCCACAGTGGTAATTCTGCTCACCGGGATCATCTTCAATATCTCCAAATTGTTCCCATCTACTATTCTCTTCTTGGCACCCGCAAAGTCCAAAGGGAAGCTTCACTGTGGTTGATTTTGGCTTCTTTATAGCTGATTTTAGAGCACTTTCTATCTGCATTCTGAACAATTTCTCTTGTCCGGCTCGAACTAAGAGCTGAACAACCCCGAGAGTAGATCCCTTCTTTTCAAATATCTGCATCTTCTTGCAACAAATGGATGCACTATCTAATGCACCAGACATTGCTGGCCAAGAAATCGTAGAGTTGCAAGCAAATGTTAGCTTAAATACAGAACCCTGGACCTCATCATCAGACCCATCTTGTATCATTATTGCTGGATGCTCATCAACTGAAGCCTGCTCTATCAACTTCATGTGTAGAAACACATCTTTCATGTCAAATCCTGCCTGTGCATAACTGCAAAACACCAAAAATAGAAAAAACAATGAGTAGCGAAAACCAAGTTAAGAAATAAAACAAAAACTGAACTGTCCTAAAACCCACGAAAATCCCAAAGACTCCAATGCAGTAGAAGTCACAAACTCAGATTCTTTTTTTTTGGATCCTCACAAACTTAAATGGAGAACAGTCACGAAAAAGATGTTATCTTTGTGTTATTTTCTGGTTCTGAGGCAAGCAAACAGAACCCTTATTCAAAAGTAGCATCCAACTAAGGCAAAGCAAACCTGAGAGGCAAAGAGTCAAAATGCTTCTTGATATTGGACACAAGCTTCTCCGGCAGCTGACTCCCAGGATACAATTGGGTGAGGTTTCGGACAACGCTGGCCCACACAACCTTCCTGCAGTTCTCGCCCTTGGTATTGCCATTGCCCTGTGGTGGTCCTTGCTGCTGCAACAAGTGCAAGTCACGTGCCGAGTCAAGACTGAGGGAGTTCTTGAGCGACGCAATCGCCTCCGACACGTTCCGGCTCAGCTTCTGGAACCGCTTCTGCATGGCCGAGGATGATGCCACCGCGCAGTCCTTGTTGGGGACATTGGAAGACGATGACGAGGAAGTGCAGATTTCGGGCGGCAACGTCGTAATTTCCGATCTGTCCTGGGTCCGCATCAGGACTTGTTCAACCATGTCCTCGTCGGTGCTGGCTCGGCCCGACCAGCACTCCAGAGCTGCGGCCATGGCTTGCTGTGCTTGGCGTTCGGCGAGTGCGTGTGTGCGCGTGAAGTTAAGCCAATGCTAAGGGTAAGGCAAGGCAAAACTAGCCCGTTTCAGATTTCCGTGCTTGGCCATTTGTTTTTTAGTTTCCGTCCTGCCAGAGGAGGAAAAAAAAAAAAAGAAAAGGAACAGAGTGGGGGATTGGTTCGTTTGGGAGGTGGAGTGTAATAAATAATGATTAAAAAAAAAGAAAAAAAGGAAGAAGGTAACCATGTGAGCGATCTCATACTGTAATTTTGATGGCGTTGTATAATTTTTATTCTCTTATTAATTTTATCATTATTTGAATGTTTTTAACATATATTAAAATTATTTACTCGCATCTCAATTCAATTATATATATATATATATATATTAAAGTATGGATTGGGTGCGTGATGAAACTGGGTGCTACCATTATTTAGATTTATGAAACTAACGAGTAGGAGTAAGTTGAGAAGAATAACGAGAGCGACTTTTTCACGCGCTTGTGCGATGTGTATGCACCATGCCATGCACAACCCACATCCGATGCCCTGATTTGACAGCTGGGGGATGATCCGTGATGCTGACGACGTACGTGAGATAATATATGCTCGTAAACTTCAAGTTTGGCCCAACAAAAACAGACGAACGAGTAAATACGTTACAGGAACCGTATCTCTACCATGTGGCCCTTTGGGCCTCGTCGGAGGATCAAAACGATCTGTCACAAACAAGCGTCCCCGGCTCTTCGAGAGAAAAATAAATAATTTGGGGACCGGCGGCTGTTATTCGACGCGGGGTCCACTCTTGGTCTGTCTGTCACGCGGTGAGGCAAACCCTACGACGGGCAAAATCACGTGAAACGGCGGTGGTCTGTATACGGCGTTGATACTGTATATAAACATTTGATCGATTTCGGACACGACCGGTTGGGGCATTCACATCCCTGGTTCCCGCTTATGATTATGACCCGGTCTTCGGTTCCTACGTCAAACGGTGTCGTACGAACTATTCTCCAAAAATAACAAAATTACTACGTGCACGTTTCTTACATTGGGCCCTTCTGAGGCCCGGCCCATGAACTTTACTTTAAAATATACACACATGTATATAATTTATTATAAAAATATTATTTATGTTAAAATCTGTGACTTTTATTCATAAAATTATTTAATATAATATTTATAATAAAAAAAAAAAAACAGAAAATTAGCTCGGCGATGTCGTTTTAAAAGTCAAGCCATGTACGTTATGATTATGATTGTGCATCACCCTCTCCATCTCGGGCTTCTCTGGATCTGAACCAAGAAGAGAACTCAAAGGATCGATTTCTGTCGAAGAATTCTACCTTACCGATTATTTTAATCAAAGAGATCCGAATCTTTCTTTTATTTATTTGCAATTTAGACCAATGTTGTTTTTTAATTGCGTACAATAAAACTGGCGCAAAGTTGGATACAAACTCAACAGAGACTACATTTTATGTTTTTTGTTTTTGGTTTTTGAGATCTTTGGTTAAGATCAATCTACTTGATCTTTAATGGCATCTACCAGTGGGGCAAAGCCCTTCGGAGAAGACGAAGATTTGGAGGAAGAGGAGGAAGTACGTTTCCTTTCTTTCTTTTTTTTTTTTTAATGTCTTCATCTTGGAATTTAATTTTTTTTTATTATGATTTTTCCGTTTGAATGGAATGGCAGAGCAAAAATTTACGTAGCCTGACGTTTTGTAGTTTTCTGTTAAAAGAAGATTTGATTGTAATTATTTATTTATTCATCTTTGAAAATTAGTTGATGAACCGAAGATGATCGCCTTTATTGGTTAATTCGTTGAGAACTTAAGCGGAGAAATAAACTGATTGTTTTTCTTTGTATTTTTTTCTTTTTTCTGTTTGCCAGCTCGAACGATTTGATGATTTCACTCTTGCTTCTTCTTGGGAAAGTATGTATGTATGTATAAAGCTTGTTTGGTGACTGAGACCATGTGAGTCGGACATCATAGGTCTTACGTTAGAGTCTTTGCTTTTTGTTTTTTTGTTATTCCTTAGGTTTATATCTGAAATAGAGGCAATTTGTCGGCAATGGCAAGCTGATGGTCCAAGGAATTTGTTGGTAGGCCTCCTTGAGTGTGAGAAACTCTTCTTTTGTTTGGTTGATGACTCGGACTAAAAATCTGTTGACACTCTGCCAAAAACTTTTCTTGTTCAGACAGAGTAATTCATATCCTTATGATTATCTCACGACCCTTGAACTAAGATTCTTTTTCAAATACATGTTTGTTTGTAGGAAAAGGGGGCAGTTCAGTTGGAGATTTTTCAGAACTTGTATGTGGTCAAATTTGAGTTGAAATACGCTACGAGGAGTTATAGCATGGAGTATTACTTTGAAACCGACAATGGAGGTACTTTTCTTCTTTCTACCTATGCTTAATGTGGCAGACAATTCTTGCCTTCTATATATTCATTGGAACATTGATTGGCACAGGAAAAAATTCAGAATGGAATTCTACCTTGCATGATTTGCAATTATGCTTTGGTGTACAGGAATTTTTGGTATGTTTAAAACTTTTCATTATGGCACTTTTTTTTTTTTTTTTGTTTGTGATCCTTGCATTATCTTCACACATAATGTGTTTGTGTCACCAGGTGATTTCTCCCCAAAGTGCCAGTGGCGTGGTTCTCGATGCACCAGAGGCTTGTAAGCTCTTAAGTGCAATTGCTATTGCCTTGTCAAATTCTTCCAGGTAGGATTTCGAGTTCAAGATTTTTCTGCTTAAGCTGTTAACATACGGTGGTTGTATTTGAGTCTTCATGTCATATAATATATTTCTTTGTGCACAATACATTGGAGTTTATGTTGATATCTAAGTAGCACTGTCATTTTGCGACAAAGTCTTGCACTCATGAAATATTCAATCTTAGTTATATTGAATGCTATACTCTTGCATAGAGTTTATAATTCAAGTAACTCAAATTGCACATATCCATTGCATTTGAGATACACAGCTCTTGGCCGGCATTTGTTCCAGTGCATGATCCTTCCCGTAAGGCCTATATTGGAATTCAAAATATGGCAACTGTTTTCACTAGAAGATTTGAGGCAGACCGCATTGCTAGCCAGGTTCCTGTGAAACTTATGCATTTGGAAGGGTTATACGAGTTATTTCTTTCTAAATTTGTAAGTTTCCTGTTTACTTCATCCAGTGTCAATACATGTGCATAATATCCTCCTTCTTTCTTTGCATTCCTGGGAAGGCAAATGTTCTTGCTCTAAGCTGCTTGCATAAGCTTTCATGTCCATGCGTGTACAAAATTTTTTCCATTAATGCTTCTTGCACTTTGGTGTTAAATGGGTCATTTAATGGTGATTTTAATTTTTCTGTTTGTAAGGCCTATTCCATGTTGGACCTACAAATGCATCACTTCAAAGTTCATTTTACAATGAAGTCAACCTACAGAACTCTTCCTTATGATGAGGATGATGATCTCCAAAATCTTGATGCTGGACATGAAGAAAATGAAAGAAATTCTGGTGATGATACACACATTAAATTACATTGGGATGATGATTGTCCTTGGAGTGAGTGGTATTCCACAGAGGACCCAGTAAAAGGTAAAATTAAAATTTTGCTTGTATTTAAACCTTTTATATCCAGAAATTAAGTGTTGCTGGTCCTTGATGTGCTGAATGCAACCAGGATTTGAATTGATTGTTACATGGTCAGAGAAGATAGTTGAAAGTGCCCTAGAAATGGCTGAATTAGAAAATGCTTCACCGCATGAGGCTGCAAAATGGATTATACTCCCAGTTTTGTCTCCAAATCTGTAAGAATTTTCTGTTACCAAGTTGCTTGTTTATAAGGCATGGTAGAGATTTAGAATGTTGGCTATTTGACTGCATGGTTTTATGTGGTGTATTGTCTGGATTTAGAATGTCTTCATGGTTATTCTACTAAAAGCCAGATTTGCTTTCTTATTCCATTAGAAAATTAGGTTCAGATTTCTTGTTTTTTGTTGCTGCCTCTATTCCTCATCTCCTAGAGATTTTTCTTCTTAGTTTCTTCCATATTTTTGTAAAAGAATTTGCTTTGTGGTTTCAGCATTGAAAGTAAACATACAGCAAAACGCCGTTTCATTTGTCATCAGTTAAACTGCATAATATACTTTCTATAAAATTAACTAAGAAATATGTTCTCCACATAGACATTCTTTTTCTTGTAGTGCTGTTTATATTTTTCTTTGTTAATATTATAATGACATCTAATCTATTATCATTCTTTGAAGTAATAGTTCAGAAGGGAAAAGCATTGGGTTTTCTTCCCAGTTGGCTCTTTTGATTAGTTCATTGGACATGTCATTTAATGCCCAATTCATGGAGGATTTTGTATCAGGTAGAGTAATCTTTATTGCCTATTTATTAGTTTAATGCATAGCTATTTTTCTAACTTTTATTTATTCTAAATTCATTTTGCTATGTTATTGTTTTTGGTTCACGGCAGCTGACAATCCAGGTTCTGATAATCTCAACTCTTCATTAGTTGTACCCCCACCAACAGTTCTTGATCGAGTGTTCAAAGATCTTTTTCACGAAGGTTTTTTTTTTGTCCCTCCCATGCTTTTCTTTTTATTTTTTTGGGTGGTGTTGATGATGGTGATCAAATTTTGTATGACTATGGCCATTGGCATTCATACTGTGCTGTAACCATATCTTATTTAAACCCAAATGGTTCCTTTTACACATTTTTGTTTATATTATTTTGAGCACTTAATTTATTATTAGGATAGAAGGTTACTTTGCAATGTCCAGTTTCTGTCTTTGAGCAACATTGTGTAGTTGATTAGGTTTCAGTTCATTGTGCAATGCCTTGGGCATAAGAGCTGAGTTAGGGGTTGAAGCCTATTGCACTCATCTTGGGCCCTTCTAAGTAAGGCACCTGAGAATTTCATGATTGAATTCTACACACTTTCATTAATTGGAGTGGAAAAATCAGTGAAACTATAATCATTGAGGAAAATGTGACTGAATAATTTATTAGCTATCTTCATAGCTGCCCAAAGGACACTTTTTCTTCAAAATATATGCAATTGTAGGGGCTTCAGATTTAGTAAATATAAGATATGAATGTGAGTTTAAGTTTAGATTACCAATTTTCCTGTGGAGTTCTTAACTTCTAGCTTTCTACATCCAGGATCTGCTTCCCCAGATTTCACCAAAGGTGAGCATAAGAATTCTCGATGCATTAAAGGGGCACCACTGGAATCTCTGTTCGCACAGTTTTGTTTGCATGTGCTTTGGGTTGGTAACTGCAACATACGTGGTAAGCAGGAAACAGAAGTGTGTTATTTGTTCTTGTATTGGTGTTTATGAATCTCATTTATCAACTTTTGTAGATTTTTAGCTCCGTTTTTCCTTTTTTATTTGACTGGATTTTCGTTTCCATTCATGTATGTCTAGCCATTGCTGTGCTCTGGATAGAGTTTATTAGAGAGGTTCGTTGGTGTTGGGAAGAGTCACAGCCATTGCCCAAGATGCCAGTGAATGGCTCAATTGACTTATCAACTTGTTTGATTAACCAGAAGCTGCAAATGGTAATATTCCATCTCATATTGAGCTTATGTGAGTTTTGCTTAAAATGCCATACCTTTTCTGTATAAGTGGACTAATTGCTGTTTTTACACATCAAACAATAATTCTGCACTTGATCAATATTGTGAACTGTTACCTTGAAACCTTTAAATTCTAATAACACAGTGCTGGACTAAATACTTTTTCCCATTCTTTTCTAATTTCCTACTGAGTGAGTTTTGACTGTTGAATATCCTTTCGGCAATGCCAAATTGGCTGCATGTCATTTTTATTCAGTGACCTTGCCATCTTTTTCAACTGTTAACTGGTGAGGTTGGTGGAGATTTTGCACAAGTTTTCCCATTTGAGTTGTTTGACAGCGAAGCTTTTTGATTTGGTGTCAACAATCGGTTTCTATTTAGGGAACATATTACCATTGTAACAACCTATTTTGTAAATTGTTCACTTGAAGAAGTGTTTTATGATTTATTGAATATCTAAAACATAAAGCTCTTATACATATAGCATAGCATATGTAATGCCATGGCCTAAACATGTCAATTTACATTTTGCTGTTCAGCTTGCTATATGTATTGAGAAGAAGTGTGAACTGAATGAAGAATTTCAAGATTGTATAGGTGGTGATGATTATACTGATTCTGAGACCAAGGTGAGACTTTCTTTTGTTGCTGTTCTGGTGCTTGCGTTAGACTTGAAGAGATTTATTTGTATTTTCTTGTTTTGCATTAAGTTCTTCTCCAATGGAATGTGCAGGAGAACAGTATTGGACATGATGCAGCTGATGAGCAAATGCGTCGAGAAGAGATTGATGCGATTCGTGACAGGTGAACTAAGCAAGTGAGAGTTCCTTTATATTCTATATAGAAACTGTCTGAGTTTTTAAGGGTTCGTCAAATTTTTTTGAATTTATGATTTCAATTCTTAAAGAAGAAAGCTTGTAACTGGTTGCCTTCAAAATCTTTTCTTTGCTTTTTTTTTTTATTTTTGGTTATTATTACATTTGAATCTTTAATTTAAGTGCACAAACTGTTCTCAAATGCTTTAGCATTATGGTTTCTTGAGAAGTTGGTATCTCCTCTGCCTGCATTGATGTGTGGGTGTGGGCCCTATCACTAGATACACTTCAAGTTGGGTGGCTTTTCTCCATGTGCTTAGGTTGATTTTCATAGCCTTTTTAATGTTAAAAATGCAGCACTGTTATCAATGTCATGAATGGATCTAGTGTGAATTGAAACTCAAGTCCTGTAGAATAGCCCTAGTGATTTTATTTATTTTAAATTTTAACTTGGATTTTGGAGTGTCCTCTGGTGATTCGATTTGGTATGAATATAAACTTGGATAGTGGAGCATAATTCTTTTTATTTACTAAAATGTTTTATTTTCCTTGCCATGTATTTATTTTTCCATTTCATTTTGCTTTTGTTGCTTAGTTATGTATATATGGAGTTTAAATTGGCAGATATCATTTGAGAAAGCCTCTTGTTTGTTAGCACTGAGAATGATCCATCAATTCCCACATGACTTGTGCATAACTCTGCTGCCTATAACGCAGCCCCTTAATGCAGGATGGTTTGCATAGATCTGGAAAATTGACATCAAGGTCTAGTTTGAATCCTGAAGATGCAGTTTCTGTTAACCACAAATCCTCAGATCCTTATAGGAGGGGCTCAGCTGGTAGTGTGGTGTCTATGATGCTTTTGAAGTCGCATCAAAGCATGCATGCCCCCTTCATGCAGGTTTTCCATCTGCAGACCTTTTAGCATTTGTGTTATTGCAGAAGGTAATGTATATAAACCCCCTGATGCACATGTGAATTATTATAGGATCCACCACTTATGACAGAAGACATGCATGAAGAACGACAGCAGGCTGTTGAAGCATTTGCTGATTCATTTGTAAGCTCAAGTACTTCTATGATTTATTTATGAGCAGTACTTATTTCTGAAGGATGACTATGAGAGGCCCAAAGAGTCTGATATAATTAAAAGGAATGCTATTAGTTTGCCACCGTGGAGGGATTTTGACATTTACTTACTCGGGGTGAATATTTTCACAAAGTTTGTCCTGATATATCCAAAATTAACTTTCTATCAAAGAACAACAGCATGGACAATGTCTTCTAAGAAGATGAGTTTTTGCATATCACTTCTCCACTGCTAGCATGTTCTGTGCTTCTGACATGTGAAAGGTTGCCTTTAAAGTTTAATGTAGAGTTGGCAATATTACAGGTGTCTAAAATGGCAGTATTCTGTACTTGGGTGTATACTGGCTTAACTTTGCAAGGCTTGCATGTGCAAGTTTAAGCTCACATTAAAATGCTCATTGCACTCAGAAGGTCATTGTTCTAGAATATGCGACTGTATTAATCAGTGATAAACAAATGTTCTCTGCGTATACTGATAGAACATTGCTCTACATAATCTTGAAGAATTTCCCTTGCTATCATCTAAGGAAGCTTTCTACATTTTATTGCAGAACTTTTCCGCTCAGTTGGAGAAAGATATCTTATCATCAGGTAACAATTTAAGTTTAAAATGATTTCTTTGTGAAGCATGCTGGACCATTCTTTAGTTACATACACACCAGATGTTTTCAAGGACATACACTAACCCACTGTGCATTGAATTGGTATTTTAATAAAATTGGCTTAAAATAGTTTCAAATGCATTCTTAGCCTTCTGTTATTATTCTGAGATTTGGATATTTGAAATTTGGATTAGACATGTCTGCATTCAAAGCAGCAAATCCAGATGCTATTTTTGAAGATTTCATTCGGTGGCATTCACCTGGGGATTGGGAGGCTGATGAGACCGAAGAATGTGGACCATCCAAGAGTTCAACCATGAAGACTTTGAATGATGATTGGCCTCCTCAAGGTCAACTTTCAAGACGGATGTCTGAGAATGGGAACTTATGGCGAAAATTTGGAATGATGCACCAGCTTTGCCAGCTTATGAACAGAAACCACTTATGGACCCAAATCGAGAAGGAGAAAAGGTAAGGTTCTTTTCGGTGGTACAATTCTAGGCATTTTCTTCTTCTTATAAACTGTTTTGATTTCCACTTCAATATTTTGTTTCCCCTTTAAAGTTACACTCTTAAAAAATAAATGAGATCAATTACTTTCAATGCATTTTGCCTTGTGTGAGGCAAACTGTGTTGGTTTCCAAAGGAAGTAGCCATGAGCCTGAGATGACCAGTAGAACTTAATCCTTCACAAACGATGTGGGCTGTTGAGCTTAAAACATTTATCTTAAGCATTGTATCTATCAATTCAGATATGGTTGTGCAACAAAATGTTCTTTCAAATTTGTCTTTGATGCTACCTGGGTTTCTGGCAACTAAGACTCACCGTGACTTGTAGCATTCTGGGTAAAGACTAATGTAATTTGGGGCCATCATATATGTTTATCAAGATGTGGTTTTCTGCCTTCATATTTTTTCTGCCATCTTCTGCATGCTTTAAACTTTGGGCCAACTTGATGCTGCAGATCCTTCATTACCTGGAGACATTGCGTCCACATCAACTTCTTGAGCAAATGGTTTGCACTGCCTTCAGAGCATCAGCCGACACTCTAAACCAGACTAGCTTTGGAGGCCTGAAGCAGATGACAACCAAAATTGACCAGCTGTACCTTACCATGGCATCTGTCTTAAAACCTTTACAAAGTAGACTTCTGTCCTTGTTAATGACTTGCTTGTAATCGACATATTTTTGAGTTCATTTTCTGAGTTTTCTTTCTTTTTGGAACCATGCATGGCAGGAAATCAACTTTCTGGTGGTAGTGAAACCATTGAAGACCTAAAACGACTATGTGCTACCTTTGAACATGTTGAGAAGTTGTTTACTCTGGCAGCTTCCTTACACCGGAAGTTCAAGCACGCACCACGGCTTTCAGAGGCAATTTTCACCGACTACTACAGTTTTTACCTTCCGAGAATGGGAACAGGCTCTACAGATGTCAATCAGAGGGTAATCGCAAAACCTATTTACTGATATTCAAATTTGCACTAGCATAATTATGCACCTCAAGAATGATTTTCCCTTGACTGAAGTTTCAGAATGAATTGTAATTAACCTTTATCTAATATGTATCACCTTTGTGAGTTGGACCAATTTTCTCAGTTGTTTAACGGGGACTCGTGTACCATTGATTTGTTTTCGGTACTCAGGAGTTTGATAGCAAGCAACAGGTAAGGATGAATGAGAGGCAGGTCGTATCAAATATGTTTACCCAGCCCACTGCTAACCAGTCATGGAGAAAAGTATTAAGCATGGGTAATCTTCTCAATGGCCACGAACCAATCATCAGGGAGATCATATTTTCCGTGAGCGATACCTTCAACAGTAATCATTACGCAGCCAATACACCGAGGAGCTTCCGGCAAGAAATGGAGACATACCGGATGTATGTATGCGGAACCTCGAATGACCTCCGTGTTGCACTTTCAGTTACATCTTGTGATTAAATCTTCTACCATGTTCATATCAATCATTCATACTGGTATTCATCTGAAACATTTGTTTTTTAACTTATGATGACATGTAAGAGAATTCAGCCATGTGTTGCTCCAGTTTTGCCCTTGTGCATTCGACTGAAGTGGGTTTACAATTTTGCCCACAATTTGTAAGCCAATTCCGTAAAGTTGAAATATACCGTAGAACGTTTCTTGAGGCTTATGGGAATGAGTTTGGTTCTAAATGTTGTAGCCTGAAACACCAAGATAACAAGGAGGAGAAGAAGAAGAAGAAGTTTCGATTCCTACGAGTATAGAGCTAATCTAGTCATCAAAAAGCTACAATTCAAAGAAACTGGTAAATAACAAAACACAATTCGGGTTAATCGACAATAATATGAAGAAGACCTGTATGAGGCTTTGGTTAAATTTTTTAATAAAAGCAAACTTGCCTATCGGACGTTTCAAAAAAGATAAAATAACTAAGGGTTCTCAATCATTCAAATGTGCTATTGTGACATTTTTTTTTACTTACAGGGATAACGTCAGGGAGAAGCTAAGCCGCTGCAAAACGATATTTGCCCAAAGTAATATCGGCTGCATAGACTGACATAAACTCTATCAATTTGACAATTGTTATCCACTTTCGAAAATAATTTCATGTTTCCTTTTCCACCTTTGTTTTTTATTTTTTTTTCGTGTGGGGTTTATTCAAATTAGCCATACCAAGTTTCATCACTTGTGGGTCACTATCACAAGGAAATTGATCATACGTCAAGATGCGGGGATACAACGCAACAGTGGTGGGTGCGTGGGTGGGGGGAGGTAATAAATAAAACAAAGACGTGCCTTTCACACATAGGATACAATACCCTTTATATCATATCAATGTTTCAGCCAAAAATCATACGCCACCAAATGTTGCTAGTTCTTGTGCACGCGTACAACGTAATTCACTCTTCTCTGGGCTATAGGGACTGGGAGCCCAGAGATACCAGTTGGATTATAATCGTTTATCGATGAGTGATCGAGCAGATAGGAAAAAGGGACAGTCCAAGGATTGGCTTAATCGTTAAAATATGGGTGCTTCCTAATAATTTATGAAATATAGCTCTAATGTGATTAGATTGTACTGTAGACGCCTGTTACTCCTAAGTCCAAAAACTGGCTTACCTTTATGCTTCTCCTTTAAAATTGGGCTAGAAAGCGGACATTAGATTGTCTAGTCTCGATCATATCGAAATAATAAGTTAAATTCAGTAAGAGAAAAGAGAGCCACACCCGTATGCACTTGACAGTATTAACATCATCATCCTCCTCATTATTGCTGTTGTGGATGTTGTAAGAGTCCCGCACAACAAAGCAAAGCAAAATGTAAATAATTATTGCTGTCCAACATAAAGGTGAGGCTTAGAATCTCCCATCCAACATTGGGGTTTAATTTTTCTTGGCTTGTTTTGACCTGCTTGTGGAGATTAATGATTGAAAATAATTCTTTCTGGCGGGTCATCCATCGTGGATAAAATGCCGTTCCAGATTTGTGTCATATTAATCAACAAAGAGTCAAATGCACATTTTGGGGTTGAGAAATTAACTTCTTTTTGCCTTGGAGTTGGTGCGTCGAAAACATTTTTCTTTTCTTTTTATTAATTTTTTTTTTTTTAAAAAAGGAGGCATCATATGCTCGTCCTTTGAATAGAATACCCTATTAAAAATGCAAAAGATTGTATAGACTATACGATTTCACCACTATAGATTATCCCTTACGCCACTCGCCTTAAATCATTGTTTTGCTCCTTTAATTTATTTGAATTGAAAGATATTATATATCCCATCATACAATCCCCACCGATACTAGTGGCCATGTCCTAGCTTCCAGGCAACAGCCCGAGTCCACATGTAGGCGAACCCAAGTTTTGTCACGTGATAGTTAGACCAACTATGAATTGCCATTTCAATTTGAGCTACCACAGTTTCAAAGAATTAGTTACCCAATGTTCAGACTGATGCCTTTCCCCCCCCCCCCCCGGATAAAGAAGATAGATGCTTGAACAGATTAGTTATCCATCCAAATTGTAGAGTCCCAACAAGCAAGCAATCGAAGAGGAACCAAATTGTAGCTTTACTATGGAATTTTCGGTTAACTGAATACTTTCTTGAACCGAGGAGAAAAGGAAACAAAAATTAATGCTTTAACCTGAACTTAAGCCTTCATCCATCGAAGTGCATCCTATGTTCATTAATAGCCCAGATAGGACACTCAAACTCACATACTAACAACCACATACCCCACATTTCCGAAATCTTACTTGACTCTTGCTTCTCTAACCTTGTTTCGTAAGGAAGGGAAAAAATAAAAGAGTCTGGAGCAGAAAACCCTGAGAATTTGCATTATCCATTGCTGAATCACGTCAAGGACTTGAAACATGACAATTGGACCCTAGTTTGGATACCATTTGCTTCGGGTACACCAGGCCATTGACTGAAAAAATAGTGCTTGATACTACTGTTTCTGTTATCTTGCCGCAAAAGATACAAATATGAGAATGATTTGACTCGGGCTTTCCTCATCCAATGTCCATGTTAAAAATAATAATAAAAAAAACGTTTATTATATATGTTTTACCGCTTTAAAATGCAACCCAATATTAAATGTTTGACAAGTTGTTCTCTCACTTTCATTTGAAAACCCATTTTGACACCCTCCAATGTGGAATGTTATATGACTAATTAAAAGAAAAACTGCATGGTGAATTTTTTGTTTTCTTTCGCGGGTCAATATAAGATTACAAAGTAGTTTTCGACATTTTTCAGTCAGGTGGGTTATTTGAACCTTAGCCGTAAAGTTGAGCTCAAAGCTTGGAAATTCAAATGCGTTGATAGATGAACATAATTCTCGTAAAATTACAAAAAGACAAAGGGAGAGGGAAAAAGAAAAAAACAAAAAGAAAGAAAGAATCGATCTTTGGGGAAAGTCCTCGTATTCTCTTTTTGTAGTCATGGTTTGTCACTCACAAAATTAATGGGAGCCTTAAATCAGATTCACGAGTAATCCCTCTCCTCCATTTTCTCTTGTCTCTCCTCATCGTCAAAAGCATCTACTTTCTTTGTCCACTGACATTCAGAATCCCACTGTCAACCATTTGAGCAGGACTGCACCTAAGGCCCACACCATTTGATACCGTCCAACAAAGGGTATCCTCTACATGCAATGACAAGTCAAATATACCACACTTACCTAGCCATGGCGGACTGGCCGCGATCTACTTAGAAAATTCACCATTATTCAGCTGTGAAAGCAGGCCCTTTTAATATGATCAGCAGTTTGAGGTTGAAGAACACAAACACCCCCTCCCCCCCCCCCCCCCCATCACCTTTCTTCCCACCAGAAAATCAAAGTTCAACTGAGAGTATATGCTCTTAATTTTGAGAAAACCAAAGTTCAACTGAACTCTGTTTTCTGACAATATCATGCATAAGTATCCAATTCGAATTTCGATTAATATATGATGGCAAAGTTAACAATAGTGCATAAGTATTTATTTTATTGCATTACTACGTACCCATCCCTCTACTTTTGTTCTCTTAACAGTCTCGCTTTATCCTTAATAAAATCTGACTATGACTTATCAGATTAAAAAAAAAAAAACAGAGAGAGAGAGAGAAGAAGAAGAAGAAGAATGAAGTTACTTTTACACCACTCAACAGTGACCAGCCACTTAAATTTTAATTAGTTGAAATAGCAAGGCTAGTCCCTAATTAAGAATTGGAATCAACATGGAGATTATATATTAGAAGAATTGGAAATATCCAGGCTAGTCCCCAGTTCAATGTAGCAAGGAACGCCTAGTTAACATAGGTAAGAAGTAAGAACCACTGGAAACCCTACATTTAGTCCAGAAAAAAAGAAAAAAAAAAAAGTTGATGGGCAGCAACCAAGTGTCCGACACAGTAATTATTTTAGTGAAGAAATTAAGAAAGGTGTCTTCTCACACTGGCCTTCAGCATTAAATTCCCATATAAAGATGATTAGCGCTGCCAATTGGGATGAAATCAAGGTGAGGTAGCAAAGTGAATGTTTGTGATTTTATTCTTCGACAACATCACACCATTGGAATCAATAAAAACCAGCCAGCCAGTAGTGCAATACAAAAAGTATTCGTGATGGACAATAATCAAATTACAACTCACCACTGATATTATAATTGATGTCGTCCCTATGAATTCGAACTTGTCAAGCATTTATGGAATCCTAAGCAATCATTCGTCAAGTTGGGCCTAATGTGGCTCGACGGTGTATAATATTTTTATTTTTATTTTTATTGTAGAGTACTGAGATCTTTAGTTTGTGGGGAATCATAGCTAACTGTTTCACTATTTTAAGTTTAAGCCCTTGGATTTAATGGGTTCACACTTAGATTGAATATGCTTTAATCTTTTGAAAAAAGGGGCCTCCATTATAATTCTGTGCTCAAGAGAGTAGAATCCTCCGCGACATATGTTCCCGACAAAAAAGATGGCAAGACTAATATGTTTTTTTTCAAGGGATGCTTCTCTTAATTATTGATTTGATGATTATTCAAGATCCGTTTGTATGTTAAACACGATTCATTATGCTCAAAAAAGCCCAAAAAAAAAAAAAAAAAAACAGAAAAAGAATTCGTTAAGGAGGAAACATGTAAATGCATGAAATTTGGCAGGTGGAAAGAGCACGGACTTTCTATAACTTATATACCAAGTTAAGCTATTAAACCCAAAAATCACTACAGTTAATATTAGTATTCTCGTGGGATTATTATCTTTTTTCTACAAATTTCACAGGGCCCATATTTATAAGTTCAAATATATTTTTTTTTTGCAAAATTATTAATTATAATTAAAATTATGTATGATTAAATATTTACTTAACTCTATAAAATATTTTAATAAAATTTAAATTCAAAAATTTTACATTACAAACGAATTCTTTTTAACCATTAGATCACCGCAGTAGATGGGATATGATTTCTCCTTCTTTAGTGCTTTGGTTAGGAAGGACCACTGTGTTGCTTAATAATGACCTGAGGGGCTATCATTGAGCGATAGATAATAATCGTTTTATATGCACTACTAATCGCCGTGTGGCACTGAATAATGGACATGACCAAGCCATTGATTACGTGCTTTAAAGAAATGGGGTTGGCGGCAGCAGAATATGTCCAGTTACAGAGAGTAGCTCTGTTGAAATTTATCAATCGACCTCTCTAGGTTTTAGGAATCATACGTATAACCAAGCACCAGCTAGATTTGCAAGGTCCATGGACGGGCTTTCTCATAATTGATTTGATGTTTCTTCTTCTCCTTCTTCTTCTTCTTCTTCTTCTTCTTCTTCTTCTTTTTTGTTGTTGTTGTTGTTGTTGTTGATAATTAATTTCAACAAAACAGAAAATTAATTAAATTTAATGGCGATAATAACGTCTTTTACAGTGTGTTGACACATTCGCTTGTGAAAAATAGTGGAAATAATGTTAAAACACATATTGTGAAAGTATAAATCCTGCATTAAAATGCACCCTTGATTTCTCTAAATTTTTCTTTGAATAAAAATTTAAATCTTTAATTATTAAAGTGTTATAAGGGGCGAAAACTTTCCTCCATGGATATAAACATTTAAAGCATTATTTGACATATAGAATAAAGGATCATCTCCCGATTCTGTTGAGATGCACAGCCTGCTACGCTAGGATTCCCCCTGGAGCATACGGACACAAGGAATTACCAGCCAGTGCCGGTGGGAACACAAACCGACGCTAGTCCATTAAGGAGGAAGCTTCGTAATGGATAAACCCGTAGGAGAGAGAGAGAGAGAATGAGAGAGTGTCAATCATGCGAAGACAAAATACAGAAAAGTAAAGCACTTGAACGTCTTTTCGTGATAAAGAAATTGTTACGTAGCAACGTTAAAAATTCTGAATTAAAAATTTTCACTTAAACATTTTATAAAATTAAATGTTTATTTATAGAATTTATCTTTCAATAAAAAATATATAGATTTTCTTTTTTCCATGAAATTATGAAATGCCTTAACTGCAGGGAACCCCATTTGCTCCGTCGTGAGGTCCACGAATCTATTTATCCCCGAAAAAATAAAATAAATAAAGAGGGAAAACGGAAAATCAAGTTTTAGCACGTCAAATCACGTCAAAGGGCGTCTGGGCACTTGCAAAGGGTCTCTTTCTATTTTTGGCTTTTGGGGGGGGGGGTGTTGCAGAGACAGATTTTTAGAGCAAAAATTGAATATTTTTGCGTTGCCGATATACTTTGTCATTTCAATGGGTCATACCTATCGGTCAAGTCAGGAGACAAAGGAATCTTAAACAAAGCAAGACTCCCCCTGATGCGGTACGCCCAGCAGGCACTGGCTCTTCTGCAACAATGGGGCGTTCTTTCTAATTTGCTTGTTTGGTTAAAACCCATTTCGCGGGACTAGAGAACTTAGCTCTCTCTCTCTCTCTCTCTCTCTCTCTGTATGGCCAACGCCAACAAGAAAGCGAAAGAAAATTGTTATACAAAGTCCAATTAGTTGGAAAAATAATTATGGGACTAGACTTTGGTCTTTTGAGATATTATTGTTCACCAGTGATTCAAATTCAATCCACTATTTCCCACGGAAACTTCTCTATGTCAGTCTCTGTTTATTAATAAAATTAATGAAAATTGAGGCTATTTACCTGAAAAGAAAAAGGACAACATATGAAAGGCCGGAGTCCTAATGTAGAGCAATGCTTGCTCTTCCCCCCCCCCCCCCCCCCCCCCCCCCCCCCCCCCAAAAAAAAAATAAAATCCTAGCCATAGCATGTAGATGGAACAATATCTATTAATCCAGGAAGAGAAAGATAAAATCAAAGCATTTATGTTCAAAAAACATCAGAGGATTTAAGATGCAAATATTTTAAACATCTGACGGTTAGAAGTTGTTGATCAAAGCAAAATTTTCAATATATATATATATATATATATTTTTTTTTTCTCTTTAAGAAACAAATGAGAAAGAGGTGTATAAAAATATTTTGCACTAGGTAACAATTCAATAAATTCAAATAGAAATCTTGAATTCTCTAATTAATGGGCTTTGCTTGTCATTAATTTATATACGAAATTCATCTTTAAGTTGTCTAGAACCTCAATCAATGTTTATTCATGAAAGAAAGAAAGAAAGAAAAAAAAAAACTTAGATTTAGACTCATTAAAAGGAAAGGAAAGGTCACGAACATGACAATAGGCCTTGGTCAGGTTATATCGAAGAAAAGCTATGGAGAAAATAAATGTTTTCGTTTGACCTAAGCAGCACCCTCCACTTTAGTAAAAAAAATATATATATATATGTTTATCCCAGTGCATTGAATTTGATGCATTTCAAAGACGGGTTTACATGTGATTTATGAATATTTATAAATTTTATTATTAGTTAAAATTATATATTAAAAATTTTAAAATGTACTAATATCGAATCATAATATAATATATATATATATATATAGACTTGCGACTAACATCTAGTAATGCGTCGACACAGCCATCTCCCGCCTAGCATTTTTTCTTTTTCAGTAGAATTAAATGCCCACCCGATGATTACCACCGCCACCGGCATGCGCACCACCATGGACCCCATAAGGGCAACGACGTCCCGGGGGCAACGGTGGCCACCACGCGTCGTCTCAATAGAACTGCTCCCTCTGCGGTGACCCCGTGGGTCCCTTCAGTCTTCCATGTAACCTGCACGCACCTGATTGGCAAGTGAAATGAACTTTGATTAATTAATTATTAATAAATAAAAATAAAGTGGAAGAAATTATAAACAAGAGAAAATAGAGGAAATAGAGAGATAGAGAGAGAGAGAGAGAGAGATTAGAGAGAGTGGCGGGGCCGACGGTGGCAAATAGTAAACATGTCACCTCCAAAGGGGGCCACCATGTGAAATGGTGAAATCCTCCAATATCACCACCATAACTACTACTGTCTCTCTTCCTTCTTCCATCTGCCTCTCCCTCTCTCTCTCCAGTGGCAGTAGCAGCTAGTGAGGCAGAAACGATGTTTGGGCTTAGTGAGTCTCCATATTCATTCATTCATCCATTACTATATCTATTTTTACGTCCCATCAGCCATATCTCTCTCTTCTTCTTCTTCTTCTTCCGGAAAACACTGCCTTCTCACGAATAAAGAAAACACGATCTCTTCCCCTTTCTCACACCCACAGAATTAACAGTTAGTCATCTATCTCTTCTAGCTCCTTTGAACTTTCAAGAAGCAGCAGCAGCTGAATTAACTAGCTAGCTTCTGTAAACCCAAGAAAGCCAAAACCCACCTCTCAGTCTTCCTCATTTAGTCAAAGAAATAGGTTAGCTTTAAATCAAAACCGATCATCATAGTAATAGATATCTTGATAGATAGATTACGATGGAGTCAGCATCAGGAGGAGGTAGAGCTGGTGGTGGTGGTGGAGTGGTGGGATCATCATCGTTAGCGGTAAAAGCAGCGGCACCGCAATCACAACCACAGACAGAGGGATCATCATCGCCGGCTCCGCTGAGCCGATACGAGTCGCAAAAGAGGCGAGACTGGAACACGTTTTTGCAGTACTTAAAGAATCACAAACCCCCGTTAACCCTTGCCCGTTGCAGTGGGGCACACGTGATCGAGTTCTTGAAGTACTTGGACCAATTTGGCAAGACTAAAGTTCATATTGCGGGTTGCCCCTACTTCGGCCACCCGAACCCGCCGGCTCCCTGCGCGTGCCCGCTGAAGCAGGCGTGGGGTAGCCTCGACGCGCTAATCGGACGGCTAAGAGCAGCTTACGAGGAGAACGGTGGACCTCTGGAATCGAACCCGTTTGGGGCCCGGGCAGTGAGGATTTACTTGAGGGAAGTAAGGGAAGGGCAGGCCAAGGCAAGGGGCATTCCGTACGAGAAGAAGAAGCGGAAACGGCCCGCTTCTGCCATCACCGCCGCGGCCAATGTGTCGGTGACTGACGGTCAAAGGGTAGAGGTGGGCAGCGGTTCCACCGGTGCTGGCGGTGGGGGAGATGCTGGTGGCCGTGATGGTGGTGTCTCTGTTGCTGCTGCTAGTAGTACTGCTCCTGCTGCTCCTACAACCGTATAGTCCTCCTTTATATATATATATATATATATATCAAAGAAAAACTATTTTTCTTAATTTAATATCTGCCTTAATCGTGACTATAATTTTTATACATAATCTGGTGATTCTCTAAATAACCAGATCGAAAATTTCAAGAACATTTAGCTAGCAATTTTAGTTAGTTCAAAATGCTCTTCTTCTTCTTCTTTCAGTGAGTACCAATGTCAATCTTATTTGTGTTGATGGACTAATATCACCATTTGTAAAGAAAACGAAGGAAGAGGAAAAGCAGGGTTTGGAAAGTATCAATCTTTCTATTCATGCCAGAAAGAACACCGAGGACCTAAAAACCCTCTTCCTTGAGCTAGATGCAGACTCACCAATAATTACTATATTGATCAGTGTGTGTTTCTTTGTTGCCTGATCTGCTAACCCCGTTGGGAAGTGTGCAACTACATCCAATTTGCCAATCAAGTCCGGTTTTGTAGAAAAAGTTCGGATCTTGGTCTTTTTTTTTTTTTAATGTAGTTTATATTGCGGTGATGTATTCAGTGCTTGGATGTTGGTTTATTAATAATATTGCTGCTAACAAAAATTACTTGGAAGAAAATGGAAGGGACTGCCTACACCAAATATCTCCATACAGTACAGGCCGTGGTCGATTAAATTGACCATTATTTCTTGTATTAATCGCATCAAAATCTTCCCCCCAGCTTTGTGCCTGCAGGCTTGTTGGCAAGAAGGGAAACATTTAATTTTCATTAATCTTTCAAATTTTAATTCGAACTGTACTAGCTTGCTCCTGTGCTTCTGGTCCTGGCTCTTTTAACTGATCGGATGGGCTCCTCAATGGACAAAGCATTCTTTGTGAAATTGCACACGTGCACCTCTGTTGATCTTGCACACTTTGCACCTACAGAATCCCAGCATTTTATACTTATATGCTACTAACCCTGTGGGATTTGTTTTAAAGTTGGGGCATATGGCACATTTGTATCTCTCTCTTCGTCTGGGAAAACAACATTGCTTTAACTTGGTAACAACTACAAAGAGACATGGGGGCAGAAGCATCAAACGAAAAGGAAAACAAGTAATCCCAAAATAATCCTCCTGATTGCGGCTCCTATTTTATTTTGGTAACCGCCACCTCATTGCGAAAATGACCAGTAGCCAACCCCAGTTTCCAATCTATCCAATATCTCAATGTATCTTACGGAATATGATATTCTTTTTTTTTTTTTTTTTTGGGTAAATCATACACCCACCATCACTCCAAGACAAACCCATTATTTGAAATTACAATTCAAACCCGTATTCAGTAAAATCGTACAACGTTTATTTCTCCCGCTTATATAGTGATCTTCAATGAATTACTTCTTGCATGTCTTTTCATTTATGGTGTTCTTGTCCCTTCGTTTCGTTTTTAAAAGAAACGAACCATTTATTCACCAGATTACCGCGGCTTGCTTCTCTTTGTGGCCCTCTTGGTAAAATCACTGCTTCAGCTTTATTTTCAATTATAATACTTTTTATCCTTTCCTATTCTTTTTGGTGCACCTGTAACTTTAAAACATGTCGGGGACCTTAAGTCAAAAGGAAAGAAAAGTTAGATCTGTCCTTTGTCTTCGGACACGGGAGTCGTTGCTGTCTGTCTGCCTCCTTTGAAATCGAAACAAGAGAACAAAATTTATACTTCACACACAGGGTTAGGGTAGGTAATCTGAAACGGATGTTTCCCATAATTCTGTCGTATATTAATGAATTTTCCCTACCCAGAATACATATGTAAAAATTTGCAGGTTTAATTATCTCTTTTCGACTGTTTATATATACGCGTATAACAAGCTTTGGGGCGCACGATCCCATGGAAGTTTGCGAGCAAGTAAAAAGTTTTAACGAATAAAAGGCCTAAATTTAGTTTGTAAAAGCGGTCCGGGAGCCTCGTTCTTTCTCTCTTCTTCGTTTTTTTTTTTTCCTTTCTTTTACCGCTTCTTTTTTACATCATAAAAGATGTGTTTATGAGAATTAATTTTTTTTAAAAAAATTATATCACCCATCTTATATTTTAGATGCGATAACAAGTCGAACCCTTTATTTTTTACACTAATGGATTAAATGAGGTCAACCAACAAAAAAGGGGAACTATGAAAATACATTTTTTTCCCAATCATATATTAGAGACAGATTAAATACATTTTTATTTTTTATTCTAATTCCTTTATATAAAAGCTTACTTATATAATTGTAGAAAAAACGGTTATATTTTGAAATTTCAATAGTTTTATTTGGATTTTAATATTTTCCTTTTTTTTTTTTACTTGAATGCACTAATAGTATTTTGATTGGTATAATGACCTTTTTGTAATTATTTTAAACATGTATTACAAATAGTACTTTTTGTTATTGGAATCATATGGTCGAATGCAACTTATTATATTTAATAATAAAAGATGGAATTTATTACTGAATTTTAAATACAGAATGCTTAATGCAAATTTTTTTCGTTTCTTTTATTTGAAACAAACGAGATTTTACCAAGCAACTCGTTGTTAGCTCATTTTACTCAAGTTTGCAACCTTATGGAGTACCTATGCGGCTCTTTCCGGTTTCCAATGGGCACAAAAAATAGGCAGACAATGGAGTTGAGTTAATACACACCTGCACCGTGGAAACATTTGGACCCATTTTGTCTACATGGTTTTTTCTGGGGACGCTTTACTCGGGTGCACTTTTATCGGCATTGAACAGAGGGGTATACGCATGGGATGGGATTGGACTGGACGCAATGGATTGTTCAAAGACCAATTTCGAAAGGGCCCCACCCACACTTATCATGTCCTCTGGCTTCAGTGAAGATCAGCGACGTGGGCATCATCGGTGATGATCAGAAACACGATGGTCATCGGGTGGTCTTAAGATTTCACTCCGTTTTGAAACACTTATTCCAGGCAACAGGAACAGCCCGCAGTCCCTCTCTCACTGTTTTAAGTAGCCGTCAGAATAATTGTCTTCCTGTTAAAAAGTTTGTCCAATTGCAACTATAGCCGAGCTAAATGCTTTCTGCAAAAGTTCAGGTTGACTGAAATTCGCTGGGTGATTGACCTATCGGGCATAAAATTCTCGAAGGTAAGCGGCCGTGTAATTTTTGCTCGACTGCTTATGGAATGGATACAAGAATCAATGCCTCCGTATGAATCTGAATTTCCAGTTAATTTTGTCAAAACACAAAAAAAAAAAGAAGGAATTGTCATTTAAATGTTATTGATAAGTTAGTTAAATTGATTCCAAAATACAATTTTTAATTATAAATAAAATTTGAAGTTTGAATTGAAAAAAAAAAATGATGACAATGTATTAAGAGCAATGCAGTGAATATGCATGGATATCGCATACCCTGATGAAAAATTTACTGATTTAAAAACTAATAATAATATATAATATATAAATTATTGAATAAACAGATTTCTTCTTTTTGCAATTTTTTATTATTTTGATACGTAGTTCATAAAACACTTGGTAATATGTCATAATAAAAGTAACAGCGGCGGCCGCAGAAATTAGCCTCATTTGCTGTACTGCATAGATCATGCAAACAAGGGCGGGGCCGTAACCCTGTGATCACTTCTCGTGTGGGCATGTGTGTAGCCGAGCTGGGGTCACAATCATTGATTACGTGTATTTGTTCTAGAAGATAATTAATGCTGGGTCTAAGTTAACGTGAGATATAAATAAATAAATAAATACAAAAAAACAAATTGTCAACAAAATAATTTTTTATAATTATTTAAATAAATTAAAAATAAGTGATAAAAATAATTATAAAGTTTTAATTTTTAATTTAAATATAATAAAAAAGTATAAGAAATTTAAAAACTTATAATATTTATGAATAACAATTATGCTCTATATAATTAATTTAAAGAATATCATAAAGAGATAAAGTTCAAAGATATTGTGACAAATTATTTTATTAGGTGTTTTTTTTATTCATTTTTTCTGTTTTTTTCATTAAATTAATAATAATGATAATAATAATAAAAGAAAACTGAACCCCACAAGTTCTCTCAGGACATTACCAAACTTGAAAAAGTTATTTTTCCTATATATTTTATTTCCAACTAAATTCTTTCCACCCTCTTTCTCTCCCCATCCAAACACAACGTAAAGTCAATGCTGTCGTCAGAAAACGCCAGACTCAATTTTGACGTTCTGATTTGCACTTGTTTAATCTGATATTTTGCAACGCCGGCAATAAATCCTGGTTCCTTTCAATAAAAAGAAAAGAAAAGAAAAAAAACCCTTGCCGCAAAACTCAAAAATTAAAAAACTCAGCAGCAGCCACAAATTAAAAAGCATTATCTCGAGGGATCCACTAATTTTTGAGACGGAGTTCCTCCAACGGTCTGGCGACATGAAATAATTAATGTCCTGTATCAACACTTCCACGCACCTTTTGGATTAACAAAACGATGTAAATGAAAATAATAATAATAATAATAATTGTTCGGTAATAATATTTATTGAGTATTTATAATATTTTGTTTATTTATAAAATCAAATAAAATATGAATAATTCAATTTTTTATTATTTTCTGTATGTTGTGTTTAATTTTTCTAAAAAAAAGGTACATGCATTTATTTATGGAATATCTACATATTTTTAATAATACTAAAATAATCTGGATAAAATATCACTAGAAGAGCCTTTGGTCGTTGGAATGTCTAGTATTACCTTACCACGCATAGAAACATACTTATTTAATGTCTTTTATGTTTCTTGTACTTGTATTTATGTAACAAACTAAATTAAAAAAAAAAAAACGAAAAAGATACATTAACTAGGTGAGATGAACGGAGGGGAGACACGATTGATGTGGTGAACAAAATTATGTTATTTCCACTATTATTATTATTATTATTATTATACATATAATATGATAATTTATTTATTTACACGTTAAATATCCAAAAAAAAAAAAAGAAAAATAATAAGAATAACGTACGTACAAAACCCACTTGAGCTTCTCACTTCCGGCTTTTTAACTCCCGTCCCTCGCCCGTTCATGCAAGAGGGCTCCTAAAAAATTAATGTAATTAATTGGTAACGCGTGGCATGAGCTAATGCTGATGGACATGTAACGCCATGGGCAGGCAGAGCTGGGCTCCCAAATAATAAAATACATTTCAGAAAAGCGAAGCCGATTAATGCAAAAAAATAAAATAAAAATTTGAAGACAAAAGATTAATTTGTCTATAGCCTATATACAGGGTGTGTGGGGGTATCTACTCACGGGATAATTTTTTAAAATATATGGATAACTCCATTATCAAATAAAGAAAAAGAAAACCAATTACTTATATTTTTATATAATTTTTTTAGTTTGAAACATTTAATAAAGTTGAAGGTCATAAGATAATTCGCATTGTTATTGAAATTTTAGCAAATGATGATGGGTGCGATTGTGTATTATATTAATATATTATCAGAAGAGTTTTCGCTGAGGGGAAGGGGTGGGTGGGCCCCCAGTATGGGAGTTGTGGGGGGGGGGGGAACCTGGCGGCCATGGCGTTTTGGGCAAAATGCCAAAAAGTTAAAGCCGAAAGCGAGGGAAAGAGGAAGAGAGCAACGTCACCGTGACGTTGCTCCTACTGCTTTTGACAAACTGTAGGCTTTTTCGCCGACAAGATATTTGCAGCGTAGATTTTAATGCAGACGTGCCTGATGCTCACCGTCCTGCCTCACTCACTCGCGTTCCCACAAATTTTTACGAACAACTTTTCTGTTCTACGAAAATAAACAAAACAAAAAATGGATTTCAGTGTGAAAGCAATGCTAAAACTGCAACAAATAAATGTACAAGAAAAACACGCACTTCAATTACTTCAAGCATTTTTATTTATTTATTTAATTCTATAATTTAATTTTCTACTATTTGAACCCTGCTTTTATTAATGGAGTTACTATTTCATTTCATCCATACCATGACTATCGATTGATTTATTTTATTCTTTATTCTTTACTTATTTCTGATAATGTGAAGCATGCAATCTTTGGTATTAAAGAGGTTTGGTGAAGTTGGAGCGATGAGAACGGAACCCTTCGGGGTCACGTCCCAACGCAAAGAAGACAAAATTTACTGGTTAGAAAAACACACGTTAGGACACCGCGTTTGGCTACATGTCAATCTGTATCCTCGCTCAAGATCCAATGAGCAACCCCACCATAAGTTCGTGAACCTAAAGATGATTCACAAAGATTTAGAATTTGTTTATGCACAATGAAATAAAGGAGTAGTTTAGTTGTTGGAGACCGCTAAACTTTATTTCAATAATATTGCAGTTTTTTTTTTGAATTAAGAGCGTCAAATTTAAATCTTAATTGGTGTGAATTAGGAAAAAGAAAAAAAAATCCCTCATATATCCTTTTACCATACAAGAAATAGCAGAAAGCCTAAGGTAGTGTACGAGAACTAGAAAAATTTCAAAGCGTTGTCCCCCACAACGACCAATTTGATTGAGCCTAAAGGTACATGGGATGGGCCCACACTGATCTCCACATCTGAACCCAATCATGCAAGCTCAAATCTGCAGAATCGCGACGGCCGAAGAAGGCCACTAAACCCAACCCATATTCCAACGTATGAGAAATACCCCCCAAAAAGGGCCGTCTCATGCACTGCCCTGAAAGCCTTGTGACGGGAAACCACGATTCCTAGAGGCAAGTGCCCATCATCACGTATAGATCCACCCCGACATTGCCATCGTTAGTGTGCATAATCATATTTAAAACGAAGAAACACCACAAGCATGATATAGATGGTATTAGGTGCTAAAATGCAATGTAAAGTTTGGAGTCGGGACTAGAGAAGACAAATTATTTAACAACTTCAATAAACATGTCCTCCCTTACATACTGTCAATTCATGGGTTTTCTCTATAACATCAACTATTGAATAACAGCAGCGACAGACAAATCCCATAACAATCAGGACCAGATTAAGATGTCTTTAAAATGAGGCAATGCTCGTTATCTGCTGCACAAATGACGATATGAATGACCGTACTTGTTCTGTCAATGTTGAAATCACTGGGTCCATGTAGCAAACTGCACCAGTTGGCCTTGTGTTACGGCTTTCGATACCATAACGAGAAGATTTACTGCAAGTTTTGGGCGCAGCAGTGCCTTTGTAGGCTTTGCAGATGTAACTCACATAATTTTCATAGTCCTGCAGCAGAAACATTAATCATGAGAAAGTAAGTTCATGGGCTTCAACAATTTAACCTTCTTACTAAAACTAAATAAATAATTAGCAAAGAAATATTACTCTTCTACAACAGTCAATCATTATTGTCGGGAAACTATATCCAGGTCATGACATAACATTCCTCCCTGTTGTTCAATTAGGGCCTTAGACATAGGAACAAACCTCATAAAGTGGCTGTCCATCCACCACTACCCAGGGCACATATTGATGAGGAGGCTGAAGGGCATTCGTCTCATCTGCATACTTGAATTCAAGCTGTAGAAGATAAAACAATTATAACCGCAGTTTAAGATGCATTAACGCACAAACTGTGTTGTACAAATAGGTGAAATACCAAGGAAAGAGGAATAGAAAGGAAGGACTTTATGGTCTCAGATTTAAGAGTCACAATCATCCCATCGAAGAATATAGACAGCCTAGCCATGAAAGGTAGAAATAGCATATTTCAGTAATGTCAGAAAATTATTTTCAATCAGTTTCAGCAATTTTTTCTCCTTAGACCACATTGAAGCAAACTTTCTGGTCTAATAATCAGCAATACAATAGAAGATATCTATTACGCTTGTGAATATCTGCTGGCATTCATACCATCACCTTTTGTAAGACTGTAATAGACAACATTGCCAAAAGACATCATTCTGCGGTCAAAATGCCATCAAAATTACTACAGGACCATCTCTTAGCGGAGAGATGAAACAAGTACCTGAGAAGTAGAGCTGCAAACCAGCCGAACTTAATAAATGAGCCTACAAATGATGCTTGGCAACAATATTGTTTAGTAACGAGCTGAACCTACTGTTATTGAGTTGAGTCTTCTAGCTTTTAATGAACTACTTGTTTAATTTTATAATATTAACAAAATAATTAAAATAAAAAAGATTTATCATTATACATAGAATTAAAACAACAACAAATATTTACTTTAATAAAACTAACCAATTAAAATTAAATATTTAATTTTAGTGTGTGTGCATGCATGCATTTCCGTGTGTGTGTGTCTCTATATACATATAATTTCAAAAAATGAGTCTAACAAAAATTTCTTTTATGACATAATACATGGGTCTTTTTAATGATTATCAAGACAAGTTTTTTAATGATTTGTTCATTCATCTAGCTAAAAAAGTTTAGCCTGCCCTTACTCAGGCTTGGCTCGTTTATTACATGAGCTTTTAAATAAGGCTTGGGTGTCACTTGTTTAGCTAAATGAATGAACTCGAGTGAGCTCTTATCGAGCCAAGCCACTGAGTTTTTAACAACCATGTTGGCTCATTTGAAGCCCTGCTGAGAGTATATATGACTATCTCATTGGGCCAATAAGCATAGGTTGGGTCACCAGTGCCAGCCTGATAAACTTATTTGTCAGTATGTTACATCTTTTTCTACTTCCAAATCACTTTCTCCTCAATTTCTTTTACTAACCACAATCAAACTCTTGGCTCCAGCAAACTTTTATTTACACAAGTTTCCACGCTGAATTTTTACACAAACTCAATGAGAATTAATTATCATTCCTACCTAAAGCAAAGAAAACAGAAACAATCAGTCTGCTAGTCAGTATCTATTTGGACCAACAAAAGCAGGGATTATTCATTATGATTACATTGAAGCAACTAAAAAAGAAATTATTTCAAACATATTCGTTTTGAAACTTACGATACTTGGCCACCAAAACAAACAAATGAATTGCAATAACTTTCAATTTATTCAAATAGGCTACTTTAAAAGTGGATGACTATTACTGCACACTAAAGCAATTACTGCAAATAAAGAAGCAACCTTGCTGACAATTATGAACTTGAAATTCATTGAACATTGAAACTAACCTCTTTGCCATGTCCACTCTTGAGGCAATCAGAAACGGGTTTTGAATCCAAATCCAACTTCTCATAGCACGACTCCCACTGAGAATACTTGCGTTCGTACACCAAACTCTCAACGCAATATATAAAAGTAAAATGCTCTTTCTGCACCGCCAAGATTAAGTTGCCAATAAATAGAAGAACGCCAACCAAAAAAAAAAAAAAAACATTAAAAAGCCAGAAGGATGATTAATCTAGGAAAAGTTCTGACCAATTTCGGCCAAACATCAATCGCACAAGCTTCCACAGTGTTCAGCAAACATTCCGCTGGTCCGTGCTACAATCAAACCTCCTGAATCAGCGTGTCATTTAACCACACAAAGTAATTAATCAAAGTGATTTAAAAAGGAACCTGGCAAACCAAGGTATCGTTGCCTCTGATCCTGGCATTGCCCCAAGGGAAGAGGTGGAGATCGACGATGGAAAGGAGATCGCCGTCGTCTTCGAAAAGCTCGGTGAGGTAATTCACTATGAAATTTGCACTGTACGGACACAGTGACTCGTAGTATAAATCCAATCTGACTTTATCCGAAAGCCGGAGGACGGGTCTAGAAGCGGAAGCAAAGGAGCTGAAGAAGAAGAAGAGGCAAACCAGAGAAGATAGACTTATGGTTGGCCGGCGGCACGCCATGTCCAAAAACTCAGAATTCTTATCCTTTTTCTTTTTTTCACACCACCACCATTTTCTGAAATGAAATGCTGACGCTAGCGGTGACTAGCGAGAGAGAGAAAGAGATAGAAGGGGGGCCGTTTGTTAGAGATGATGAAAATGCCAACTGGTGGACCGGCCACCACTCGAAATTCTGTTTTCCAGTCAAAAACTCAAACAATCAACCGATGGCACGTGTGCCACCAGGCACGACAGCAACATGGATATTTTTTTTTGTTAATTTGTTCGTGAATTTTGTATCAATCGGTAAACCAGTTAAATGCCCCCAACCATCCAAAAAAAATAAAAGAAAATAAAAAAGAAAAATCATTACAATCATTGGGCTTTAATTTCGTAAACCGCTCACTCCCTCCCGAGCGTCAAATGTTCCAATCTAGGAGCAATTTTATTTTTTCTGTCAACACAATGAAAAAAAAATTAATAATGATCTCAATAATTTCATTAAAAAGGATGGTACCTTGAACTTCTACATTAAATTGGCCAATATTATTAAATTTATGAAAAAAATAAATTTTATATTGTTCAATAATAAAATTTAATTATTTTAATAATTATAAATACTTAAGTGTTTATTTAATTTCATTGAATAATTTTACAAGATTTGAATTTATAATCAGTATAATATAAATAAATTCTTTAATTAATGAAGCATTAGTAGTTAGAAACAAAGATTTTAATGGTACATGTTCTCATCAAAAATTAAGTATTTGGTTCTTGTTGTTTAAGAATATTGATTTTTAAAACTTAAGTGGTGATATGGACTAAAATTTATAAATAAATAAATATATAATAAAATAATTTTTTATTTTTCATGTTATAATATATTTACTTATTTCCTAGTCTAAAGTTGCAAAACTTGCTGCAGCTCTGGGCCCCGCATGCAACTGGCATTGCTATCGAGGTGACCCAAGTCCATGGCATTTATGCATCCCTGTGTATCTCGTCAGCTTTAATAATCTTCTTTCTTTCAATCACAGTATATTCCGCATCCACGTTCCTTCCAGCGAATCAATGCCTCCACATCTTCTCCTCCTTGTCCTCCTCTGGACCACCATCTCTAGCGCTATCTACAGTTCCGGAGCAATAGGCGTGAACTGGGGCACGACGGCCTCCCACCCACTGCCGCCGCACAAGGTGGTGGAGCTCTTGAAGTCCAACGATATCGCCAAAGTCAAGCTCTTTGATGCCGACCCACTTGTTCTCCAAGCTCTCTCCGGGTCCAACATTGCCGTCACCGTGGCTGTTCCCAATTCCATGCTTAAGTTGTTGAACTCTTCCAAGAAGGCCGCGGAGACTTGGGTCCATGACAATGTCACCCGCTACTTCTCCAGTGGTAGCGGCCGAGTTCGCATCGAGTATGTTCTTCTTATCTGCTGATGATTCAATGTTGCTATCTTGGGGCCCTTTGTGAGTCCGCTTTCATTTGTATTCTTGGTTTAATATGGGTTATTGTTCTTTCAGTGATGGTATTTCTTTGTATGATTTAGGTCCTCTTGACCCAGGGTTCAAGATGGAAAATGGAGACTGATCGAATAGTTTTCTTTTCATGATAGTTGGTGGAGTATGTTGCATTAAGCATTTTTCCTTCTTGTTGTTGAGCAGAGTGACTTGTAGATATAGAGTAACAATAAACCAACACTGCAACATTTATGTTATTTATCAAGGCCACCATTATGCCTTTGATTTCCCCTCACTTTAAAAGCACATGGCAAGAGTCTGCTACGAACCTTTGAAATTCAAAGCTACCCATATCCTGCAAGTTGATGTATCTCTTTGGCTACAACTTATTCTTTTCATAATCTGCAGGAGGGGAACGAAGATCGTACTAATTAACCTACTATAGACATGGTTGTCCTTGAGCTATTCATTTTGATTATTTAGTTGGAGTGCTCACCTGTGTCATGTAAGCTAGGGACTTTTGCTTGTTTAGTCACTCTAGAAAGAAGCAACATAGGATCTCACGATATTTCAAAGAGCTAAAGAATATTACAAGGGTTGACAATTGCAGCTTATGTTATTTTTGGAGAAGATAACAAGAAGGTGGTCCGTCTTAAGTTCCCCTGAGCCCTTACACCACTGCTCCAATAGGTTTTTTACTAATTTGGGGTTTCTTTTTTCTTTTCTTTTTTTTTTTTTTTTTTTTTGAGATTGAGTTTATGATGTTGTTCTTTTTGGGACCAGATAATGCTGTAAGGCTCAGCATATCTCTATGCTTTCTTTTCTGTCTCTCTATTACATCACTCTTACGGTAGAAAGTCGTTCTGGATTGGAATTTGAAAGGGAGATTCTTGGCAGGAAATGATATACATCACATAAAGAGTCAGGCTTGACTAAGCAACAATTCAGCAAATGTACTTCAACCATTAACATTTTTTTCCTGGAATTGGAACAAGGAATTTAGTGTAAATAAATTAAAAAACTTTTTTAATTCAAAGATTATATATTATCTATATTAAAAGACCAAAATCTTAGTTTAAAAATTTAGGTCAGAACCTTAGCCTTGAATAAAAATGTATAACAGAAATAGTCTGTGAGAATATCCCAATAGGTAACTGGTCTTCATGCAAGAGTTAGGACAGAAGCATGTCTGGCATCAGACAGGGTGCACAGAGGTAAGTTGTTTATTAGACTGTCATTTATTCATGGAACAAAATGCGTCTTCTCCCTGTGAGGGATGCCTTAATGGTGTTGTAAGTTAAAATACGAGGTTTACGAGATTGAACTTTGTGTCCTCTCTTAGTGCACTCCTTGCCTGCAGTTCTTTTGTTAAATTGCTTTTGTTAGTAACTACATTAGTTATTTGTTCAAGTGTTTTACTGTTGCTTCATCTGATTGAGCCGTTAACAGGTACGTTGCTGTTGGAGATGAGCCCTTCCACCAAAGTTATCGTGAGCAGTTCCATCCCTTTGTTATTGGGGCTGCCACTAACATCCAAACAGCTTTGACCAGAGTGAACTTGGCAAGCCAAGTGAAGGTTGTAGTCCCTTGCAGTTTTGACACCTTCCAGTCTGAATCTAACATTCCATCGAAAGGACACTTCAGGCCTGATCTTAACAAAACCATGATTGAACTCCTCACATTCCTGAGCAAGCATCACTCACCTTTCTTTGTCACCATCTCTCCCTTTCTTGGTTTCCACCAGAGCAGGAACGCATCACTTGACTTTGCTCTCTTTAAGGGAACTACTCACCCTCTTAATGATAGGCACCGGACCTACAAAAACAGCTTTGACATGAGCTATGATGCCCTTGTTACAGCACTTTCAACTATTGGGTTTCCTGAAATGAATATTGTTATTGCTAAGATTGGGTGGCCGACTGATGGGGCAGCTAATGCCACCTCATCCAATGCAGAGATATTCATGAAAGGCTTGATGGAACACCTTCATAGCAAATCAGGAACCCCACTAAGACCTCACAATCCACCACTAGAAACATTTATATATAGCCTTCTAGACGAGGATCAAAGAAACATAGTTACTGGAAATTTTGAAAGACACTGGGGAGTTTACTTTTGATGGCCAGGCCAAATACCATGCTGATTTTGGCCAGGGACCAAAGAACCTCGTGAATGCACAAACTGTTGGGTATCTTCCCTCTAAGTGGTGTGTTGTAAACAACAACAAGGACTTGTCTGATGCAACCGCAAGTGCCTTGGATGCATGCTCAGTTGCTGACTGCACTGCACTTTCTCCTGGTGGATCCTGTTTCAACATCAGCTGGCCTGGGAATATATCATTTGCATTCAATAGCTACTATCAGCAGCACGATCAGGTTGCAAATAGCTGTGATTTTGGGGGGTTGGGCTTGATAACAACCGTGGATCCATCAGTTGGTAATTGTAGGTTTTCCGTTGAGCTTCGTGCTTCTCATGCTAGTGATTTGCTCGGGGCCTATCTCTTCAAGTTCATGATCTTGCTAACAGGAAGCAAACTTGTCTTCTAAGTAGCACAAAATGGGTAAAATCCCCGAGGCAGTTTTTTGATTAGAGGCTCCGTTTTTTACTACAAGTTGTTTTCTTGTTCAAGTCAAACCGCATCTGTGCTGTGATCGAGAAGGAGGCGGTAATTTACTTTGGCATTTTTGTACCCATTTGCTCTCTTTTACATTTAATTAAATTTATTTTATTTCTTTCTATTAAAGGAGTTCAATTTTTACATAACAAATCAAGAACAAGAAAGTCTCCGTTTCTTTTTTCAAAATAATAAAAGTAAAAAAAGATTGCAGCAGGTGCAACGGGTAATTATTATATGGAATTAGATACTCAAATAAATTTTATAACATGAATTTATATCAGGCAGTTCCAATAATGACATCAAATATATAAATTTATTGGTTAAAATGGATTTTTTTATTATTAGTTTGTAAAATTTATTTATAATTTTACAAGCTAGAACTTAGATTAATTTATTTTTGAACTATAAAATTTTCACGTGTTCCACTCGGGTCAAAACTAGAGACTGTGTTTTAATCAGCCAACAAGTCTAAAATGGGCAAAGTCAAAAGAAATTATGACCGTTGGATTGGGAATCACAACTTCACAGTAATAGACATGACCGCGCCTTAAACTTTCTCTTTAATTATTCCTAGTCGGTTCTCGGTAATAAATATCTGCTTGTCCATGGAGTCGAGGTTCTTTGCAAATAGGTCATGGCATCGTTGCCCTAATCCATAAGTGTCTTGTGAGAATAAGGTAAAAGGATTGAGTTTTGCTAGATCGGCTCTGCGATGTACGGTCAAGGCGGCGAATCTGCCCCTCCTCCTTATGGAGGCAGTGGTTCTGGCGGTGGATACGGTGGGCCTTCTGGCTATGGCGGCGGTGGCGGCGGCGGCGGTGGAGGATACGGTGGAGGTGGGGGAGGAGGATATGGTGGTGCTAGTGGCTATGGTGGAGGTGGAGGAGGCGGTCGCGGAGGTTATGGTGGCAGAGGTGGTGGTAGGGGTGGCGGAGGTTATGGTGGTAATTCACAAAATCGAGGTGCTGCCTTTTTCGTGTATAGCGTGTGTGATATTTTTAGTCGATTTGTTTATTGATTATATTTTTCAATGTCTCAATTCTTAGATTTTGACTGTTCGATTCTAATTGGATTCCAATCTGTAGGAGGTGGATATCAAGGAGGAGATCGTGGAGGCAGAGGCGGCGGCGGAAGAGGTGGTGGCCGTGGCGGAGGTGGCAGAGACGGTGATTGGATTTGTCCAAACTCAAGGTAATCTCTCGCTTCCTGTCTCTGTTGTGTTTGTGTATCTTTCTCAATGGGTATGCGTTTTTGACAGGTTATTGTATTTGATGCTTTTCATATGCTTTTACTTGTATTTCAGACTTTATGGGCATTTAATTATGGTTTAAGATTTAGTGTGAACAGAGCTATTAAACTCTGTTATTGTATTATGTGTGAACCTTTGTCATTACTGGTATATGTGTAGTTGTGGGAATCTGAACTTTGCAAGAAGACTTGAGTGTAACAAATGTGGCATGCCCTCCCCTGCTGGTGCCAACAGTGACCGTAGTGGCAGTGGTGGTGGTTATAACAAAGGTGGAGGTGGTGGATCATACAGTGGAAATCGAGGTGGTAGAGGTGGAAATTTTGAAGGTAATAGAAGTGGGAATTATGGTGATGGGGTTAGAGGTGGTGGTTATGATAGTAGAAGTGGCAGTAGCAGTAGAAGTGGTCCATATGGAAGTAATCAAGGAAGAGTCAATGGTGAGTATAATCAGGCATCTGCACCGGCATTCTCTTCATATGGTGGTTCTGGAAGTAATTATCCGCCTCCTAATTCATATGGTGGGAATACAAATTATGGAATGGATTCAGTTCCTCCACCTACAAGCTATATTGGAGGACCAACAACATATCCTCCTTATGGTGATCCTGTAGGTGTTTATGGTGGTGATGCTGTGGGTGATGTGAGGAGTGGTGGACGAGGTGGTCCACCTAGTCGATCTGAAGGTGGATATGGTTCTGGTGGCCCTCGGTATCAGGGAGGTGGTGGTAATGGCAGTAGTGCTGCTGACACCTCAGTCAAAATTAAGCAGTGTGATGGGAATTGTGATGAAAGTTGTGACAACTCAAGAATATACATATCCAATTTGCCACCAGATGTGACTACTGATGAACTGAGAGATCTTTTTGGCGGCATCGGACAAGTAATTTCAGATCTTTCTCTTAAACTTAATTTCACAGAGGCCTTTGTTCCTTGATTTAGTTTCAGATTCATTTGAAGCAATATTCTTTCTGGCAGGAGTTGCTAACCATTTAATCTACATTTTTGTCTCTGAATAACTTGACCTCACTGAATTTCACTCTTTTGTTTACATTTGGCAATTGGAAAAGTTCGAGCATGGGCTTAAGAAATATGTGTAAAGTCCTTTTTTTTTAATTTTCATTTTTTATATTTAAGTAGAGACTTTGCAATTGTTTTCTAGGTTGGAAGGATTAAGCAGAAGCGTGGCTATAAAGATCAATGGCCCTGGAATATAAAAATATACACCGATGAGAATGGGAACAATAAAGGCGATGCAGTTTTGTCTTATGAAGATCCATCGGCTGCACATTGCTGGGGGTTTTTATAATGGTATTGGCCATGCAGCTGGGTTCCATGTTCTATTCTTTATTTTTTTTTCAAAGATTTTCATCATCCTGGCTTTTTGGCCAACTTAATTTGTCTTTTCTTCCTCCTTTCTAGTATTATGTTCTTAATTTGCATTTTATTTTCAGATTATGATCTGAGAGGATATAAAATTAGTGTTGCAATGGCTGAAAAGACAGCACCAAAGGCTCCACCTTATGACCATGGGTACCCTACTAACTATGCCTTCCTTTTGACCATCAAATACTGGTTTGGAAATTGTTGTCATGAATCTGTGTTCTGTTTCAACTTACATGCTTCAGTTTTTACGGTACCAGTTCTTTCATGTGGATTTTGATTGTATCTTTTTTTCATGGAGTTATGCAACATGCGAATATTTTGTTCAACTTTCACATGTAAAGTCTAAGAGATTCAGTGCATTATCATGGTAGGTAGAGGACAAAAACTTACTCAAGGATAATAAGATATTTTGTTATTTAGAAAAATTGGCAATAACCACAGTTCTTGAAATCTTTTGTATGTGCACAGTTTGAGGTATGATGTGCCCCCAATTCAGGAGTCCAAGTGGGTATCATCTCATTTCTTACCTCTCTTGATGCTGTTCCTTTAATTTCATCCATAAAGTTTGGGTTGAGTTGTTATGGGTAGAATTGCAGTAAAGTGATTTACATGATGCTTATCAACTCTAGGTTCTTGCGTAGCTTTGACAACTTTAATGATGTTGAACTTCACTGCTTTTGGCTAGTCTTTCATGAGTAGCATTAAGGAGTGGATTCCTTTGCATGTTTCTCATTTTTGAATAAGCTTGGGTTTCTAACTTTGTAAGTTGCTACAAGAGTGTTTTTTGTTAGGTCTGGTATTTTGTGACGATTTTTTCATTTTATCAATAGTAGTTTTGAAAATGTGGAATTAAAGCAATGTCCTTAATTTTCTTTTTAAATATATAATATCCATTGTTTATCATAAAAAATATTTATTTATTAACTCTTTCTATGGATTTTGATCTGTAAATGGTATGTAATCAAACATTATCCTCAAATATCTGTGCATATCCATGTGAATGGAAATATTGAAGATAAACTATTGACTTTATGATTGAAGACTTCAATTTTCTTGGCTGTATCTTGTTCTAATGAATTTTTGTTTGGATTTAACATTTAAACTGACTGCATGCATGACAATGGTGGTGGCAGAGGTGGATATGGCAGAGGAGACCGCCGTAGGGATAATTACAATCCCTACAGAGATGGTGGAGTTTCTGGGCCAGATAGGCATCATTATGGTGGAAACCGTTCTCGACCATACTGAACGATTCAGCTCAGAGAGTTTTATGTACTAAGAATTGTGGTCCAAGGCATTTGATTATATTGCATTTCGTGGATTGTTCTTGAACTGGAGACTAAGAGGTAGGTTGTTCATTTGCACTGAGCAATACCCCTTTTTCTCCTTTTTCTGTTTAGTTTGGTACTACGTGGATGGGTTTTTTGTGCTAGCATTGGATTAATTTAGTTGTATGAATGTTTTTATAGAGGCAAGTGGATAAAGTCTCAATTGCTTGCTGCTAAGGTAGGTTGATATTTTCAGGTGAGTGCAGCACTTCTGAAATCACGCATTATCCTTTTTGGAATGCATAGCGTGGTTCAGTATCATGTAGCAGGGCATCAACGTGCACTTTTTCGTTTGCCCATATTAGGTAGCTGAACAACTAGGCCCTCACTGATAATATCCATCTTATAAAAAATATACTTATATATTGTCCTCATTCATTTTTGCTTCATAAAAATGGCTAGTATACCTGTTTATTTGTTGGCCCATCTTCCTTTTGGGTGATTTCTTTCAATGGGATTAGCAGAAAATTTTCTTCACCGTCTAGGATTCTGTCAAACATTGCACTTGCATATTTATGGGTGGATGGTTCTTCTCAAGACACACAGAACCAAGTGTTTTAATGATTCGCCAAACGAATGAAATTCTCGACCAATCTTAACTGGTTTTTATTTCTAGAAGTTGTATTAGTAGTCTTCTTGGTAAAATTTATTTTTATTTTCTTGTGATAATGACCGATGATCGTCGGTTTGGGTCCACTAGTACTATGTACATGCATTATATGTATTTGTGCCCGTGCTAAAGAGGTGGAAGTGGGGAATTTTTTCCATCAGCACCGCCTTCTTGGAGCGTATTTTCGGGTGTCAGATTTGTTTGGAAGGGACTTCCAACTTCCTGACTCTATAGTCTCCAATGACTTGAGTTGACGAGGGTTGCCGGATTTTACGGAGCGGAGATCTTCCAACTTCAAATTAAAGCGACGTGTGCGCTTTGTCATAATTCTCCGAAGCAACTCAACTAATTGAAATGATGGGATGTGGTGCTTCTTGCTTCATCTAATCTTTTGTTATCGTCTTGGGATTTGCGTGGCTATCGCAATTCATTGCTTCATTTTTCTTTTGACCTTTGGAATTGGAGAACGCTCAGACAAGTTCTGTCCCAATTTTCAATAGCTCTTTGGGCATTCAGCTGGACAATGTTTTAACTAGTCTCGTTCCAATTTTCTGTCTGCATAAAGTTGGCCTTTGGGTGATTATTTCTCAGATACTCTTTGGGTGGACGATTGGCTGAACAAGTATGATACGATTGCAATTTTCTTGTACTTATTATTAGTATCGCTTGTGGAGTTATTGATTTAAAATAATAGAACGTCCCGTGTAGATGATGCATTGGATTTCTATTTCTATAAACTCGACACTTTGAAAAGGAGGGCCAATTGATGAAAAAAAAAATGTATATATATAAGACGTGGTTAAGTTGTATCAATTTTAGCATGAAATAAAAAATCTGATTTCATTTACGGCAGCCTGTCGACCGATAAGTCCACGAGTCAGACGTGTACTTAGGTTTTATCTGCAAGCTTATCAATTTATTTTAAGAGTCAAAAAGTAAATACATAAAAAGGCAAAATTTTTCAAAGGAAAAAATGAGATACAGATAAAGATTAAAACAAAAATGCAGTGAAAACATGGATGGTGGGAGCCGCCGCGGGACTAGGGACACTAAAAGAACCTCCCTGAGCCTCCGGTTTTCGACTTTACGTTTATTATATTTGGGCCCTTCAGTTTTGAGATATTGGCAGCGACCATTTGTTGGGCTGACTGAAAAAAAAAACACCCATATAAATTTATTTGAGTAACGTAAGTCCAGAAGGCCCAATATCTTACCCGCCAATTCCCCACTCCGAAGTCGCAACATGCCAGCCACCACCACCACCACTACCAGCGCTGCTCCGCTGGTCTCCCTCTTCCGCAGCCAAATCACAAACAGAAGGTTTCATTTCTCTTCTTTGTTCTTTAATTTGCATTTCATTTTCCAATTTCCTTAGTCCTGATAAAATCTCGGTTCTTTTTCGCAGATTTGAGGACGGAACGATGCGGATCCTCGAAGCTGTTCTGGTCTTCAGAGACGTGAAGTCGTTAATGGAAGCTCGATCGAGCTTGAGAGAGTTCATGAGATCCGAGACTCTCTTCATTATCCGAAAAATTTCGGAGAAAACGGTGGACCAAAAGCTTTCCGTTCTTGAGTTCCTCGTTCGCGCTTTTGCTCTCCTCGGCGATATCGAGGCAAATTATCTTATACTCTGCCTCTCCCTCTGAGCGCTTGAAATTTTTTTAGGGAATTGAATTTACCATAAGGAACGCAGGAGCATGTTAATGAATTTAAGATTTTCTGATTAGTGCTTTTATAATTCAAATTTTGATTTCCAGACATACGTAATTGTTATCCTAATTTTAAATTCAATAGGATATTTAGATTAAAATTTTCATTGTATTATATCTCAAGTGATGCTTTTAACTATGTTTAAAATTTTCTTGACAAGTAGTTTTTTTTTTCTTTGTTTCTTTCTTTTCCTTTTTGACTATGTGCTCTGTGTCTGGTACAGAGTTGCTTGGCGCTGAAATACGAGGGCCTGCTCTTGCGGGACCTGAAATCCGCGACCCACCAGTGGCTACAAGTCTCATACACAGAATGGCTAACCTTTGCGCAGGACTTGCTTGACAATGGCTATCACTCCGTTGCCAGACAAGTAATTTTGTTCTTCCCTTCTTTCGATCTAATGCTGGTTATATTTTTTCTGCATGTCAAGCGAAATCGCCGCTTTATTTAGTGCTTCCAGTTCAAGATTGTGAATCTGTCATTTGGAATGAGGCTTGAAGAAAAATTCTGAGTATGCTAAGTGCGGATGGTTCTAAGTATAGCATTACAATTACTTCGATTAAAGCTAGCAAATAGCCATAGCCAGTTCCAATCTGAAACATTTGCTTACGTTACCTTATGCAGGCTTGTGAAAAGGCATTGTTGTGCCTCCAACAGCATGATGATGATGCAGATACCAAAGTAGATGAACTTGCTGAAAGAACACTAAGTCTTGAAAAAATAAAGAGGCTAAGGGACCACGCTGTGAAATTGGCAGCTTCAGGCTCCAGTATGTCTCTATTCTAAATCCCATAATAAATCCTTGCTACTTGATGATGTCGAGTAGCTTCCTATCTTTGATATAATAGTACAACATGCAAGGTATTGGATATTACACATGCCAACAAATATTGACTATAATGACAATATCTATGATTGGAAAAAGCAAGGCGTGCATGCATGACCATCTGTGGGAGCTTTTGCATCAAAAAAGATGTGAAAGGAGCTGACATTGCATTTAATGGGGACGTGCAGGAATACTGTTTTGTCCCTTTTCCCTTTATTGATAGAACCTTTTGTTGGTTTTCTTGGGAGATGGCATGTTGATAGAATCAACCTTTGCGGCTTAGAGTTGTTTGTGGAGTTCGGGCATGAATTGCTGAAAGCAGGGGCCTTAATTTGGCTAACGTGATGTAACTTTAACGAAGCCAACTGATGAGACTTGAATAATTTCTGGTTTAATGGCGTTTTAGTTGGAGACAAGCATTCAGAGCAATTTATCCTTTTGCACATGATATATTTAGATACATAAATGTGACTTATTTTTGCTTTGGCAGGATTATATAAGTGTGGTTCTGGTATCTTTCTGTTTTCTTAATTGGTTACTGGAACTTGGATGGTTCATGACCACGACGGTTTGCGTTGACCTCATTTGAATGGGAATTCATTTTGTTAGCTTTTTATCAATAATGAATTCTGCTTGATCATTGCAGTCCAAGCGCAGGCAGTAGAGTACCTACAAAAGAAAGCAGTTGAGAAGAGCAAAATGGATTCTTCCTTTTGTCCAGAAATTAAATGTATGGCTAGCACTATGTTCAGAAATGGAATCAAGAAGCGAAATGCAAGAAAATTGCGTGAACACCAAAGCTTGAAGCAGAAATATTGACCTCTATTTTTGCAACCAATTTTATTAATTCCAGTAAAAACCATCCACTTTGGAGGACAAACCTGCAGGTCTGCTTCGATTCAATCTTTTTCCCTGGCAGTTGCTCCCAAGTTTGATCCTTCTGTGCAAATATTCTCGTTTTGGATAATAACTTAACCAATTGCTCTCTATACAGGCTAGGAACTTCTGAGGACTTGGATCACACAACTTTTTTAGGTATAGGCTTCTTTCCTTCCAGAATGCAACTCAGATGGTGCTGATTTCAGAACCAATGTTTTCTTTTTCTAAACGTAATGTACCATGGGTAATATGTGATCATGTTGATTTTTTCAAAAAAAAAAAAAAGAAAAGGCTGCCAGCATGTTTTGCTGGTTAACTTGGCTTACCCTCATAAAGCAGACCAAAATTTCATTCTCTTACCGTTACTCGGCATTTATATGCCATGTCCAGACTTGTAGGAAACACAACCACCATGAAAATGAGCTTTCAAGGAGCTCTACCAATGCTATGTCACCTCTTTTTTTTTTTTTTTGGGCCTTTATTAGTAGGATTATATGTATGGCTTTTGACTTTTGTGCGTTGGTCTCTTCTTGAACAGTGCGTACCTCCCCCTTCATTGTTGTAGTGCCTCACCTAGAACGCAAAAGGGTGGCCCATTTTCTGGACACGACCACATGTCATGCGATATCACGTAAGAAACAGAAATTTTAGTTCCCAAATTTCGGTATCAAAGAAGGGCCCCCGTCTGTTTCCATCTCAATTATTGCAAGTTACAAATGATTCATTGCCTTTTGGTGCCTTGGAGCCTCTAATTTTTTAAGGGACGGAGGTGTAGCAATGCAGCAAAAATATTCCGCAATATGGTTGGATCTTCTTGCGATCACGTGCTTACCGGCTATCGCAGCTCCTGCTGGCCCAACGCCGCGTTGATAATTTAGACTTGCCCTTGAGTAAAGAATGGAGATATTGGAAAGCCAATACTGCGCCGTTCAAGCAACTGAAATTTCAAGGATCGGTTGTCATCACTTGAGCCCCTCACTAGAATGGTTGTTTTCGTAAAAAATTGCTTGCTTCCAATTTTAACTTCAAGATTTGAAAATGGGCAATGCACCTTTCAAGAATCGAATCTTCCAATCACCAAGCACATTAAATGCTTTGCATCGGAGATTGCACCTTTTGGTTTAGCTTTACCCAAGGGGGGGTGAAAGATGTCTGTACTTTATCACTTGATTTTAAAACTATGAACGCAAGGTTCTCGCCGTCTACAGGGGGGAAGATTCTTCCTTCTTTTTTGTGTTTTTTTTTGGCCTATAGGGTTTTGAAACTTTTAAGTTGGTCTAAGATATTAAAACGCGAGAAAAGCTAGCCATCGGAGAGCAACTTGGGGAGAAAAACAATTATGAGCGAGTTATGTTTTATTAGGTTTTATAAATAAATAAAATTTAACATTAAAAAATTATATTTTATAGTAATCTTGTTGTTTCGTTAAGCGTTGGTGTATAATGTTACCCTTGAAAACATTTGGTTGAGGTAAAGAGTCGAGGCATAAACTTTGCTTTATAGGACAAATGCATATATATTAAAATAATAATAATAATAATAAAAAGAAGAAGAAGAAGAAAAACAAAAAAACGTGTACAGGATAAACGATGACAACTGGAGAAGCGGGCCTTCTTTTACCCTGGCGGCAACAAATTAGAAGTTTGGAATCGTGTGGAAGTCATTGAAGGAAGGGGTGGGGAGAGGGGGGGGGGGAGAAGGAGAATAGGGTCGGTCCTAGGGCTCTCTCTCTCTCTCTCTCTGCACGGCTTTTTGTTTTGCGATTTTCAGCCTCTCTGGAAACGCGTTTGCTCTTTTATAATCCCCCCCCCCCTCCCTAGACCCCTAGCTTGATGTCGGATCGCATTCATTGGTTTCACATTAAACACTTGTTGGGTTGTCAATTATTTTTATACACGAGCGGACTTAAAAGTGCGGTTGAAGCATCTGTGTGGCTTGATGGGTTAGACTCAAGCACGCAAACAATTGTCCCCAAAAGAAAAAAAAGAAAAAAGATCACAACTTTTGGAGGAATACCATTTTCCATTTTGATGTTTTAGGTTGGAAATGGCAAACATATTCCAGGATATTAATGCTCGCAAGTTTTTCGCCGGTGTTGCTCTTCGTTTGATTAATGTTGGTAATATAATATAAAGTTCGGCTAAAATTCTCTCGAATTTATTATTTCCTGATACTTTTTTTTACACTAAGCTATGCTCCCTAGACGCATTGGTAGCATTAGTTTTGGGAACTTAATCTAATTAACGCTTGTGGGCGTGGGCGTGAGAGTGAGAGAGAGAGAGAGAGAGGAAACTTGGTTTCTATGTCAAATGTCGCCAACAAACATTCACGTCGATGCCAATATTTCTCTCGGGGCATTGGTCCGAGTTAGGGTTTCGTTCCCATTATTTTTCCATAGGGTGAAACTTGAAACCAAACTCTCAAAATATTTGAGGGAAGAAAAAAAAAAAAAAACTTCATATGATACGAAAATATACAATTAAAACACCGAAGTTAGATGGTCAAACTAGAACGAGTGTAACGACAACACAAAAATTGAACTGCAACCACGACCAGCCAAGCCTGTGTTCATTGGTCAACTCCCTCGAAGTGATGAAGGTGCCCTACCCATTACAGATGGAACTCTTCAGTTCACAAGGCTAAAGCTGTAAAATAATGTATGTCAATGGGTAACTAAATGCTTTTATGATAATTTTCTTCTTCCCTCTCTTTCTTTTTTTTTTTTTTTTTTAAGGAGAAGAGATTCACAATGAGGATAGTCATAAGATACAGTTAATTTTTTTTTTGTTATGCATTATTCTTATGTATTTATTAATTTATTTAGTTTTTATTGTCTCCTCACACTAATCGTAACACGTGCATTCATTCTATACCTGCTTAGTTTCTCCTCAACCATTATAAAATATGCCTTTTCAGCTCAGTTTCTGCAACTCTAAGCTCTGTTGCCTTCTGCTTTTTTCTTCTTCATCAGCCAAACGGGTTTCTCCTCACATTTTGGTAAGAAAAAGGAAAGAAAGAAAGAAATGGGTGGTTCTTCGCCATGCGCCTCCTGCAAGCTACTGAGACGTCGCTGTGCCAAGGACTGCATCTTCGCTCCTTACTTCCCTTCTGATGACCATCACAAGTTTGCCATTGTTCACAAGATCTTTGGTGCTAGCAATGTCAGCAAGATGCTGCAGGTTCTCATCTCTCCTCTCTCTCTCTCTGTGTGCTTGTGTTTGTCTGTATGAAGATTGAGGAAATTCGATAGGTAACTCTATATGTTCAAATATATATATATATATATAGAGAGAGAGAGAGAGAGAGATAGAGATAGAGAGAGAGAAGTGGCTAAACCTATAACATGTTTACTTATAGAATGTAAAACTTTAAAAATTTGCAAGATGAATGCGTACATGTTTCTTCCTCTGATGACAAAGAATCATACTTTTGGTTCATAAAACTCTTGACCAATCGGAATACCGTCAATGTCCGAACGCGCTATGTATATATATATTTACGACGACGAATTCCTTGAAAAAATCTCTGGAGCCAGTAAAACTATAGATGTCACGCCTTGATTTGCTTTCTTTTTTTGTAATATATATATATATATATGCATACATAAATACAAAGTGAGCTTAATTACAGGAGATTCCAGTTCATCAAAGAGCAGATGCCGTGAGTAGTTTAGTTTACGAAGCAAATGCAAGAATGCGTGACCCAGTTTATGGATGTGTTGGGGTGATATCATGCCTGCAAAATGAAGTTTCGCAGTTGAAAATGCAGCTTGCAGTCGCTCAAGCACAGATACTTTGTATCCAGATGCAGCAAGAGCCTACATTACCAAACCAGCCGGAGCAAGATGACAAATCACTTCTTTTGGCCAGTAGTAACTTGACTAACGCACACCAGTCTCTTAACTTTGCTTCCTCTGGCAATGTAATCCAATAACACCCTAAGGGAGAGTCCCTTTGGACTTGAATTTGGTTTTTGTAATGAAAACGCTAGACTTTTTCTTCACGCCATGCAATTCCCTTGATAAATCTCGCCTGCAAATGCGTGTGATTCCTTTTAGACTCGATGACAGAAATCAAAATCAAAACTATAATAATATAAAGTAATGGGGGTCAACCGATTACTTGTGAAATTTGGAGCACGGTGGGACTTGCAAAACTTCTTTTTCTTGATTAAAGCGCTATCATTTATGAAGAAATTTTATATTTCCGTAGACAGTATCTTCTATCGGTGTTCCCCATCACAAACAATATTATATTTGAGATATACATTGGATTGAAGCTAAGACCTTGTATATAAATTGCTTTGGTCATTTTCAGTTTTTTTGCCCCATTCTTTTGTTCTAAACGAGATTTCCAACAGATGTTCAATTCCTCCATGCCGTCACTGAATGTTGTCTGCAATGCTAAAGATGGCTTTACTCCACAGAATCAACACTGACTAAGCCGTGACTCCCTTTGCTGATTATTAAGTGGGCTTCGGCAGGTTATGCCATCCTCATTTGGAATCGATCGATTCCCCCATGTGTTTTCTTTTTATATCTAAAAAAAAATAGAAAAAAAATCTTGCAACCTAAGATGCTCCTTCTCTAAGGCAATTTAGCTCAACAGTTCATGTTTCTCTTTCTTTATTTTCGTTCGTGTTTCGAGGTTCGAATCTTCATTTTCATTTTCATTTTCTGGCTTGTCACGGTAACAGCACTTCCACTAGAGGAGACCGGTGAAATTTTTGCTAGACTTTTCAAAGATCCAGCCTATTTGCATGTAAAGGTTATTGAATTCAAACTCGTGCGGCACGGATTTCAATCATGAAGCAACCATTCCCAAAAACAGAAACTATTTCCGTCGGAGATCTGTATCTCGAATTGCAACATTCACCGCATAAGTTAATTAAGCAATTTAGTTTTTTCTTGTCGGATGTCCTATCGAGTCTTAGTCTATAAAACAAAAAAAAATTCTAATAATTCTAGGAATCCTCTGCTCCCAGCGGCCTAAATGGAACCTAAAAAGACCACCAAGAGATTTTTGTTTTTTTTTTTTTTTTTTTCACCAGCAAAACTAACACACACCCACAAGGAAATGTAAATTTATCTGTCTACAAATTGGACGAGAATTGAGAGAGACATTTACCCGGGGGTGGGGGGGGGGGACGCAAAGTTCATGGACAAAGAAAAGGAACTGCAGATCAGCTGCTGACACGTGAACCCTACGTGTTAAAAAGTTATTGAATTCAAATTCACCCAGCACGAAATTGAATCATGAAGTAACTATTTCCCACAACAGTAACTATTTCTGCTGTGGAAATGTACTTCTCCATTTTATTTTTTTTTTGTTTTTTCGTTTTCTCGTCAGAAGCCGTATCAAAGAATAACTCTCCCAACTAGCGCCTAAATGGGATCTAAAAACACAGCCAAGAGATGCTTTTTACCAGCAAAGCCAACCAGAACCCACAAGGAAATGTAAATTTAGTTGCCTGCAAATTGGATGAGACAATGACCGGGGGATGTCGCAGCAAGCTATTCAGTTTGGACTCAGTTTTGTGTTGGCACGTGGACTCTGTCTATTAAAAAACAATTCTCTTTTTTTTAAAAAAAAAAAAAAATTTAACTCATAACTTAAAAAAATAATTTTTTATTTTATAAAACCCACCCACCTAGCAACTCTTGACACCTCTCTTCAGCCCTCTTGTTTTTTTTTTTTTTTTTAATTTCTGTTTTAATCTTCTCACCAACATTTTTTTTTTCCTTTCATTTTAGTCTCTTGTATATATTTTGATGGCCAGCTGTAAGGTTTACTTACTCCCTTCTTTTATCGAGCTCAATTTGTTTTGATATTAATATTAATAATTATACGATAACTTTTAATTTTATTAATCTTAAAAATCACGCAATAATTGAAAAATATAAATACAAATAATATATATATGCATATAGTTTTGTTTAATAGTCATATAACAAAAATTTTAATATTTATCAAACATATAATATACCTGTAATTGCATTCAAATGATAAATTTATATTAAATTGAATTCAATTAATTTAATTTTTATTAAGTCCTAATCAAATTAACACAAAAAGACATAAAACTGAAAAAATAAGTCAACCTGAGAAGCATCAAAATCAAAATGTCATGGTAAAGTTAAATTCGATGAATCAACCAACCTTAGTTCTTTGCTCACATGCTTCTTGAGGTAAATGCAATAATTTTCAACATTTCATTTTTGAGCTTCTTCATCATCCATGGAAAAAAAAAAAAAAAGAGAAAAAAAAAACATTTTCATTGATTGATGAGTCATTTGAACAGAAGTCACGGGTAGCAAAAAGGGCCTATCATGGACCCACCATCTTCTTCCAAGCTGGAATCCACGAGTCAATCAAAACATCATTGGTCTTCAAGTAACCAATAGAAAGAGGATAGTGTTCCACGTCGCTTTAAACAAAGGTGAAAAGTTAACTTAAATAATAGTTTAACAATGAAAATTTCCACCTTGTCCTTCTCTCTCTCTCTCTCTCTCTCTCTCTCTCTGCATATATCTGAGTCCCCGTTGTACCGACAAAATGTCCATGCAAAAATAGCAGTACTTTTGCAGTGGCAAACGAAGAAAGTGAGAAAAATCTTGACGATGGGGTACAATTCTTTCTTGATGAAAAGCCCAAAAAAGGAAGAACAAGAGGTTCCAGAAATAGTAGATTCTGATCAATTCTCCAGTGGGGCCGGAGAAGCTTATAGCGCCAGGAAAGAAATGGATATCATTAATGAATTGGAGGGCATTCTGGGGATCGATTCAATCAAAGGAGAAGAACATTTGTCAAAGAATAGCATTTGTGGTCAGCTTGGATGGGATTTCATGTACGGGGAAGAAAACCATCCATATGGAGGATGTGAAGAATTCGGAGACTGCTGCCAGGTTGACGAATATAGGAGAAACTTCTTCTTTGCAGAAGAAGAAGAAGAACAAGAACAAGAAAGGGAATATAATATGAAGGTTATAAAGACAGAGAGTGTTGGAGTTTGGGATGTTAATGAGAAGAACAACAATGTGTCTTTGAACTTGAACTTGAATTACCAGGATGTCTTGGACGCATGGTCTGATCGTGGGACTCTCTGGGCCGATGATTGCTCTCTTTCCATGGCAACCGATGGCCACTTTGTTTGTATTCGATTACCATATCACCATATCAATTCTTCTGCTTTCATTTCACTCTCTGTATTTTTCTGCAATCAGTATTCGATTGGTAGTTGTTTGTGGGGTATATTTAAGAAGGTGTACATATATACGATTCAAAAATCGACTATTTCTAATGATATTTTTCTCTTCTTAAAACATGGTAAATAAAGCTAATTAGCAGATTTTTTATACTTAAATTGTGCAATTTATGTTTTGAAGATCATGGTTTGGATTTTAATTAATAAATAGTTTGATTGATTTACGTAGATGGGGGAGGTGCCAGTGATGGAAGAAGAGAAAGCAAGAAGAGAAGCAAGTGTGCTTAGGTACAAAGAAAAGCGCCAGACCAGATTGTTCTCTAAGAAGATAAGGTACCAAGTTCGCAAACTCAATGCAGAGAAAAGGCCACGACTCAAGGTTTCCCCTCTCTCTCCCTCTCGCTCTCGCGTATATGGTTCGGCTTATAAGCCTGGATAAAAATATGTACTTTTGGTTGCAGGGAAGATTTGTGAAGAGAGTTTCGTGAAAGATATCAGAATTGGGCCGGAAATATCTCTAAAAATATCTTTTTGTCTTTGGACTTTTCTTGTAGAATATCCTATATGCTTGTCCGAATGAAATTATCTCTTACCACAAAATGCTTAAAATATCCCATCTTTCCAATCTTTATGGGTATGGCAGATACCTCCCGCCACCCCCCCCCCTTTCTTTTTTTTTTCTTTGGAATTTTCTGCCGTCAATCTGAAGTCCATATTCTGCATAATTTATAATTGACATAATGTTCATATCCTAGTATGATTTGTTCATGACACTCAGCAAGCTCGTGTTCTCACATCAATTAAACAGGTAAATTGACAGCGAACCAGCTAGACATGGGGAAAAAAGAAAAACCTGTGGTCCTCATGCACATGGTTATCAATTGGTCTACTCTTCTCTCTCTCTCTCTCTTATTATTATTATTATTATTATTATTATTATTATTATTATTATTATTATTTCTTTCTCTTTACCCGTCACTTTTGCTTTTATGGGACCTACCTATATTAATGTCATCGTGTCATGTTCTGTATATAAAAAAGCTTGCTGAAAGCGTCTGGAAATGTTTCATCATTCTTGATTTATTTATTTGGTAACACTCAACTACTTTTGATTCTCATCCAGTTAGCCAATTCTGTTGTGCTTCGAATGCAAAAGGGTCCAGGGAAACGGTCATCGACCATCAATTCTCTCTCTCTCGCTTTCTCTCTGTGGGTAGACCATTGTGTAACACGACGTCCGACCCACCACGATGGCATGCTATTTGCACCGTCCAAAGGTTCTTATTGAAATCCTTCAAGGGATAATAAATGGTTAAAATTTTAAATTTTTATCTTTGAAGTTTTGGTTTTAATACTAGAAAATTGAATATGAAATTATGAAAATAAAAAAAAAACATATTTCAATCGTGTAATTTATAACTCAAATAAATTTTGTAATGGACAAAAAAAAATATATACGAGATCTTTCTGTTGAGAAAACAAAAAAAAAAAAAAGTTTGAATTGTAAAGTAGCACTATCATATTAGTGCTAAAGAATTTCATGAGATAATCAATGGGAAGCTAGTTATCATGTCGCATCCTGTGTATGCTGCTTAGTCTTTTCAAATTGGAACTCAATTCGTGCATTCGACCTTAACCGTTTGAAAAATAGGGTTGAGTTCGTGGGTTAACCACAACTTGATCAAAAACTCAAAAATAACTCAACCTAAAATGATTAAAACCCAAAATGATCCGACTCCATCCCACCAGAGCCAAACCGTCTGACGCCTCTAGCTACTATAAAAAAAAAAAAAATTGAAACACTAAAACAACATAATTAATAATCCTACATGCGATTATCGACCATAATATTCGATAAGGCCTCGTCATAAACGGGTGTTGAACACAAGCTTCTGCTCCGGAGAAGTAAGTCCAAAAATCATCTCCACAAGTTTGCAAATCCTATTCTATTTGAAAAGCCCATCATCTTGACAAACCAAATCTCACCTAAAAGCCCGAAACTATTTTGTGGTTCTTTTGTTCTTTTGGACCCTCCCAGTCACTTTGTTTCCTCCTTGGTCCTTGGTGGGTCATCGGCTTAGCAACTCTGGTAGATTGAACCCACAAAACTCACTGCGGACTCCACTCTGATACATTTCGTTCGATGATGTGAAAAGGCTTCTTCTCACGGTGGGCATGTCGAGTGCTCGTCCTTCAGGTTTTATCGGGCCCACTGCTCTCATGTCAATGATAATGGCGAGAGTTTCACACTGATTTACCCCCATAATGTCGCCATTGCGGGTTCTTACAATATGGGCTTTGGTACCGAAGCCGAGAGCAGACCGCTCGGCCTGATCTACTAAAGTAAAGATACGTGTTAGCTGTACATTTCTCCAACTTGTAGACTAGCAAAGCCCATTTGATTCTGGGCTGTTCTAACCCATTTCCTGACTTGGGCAGAAACTCTCATTAAGCAAAAATACTCTTTCTGCAAACATTAAAAAATAATAGTAGTAGTGATACAATACAGCCCACTTGCTTGCCCCCAACTGCCACAAACATTTCAATTCCGGATGTATCCGTAGTCTTCTAAGTCCACATAACGTCCAACTTAAATTAATGAGTTGGATGGTTTTCTTGATAAGACCAAAGCGTGCATAACCAAGAAAGGGACAGAAATTCATCACCTTTGCTTTGGCATCTCCGTCATATGGCCTAATCAGAAGGCATATCGACTTGTGGAACCTGTCCCAATATGGGGGCATAAGGACAGACACGGAGGTATCATTCACATACTAAAACTCCATAAAAGTACAGCCAAAAAGATAGAATCTAGTCGAAGTGTTAGGTTTTGCCATAATTTAAATCATCTTTTTAATGTTTATAGACATGTTCTTGCAGCTTTGCTTGACTGCTCCTCTTGTACTCAAAATCATCACTAGAAGACCTTAATTTTCTGCAAAATCAATCAACCTAGCAGGTTCCAGCATGGATTCCACCCTGAAAACAAAGTGCCATGTTGTGGCAGTACCGTATCCTGGTAGAGGCCATGTCAACCCCATGCTGATCCTCTGCAAGTTAATAGCTTCAAAGAATCATGATATTCTCATAACCGTAGTTGTTACTGAAGAGTGGTATGGCTTCATTGGCTCTGATAATAGACCCACCAACCTGAGATTTGCTTCGATTCCAAACGTCATCCCATCTGAGCTAGTTCGAGGTGCAGACTTTTCAGGGTTCTATGAGGCTGTTATGACAAATATGGAATCTCCCTTTGACAGGCTTCTTGATCAGCTTGATCCATTGGTGACTACCATTATAACTGATATCGAGCTACTGTGGGCAATCCGCTTCGCGAACAGGAGAAACATTCCAGTGGCCACACTCTGCACGGTGCCTGCAAGAGTATTTTCAACATTCCATCATTTAAGCCACATAAAGAACCTGCAAACTATTGTTAATTTGCTAGGTATTAAAATGCAATAGTATTATTGCTTCAGATTCTAATAGAATGTCAAGCCTCTATAGATTCCCCTAATTTTGACTGAATAATGTTTTGAGAATCAGGTTATACTCGTCAAATTAATGCAATTTTCGTCGTGCATCTCAAATTATGGGATCCTGTTTATGAAAAAAACAAGAGTTAAGGCCTGTGCACGGCGTGTGGAAAACTCGTGCACTGAAAACGTCTTTTCTCAAATTATGGGATACATGACAAATTGGCTATTAATGTGTGGTTCATTTGCTAGATCATGGAGATGAGAATGCGCAGCAAAGCCAAGGAATTTCTTCAGCACATTTAGCAGAACTTCGCACAATCTTTCATGGGTCTACGAGAAGGGTTACTCAGCTGACCTTGGAATGCGTTTCAGTGGTGCCAAAAGCACAGTATCTTCTGTTTAACTCAGTCAATGAGCTCGAACCCCAGGTTTTTGATTCTCTGCAAGAAAAATTTAATCTCCCCATTTATCCCATTGGCCCTGCCATACCGTACTTTGAACTAGAGAAACACCATTCAGTTTTTTCCAGTAGGCCGGGCTATCTCCATTGGCTAGATTCCCAACCTGCAGGTTCTGTTTTGTACGTGTCATTTGGAAGTTTCCTCTCAATTTCCAGGGAGAAAATGGATGAAATTGCAGCAGGGCTAAGAAATAGTAATGTTCCATACTTGTGGGTGGCTCGTGAAGAAACTTCTCGGTTGCAAGGGAATTGTGGTGATTTGGGGATAGTAGTGCCTTGGTGTGATCAATTGAAGGTCCTGAGCCATTCTTCCGTGATAGGTTTCTGGACGCACTGCGGGTGGAATTCAACTCTGGAAGCTATAGCTTCAGGCGTTCCGATGCTCACTTTCCCTTTGTTTTTTGATCAAGTTTCGAACAGTAAACAGATTGTTGAGAACTGGAGAATCGGGTGGAAAGTGAGAAAAGATGAAGGATCGGAAACTTTTGTCACAAAAGATGCGATAACAGACCTTGTCCGGAGGTTTGTGGATATGGAGAACAATGATGTTAAAGAGATGAGAGGACGAGCAAAAGAATTGCAGGACATTGCTAGGCTGGCACTCGCAGAAGGCGGATCGTCTGATAAAAACCTTGACGCTTTCATCAGTGATATTAGTAGCCTTTATTCTTAATTACGTCGTGCAATATCTGTAAACTTATCAAGGATGTTAATATGATTCTGCTATTTGATTGTTTTTTTTTTTTCTTATTTGAAGCCTATTAACGCCATTTTGATTCATGAAAACCAGTAAAGCTTCCAATCCTGGAATTCTGATCCCGTAAGCCTCATTGGTTCTGATCCTAAACCTGATAAAATCCGATTACGCTGTATACAAACTTTTCAGGTAAGGTCATTTTCAACATTTACTCGCATGTTCTCTAGCCCTTCCCTCAATGAAAAATTGCCATCATATTTGCACAGTTCTTTTGACCTAAAAGGGCAAGATTTTCCATAAGTTCAAGAGGTTTTCCATCATTTCCCTGAAATGCAAATGTTTATGGGGATGGGGTCACTAACAATCCATGATATCAAGGGAAGCAATTCTATTTCCTTTTAAGAACATTTTAATGGCAAATAATGATTATCCATACCATTACAACACACTGAAAAGCATCGGCCCATATGTATTTCCGTCAATGTGGTTTTATGCTTAGTTCTTTTTTTCGTTTTGTATTAGTGTAAGTACCCTCACCACCAGTGTATATACCCACCTAGTAATCCAACGAGGTCAATGAAACAAATTAAAATGAAAACAACTACAAGAAAAGGTGTCTTAATGCAGCATTCCTAATAAAATAAAATCTGGTTGTGAAGGTGGCCTAGTTAACAACACCTGACGTCTCCGGTCGGATGGATGAGGAGGAGGACAAAGATGAATCAATTGCCTCGCCAGAAATCTTTTCGTAACGTTCTAGAAAAGAAAAAGAAAAGAAAAGAAAAGGAAAAGGCTAATCCATTGTGCATATAATAATGAGCAACATCTACTGTATAGTTATATAAATGTAGCCCAAGATCCCACCGTTTTGTTTTTGTTTTTGTTTGTGTTTTTTCTTTAACAAAAAGCCAAAATCACAATTGGCCGGAGTTTAACGATGAAAGATAACCATAGAACGTAGAACTTGGACCGTTCTGGTTGCTGCATATTCCGATTTCTTTTGTCACCTTTCTTATTTGTGCTGACGGCAACCACGTCATTATTTTTGTTCATTTCTTTACAGAATATAATTATTTATTTCATACGAAAGACCCGCGTAAAGGTCTCAGAGTTCCATTGTCTCCTCACTTGGAAAACCTTCCCCCTCTCTCCCTCTCTCTTTCTTGTTGTTTTTTTTTTTCCCTAATTGAGAAATTTACTGCCCCAAAAACTACGAATGTGAATATTTTATTTTTATTTTTATAAATTTTATGTTCATTTTTAAAAATTAAAATTTAATATATCAAAAATAAAAATTTAAACTTTTCACTATTAAAATATTTTTATATAAAATCAACCTCATCTCACATAATCCATACCACATCAATTGGAGTTTTAATATTTCCACCAAAAAAAAAAAAGAATCCTATACCATAACATATGCACACGAATTAATTTATATGTATTTTATTTAAATATAAATAATTAAAAAAATGATTAAATAGACCAAACTCATATTCAAAGTAATAATTAAATTAATTAAAAATTTAATAACAAACAAAATGTGAGAATAATAATTAATATGTTTTTTTTCCTTTGATGGAAGAGAACCAATATTTATTTATTTTTTTGGTTAAAAAAAAGCCAAGAATAGTGTTTCACAATTTCACCAAAAACAATAGTGAGAAAACTAATATATATTTACATCAATTAAGTTGACTCATGTTAAATTCAAAGGTCACGGTCAATTTTTATACATCTACCCATATTGACATTTAGGCTTAATTTGTTTAAAAAATAATATTAAAAATGCGATTTGGTGTTAATGAGCCCCCTTTGCTACCTAAATTATCTTCAAAAAAAAAATATATTTTTAGTTGGAATGAATTTAATATATAATAAAATTAAATAGTAATAAAATATTTGTACAACAATCAAGACGTGATCTTATTCGGGAGATATTTTAATTGAAATGAAAAAAAAAATAAAGAATTCAGCGAGGACACATAAAAAAATACATTAAAGTAAAATAAAATAAGCCCCCAATTATCTTGGAACCCTCACTTGCAAATTGTCTCAACCACAACTTCTTAATTATGTAATAAGGCCCTGAAAAAAAAAAAATTATTTTTCAACACAAAACCGCCGCCGCTGCCGGTGCCGCGTTCACCATCAGCACCGCCACTGGCAACTAACTCTCTATGCCCACAGAAACCACCGCCGCTACCAAGTTCCAGAACCCCGATTTCAGACCTGTCCAGCAACCGCCAGATTTCCGCCCGGATGTCTCGGCGGCCGCTGCCCACGATGGTCTTCACTTCTGGCAGTTCATGGCCTCCGGATCCATCGCCGGCATGGTTGAGCACATGGCCATGTTCCCCGTCGACACGGTCAAGACCTATATGCAGGCCCTTGGGTCCTGCCCGATTAAGTCGGTCAAGGTCAGCCACGCCCTCCGCTCCATCATCCAAACAGACGGACCCGCCGCGCTTTACCGCGGTATCGCCGCCATGGGTCTTGGGGCCGGCCCAGCCCACGCCGTGTATTTCTCTGTCTATGAAGTTTGCAAGAAGCGCCTTTCCGGCGATAATCCAAACAACTCTGTAGCTCACGCCTTGTCGGGCGTTTGCGCGACGGTCTCAAGCGACGCCGTTTTAACGCCGATGGATATGGTGAAGCAGAGACTACAGTTGGGGAAAGACACTGCGTATAAAGGGTTGTGGGATTGCGTGAAGACGGTCTTCAGAGAGGAGGGTATCGGTGCGTTTTACGCGTCATATAAGACCACCGTTTTGATGAATGCGCCGTACACGGCGGTGCATTGTGCGACCTACGAGGCGGCAAAGAAGGGTTTGATGGAGATATCGCCGGAGAGTGCGAGTGACGAAAGTTTGTTTGTTCATGCTACCGCCGGAGCTGCCGCTGGAGCGCTGGCGGCAGCCTTCACAACCCCGCTTGATGTAGTGAAAACTCAATTGCAGTGTCAGGTAGTTTGTTGTTTTCCTTTATAACGCTGGGTTAGCAGGGCACCCACCACTGCAGCTCCTTATGTTAAACATGAAATGCACTTAGAGGATTCAAACCTGAGACCTTATGCCTAATCCAAACAATTCTATTCGGTAGTGTAGTGATTTTTAGTGTGAATTGTAACTCTAATCTAAAATTGAATTGATTGACAGAATTGTTTGAAGTTTTGAGTGAGAATTAAAGCGATAAATTTCATTGCTTTCACTAAACAGTATGTCTGCAACTCTGCATTATTGACTTTAGCAACCATTACTTGTTCGCCAGTACCAACAGGCCGTACTTTTATTAAGATATAACACAGTTTTTTTTTTTTTAAAGAAAAATTAGTGTTTTACATTACTCTATTTACAATTTGTTTTACGTCATCCAAAACTGTCATTAGTGTCTGAACTCAGTGGTTACGTTGTTTTTTTTTGTTTTTTCCCATCTCATTGCTAGCAAGAAAAGGGAACTTGTGTTGTTATTATTTTTTTTCTTCATTCTCTTTGGACATTCATACAAGGGACTGCTAATTGTTATCAGAAGGCTGCTACTCGATTACATGTGTACTTGATTGCATGGTGCATTCTCATTCTTTATTTGGTAATGTGGGATCATCTCTTCTCATCATGGATGTATGTTTGCAGTGATGCACTTTAAAAGATGTGCACACCTTATTTAACTACTCCATTAGATTCGACCAAAATGAATACTAACCATTATTTAGTAATAACAGTTGAACCTCTAATGAGCATTGTCATTAAGATTGTTGATTGTTGGGTTTGCAGGGTGTATGTGGATGTGACAGATTTGTACAGTGCTCCATTGGAGATGTGATTCGAATAATAGTGAAAAAGTATGGGTACAGAGGGCTTATGAGGGGTTGGATTCCGAGGATGCTTTTCCATGCTCCAGCTGCTGCAATGTGCTGGTCTACATACGAAGCCTCAAAAGCCTTATTCAATAGACTCAACCAACAGTAACAGTGGCATTATCACCAAAATAACCAGGGAAAGAAGGCAGCCAAAGTGTTGGGTTGTATGGAAAATAATGTTGTACAACCTAAAGAGATGTTAAGCTTAACTTGTGGGATGGTTGTCAGAGTATTCGCAAGAAAGAGGGCGCTCAGACTGTTTGGGCTTTATGGCTGTCTATTAGGCAGTGGAAGGTAAACGAGAATCTGAACAATCGTTCAGATTGTGGTATCTCTCATGTGCTTTGCACTTATTTCTCCCTTTGGCAATCTTGTTGATATGCATTACCTGGGGCTGCATAAAGCCCCTACAGAGTAGCCTCTCTTATATGTCTCGTCTTATGTGTGCGCACTGTGTGCACCTTATTTTAAGCTGTGTTTCATTCCAACACTAACAATTCTGGAATGAATGATTCCTGGATGTTCGAGAGTTTGTATCATAATTCGTACACTTTGTAATTTCTGTTAGTTTATGAACTTTTTCCCACTTGTTTCTGTTGGTGGGTATTAGTCGGAAGGGGAGTAGTGGTACCCTTGGCTGTATTTTTTCTTGAATTGTGATAGTTGAGAGCTCTGAAATTTATCATTGGATTACCATAGTTGCAGATAAAGGGCTCCTATTGTAAGCCATGAGGAGCGACGAGTTGGCCCGTTGTACTGACGAGCAAAAGATCTCCACTGGAATTCCCGAGGTCTAGGCCCCATGTATCTTTTTCAATATCACCAGTCTTGTCTGCTTGGTATATAGTTGGTACGGAGCCTTGTGTGGATTGCTTCCAACAGGAAACTTCACTGCACTTTCATTTGGTAAGTCTGGCTAGTGGCCACCACGTATAGAATAGGAGGGTGAGATTTAGAATTCAAATTTTAAACTTTACAGCTGAATACTTCAATTTTAACGAAGAAATTCACACAACATTTCAGTGATTGAGGAAATAAGGTTTCAAATTAGAACATCTGGTGCATATTATGCGTAAGAATAATTTCTTCACAAAATAGCTTTTCCACTTTGGTGGAGGATTATGGACCAATCAAAAGAAATGCAAATACCGGACACTCCCAAGCAAAATCATAAGTTTGGGCACGGGTATTGAATGTTTAGGGCCTTCACCGGACCATAGGTGGCTAGGGATAGATGGGATCCAAAAGATATTACCAAGTTATAACCGGTTTGGGTGGGCTAAAAGAAAAAGGAGCAAATGCACCGAAAAGGACACGAAACGGAAAAGATGATATCTTTCGTGGAATTTACGGTAGAGATTACCTTACTGTGTCTGGATCAAAACGTAAACACATCAATTTGCAAAGCATACGTGCTGCTGAATATCCAATTCTTTACTTGCCTGCAATCCTTCGAATATTCCAAAAAGAGGGAAAGAAACAACCAAGAATTCCCTACTCTTGTTTTGTTCATTGATTTAATGGTTCCGTCGCTTGATGCCCATCAGTGAAACAAGCGTTCCATGAACTTACAACCCGACCAACAATTACTGTAACATCGTCAAGTTTTCCACCTGACAAAAAACGTAAAAAGCTTTAGGACCAGCCAGTTCAAGAAAATTATCTGTTCAAATCCATGTGATAACGTAAGTCACACCTGTAAGTTTCATCCCAAGAATTTTCTTCCACGAAGGAACATCAAATCCCTGCAGATTATCCACAAAAAGGACATTATCCTAATGGAAAGATTAGTTTATGCTTTCATAGCTAATTTATTCTGCAAGTGAGGTTACCTTGGATCTTGCTTCGAGGGAATAAGGCGACTCAAATTCTGTGTCCATTGAATGCATCCTCGCTAGGTTAGCTAATGCCTTTGCTAGTGTTTAAGTTGAAACTGCCGTTAGAAAGTGATGCAGCAAGTAGCTAATAATCAAATGGTGGATCAACTGACAAAGACTTACCAGCCTCAGAAACATCATTGCTGCTGGCTAATGTTGAAACAATCTCATGATCGAACACATTGTCAAAAAGCCCATCCGATCCCATGACAATGGCATCACCTTCCACTAACTTCATGCTGCTAACCTTTTTGGAAGAGATGAAAGCAACCAACTCAGAAGAAAAAAGATTGAGAATCTCAATTCAGAAGATGACTGCTTAGGCAGTTGATAATGCAAGAAATTAGAATTAACAACCAATGCATCGACAAGAAGCTTGCCCTAGAGCTGTCATAAAAGGATACAAAACAGATGCTGGTCTACCAATGACAATACCATGGCATCAAGGTATGTTTGGCCAATTGTTTCTGAGCTTAATTGGTAGGGACAATCAAAGTAGTGTTCTTGAGGAGATGTTGAAAAAACTATTTGACCTGCAATTTATTCAATAATCACATTTACCAGGATTTTAAGGGAAAAAGAAAAACAGAATGATGAATACAACAAGACAAGATTAAACCCAAAAGCATTACCTCCATGGATAACCCTTAGTCCACAATCCCCAACATTTGCGACCTTTAGTGTTCCATTCCTCTCCAGCATTGCTACGATTCTATTTATCACAAGGCATATTATTGAAAATAGATCTACAGTAGTGCTCTTGGAAAATGATGGTGGAGAATATCCTTGTGAAAATTTTGAACTTACACAGTTGCTGAACCTATAGAGGAGGTAGCAGCATGTGCTTTCCTTAGCAGAATTTGGGGATCATAATGGACCTGCCAATTCCAAAAGATGTATTTTTTCTGTTAGTCAACATTTAAGAACTTTTTTCTCCTCTTCTTCCCAAGAGAAAATAATCAAACAGAACAAGTATATGCAACAAATTCTTCTTTCTAGTGGCAGTGGACAGCACTACCTCCTCGTCCCCTACGAGACATGAAGCATGAGCCATCAATTCACGAGAAAACAACGAAGGATCCACATTCTGTGCAGCCCAACTAGCAACACAGGCAGAAAGAAAAGAGATCAATTGTATTTCAATTAACTGCACCAAGGCTCATAGTCACAATTTTCACGTGCCTCAAATTTGCTAACTTATCCGAACCAGAGACAAAGATGTTATTAGCAACATTAAGATAATCAAAAGAAAGCAACAGGCTTTTCAAAAGCCGAAAGCCTGTAAATTGTATTACGTTAGACTTTCAATATGCCTAATCAACCAACAGGGAAAAGAATGCTTTGATTGGAATTGAGATTTTGCTCATACCCAGAGACTCCGTCAGCAACAGCAAGAACACCCCCATTATAGCTGCTCACGAAGAATGCATCTTCCCCACCTCTATCAACCTTTTCTTACAAAAAAAAAAAAACAAGAAGAAGTAGAAAAGCAAAGAATTTTCCGATAGCAAAAGGCATTTTGATGAATTAAATTTCACTTTCGAGTACAGAACATAATCAATTGTCCATAACCAATTAAGAATGAAGAAGTACAAATCACAAGAAAGGCCGCACCTTACTAGGGTGAGGAATCAGGTGAGTTCCAACACAAAAGGATACCTCAGGCCTACCCAAAAAAAAAAAAAACAAAGAAAAACACCCGCGAGGCTCTTGATAGATAGCCAAGATCAAATAGATATTCCTGAAACGACTTATGAGAAGTGACGATTTTTAGAGCAAGGAGAAGCTCAAATGAAGCAGAGTGAATTGAAGTGAAAAATTGGCGGGGGAGGGGGGGAGAGAGAGAGAGAGAGAGGGAGAGAGAGAGATGGCTTACTGAACAGGAACAGGGTAGGATTCTAATGAAGTACAACAGAGAAGCTTCTTCTTCTTCTTGGAAAATGAATTTGTGCTTGGTATATTTGGTGACAAGGAATGAAAGAGTTGGTAAATTGACGTCCTGACAATGGGAATTGCCATTTCCGTCTTCCACGCACACACTGCACGCTCAGGCTGCAGGCTACAGGTTTCGCACTTTCGCAGAGCTGCCCGAAATGGGTGCGTGTGGTTCAGTTCAAACCGGAGAGTTTGTTGTCATGTGACTCTATATATTATAGTCATTTTGGCCCTCTTTAGCAGAAGCACCAGTGGTCTAGTGGTAGAATAGTACCCTGCCACGGTACAGACCCGGGTTCGATTCCCGGCTGGTGCAGGGTTCTTTTTTAACCTTTTTTGTTAAATAAACCATTCATGCGCTGCAGTTCTTACATGTTTTTGGTAACCTAAGCAAGAAGAGATGAACGCCGGTCCTTCCATCTCTGCACCCGAAGGTACCGCCAATCATTTCTTTCTTTTATTTTATTAATCGTTTGTTTTCTGCTCTTTAAGTCATCTGGCAAGAAATTAGCATTTACTCTAAAACTAGTTTGGTTGCAAATCCCCTTCTGGTCTGCATTCATGTGTACGGTAGATAACAATATGGCAAGCGATTCGGATACGAATCCCGACGATAATCCAGATTACTACCAGCCAATCTCCGCCGTCGATGTGGATGAAGATGGCGACGAAGACTCCGATCAAGCCAACTCGGACGAGGAGCATCTTAGCTATCATGCGCACCTGACAGAGAATGGACTCTCGTCGCTTCATCTGGACGGCGATTCGGAGGGAAAGAGCAGCGGCGAGGAAGAGGAAGATGAACAGGAGAGACTGAGAGAGGCGTCTGATTCGGCGATATCGAGGGCGTTTACAGAGGACGAGAGTCGAAGGAACGCGCCGTTGACGGCGGAGAACGCGATGCGAGTAATGGAGGCAATGCGGGGAGTCTCGTTTCGCGGTTTGGCTCCTGATTGGGCGGGTCGGATCCCGGAGGATCAGTGGATTGATCGGCTTAGAAGATTGCGGCAACTACCTCCCCCCACGTTGGTTGCCGGTGTGCAAGATTAGAATCTGAATTTTTATTTCTCGCAATAAAGAGTTTACTCATTTCAACTCTCTTCTTGGAGATGAAAGCCGTCTCTATCGTTACTCGTTTGTTAATCGTTGTTCGAATGGAAAATCATCTGAATTAATTTATTGGCTTGAATGAAGTTACATGATGCCTTAATTTTTCACCCGAAGAATATTGCTAATCTGAAAATGATCTCTAATACAAATCCTGGCACAAAATTGAAGTTACTAAACATGCTTTCAAAAACTTGAAACCGGTTTCCGCTCCGTTCTCCTGAGTCCAGGTCTTCACAAGTAAAATTCATCTCCAAATTTCTTTTGTGGCTTCTTGGGTGTGAACAAAGGAAACCCCCCTGATCACTAACTGGTGCCAAACTTTTATACTGCATTGATCATGAAACCTTTGGATGCAGGCCTTTTGACCACTACTTCAAGCGCTGATGTTCTCAATATCAGCACCCTTGTCCATTCTCTTGACAATGCCAGCAATTACCTGATGCAGTGATTCACAATAAACTCCAACGATGACTCATTGTTCGTCTCTCAATTTAGTTCAAAATCCAATTGTTATATCTTTCCAGGTCCCAATTCGCAGCTTTTCTTCAGGCCTCTGGTCAGAAGAGTCTTCACGGTAGTTTTCCCATTGAACAGGGGGAGTCACCTGCAACATAGACCTCAGGAACAATAACTTCCTCTAATTCATGACGGAGAGAACAAGGTTTATGGCACTTACCTGGCGTGCCAATATCTTCTTAATCGTGGTAGGATCTGCGTGTGGCTGTGCATCAACATTGAATGTAACTGGTATTCTTGGAGATCTGATCTCCGTAGCTGCCAATGCAGCTTCCAACCTTGAGACAGCTGGTTCCATAAACTTGTGAGGAATGCACCTGCAACAACTAGGCGCACCTAAAGAAAACTGCACTAGACAAATGTGAAACATAGAAATGCTTATGAAACTGCACCAGACAAAAGTGAAAATAAGCAAACCAAAACATTACCGTCATTCTAGCTTTGAATGGCTTTGCCATGGCCTCCACTGCCTCTACTCCTTTCAAACCTCCGGACACAGCATAATTCCCTTACCAATATAAAATGCATCCAATTTCTAACCCCAAAGCAAGTCCAGTAAACAGAATTTGGCAGTGATTACTAGAAATACCAGATTTGAAAGAATCTTATAGTACATAGGTAATTTGCAATCTGAACTTTGTTAACTCCATCAACTTTTAGATTGGCTGCATCAAACAATTATTGAACCTTGTCAGAGCCAGTCCTACGACACTGACCATAGCGCTTTTAGCAGCGTCAGCAGCTTCCTGGCAATTTCACTGGAAACATAAATTGAGAAAAGGTACCAAAAGCAGCTCAATGACAAGGCATGCAGTTCACGCTTGTTTTTAGACAGTTAAGGAAAATTGCCTGCATGGCTTCACCCCTCAGTTTGACCAGCTTGAGTCCGTCCTCAAAGCTTACGAAAAATAATAACCACAGAAAAAGATAAATTAGTTCAGCGAAACAGCTAAAGGGGGTTATCAATTAATTTGTTCAAATATATCAACATGATAATGCTTCAGTTTAGCAAAAGAAATGAATTAATTTGAGAGTATCAAACAAAAGTTCATTGAGTTGGATTGTCACCTGAAGGCTCCAGCAAAAGCAAGAGCAGTATTCTCCCAGGCTAAGACCCCATGTGATATCAATGGAATCGATTATCCTCTGTCCTCCATCAGAAGCCCGAAGCACCTCAAATGATGCTAGACTTGTGACATAAATAGCAGCCTGCAGACATGAGAATTAGATGCTCACTATTCATTGTCCAACAAAAGCACAAAAGTTGTTGGCAAAATGCAAATTGACCAACACTTGGAAGTACAGACAATAGATGTAGGCACAATATAAGAAGAAGATATTGCTGATTCGGTAATCAATCGCGGGCAACGAATTAGCTCAGAAGAAGATATTGTTCCATTTCAGAACTCTGTCGCTTCACAATCATACAAATTGCACGGATAGCACTACTGGTGCTACATTATTGCCAAGAAAAACTTGGAAGGAAGAACCAAGGGAATTTACCTGGCTTACAACAGTCGAGTCCAGCTTCTCTTTTGGACCATTGGTGCAGATTTCAAGAAGATCATAGCTGCGCACGGTAAATACATTGCATATTGAAGTGATCTAATACAAATTATAGACCGAAGATGCAGTTGAGTTTCAACAACCCCCCCCCCCCAAAAAAAATCAACATTTTAAAATTACAAATAGATGCATAAATTTATTGAGCAGTACCCTAATGCGTCAATTGCTTTCTTATACAGTTCTGCTGCAGCTAGCACACGCTGTGCCTCCTTTCCCATTCCAACTGCTTGTGCACCCTGTCAACGTATCAAAACACTATCAATGAATGACATCATTTGCACGGCTGCTCGCCAAAATTAGAGGGCGATGCCTGAGGCTAATGTCAATTCGTGAATGACCTGACCAGGAAACAGAAAAGCACAGGTAGGCTTGTAGTCGGCAAACAAAGCGTCGTACAAGACAACGGCCTGCGATCTAACCGAAACACTCACGAAAACCCTAGATCGGCCGATATTTTTTACGCCAAAGCATCGGATTCTGTTTCCAGTGGAGGCGGAGAAAGAGAGGCTCCTCTTGAGAGAAACCGAAAGGAAAGCGACACAAGAGGAGGCGGAGGCGGTGTGGCGGCCATGGAGGAGTAGGCGGTGCTGCGCCGGATAAGAGAAGTGACACTAGCAGTGGTGAAAGAGAGAATGGGGCAATGCATGCCAGTTTGTGCGGCGAGGCTTTTAACGTGTTTGTTATTATGACCCGCGGAATGTTGGGGGCGGGGCGGGAAGAAAGCTGGCGGAGATTACCAAAAAAAAAAAAGAAGAAGAAAAAGGGCAACTGCCTTTTTGCTTTTTGGTTGTCTGCTACCTATGGCAAAAGCATTACGGAAATTAAAAAGCATAACAATTCTTTATTTTTTTTTTTCATTGATAAAAAAAAGGGGAAATAGATATCGTGAAAATGTCCGCCATTATTTTTGCAGAAGCTACGAGTATGAACATTGTCAGGGAATTTGAACTCAGGACCAAGCCACCCCATTTGCACCGGAAGATTCTCAAATTCACTACCAATTATTCTAACATCGACAAAGATTCTAATTACAATGTCATTTATCAAACAATGTGAAGACCAACATTAGTCCAGGTCCCCAAAACTAATTGCAGTTTCTCATGACGATCTCAAAGATTGGTCCTTTTCTTGCACTTCGAATCGCCACAGCAACACCTGATCTTTTTTGGTTGACGTCGAACCATTCTCCCTGACATAAGCATAACGCGCAATTGGGTACAGAGTATACAACGTTACAAAATTGTAATAGTGGTAGTAGTAGAAGCGACAGTTGAGCATGATCTTTGTTCCAACATGTAACAACAGGAGTGGAAGAGTTAAAAATCACTTTCACTGTTTAGAAACAATGAATCAAAACAACAATCATGCAGAGTTATTACATGATTTATTTTAGTGACGGCAAAGTTGAAATCAACATGCGATTGAGCTCTTACTTCTTCCAACTAAATTATCATATTAATCAAGGCAATCCGAGACGGATTGAACTTTTAGTATCACTGTATCCGCAAAATGCAGTTTTCAGGTCCAACACCTGGAAACCTAGACTGGTAATTGTTGCCGGTCGATGGGCTGTGATGCATGGCTGCCATTATCAAACTTCAAAGAATAGGCCCACCAAGCGAATTGGGCTTAAAAAAGCAGGGATCTTGTTTTCTGTCATGGTACGGAAGGTGAAGTAACTCGGAACAAAACAATACCCGGCCAACTTTCATTTACTTGCCTCTAGGGATACTCAACAACCTGAAGTCCACGACGCCTGTCCTTTATAACTCTGGTTCTGTTCTCTGTTATTTCCAGTACCTGACATTACGAGGAAAAAAGGGAAAAAGAAAACCCATCGGCCCCTTATCATATGCATTATATTTTCCCTTAATGAAAATGACTGGTTAAACACGAACACGAACAATTGAATCACTCCAATGTTGCATTACAGGCTTACCTCCGGTCTTTCACGAAGAACTCCACTAGACATCCCAACATCAATCCGCCATATGCTACAATTATATTTACTGCATAAAATGCTCTGAATATCAGCACCACGTCTTCAGAAAGATAAAAACTGAACCTTCATTAACAGAGAGTATCACTACTACCAGTTAATGCCTGCAGTTTGAGGAGTATGCCCAACCACCATTGCCTTTGCACCCAACGATCGCAGTGTCTCTCCAAGGACAGAACTTATCTGAAGAGCATCAAATTTTAGCTCCGAAGATGGGAAAAGCAAGTAAAAATGATGAAACAACAGACGCAGCAATCGTAAACTCAAATTCCAAAAGGGGTTCGTACAACATACTATTTCAGAGAATAGGCATCCAATCTAAAAGCATTAGAAGTTGTATTTCAAACATGATTGGATCAATGGTATTTATATTTTTGAGTGGCAACCAAGTTCATTTCACCCTTTTTTTCTTTTTTTCGAGCAGTTTATTTCATCTAAATTAAACTGGCTACTAGAACACTTGCCTGATTAGTCCGATAGTCTTCATAATCCGACATATCTCTGGAGTATAAGCGACTCCAGACAACACTGTTGTAGCCTTTTGTGGCTATGAAAGGAATGTCAGGTGCATCCTCACTCGTGCTAAGAGTTTTCATCCACTCAGATACTTCCCTGTTCATCCTCTCTATGCCATATGCAACTACAGAAGTACCAATACTCCTATCAGGCGTCACAAAGAAGAAAAGAAAACAGTTCCATACATACGTCTGACCAAGCCACCTCATTTGCATACGAAATTTTCAAACCTAAGCTGTCTGCTTACCATGGTGAGGAAGAAGGCCACCGTGACAGAATACCCAGTCATTGATCTTGAGTGCAACAGAATGCCTTGCCAATTCACGAGCTAATGGACCACCTGGCCTCAACAAGATTGACCTGGAAAGAACCCCCTTTTGCCTCTGTCCTAAAGTTTTAATGACTTTATCAGAAACAATTTCCATTTCTCATGAGTAGAAAGGGTCACGTGAAAAACAAGCGGAAGGTATTAGGGGGCGGGGGAACCGAGTTTGCTTCATTGCTTTGGAAAACATTAAATTTTTAGTACCTTCACCAGATTCCAAGGACCCCAGTAATTTTGGGATGTTCTCCGATCCTTTCTCATTTTAGATACACCAATCCAACCAGCAAAAGCATTGTCCCAGTTGTATTCACAGTCTTCCAAGTAGGCCAGAAAATCAGTACATTCATCAAATGCCCCCGAATCAACATATCTAAAATCTCCTTCCACATTCATAGTCTCATGGTTTCCATTAATCTATAACACAGAAGAGCATATTCAGCTTAGTTATCCAGTAAATATTATAAATGGGAAACTCAAAATTTCAACGAAATCCTTCAAACAAGGACAATAAAATACAGTTTTATCCACATTCATCTTGCACGTACAGTTTGCAAGATGGAACAAATCAAATATTATAACCGGTTTGTGGAAATTGACTCGTAACTTTCATTCTTCTTGGTACTTGCATACGTTCTGTCGTTGCAATGTGGTGCAACATTTTAAATGTTTTTGCCTCAACAGGCAAAAGCTTTGCCCCTAATGTATTACAAACCTGAAAAACTGCACCACCTTGAGCTTTGGCCTGAGCATCCAATGAATGTAATAAGGACAGTATAGCTATTTCATCTTTACCACGATCAAGTATATCTCCAAGCTGAACGAGCACCTATATTTTGAAAGAAAACTCATAAATGATTAAAAAGGGACGTTTATGGATACAGAATGGCAATATACTCTTCTCATATGACATGTAGAAATTGCACTACGTAATGGGAGACACTCCCATACCGTTTCTCGGCCAATCCATAAGTCCTCACCATCAGAACTCAGGACACCGGCCATCTCAAGTGCGCATCTTGCTTGTGCAAGATCTCCATGCAGATCCCCCACTATAAATACAAGTTAAATTAAAAGAACATAAAACATGGATTATTGAATGGCACTGATCAAGAACCAAGTCAATTCAAATTGCATTTTCAACATCTCTACAAGAGTGCATTTACCACTACCAAATTTCAATTGAGAATTCCCATTAGGTAATCTCCACCTCATGCATATGATTTAAGGAGATGTTGAACGCGTGGATTTTGATGGAATCAAAAATAAAAAAATAAAAATGAAAATGAAAGAAATTCCAGAAAGTCCCACTTCAGGCATTGGAATAAATTGCATTACTGCCCTGTGGTTTGCCCTTTGCAGCGGTAGTGTTCTTCCATTTTTTGCAGTGTCTCCACTGTTTAAGTTCTCTTCCAATGTAGAATAAATTCGTGCGAAAGCCCAATGTGACAGAAAAAGCAGTCCTAAGAACTCTATTTCAAATGACTCCCAACTCTATTTGATCAAATTGTAGTCATACAAGTATCTGGATAGCCATCTTCGTTGGTTTGAGCTCAATTTGGGCCAAGGAAAAAAAAAATAATAAATAAAAACCATCAAGACGGTACACGTTGCAAACAATTTCAGAAACTAAGGTTAACATGCATTCCAGGAAACATGGCTTATTCACATGCAGAGTTCCAGTTCCATGAAGGTTGCTACCAAACTCAATTTTCATTCACCAGAAGCCATATGGTGTTGGGGGGGGGGGGAACATTTTGTCTTTACTTTAGTCCTGATAGAACATCGATGACAGCCAACCACTTTACAGAGAGTGAAAGTCACGTAGAAATGAAGCAAACTAACCAGCAACAATCCGGCGACCAGGAGCAGAGACAAAAGTAGGAGGGTCCCCATTTATAACTATTGGCTTCAAGGCTTTTCCCACGTTAATACCATCTGTAATGATACTGCCACTCAAAGAATGGTAAGATGAACACAAAGAAGAAGAAGAAGAAGAAGAAGAAGAATAAGAAAGATAAGTTTCTGATTGTTTGCGAGGAAGACAAGAAGTGGGTGGCAGAGAAGAAGAATTCAGACAAAGACAAGCCATTTTGGTCTAACATGTGATGAGGAACATGCCCTTTTTAAGACTCCATTTGTTTCTTTTCTTCTTTTTTTCAAGAAAATTTAGTTGAATTTTCCCAGAAAAAAAGAGAGAGAGTGTGTCTGACTGGTCCGCTACCACTGGTATATCCTCACCTTTCTTGTACCTCTCTTTTTTCCTTCCGTCCTCGGGATTTTTCGTGGATGGAGATTCTCTTCAATTTTCCAATTGTTTGTGATCGTCAAACGGCACCGTACAAGTCTCGTCCAGAACATACGGGACACTGTGCATACATTTTTCAACGTAGTCAAATGGTTGGGCACGGGCTCGTAATTATTGTCGAGCTCTAGATTAGTCGTCCACTTGTCTGTATTCTTCGGGCGATTATATCTTTTATCCTCTTGTCTTCCTTATTTCTGTCCAAATTTTCTTGTTCCTGTAGCTTCATTTTATAATTCATTACACGAGTGGATAAAAGCACTATCAGTATAGCCAACTATTATTAGAAAAAAAAAAAAAAGGGGGTTCCAGCAAAGATGCTTAGAACAATTCCCTGGGCAATCAGTTCACTTTTCTTCTCTTTAATCCTTGAATAAATCGAATTCCAGCAACCTCTCACTTAATAGCGATTATTTGAGTAAAACATTATTCTGGAAAATAGTTATTTAATGGTTTTATTTTCATCATCCGTCTAAGATGATAAATTTTTCTTTTCTTCAATTTATTAACTCTAATCGAGACTAATCTCGATACTTATAGTGATGACTCTAATATCAGACGACTCCCGGTGTCCTTGGTGACAAAAATTGAAAATAAAAATGGTCTGGGCAAACCCATTAATTCCTGGACCTGATGTCATTCTCTCAACATTAGGCTTTGCTCCATTACGAGCCCATGTTTGCTTGTTGGAGGGTGGCAATGGGCACGGATTTGAACAACCAAGCCCAGCCAAGCCCAAGAGGTCCAGTACCCAGATACAATATTTTAAGCCAGCCGTCTTTTGCCCTCCTCCTCTGGCTCTCAGTTGGGGAAGACTTGCACTCCTGGACAAATCGCCTCCCCAACTTATCTGCAGAGAAAAAGAGACGAAGGAACTAAGAAACAAAGAGAATAAAAGAAGTGGTGGGCATTTTAATGATTCAGAGGAAACAGTGGGGGAGAAATCCTGGCAAACTACTGAAGGTATATTTGTCAAATTAAAAAGATCACACATTCGAAATCTTCACCCTAATGACATGATACCTATTTTTTTATTTTTTTCTATACAGATTTTACTTGTGTGAAAACGCAAAAACAGGCTTAAAAGAGGCTGCAACCCCATCAAACTCCAAAGGAAATAGATGTTGTAAGCATGGTACAGACTTAATGCCGAGGCAGGTAGGCAGTGATATATATAGTTCAACTTGGCATGGGGCTGGAGTGAAACAAAGTGTGACTTTAAAAGGAGTCCCCTGCCTTTTAATCCTGTCTTATCATGTATTGCCAAAAAGGTTGAAACGTTATGGAATGGAAAGGTGCCTTTTTGTGACGACCAGTGTGAGATACGGACACCTTTGTTTCGTGTACGTACAAATTTATACGATTTCAAAATTAGCCATGCTGAGCCATACTCAATAATTCACGTACCATTGTCCTCGAGCCATATCAGGTCCGCAAGGAAAACTTCTGCCCACCTTATAATAGTTGTGGTGTATTTTGCACTTCTTTTCTTTTATTACCAAAAAAATTACATAGGAAAAATTGCATTGGATCACGACTATAAAGAAAGAGGCACAAGATCATGACGCAAGATCTTCCGAGTTTTTCTTGCAACAGGTAGCCAACACGATCAACTAGATTTGCGAGGCCACATCTGCAGGCCGGTAATGAAAATTGAAGTGGAGGAACGGAGCGATGATTGCTTTGCACTGGTTGCTCAAGAAAGGAAGAATAGAAAGCGGTCCAGTCCCGGTTCTCTCCTTCTCCAAAACCTTAACCAACCATCAGTTCTAACCGGAAACAAAGCCGGATTGGGTCACCTCTAAGGAACACCTATCATCAAAATGGGGTCGGGGTCGGGGTCGGGGTCGGGGTCGGGGTCGGGGCCAACCTGATCCGGCTCTGACGTTGGATGCATTGTAGGCATTGGGACAAGTGGATGACTAGATTGTCTGGTTTGGGCCCCAACCCGGCAAATCTTGGGAAGAATATTCAACTTTTCTTTGCTTGTGTCCGTAGATACGTGATTTGATAACACATTGAGGGATCTTTATTTTTGTGTTTTTCCAATTGACCTTTGTGGAACGCCCACCCACTTTATAGATCTCACTTTGGGATTCGCCTCCCCCATTTCATTCTAGTATTAATTATGGGGAGTTGACTCATAAAAGTATGACCCAGAAACAAGGCATTAAGATTGGCTAAAAACAGCACTTTGGATCAAACTTGAAGCCAAGATCATTGTTTATTGTTACTTGGCGCTCCAGTTGTTGTTGTAGTCTTACTTAATAAATGCCAACATATACGTACGAAATAATAGGAACAGCTAGCTTGTGTCCAAATTCGAAACAAGAAGACCTTTCTTGAACCATCCACCAGTTGTTCAGCGATAACACGAATTTGGGACAACATCAATTCACAAATTCAATTCATTATGTCATCAAATTATGAGTTACTATTAAAGAAAACAAAAAAAAAAAATGATAACAACATAGTAAAAGAAACGCAGTAAATACGCTTTGATATGATTTAATTTAGTAAAAGATTTATTAAATCTTTTAAAAAGTAAATTATTGAATAAATTGTACATTTTTAAATAATAAAAAAATCGGTCAAATTACTTTTTTGCACATTGTCTATGTAAGAGCTTTTTCACGAAAGATGGACCGACAGCAAGTGCCCAACAGGGCCAGAATCTTTTTGTTCAGTTTTGCAATTAAGTGATATCCGGATTAATTTACACGACTAACTCATTTCTTTAATCTGATTAAAACAAAAAAAAAAAAAAAACAAAAAAACGAAATATCAATGAAATTTTAAGGAGACACCAACCCTTGTTTATCTGTTACACGTTCTAGCCTTGGCAATAATTTTGGGCTTTTGTAGTGACGAGGCTGGACAAGACGAAAGACCGGACGTGGTAGGGCCAGATTTGAAAAGAAACCTGCGACCCCCACGTGGCATTATGGTGGCCATGTCCTCATGTTGGGTTGATGGTGATGGCCGACGGGACGGGTAAACCTCCCCACACCCAACCCAAACGTGCATCTACATACCTATGTACCATTTGGCAACAGATGATTCCCCCACTGTAGGTTTCATGAATAATTGCGTATCACGTATAAATCCATCTAATAATTAATTTGGCTTCTAATTATCTCTGACTTTGGCCACGTTTAATTTATTGGTTAGTAATTGTTGTTGATGATGATGAATAAAACAAAATAATAATATTTAATTATATTGAGATTATTTATTATTAATAACTATTAAAATGATTAATTAAAGCATTATTTATTATTAAAAATATTTAAGTTACTTAAAAATATTATTATTGATGGTATCTAAGTAGAATGACATCCACTACAACCGTTATATCTAAAAAGTAATGCAAAAACACCCAACACTTTATTATTATTATTATTATTATTATTTTAACTGAACACCAGCAGCACCCTAAAAAGAAAAAGCAAACACCGTCTTAGTTATGTGCACTTGTTTTTGTTGTTTCTTTTCTTTTAGCTTCTTATCAGCTGCCAAACAATTGGCCATGAGAATAAGAACATAGTTTACAAGTTAATTTTGGACCATCTCCAAGATGACAATGGCTTAGGGAACAAGCGATTTCACAAAAGAGACATTTCAGGAAACTAAAATTAAATTCAGTACATTTGTACCAGGCAGGAAACTTGATGATAAATGAGTAACCGCGGAATGTCGTTTTCGTTAAATTTCAGCCACTGAAATAGGATGCACGAATTAACTTGACACAAAGTATCCAAGAAAAATAAAAAACCCCTTAACAAATATTTTTTTGTTGGTTATTACAGATGATATAAAAAATAAAATCATTGAACATCTAAGTTAGGCGACTCACAATTAATGGGCAAAAAAAAAAAAAAAAGTTACAAAGATGGATTTTACCTTTTCGACAGAAGAAGTACGTTAAGTAGTCACTCCCGCGCAGAACACAGAGGGGAAATGGTTAGTCTGAACAAATGAAATGGAGGAAAGACTATTCTCACGGTAAATTAGCTTTTTTTTACAAATAATTTATTAAAATATGTAATACCTATATTTATAAAATTTAAATTTTTTTTCTCTTTTTTTACAACGTGCGACTCCATCACATTATAACCAAAGTCCCGGAGAAACGATTGTCTTGACATAAATAAATGTAAATAAAGTAATAATATTATAATATTTATAAACATATAATTAATAATTATAATATTATGTCGTATTTTTTAAAATAAATTTATATCTACATTTTGTTAAAATAACCGTATCCATATAATATTTTGGGAAAAGTAAAATATCCCGGATTTCGGATTATCCTAATCGGGTTGCAATCAACCAAAAAAAAAAAAAATTGAATGTTGTGACAGATCCTACGGGGCATTGAGGTCCTTCTAATAAATGTACGTATAGGTGCCCCCAGAAACAGAATAACACATAAATGTAATCTAAAGAAGGAGACAGGGAAATGGATGGAGGACCTAGGGCCTATGAAGAGCTAGGAAAATTAGAGAGAGAGAGAGAGGTTTTGAAAGCTAAATTATTAAGATTTTAAATGTGAATACCTAAGTTGTATGATTAAAAAGTTTTATATTAAAAGTAAGATTAAAAAAATAAGTAATAATAAGTAAAAATGACTCATAAATTAAATATCTTAAGATTTTAGGTTAAAATAATGATATTAAATTTTTAAATTTATTACCTGTTTAAAACTTACTTGTATTTTGAGCTCCTGAATTTATTCAACACAATATTCATTTTAAGAAGGGAAATTTTGGAGTCATCAAATGTACAGGGACTAATTATAAATATTCATATTAGTGAATTGAAAACATGGAAAGATTGTAAGTAATAGAAATATTTAATAATTACAAGTAAATCATGTTCATTTCTGTGAGTTTCTCTACCCATTTTGACCAGAGATCCCCAACTTAATAAAATCTGGTGGGGAGGAGGAGAAGAAAAGGATTTTTTTTTTTTTTTGGGGGGGGGGGGGGGGATTAAGGACAAGAAGAATATGTCACTCGTAATTTTAAAATCCCGAGGGTTCATTCCATTTCTTTGGTAAACTTTCACACAGAAAACGTCGGCTAACTTGAAAATGTTAAAATAAATTTACAATGTAGAACGCTGACCTCTTCTAACTCACGCGAGTACTAGAGCGCATGATAATCTCTTTATTTTCCAATGATGCACGTATCTTTCTCCATCATGATATACAGGTTGAGCTTGAATGCAATCCAGCACCTCTATATTTGTATGCCCTCCCATGAAAATATTTGTGAAGTGGCAAAAATATCAGAACCTGTCTAGATAAGGATGGCGATAGCGACATGGCCACAGTAGCAGTATTATTTGTCACCCTTTGGAATCACTGTTCTTTCTCTTCTGAAAAATAAATAAATAAATAAATATATATATATATATATATATATATATATAGATTTAGAGACTCATTAACGGTTACCTGTTTTGCAAGAATACTCTTCTCTTATTTCATCCCTTCTGCCTAATGTAAATATGTGATATGAGGTCACTTAACAATTAAAAAAAAAAAAAAGTAAATGGTAAGATCTAAAAAAGATGAAATATATGTAACATTATAAAAATTGTTTTTGTTATTTGAACTTATCATCAATAATCTAAATATTTAAATGAAAGTTAATTGCTGGCGTACTTTTGAAGCAACAATCAATAAGTGGATTTCCGAATGCAATGGCAGAAGGCACGGAAATTCAAGGTTGCCGACTGCAAATGGGGTTATCATGCAATGATGATTACTTTGACAAATACGAGTTTCGAAAAGCATAGGTTCATAGGTGATGTTGCGTTGGTGAAGGACGACTTGAAGAATTTCGCCCCCACACGTATAGTTAGTCAGAATTCAAGAATTACAAAGGAAAAAAAAAAATCCATTTACAAATTTTTCTTGATGTCGTTAAGGGAACATATATGGGGAGTACAAGGGCTTGCCATCAAAGGCCAAACGCACCTTTGTACGAAATTAAGGAGATGATCTAATTAAATGTTGCAACTAGCAAATATGTTTGCATGAATGGAATGGAGCGAGTGTATTTGTCGATAATTATAATGTTGCAACGCACAAATATCATTGCAAGAACGGCATGGATTGTGTGTAATTGTCGATAATTGGTCATTCTTGGGACACAAAATTGAAGGAAAAAAAAAAAAAAAGACAACACACTCGCTTTACCCAAATTAGCTAGCAGTTTTCCTAAATCATTATTTGCATCTAACTCCTTTTTAACCATATGATGATTACTAAATTAAGTAGTAGTTGTTTTCTTAAATTAGGAAAATATGATTATGTGTAATTGTCATGGTCTTATGATTTTACGAATTTGAATTTCACAAACGCGTAATCAATAAAAATTGAGTAGCCATTTTCCTAAATTTACTATCTGCGTCTAATCCGTCTTTGACGATTATTTCGATGTGAATAGAATCAGTTTGGTCCGACGAGTTCAAAGCTCATGACTCGTGAGGTTAAAGCTCGTCCTTTGGGCTAAGTGCGTGACAATTGATGTGGGCACGCACACAAACTGTTTTTTTTTTTTCCCTTATAAAAACTGGATGGAAGCCACTTAATTAGTCTTATCTTCTTTTTTCCATAATCATTCCTTAAGCTTGATCTTCAACATATTATATATGAGGTAATAAACGTATTCGAGGACAGGAAGAACGTAGTCGGCAAGAGTATAAAAGTGGGAAATCGTAACACAAAGACTAAAAGCCAATAAAATAACAACAAAAAATGTGGGCAGAGTAAAAACCGTCCTTCCACTCATTTAATTTGCTTTTTAAAAGAAAAATGTTATCATACAATCTACAGCACCACTAGAAGGTAGAAGCGATTCTTTTCCCACGTCCCTTCGACCCCTTATAAATAGACTCCGACCCCGCTCTTCCTCCCCCACCATGTGAGCTCTGAAAATGTGTATTCAAGAGCCTTAACTAACCATATGTAGCTCCTTCAATAGTATACTTTATTATAATTACTTGGCTATAGGTTTCCACATACAATTGAAATGATGTATTGCAAAGTATGGAAGAATCTGTTAAGCTCAGGAGGGATAGCGCCGCCCGCCACCCCCCATGGGCTGAATGTTTTGGTGGCGCTATCCATCCTGAGTTTGATGGGCTCTTCTTTGCTGTTTCTGGTGCGGCTTCAGCTTCCCAAGATGGCATATTTAGTTCGTACATGGGTGTATATGACTACATGTTACTTGATTTCATGTCATTTCATTATTTAATTCCTCCCAGTGCATACGCATACATGTTGCACGCACCTATATGTTCATACATCTGTGTGTGTGTGTGTGTGTGTGTGTCTGTGTGTGTTTCTTTATTCATATCTTGAATGCTAATACAATAGCTAACATTTGTTATGATGATCACATATTAATCCCAAAGGATGAAATAACTGCTAAAAAATGTAATTTCTCATGCCCATAATTTTCTTATCGTCTTCTTCTTCTTCTTGCCATTTAATTTTTTGAATGTGCCTTTTGCACCAAGACTGGATAGCTGCTTCGCTTGCAGTAATATTTCCGGTGACAACCTGAAGGATGACTTATGAGGAAAGACTTAAACCCTACTTTTTCAGTTATATTTTGTTTAACTTCCTTTTTGACGAATTCTTAGGAAATTTTCGTAAAAAAAACTCATTCGATATATATATTCACCGGTGAGGCCCAAAAGTAAAATTTGCACAATTCGCTAAATGGAAAAATCGGAGTTTCTTTTTGCTTTTACATTTAGCGACTAGGTCATTTATACTCTCACAACGAAATCGGAGTTCTATCCGGTGACCTTCGTTTTCAACAAAGTCAACTATCACATATAAGCCCTTTTGTTTGTCCAGAGAGAGAGAGAGAGAGAGAGAGAGAGAGAGAAGAAGTGTTCAATTCGCTTGTTGTTTGGCGATTAGTGTCCAAATACAGATATGGCAAATGGCTTGAAATTGTAGCGAAGATGAAGGAACTCTGGAGTGTGGTTCTCCTTAGCGTTTTCCTTCTTAGCCATTCTCCTTTTGACGATGTTTTTCTTTCTTAATTGCTTTAAAGGGTTGTCCTTTTAATTTTAATTATCTATGGAAAGGGGTAATTCCAATCCCCTTTGGATTCATGTAAACATGTCCCTTTAGTTTGGTACCTTTTTGAATAATCGGGATCTTAATTTCAGTCTCAAGGTTAAATTAGCTCACCAGAATTCTCCAAGGAGTTTCAGCTGGTGAAAAGAACTACCTCATCATGTTCATCTGCATATCGACAGTTTAGATTAGTTACAATATTGGAGACCAATTAGCAAGTTAGCTGGTTGTGCCGAGCTTTTTTTTGTAGGACTATAATTGTACCAATAATCAGCTTCTGATAATTTTTCTTTTCCTTTTCCCTCGAGATCTCTCACAAAGATATATGGAAGAGAAAAAATAAACATGAATCATCATGGTCGTTAATTATAATTAATAATTATGATTAACGAATGTTTATCTATTTAGTATTTATTTCATTGGTAATTTTTTTTGTTATCAAAACTGGCACCCTTATACTCTAATCAGATCTTGTGTTCTGGTGAGACCTGATCAAGGCATATTTGTGGATAAATTCAGATAAAAAGCCTCAGTTTTTCATTTTCACGAACATAGATTTCATACAGATTTCGCTTTGGGGATGATCGTGGGAAAATTGGGATAGAAAGCTTTTGTCTTTCTCTCTTTCTTTTCATTTTGGGTTTGATACTTTACTTTTGAAACAAGTACTGTACTGAACTCGTTCTATTATCTTGATTCTGAGTGATTCCCTGATTTTGCGGTTTTGGGTTTAATGGCAGAGCCTGCAAACTCTGAAGCCCTAGCTAGCCGTCTGCAGAAAGATGCCTGCAGCTGTGCTTTTATGGAGGCTAGGGTTCTCTATTTGGGAATTGAATTTTGTCAGTCTTTTCAATAGTGGGGTTGACTTCTTTACTACTTCGATCAAATCGCTGGCTCGTCGGTTTCCTTTTTCTAAATAATTTTCTCTACATGCGTATCAATTTCTTCTTAATAATCATCATTGTTATCTCTCTATATTAGAAGTAATTTTACTATATAATATGATAATTTAGTTGGTGTTTCAATAAATTTTTTTGATTAATCAAAATTCAAGTTCTCACTATTGATGCTCGCCTAATATAAAATAAGTTCAGGTGATAACACAAAAAGCAATTCTTGACTGCAGCTTGCATACAACTGTTCTACATGGAACATGTAATGAATAGAAAAATGTCAAGATTTTTCATTTCAGATGCACGATGATGTTGAAGTTGACTCACATAAATTGTTAATTCTTCAATTGGGGTATTTAGGTTATCCAACTGCTGTCGCCAGTTGCTATTAGTCCGGTGGATTGGTCTTGAGCGGATCTTCAATAACCCTAACGTGAGCGATTACCTTCATAAGGCTGAAAAGAATTTTGAAGGATTTATTTTTGTTTTCAGATTTCCTACCGGAGTTAATTTTAACAAAATATATCCATAATTACGTTAACAATAATAAGCGATAACTAATTTTAATTTATTTCTCATTGAGAAAATAAAAAAAAAAAAGAAGTGGTAGTTTTTCTTGACTATTTATGATTCTTTTACTCGTGATTACAACCACCACTGGAAATTAATATTGAAAATCATTTAAAGTGGTCATATGTAGAATGAAATGGTTAAGAGTTAAAAGAATTACCATTTAGTCACATATATTATTAATAGTATGGATAATGAGTTCATTGTGTAATGCTTTTAAAATATGAAAACTTGTCAAAAACAATTTTAAAATATACATATTTGCTTTACTGTTGCTTGGGAAAGAAGATGCCCTCCCTCGTCCTCCATTACCTATATATTATGTAAGGCTGGGATATACACAGAGCCTTTAAGTGCATGTGGTTGAGAAGTTTTGTTTTTAACTTTAGGGAAGAAAGTGTGTCATATTTTAAGGTGACAAAGGAACCAACGCACTCTTCAGTGATCTTCAGCCTTCTGGTATTGCTGCAAGGCTAATTTTATCTTCCCTTTTTTGTTCTGGACCGAGTAATATTTATCTTCCTGGGCAGAGAGGACAATGGACGGTGTGCATGAACCGAAACACCCACCATGAGGTTACCGAGTATGGTTCACTTTACCCTAAATATGCTTCAAGTTTTAGCTCTGCAGTCTTGACCCAACTTACCCCCCACGCCCACTTTTTTTTTTTTTTTTTTTTTTGGGAACCAACTTACTTAAAAAGAAAGCAAAATTAACATAGGCTACCTATAGCCTTTTGATTATATTGTTTAAAAATATAAACTTTTTTTTAAAATGTTCGTTAGAAGATAATATTGAAATGAAGAATTATTGAGTTTCATCAGCTAAATGATGCAAGGATGCAACAAAGGCAAGACTCTTGGAAGAATTCCAAAGGTTTAAAGCTTAAACCTTTGCTACCCTCAAATTCTCACAAAAGATAAGTTTTAATTCTAATGCCCAATCTATATAAATAAAAAATAATTAAAAAAAAAACAAAAACGAAAAGACGGTCGGTAATCAAAAGTGGCCTTCTCTAAGCCATTTCTCTAAGATCAACTTGTAGGGTTCAGGGATTCTTCATCTCACTAATTAAGAGGGCATCAATCATAAAATAAAAAAAATTGAATACTAATGCTTAAAAATAAAATAATAATAATAATAATAAACATAAATCAATTACATCGTATTTAATTTTACAACTAAATATAATTATTGTTGTATCTTTTTGTTGTTTATATATTACTTCTTATATGTTATTATGCAGTAAAATTTATCATGCAAATTGTTTTCTTTTACCAATTAATTGACCCGGATATTAGATATTTTCCTTCTTAAACAAATGCCCCAACCTGACGCAGAAACAGAACGGACTGAAATGGGGGCAATGGCATCATTTGCTTTGCCATAATTGTGAGTGATGCGTTCAAAGAAATTTCAATGCATTTCTGTGTCAGTAACCCGCATTCATCACTCACAGACATTGCGAGAAAACCTGATCACATATTCATGCAAGGGTGCCCCTGCTTTTCATTTTTTCTGCCCTCCACTTTTTACATTTTTAGCTTGTGATATTATGTTTTCATCAAAAACCCTTAATTGTTTTTCCTCAAGCAAAGGCTAGAAACTGAGTTCTCAAAGATTCCATTAAATGTCCTTTCTCAGATTATACTTCAGATCTTTAATCCTTGGATGCTTTCACTGTATATTGGATTATTGTTTTCCTAACCGCTTTTTCAAATAAAAAAGTTGCCCATTCCAGTTTCCTGAAATGGTTTTTTCTCAACTTGACAATAGTTAATGATTAATTATTAGTTATTAATGGAAGAATGAGGAGATTTGGGAGTCTGAAGACACCACTAAGAAAATGCATTGTACCTCAGTTAAATCTCACTTAACGAAGAAATTTTTAGAAAGATGTAGGGACTTGATGGCCAGATCGTCCTCAAGCCCCAAAGGCTTGATGGACATCTGGGCTAATCAAGTGTTAAAGGCCTTTTGGTGTGTTTTTTTTTTACTTTTTACTTTTTTATTTTTTGGAGATTTTAAATTTAAATTTCACTTAGAATGGAGAGTTTATGGAAAAGGAATGACACACAAAAATAGGTTCTAAAATAAAGAAAAATAATTTATTGTGCAAAAGAATAAAGAATGGTCTTGAACAATGCCTAAAATTGTGCTGTTATCAACTTTGTGCTGTTATGTCTTAAATGGATTACTAGATACTTCAATGAATTAAGTTTGCATATTTCATCGTATTATTATAATAGATTATTCATTAATTTATGGTTTTATGATTGATCCTGATTCAATTCAAAGTTTCACGTTTAAAGAACATAGCTTAAATTTTTTTTAAATAATAATAATAATAATTAAATTGACCAAATAAATAAATATATCTACGGAGGCTGATGAGAATTAAAATATATAGGTAGTTTAAATTTCTCTGTCTTTCTCGAGTTTCCATGCCCTGACATGTGGCGGCTCAAATGCAGCCGAACGGCACTAACACCGTGGGCAGCGCCTTCAATTCAAAGTGCACGAGCTGCAAATAAATAAATAATGGACTTGAGGCAAAAGTTCATGCCACGTAAACATACCTTGATCGTTAGATCATTAAATCAGACGGTCAGGGTTACTTCCACGAGGTACGTTTTAGAAAATTAAAGAGAAAATAAAAATGAAAAGGTAGCCGAGAGGGACGGCAAGGCAGGGAGGCGCGGCCCAACCGCTGGCTTGCTTGGTCTCATGCCCATGCCATTGTAATTTGCAATCAGATTAAGTGGGCCGGAAAAGGGCCCGATTCAAACTTTAACGTTGGTGGGCTGTGCCGCGGGCCTAACTTGCTTTCTCTAATGCTTAAGGGTTCATTACGTGTACACAAAAAAAAAAAAGGAACACTTGTAAATCAGCTTTCATTTTTAATCAGAAAATTGCTGTAAACCTAACCATGGAATTATTTAAATATTTAATTTTAAATACAAGATTTGATTTTAACCTTTAAAAATTTAAAAAGAAATATTGGTATAAATTAGTGGATTAAAAAATAATAATTTTGTTTATTAGGAGCTTATTGAATTGTGACTTACATAATTTTTTTATTTTTGTAAAAAATATAATTTTTTTAAAATTAAAATTTGAGATATCGAAAGTAAAAAAAAAAAAAATTAAACTTTTAACCTGGGGTGTGCTTGGATATTTTAGTTAACTTGGCTCTTTTTCAGGGACTGAAATTAGGAAACGCTTTTATCATTATGACATAAAGGTTGCATGGGGAGACACGAGGGGAAAAATGAAAGAGAATTAATTTGGAAGCACAGGATGAGAAAAAGTGAGCAGGCTACGTTCAAGGGTCCTACGTACCACCATTTTCACGCATGCCCACATCTCTTAAGGTGCTCCTCTGAACTCTCTCTCTCTCTCTCTCTCTCTCTCTCTCTCTCTCTCACTTTGCATTGCATGGTTAGGTTTGTCGGGCACATAGTCGTGGCAACGGCAACTGCATGCACACTCTAAACCTTTCTATATATAGCACTGCCCTTGAGGCCACAGCGGGCATGGACGTTCCGGCAAATCAAGCTGAGAATTTTCGTCTATTTGTTTCTCGGTTCAGAGTCATATGTAGAAGGTTCCACTACCCTCATCCTGTCGGCATCTTTTATGGGGACAACCCTTTGGATTTCTCCACTAGCCTCATCTTTTTTGAGATTGGTTTGGTCATTGTAATCACTAAGATCGTTTGTTTTCTTCTCAAGCCTCTTAGACAGCCAAGGGTTGTCTCCGAAATCATTGTGAGTTACTACTTGATTTCTCGATCTGTGTCGTTCATGTCCATCTCTAGTTCCTCGCTTGAGTTGGTCTTGAATAATATAGAAATAACATTTTTGGTGCATGGGACTCCTATGCTGTGGACAGACTCCTACTACGTTGTGGGGTCTCAAGAAGAATCAAATATACTTAATTTTACCATTTAAACTTGCAAATATAAGGTTGATCCAGTCTGTTTCATTTTGATGGCATTTGGGACGTGTTTCTCTTTATTGACTTTCTTGTTCTTCTTCTTATTCTATTGGGTAGTAATTGCATTCAAATTATGGTTTTTCTTTTCGTATCTGATGCATCAAAAAATGCTTAAATCTTTTTCAAGGGCGGCATGATTATTGGACCCTCCGTTCTTGGGCGGAGCAAAAACTTCACCAAGTGTGTGTTTCCAGATAATGCTCAATTCTTGGTAAAGAACATTGGAGTTTTGGGTTTGATGTTCTTCCTTTTTGTGGCTGGATTCAAAACTGATCTCACATTGGTTAGAAAAGCAGGGAGAAAACTTGTTTACACGGCCGTGATAGGTGTGATTATTCCTATGTTTGCAACTGGCACGGTTGGATACTTTCTACGATCATCTATGGACAGGGACATGGCAAGGTATTCTGGGCTTGGAGCACTTATCTCAAATTTGGCCATAACAACATATCCTGTGATATTTTTACCCTCAGAGTTAAACTTGCTAAGCTCAGAAATAGGGAGAATGTCACTGTACACAGTGATGATAGCTGATGTAATTGGGATAGGTGCGATCCTTGTGTTTGAGGCAATGAAGCAAGCTGAATACAGCAATATGGCTGCTTTGTGGTATGTGATTTCCTCCACTGTATTGGAAGTATTTACCCTTACAGTTGTTCGGTGAATGATGGTTTGGATTGTTGAGAGAACCCCAGAAGGGAAGCCTGTTGATCAAATTTTCGAGGTCCTTATTTCGTTGGGGGTGATGGTGATGGGATTTTTCACTGATCTTTTTGGTATAGCCATTGCTAATGGATCAACGTGGCTTGGACTTATCGTACCTGGTGGTCCTCCACTGGGAGCTACAGTTGTAGAGAGGTGTGAAACTATAGTAATGGAACTTTCGTCGCCATTTTCTTATGCGATGATCGGATTGTATACGGATGTCTCTGCAATGGCCGATTACAGCTGGTCAAATTTGGGAGCCCTCTGTGCCATAGTTTTCACAGCGTATATTTCCAACTAGATTACAACTCCGGTTGTTGCTCTGTACTTTGCAATTCCATTCAGATATAGTCTCACTCTCAGCCTGATTTTGAACCTAAGAGGTCAAGTTGAACTAGTATTATTTGTCCACTGGTTGGACAAAAAGGTACATTCCTTTCCTTTCATTTCCAGAGATTGTTGGATGAACTTAGTTCATTAATATTGTTATCATGGACCCAGCTAATGAGACCATGACATGTCCATTTTGCCTTGAGTCCATGAAATTATTATCATGTCATTTTTTTTCGCAGACATAGCAAAAATTAATGTTGATGGTCCAAGTTAATTCACCCGAACTTTTTGTATTTGAAATGCACTTCGGGAGCTTCTGAATTGCTTGGTTTTGCACTGTAATTGAATAGATAATGGGGGTTCCAATGTTCTCAGCGATGGTGCTATTAACAGCCTTGATGAGTGGCATGCGTACACCTTTTATCAGCATCCTCTATGATCCAACAAGGCCTTACATGGTGAACAAAAGAAGAACAATACAACACAGTCCTCCGGGTGCCAAGCTTGGCATAGTTGTCTGCATCCCTGACAAGGAGAGCGTAGCTGGCCTCATTAAGCTCCTCGAGGTCTCGTATCCAACCGTGAATAGCCCTTTCGTAGTCTATGCTCTTTGTCTAATTGGGCTCGTGGGTGCTGCAAACTCAACATTCATAGGCCATGACTTGCAGCCTCATGACCCTGATCACGAGCCGTTCACAATGCCCTGAATATCTTCCGGGGAACGAGAGATGAATTTGTGAAGCTACGTTATTTTACTACTGTGACATCAAAGGGAACAATGTATCAAGTCATTTGTGAACTGGCTTTGGAAAACAAGGCCACTCTTATCATTGTGCTTTTTCTACAAGGAGAAACTTGACCTTCTTGCACGAACTGAGCTTGTGCGTCACGGGCGCGCGTTGCAATCACTAAACTCTAATGTCTTAGCCAATCCTTCCACCGAAAGGTCCTTAAATTTGTTTTACTTTTTCTCGGTGGAGGCGGTGCCAGAGAGGCGCTTACATATGCAGACAGGATGGCTAAGAATCCTGAAGTTTCTATTATGGTAATAAGGTGCTTTGCGTATAACAATGAACGAGATATTGAAATAGAAAAGATTGATGATGGGTTGTAACATGGGTTTGGGTAAAGAATGAGGCAAACGATCGGGTGCACTACAGGGGGGTTGTAGTGAACAATGGAGAAGAAACTCTGGCTGCAATCCATGCACTGAATGACAATGATAATGACCTTTGGATCGTAGGAAGGAAACAAGGGATCAACCCGGTGCTCCTTGAGGGATTGGATAATTGGAGAGAAAATTATGAATTGGGTATGAACGGAGATTATGTTTCTTCCTTTGATTTTGGTGGCTCAGCCTCAGTGTTAGAATTACACCGGCAGATCCTGAGGGGCTACGTATCATGCCATGTCCAGAAGAAGAGTTTCTTATTCAAGCAATCCCATGGAAGTCAGATTTCATGACCAAAGGCTCTCTAGATATCCTCAGCTGCGAGTTGATGAAAAGTTCGACTGCTGAAGCAGAAAAGGCCAAGATATAGATGACCGTGTAGGGGTTTGCCCAAAATTGCTCGCAGATTTTCATGTAACAAGATTAGGCGTTGTTGTAGAGTGGAGAAAGTGGTACAGCAAACTAAAAGCGCCAAAATCATTCCCTCGTGGATATGTTTGCCACGCACCAATTGCTTTTTGAGCTTTGGCTATTTTTGTCGAGCTAAGACTACAAAGTTATAGTTCAGTCAACTTCATCTGGGCGTACATGGACCCTAAGCTCGAAAGAATCGATTAGAGGACTTGATTAAAGCTAGAAATGAGTTTGCGGGCTTGCTTAAAAATTTGAGGACGAACAAGCCTAACTTCATATTTCAGCTCTTCTGCTCTAAGATACCCTATTGGTCACATATGAAAATTATTTTAATAAAATCACACAAAGGATGCAAATATTTTTAGCTGGCAGGTAAAGTAAAACGATTAGGAGTAAGTTTTAAAGTTTCCTTTTCCCCGTAAAGCTATGGGGGTGACCAAATTTTTCACGTTAGTTTTGCTGAAACTAAATTGCTTAACGCCCAAAAGCCATTTATTAGTAGGCTTGACTGAAGAGTGGCAGAGAAATGACATATTACCAAAAAATAAAAAGAAATGATTTGGCTACCAACAAGATTGCACAAACAGTACAAATTTTCTTGTCCACCCTGTTAATAACAACAACACTCACTTTGTCCATTCCTAAATCAGAGAAACAATGAGTACAAAAACAGAAACCCTCATCACTTTCCTAAGAATTAGTAAGCAATTAAACTTTTCTGAAATCTGAAATAATTAAAATGCTGACAGAAAAGAAAAATATAGACAAAACAAAACACAGAGAGAGAGAGAGAGAGAGAGAGAGAGTGAGAGTGAAAGAGACCTGGCCAACAATATAATACCATCCGCACACCCAATGGTTTTGGCTCTCTTTTCTTTTTAATCAACTTCTTACCGTATTCCCTCCCTATTACAAATCCATTGAATTTTCGGAGTTCCTCAAGGCTTCTTTGGATAATGTTCCCCCCTGAATTTCTTTCAACCTATACATTTACATGGAACGGTGACAATCTCTATGTTTGTCCTCTGCTATGGTCTTGTAAGCAATCAAACAAACACATCATCACGACGTTTCTTTGGATTTGCTTCAGGATTTCCTTTTCTCATCATTGCCACAAATTCATCATAGTTGATTCGGCCATCCTGAGAAAACATGAACGCTTTTGTTCATTACAAAGCGCAAATAGAATTGAAATTTTAATCAAATGTTCTGTTTATCTTATTCTTTTCACTTACATTATCAGCATCGACCTCGGAAATGATTTCCTTTATATCTCTCCCATCATGCATGCCAAATTCGCCCAGAGCTTGCTCCAGTTCTTCAGTGGTAATGTAACTGCACAACATTAACATAGACACAAAATGAGTGCCTAACTAAACTAGCAATTCAATTGAATCAATCTGAAAATTCACGCCAAAGAGAAATCACATGGCACTGCTGTTTACCCGCTATTGTCTTTGTCAAAGTGCTGGAAGGCAGTGTAAAGATGTTCTTCTCTATCCATTCGGTTCATATGCATCGTTGCTGTGATGAACTCATCGTAGTCAATTGTTCCATTTCCATCCGCGTCGGCCTATAATTCCAGGGATAGAAGAATTAAAATCCTCGTAACTCAGAGAATTCATAAATGTTGCAAGATTTTTTCATGGCCGACTTGGGATTTTAGCTTACAGCTTCCATCAACTGTTTGACTTCGTATTCAGAGAGCTTTGTCCCTTGTTTAGCTAGTCCTTGCTTCAGCTCTTCAAGTGTTATCGTACCACTGTTGTCAGAGTCCATGCCTCGGAACATCTCCTTCAATCCCCTTATTTCTTCCTCCGATAGACAGCCAGCAATTACCTATCCATTTTGTTGAATTAGAGATATAAACCTCAAATGTATGTAAAAATTAATGAGTTAAGCAAGTTATATGTGAACCACTGATATGCAAATGCAATGGTTGAATACCCTTAGAGCTACTTTCTTGAATTGATTCATTGCTTTGAATTGTTTGAGCCTACTCAACACTGCATTGTCCAGAGGAGTATCTGGTGCCTCTCCATCCTCCTTAATCCATGGGTGATCTAATCAAAAGCGAAAATGCAATTCACGAGTTTAAACCATTGCTTAATAACAATTTAAACTTTAAGGGGGAGGAGGCCCCGGGGGGGGGGGGTGGGGAGGAATCAAATGATACTTACTAAGAACCTGAATGGCTGTCAATCTTTGTTTAGGGTCAGAATTTAGCATTTTTCTAGCAAGATCCTTTGCTTGAGGTGAAATTGAAGGCCATGGATCAGTGGTAAAATCAACGTGACCCCGCAAGATTGCGTTGAATATACTGTGCTCAGATTCTGTAATAACATTCCTGTTTTTCTTAGTTCCAAAAATCCGTGTTTGTAAAATGATTAATTAATTAATTAATTTAAAAAAAAAAAAACAAGATGAGAGGTCAAAGGAGAAGAATGATTCACCAGCCCAGAAAGGAGGAGTACCACATAGAAGAATATACAACATTACCCCAATGCTCCATATATCAGCTTCTGGACCATAACTCCTCCTCAAGACTTCAGGTGCAATGTAATACGCGCTGCCAACAATGTCCTTGAACACATCACCTGTCAAAAAGATCAAATCTTTTGTTGTTATACATATTAATGAATAGAAACTGTTGAAAGGACTGCAACCGTCCTTTCATGTAACAGGCTGATTGTGGTCCAAAAGCTATACTAGAGGAGTAGTCCATTTGCATTCAACTATCAATGTTCATAAAATCATATCTCATTGAGTTTAAAGCAGTTGATCGTTCGAGCACTTGAATCGTAGATTTGAAATGATTTCAAACAAATAAAGCTGCAACCTGGCTTGTAGAAAACTGACAGACCAAAATCCGTGGCCTTAAGCGGAGAATTCTCATCCTTGTTGAGCAACAGGAAATTCTCGGGCTTGAGGTCTCTATGGATGACCCCCATAGAATGGCACGTATGCAGAATTTGGGCAATGGTCCTGAGCAAAGATGCCGCGGCACGCTCCGTGTAATGACCCTTGGCAATGATCCGATCAAACAGCTCCCCCCCGGCGCACAATTCCATCACCAAATGTACAGAATGTTTGTCCTCGTAGGCTCCCTTGAGTTCCACAATGTTAGGCTGTCCTGTCAGGTGATGCATAATCTGAACTTCCCTCCTAACGTCCTCCACATCCTCCTTATTCACAAGCTTCCTCTTGGCTATTGTTTTGCATGCAAATTGCTCGCCCGTCGCCTTATGCGTGCACAAATGTGTGATACCAAATTGTCCTCTACCAAGTTCTTTTCCAACGGAGTACATTGATTTTATGTCTTCCATTGGTCGGCCAAGGACAGGTCCAATAGGGGCTGTCTTAGCAGGCTTGGAGCTTGGAGAGGGTGAAGGTGGGGCCATCTTTGGCGGTGGTACGGCGGAGCCTTCTGGCAGACCATTAGTGTTATTGCAAGCATGACGGTATATGCTTTCCCCCTTCCGGTTGCTCGGGTCGGCCCTAGCAGCGCCTCTTGAGCAACAATTGCCCATTGAAGGGGAGAATAAAAGTAAGATAAGATTGGCGGTGGTGCCTTAAGTTCTTCAATTTTTGACGGAGGGTTGAAAAAGATGCCAAGTTAGAGAAAGGGATAGCTGTGAAAAAAAAGGAGGTGGGGGGGGGTTGAAAATGATACGGAACAGGTTGGATTCTGGTGGAAGGAATGAGAGAGGATTGATAGTGGAGGATTTTGGTACAAGCTTCTGTGAAGTCTGTTGAATGTGTCTTTTTTTGGGGTGCTTGTAATGAGTGGGAAAAAAGCATTTTAGGACCTATAAACAACGGTTGGTATTAATGGATTACTGTTGCCGTCTAAAGACATATCCCATAGAACATGAAACCTTTCATTGCTGAAAAATGGGAAACATCTTATTCTCTGTTGTTGGCTAAATTCAAGGAAACCTCCTCTCATTACTCCATGGGCATGCTAACGATTATCCCATTTGTTTACTCGATTTAGAGGATCGTTTGCACTGAATGAGAAACAGAATACAAAACGAATCATCATTCCACATTTTCTTTGTAGGGTCGAGAATCATGTATCAGCACAATCGACAGAAAACTTTCTGTTGGAACCATTCAAGGAACATTGTAACCGCAGCTTCAACTAGAAAAGAGGGAAGAGAATAACCTAATTAATTGGAAACAAGAGTTAGTTAGCAAGTGGAAACTATCAAATTCACAATATCCAAAAAAAACAACAATCTGTAATTCACATTGAGATAAGTTTCTTGCCAACAAAGACGAGCAATCAAGCAACAGATTAGCAAATTTTAGAGTCGTTCTCAAGAATGTGCCTGACAGACCCCTCTTTCAGGACAGAAGTGTGTCATCTTTCAAACCCCAAAGCTATGCCTGTGCAAGTGTGTCAAGCCCAACCAATTAGAAAAATACCAAGCCCCTCAGGTCCTCACTCAAAAAGCTTCTCCATTTGAATGCCCTGGATGTGAAAACTTACACTGAGGATTGTAGTGTCAGCAATTCTTTCTGGATAAAGAAAAAATCAGCAAGTATCCAATTTGGATTATGATTTAGACTCTTGTTTCTTTGTCAATAACTCACTCACTGTGTGAGATGCTAGTGCCTTCTGGAAATTCTCGGGGAAAAGTTGGCAAAAGATCTATTACATTATGATCCACTGAACTATGAGAGAGACATGCCAGGATGGTGTTCTGTATTTCTGCATCAAGAGCAAGACCCAAATCTGCCATTTGATGAAGCAAATTCAGGATTTCTTTCACTTCACTTTTTGCACCATAGCCCTTTAATAATGAATCAAATACAGGGATGTCTGGCATAAAACCAGAGGCAATCATTTTATCTAAGGCACTTTTTGCCTCATCCAATTGCCCATACTTTGTCAACCTGTTTATCAATATGGAGTAGGTAATAGCATCAGGATTCAATCCCACTTGATTCATTTCCATAAGTAATTCTTTGGCAAGGTTGATACAGCCTGCTTTCAGGGTGCAATCAATCATTATATTAAATGAAATAACATCTGGTTCACAATTTGAATTCTTCATTTCTTGAAATAATCTCCTTGCTTGTTCCAAGCTACTCTCCTCGCACAAGGATGCCATCAGTGTATTGTAATCAGACAATGTAGGGCTATGCCCAGAAATTCTCATTTTACAGAAAAAACCTTTTGCAACATTAAGTAGGTTCATTTTGCAAAATCCACCAATGATCATCCCGTAGGTAAATGAGTCTGGGACAAGTCCAAGTTGATGCAGATGTTTCCAAAATTCCATGGCCTTGCCAATCATCCCTGACTTTAGATATTTTCCAATCAAGATATTATAAGTTATCAAATTCCCAGAGATCCCCCTCTGAACCATTGTATCATATATGTCCTCAGCCTCATCAAGACGGCCTTCCTTGCACAGCCCTTGAATTATAAAGTTAAATGTCCTTTCATCTGGCTCGATGTAGTCTGCATCCTTCAACATCGAACTGAAAAGTTTTAGTGCTTCATCAACGTTACCATTATTACAAAGACCCATCAACAAAGTATTGTAAGAAATCACATCAGGTTTCTTCCCCTTCTCCACTATAGTTTCCAAAATTTTAAAAGCATCATTAAAGAGGCCTTCCTTGCATAGTCCATTAATTACAACATTATATGTTACATTAGTAGGCTCTTCACCCTTTTGTAGCATCAAACCAAACAAATCCATAGCTTTACTAGCTCTCTCATCTTTAAATAAACCATCAATCAAGCAGGTAAAAGTAAAAGCATCGGGATGAATCCCTTTCTTGGTCATCACATCAAACACAGCAATGGCTCCTTTCCAATCCCCCTTCTTACACAAATGATTGATAAAACAACTACAAGTAATGACATTTGGTGAAATTCCTTTTTCCAACATCTCATGAAACAGTGCTTTTCCTCTATCAAAGCAACCTTGGTCAAAAAATGCCCTTATAAGAGTACCATAAACAACAACATCCACCTCCAATCCCTTTCTCTCCATCTCCTTCAACAGCCCCACTGCCTTGTCCACTCTCCCATCCTTACAAAGGCCATCCATCAAAGTACCATATGTAACTGAATTCGGCTTGCAATTTGCTCCTTCCATCTCAGTCCATAAAGCCAGGGCATCATTCAACCTCTTCTCTTTACAAAGCCCATTTAGAAGCGTATTATAACTAAAACTATCTGGAAAAATGTAATTCCTTTTCATTACACTAAATAAATCCATGGCCTTGTACACCTCTCTATTCACACACAAACCCTTTAACATCAGATTCATGATATACACACTAAAAATAAAACCACGCTTTAACATCAACCCCAAGACCCCAAAAGCGAATTGGGGCTTATCGGCATGCACAAAGCAGTCAATCACGCCACTCAAAGATCTAAAATTGGGAAAAATACCAACATGGCTCATCTTCCTGTAAACAGAAAAGGCAGATTCATAGTCTTTCGACTTAACCAGGACCTCCATGAGATTGTTACAGGCTGGTGCAGAAGGCAAGACGCCCGAATTCAAAGCCCTGTTGAAGAGAGAAACAGCTCCGGATTGAGAATTGGGTGTTTCACAGAGAGATGTCAACTGGGCATTTACATTGAAGATTGAAGAAAGTGAAGAGCAGAGCTCAAAGCGAAGATGGTGTATTTTAGAAGGAAAACAGCTGTTGGGGTTCGACATAGACAACGGTTTTTTGATCATTTGCAGCTGCATGGTGAGACCGGGAGTGAGATAATATCTTTATTCTCCCGGTTTTTTGCGCACTAGGAGGGGGGGAAATCAGGCAGAGACTGAAGTACTTGGAGGCAAAGTCAAAGGGTTTTGGGGTTTACAGGCTCCTGTGGTGGAGGTCCACGGCCCAAGCCTAATGAGAAGAACATACAACTAAAAGTTCACAAATTACGGTCTAGTTACTTTGAGCAATTTTTTTGCTTAAACTTCCTCCATAAACGAACAGAGATTTTCTAAGATTTTTTTTTTTGGTTACGTATTGAAAATATTTTTTTAAAATTTTAGACTTTAATGATAAAAAAAAAATTATTAGAGACCTGCCGAAACTTTATCATCACCCAAAACCGAGCAAAACTGCTCGACAAAAAAGCCAATACAAGGCTACGCCCATTGTAATACGGGACCACCGTGGACCAGTGACAGGTGTACCAGTAAGTACGAGGCCACTTCCAGACAGGTGGGCAGGAAAAGCCTCTTTTTTACTTTGTTCTGATCGAAACTAGACAAACGAAGACTGGCCATTCTCTTGAAAGTCCAATAATTACAACCCGCCCGCCAGTCATCCCCCCCTCCTTCCCCCCCCCCCCCGGCGGAAAAACTTTATGTAACGTCAATGAGCTTCGCTTCAACGGCGTTGTTGGAATTATTTTTAAAATTTTAAAATTTAAAAGTTAAATCTCAATTAATTTTAATTAAATTCCAAAAAAAAATTCATGTAACATAAGCCCTTTTTACATGACGACATAAATATTTAAAATTTTGATTAAATGCATTAAATGACGGCAACATTTTTAAAATTTAAGATAAAAAAATAAGACCAACATCTCAAATTTCAAAACCAGTAAAAAATAAATAAAAAGAAGAACACTTAATGAACCCTCGTCTCAAAGCTAGTGAAAATATTTTCTTTCAATTAAAAATGATTGATAATTAGTTTTTTTTTAATCATTAATTTGAATTTAAGCAAAAACACAGAAACATTGACACGATAATGATGGCGGACGCGGACAAATGACTAGACTTTGACTATAATTGCCTGTACAGGATCAGAATCCCCACCCTCTCGGTTCTTTCTCCTCTAAGACTCTTTTCCTCACACACGCTCGCACGCACACCCACACACTCACAGAGATTGCCGTATTGCTACACAACCACTACTGTTGCTCTCTACCTAATCAAATACCTAAAAGCTACCGAAACGAATTTTAAAATTTTAAAAAGAAGAAGAAGAAGAAGAAGAAGAAAAGAAATTAAAATAAAAATGAGACCGAAAATATTAGGTCGAGAAAGTGAGAGAAAATTAGAAAGAAAGTAAAGAGAGAAAATTCAGTTATTTAAAAACACACGGAGGGGCTCCGTGCGGTAGGTGCTTCTTCTTCATCCTCTTTGTTGTCCGTTATACCCTAGCGAGCTTGCATTGTCGCTGGCTATTCGCTTCAGATCTTACGCCGATTGTTAACTCGCCGATCTAGTCCACCACCGCCCGCCGATGTGTAGTTCGGCTTCGGTGAGGCGACTTCATGGAGAGCAGTGCCGGCAAGGCAGTTGGTTGAAATGTTAAGCATTTTGAAGCGTTGTGGTTTCATTTCGCAGAGTGTCAAATGTCGGCTGCTTCCTTAGCGGCTTTCGAGCGGCCGAGAGGCGGTGCTTCGAATACGGTATGCATTTCTTTTTGCTTTGCTTTTTTTTTTTTTTTTTCTCTTTCTTTCTTGTAGTTTGTTTGGATGATGATAAAATGAGCTGAAATTCGAGAGGAAAAGCATTGGATCTTGACGAGAAAGTTTGAGTTGTACATTAATTGAGCTCCAGTTGCATTAATCTATTTCCTTTCATGCTTGGATGCTATATCTTGGAATCAAGGTTTGGTTGCAAATTGTTAGGTTTCAAATTTAACTTTTGGCTAATAAATTATTAAGCAGAATATTTCAGTTGCAGGAGTAAGAATTTTGAACTCTATCGATAGCTTGTGCGTGCTTGTGTTGTGTACTGAATGAGATAAATGAACGTGGTGGAATATGCTTTTATCCATTTTCTTTCAAGTCTTCTCTTACTCATGCTTGCTAGATACTCATCCTCCTTTGTTTCCGACATGGGACATGACAGGTTTTCAAGAGTGGCCCACTTTTTATATCTTCTAAAGGTTGGCAACCATCTTCCTGTCAGTTTTGCATTATACTTCTTTCCTTGGTTATGGTTCTCAAACAATTGTACCATCTCTTTTGATTTTCGCATATACTTCATCTATGTAGAACATGGGTTGATCTCTGAACACAATTCTTTAATTACTACAATTTGCTGCAATTCAATAAGGATAAAGTAACATACCAAGGTTCAAAATTCTAGGACAATTTAATGAGTTCATTAAGTATTAAGAGACTATTGATTAAATCCACTTGAATCATAAATGCTAAGTTTGATCTGTATACAGTTCCTTTGACTGTGATTTGGATTGACTCTTTTTTTTGTTTTTCCCAAGTCCGTTGATGCCATGATTTGAACCTCGGTTACTAGAACTTTTGGGCAATTCATTTGTTGTTGGAAACACTCAGCTTTTTTCTTTTTTCTGCTGGCTGGGTTCAAATTCTTTAAGTGGACACCTTATCAATTGTGCTTAGAAACTTTAACAGTTAAGGAATAAATAACTGCTTAAAAAACTTGTAATATCCTTTGAAAGTCTGATTTTGGCACCTTATCTTTTGTCATTGAAGTAAGATAATGTTGAATTTCTACAGGGATAGGCTGGAAATCATGGAAGAAGAGGTGGTTCATACTCACACGCACGTCCTTGGTTTTCTTAAAAATGACCCTGTGAGTATCCGTCATTTGTATTCACTTTTTTATTATTAAATGACAATTCATCTCTTCTGACTTTTGTGCATCATTATGCCTGTAATAGTGGAACATATGCTAGATTGATGCATCATAACTTTCTTGTCAATTAAATTAATTTACTTTAGTGGAATGGTGATCAATATAACTTTGGAACTTTTGTAATTGTTTATGCATTCTCTCTCCCTCTCACAATCATTCACACTGGTATGCAAAATTCAAAAAGATGTTGCCATCCAATCCATGCAATTTATCTGCAATTGGATGGCTTTTGTGAAGATAAAAAGGACTAAGGGGAGGAAGAATCACAAATATTGGGCCTTTGCTAGTGACTATTTGGCAAAATGAAATCGCTTATTCAAATTTGTCATCCTATTAAGCTATACCTATTTTGCTGGAAACTCTCATTGAAATTTACCCAGCAAAGGCAACTTATACCAAAACTCTTTTACCCCTTTAAATATAATATGTTGTTCTCAGTCACATTTTCACTGGAAACCTTTCATTCATATGCAGAGTGTCCTTCCACAAAGAGGCGGTGAAGTTAATCTAACTTTAGGGGGCATTGACTTGAACAATTCTGGGAGGTACCCATAGCCACTTGGTGTTGTATGGAGTTGAGTTTTTCTTTTCTTTTTTTTTTTTTTTTTTGAAATATGGCTTATAGTTGTTGTTCTCTCCTGCAGTGTTGTTGTTAGAGAAGATAAAAAATTGTTAACTGTTTTGTTTCCTGATGGACGTGATGGGCGAGCATTCACACTTAAGGTTATTTATTTCCATCTTTGTAATCCAAGTGCAGCATTTTTATTTTCTTCCTCCTCTTTTTTTTTTTTTTTTTTGCACTCTTTTCCTTCCCTTTTCTAACATGGTCTTGGGACATACTTGGTGACTTGTGTCAATATCTCTTATAATTCATCTGTTGGATGTACATTGCCTGAAAATCTTTTTAGCTTCTCTTATATAAATATTAGGCTGAGACATCAGAAGATTTATATGAGTGGAAGACAGCCCTTGAACATGCTCTTGCACAAGCACCAAGTGCTGCTCTTGTTATGAGACATAATGGAATTTTTCGGAGTGATACAAATGATGCTATGGAAGGGTCATTCCATCAATGTTTGTACTCTCTCTCCTTCTCTCTCTCTCTCTCTCTCTCTCTCTTGCACACACACACACACACACACAAAAACTTCATCTAGTTGCATTTGCCACCTTTGCATTCTTTAAGGTATGGATATGTTGGTCAGGGAGGGAGAAACATCCGGTTAAGTCATTGGTTGTTGGAAGACCAATTTTGCTTGCGCTTGAAGATATTGATGGCGGTCCATCCTTCCTTGAGAAAGCTCTTCGATTTCTTGAGAATTATGGTGAGAGTTGATCCCATATTTTATTGAGCTTGTTTGTATAGTCACCAGTGTTTCATTCTCTAACCCCTCTCCTACAAGCAATTTCAAAATTTTTGCTGAGTTTGTAGATTATGTGCTTATGGCATGAAGGATTTCTAACAGGAACTAAAGTTGAAGGTATTTTACGACAATCTGCGGATGTTGAGGAGGTCGACCGCAGAGTTCAAGAATATGAACAAGGTATCCTTCAATTTCTCTTGAACATTCTATATACAGGGATAAATTTTTCTTGGAGGAAGGGATTGTAAACTCATGAACCTTGCAAGAGAATGAACCATAACATTTGTAAAACCATTTCTTATGATGGAACCTGGCATAGCTTTGTCCTTAACAGTCACAGAGTACAGACAAGACTGGGTCTTTGTCCTCCATTACTGTATTTTTGCCTTTTTTTTTTTCACCTCAGATGCCTTCCAAAGGCTTCTATGAAATATTTTTGCTTGATTGTTTCATAGGCAAGACTGAGTTTGAAGCAGATGAGGATGCCCATGTTGTTGGTGATTGTGTTAAGGTACCATGATGATATATGTAAAAGTCTATGATTTTAGATGATTACCTAGTTCAAAGCTTACTTGGCCTTTTCTTCCACAGCATGTCCTAAGGGAGCTTCCCTCTTCCCCTGTTCCAGCGTCTTGCTGCACTGCTCTGCTGGAGGCTTACAGTAAGACCAGTTCTATATTTCTTCATTGTTAATTTGTGATGGTTTAATTTAAAACCATAAAAAAAATCTCATAACAATGTTCCTTCCAGTGCTCGCCGTTGTTTCTAAAATGAGAATGTAGCACTTTCATTATATTCCTAAGTGTCCATGATTCATGAAAGTCTTTCTTTATATTTTTTATTAATGTGCTGCATTTAGCAGAGTGACTCACTGTGCGCCTGATTTCTTTGATAAGAAATTGACCAGAATGAAGCTCGGATTACCGCAATGCGCTCTGCAATCTTAGATACATTTCCTGAACCAAACCGGCGTTTGTTGCAAAGGTAATCTCTCCCTATTGTACCTTCCTCTCATCGCATCTCTTTCATTGTTGAAGTACCTGTGTCTGGAGCCTTAGTAGTCATGTGCACATTCATGGGAGAAATATTTAAGATCTTGAGCTTCCTTTGATGCCCTAGTTTCCATCTCTCTCTCTCTCTCTCTCTCTCACGTGTGTGCACGCTTGCTCTCATTTTCAGTTTTCATCATAAGTTTTTTTATATTAGTTCTTGAATCTTGGCTGTTAAGCAAGTTTTAACTTCCATAATTTAAACCTATTTTTCGTATCAGTGCTTGCAATCTGGGGTGCTTTAAACTATCAAAAAAATCTGCACTTCACTGCATGTTTGTTGTAATTTATGGTTGAGGGGTGCTTCTTTCATGGCCTTTTATAGTTGCTTGATCTTAGTATGAAGTCTTCTGTGATAATTTGCAGAATTTTGAAAATGATGCATATTATCTCCTCGCATTCTCACGAGAATCGAATGTCCTCTTCTGCTGTTGCTGCTTGCATGGCACCTTTGCTCTTGCGACCTCTTTTAGCTGGTGAATGTGAGCTGGAGGATGACTTTGACATTAATGGTGACAATTCTGCTCAGCTACTTGCTGCTGCAAATGCTGCTAATAATGCTCAAGCAATTATTACAACCCTTTTGGAGGAATACGAGAATATTTTTGATGTAAGGTGCTATTTGATCATTTGGTAACATATTACTTATCTTCTACTCCATTGATGAATGCTTGAATGGCAATGCTGTGTGAGACTGAATAGTGTGAATCTTAACTTTGGTTGATGCCGTGGTATCAGAATTTTAGGGCACACACTTTATAAGAATGAGTCTTTAACTTGACTATCTTTTTTACTAGGTTCTTTTTGAATTAAAAAGCTTTCAATTATGAGCTAAACTTGATTGTGGAGTTAATGATTAACTTGTTCTGCTAGCATTGTCCAATAGTGGATATTTTCTTAGATCTGATCATTTACTTTGATGCTTTACATGATTGTTGCATGTACCATTGAATTTTCTAACGATCAATATGGGCTTCAAGTGTCAGGTCCAGCACCCACATTTTACAATAATGTGCATTATTTGTTGTTCTAGGATGAAAATCTACACGTATGCTCCATATCAGCCGATTCTCAGATCCAAAACAGTGAGAATGAAGATTCATCTGATGATGAGAATACATATATAAAAGACAATGGTTACCATGATGCAGAAAAGGAAGTTGATCCAGAAACAGATGATGAACCTGAACGTGTTCTCAGTGGAAAATTTTGTGAAAGTAGTGGCTATGCTGGCTGCGATCTCTATGACTACAAGGTTCTCTCAGATGTGCACATAATTTTGAATTCTGCTGTTCAATATATTGTGTCTTGCATGTTAAACTGTGACTTGCTTCTGGTGTTTTTCTTTTTCTTGACAGTAAATTGTCATTGATTTATGATAGCAAAATGCTCACATGGGCACCAAGGCCAAACACAAAAGCCTCTTTGCCCTCTAAATTGTCTTGCAACCTATAAACAGTGACCACACAACCAAATAGCCTATTTACTGCTGCACCCAAAAAACACAAAGCAGAGGAAATCTGGGGAATGGAGATCATATACAACAGACCTGCAACTAAGGAACATCTTAATAAAAACTTATGATCTTCAATTCCAGACCTGCCTGGGATCCACCAGATCAGATTATTGTAGTTTTCATGCAGCCATGAACAATTGTTACTCCCCACCAAAAAGGATCCACATTACTTTCTAAATTTCAAATCCATGCTGATACATCTTAACTTGCATCCGTACCCTTTGATTTTACTGTCTTATAATTCCCCTTCTTGATTAAAGCTTTACATGGAATTTTGGATGAACATTGTTTCAACTTTGTGCTGGATGGTGCATTGGAGATGCTTTCTTTTTGGCTGGTCTTTCTTTGGTTATCATTCCAATGACATGGAGGAAGATTGAATTAAGGAGTTTCACTTTGTTCCTTTATGGTGTTCATTGTCCTCTTTTTTTTGAGCTGGAAAGATCCATCCATCAGCGCATGAAGTCAAAGAGCAATCAAATTGAGGGAGACGGAAACATATTTTCAAAACAGTTTGAACCATATAAAAGCCGATGGTCCAGTAGGTCCTTGTAAGGTGAGTGGAAGGAAGTGACTCAACTGATAGGTTAAGGGATTTGAGCAGTTCTGGAATAAAACCTTAGAGATATGATAGCTGCACCATTCAAGCTCCATGCTTACATCTAGAGATAGAAGGATGAAAGCCCTTCAAAGTTGAATTTACTCTTTGAGCATGATTAGATGGGGGAATTAGTTAGATTTGCATGGACATTAAGCTACTTTGTGCTCATATTTTATTGAAGGTTCACCTTTTCAAGCTTATTTTCACCTGGACATTTTCAACCATCTTGTGGTTTTTCTAAATTTCATATGTATGATAACTGCAATGTTTGAGAGACAGATAAACTAGAGTGATTCAATTTTTGTCTTACTGGTATTCACCTATTAACTTGGTTGGTTTGACATCATCCAAAACTTACTGTGGTTGAGCTGTTGTCTTGAATGTGAGGCTTGGTTGATCTCACTCCTACTCTATACCTGTTACTTATGAAGTCAAAGAGCAGTCAAATGGAGGGGTACAGTAAACATATTTACAAAAGATTATGCAAATGCAGGCTGTTGGTGGTGATGGTTCAGATGCTGGTTCCCCTAGAAATAACCATGCTTCTGTTGAGAGTTCAAATTTACCCTTTGATTCTCTACAAATTAGAGAGCCTAGCATTAGGGACACAGAGCAGCAAAGTAAACAAAAGAAGAAGTGAAAGCTCAATGAATGGAATCAAGGTTCCAAATGTGTTTCCTGCTGGTGAATCTTATCGATCAATGGGAGAAATTCTATCGACAATGGATCCTATACATCCTTTACCCATATCTGGACTGGAATCTTCTGCTGAGAAGCCAGGTGGTAAAGCAACAGCCTCCAATACCAATGGAAAGCGGTCAGCATTTTGGGGAAGAAGTAATGTAAGTGATAGTTGACTGATGAGTTGTCTTCAGTCAGTCCTTTACTCATCCAATAGCATCTTTGTACCATGAATTTTATAACCAACTGTGAGAGGCAGTTGTGAACTGTAATTTTTTAGTTCCTATATTAGTGTAATGTTAGGCACCATTAATCTTTATTTACCTTTGTGCAGGCCAGGAAGACACCATCAATGGAATTGGTTGATTCTTCTGGAGAAGAAGAGTAAGACACTAGTTATATAGATTTTCTTTAATACCCTCAACATTTTTTGTTTGGCACATGTGGGCATATGCTTTAACAATCAAGCTCGTTTCCTCAGATAGCTTTCTTACATTATCAATCAGCAATGAATGACTTTTTTGTGAGTTTCATTTCATGCATGCATTTAATCATTAATCCAGATCATAAATTTTGTGTAGGGTTGCCATCCAAAGGCTTGAGATCACAAAGAACGACTTGAAACAGAGGATTGCAAAGGAGGTCTCTTTTCTTTCTTTGACTCTCCTTATGGTCATGTCTGTATTAAAGTTGCTCATCCTGACTACATAGACGATTAATTTTTCAGGCTCGAGGAAATTCTATTTTACAAGCTAGCTTAGAAAGGAGGAAGCAAGCTTTGCATGAGCGTCGTTTGGCACTTGAACAAGATGTACTTATATTAAACTCATCCTACTTTGTACACATGTTAGGCCTTTGGATATTAAATGTGAGGCTTGGTTGATCTCACTTCTACTCTATGCCTGTTGACTTCTGAATGGTCATATAGGTATCAAGATTGCAAGAGCAGTTGCAGGCTGAAAGGGATCTCAGAGCTGCACTGGAAGTTGGTTTGAGCCTGTCTTCTGGACAGCTTTCCAGTTCACGTGGCATGGATTCTAAAGTTTGTGTGGATCTTGAGCTACATTTTCCCTTTCTTTCTGCTCTTAATTTCAGGATTAAGTGATACAAATTCTTATGAGTTAAAACTGATGTGAAGACAAGGGCTGAGCTTGAGGAGATTGCTCTTGCTGAGGCGGATGTGGCCAGATTGAAGCAAAAGGTTGCGGAACTCCACCATCAACTTGGTCAGCAGCGACAGCACCATTATGGTTCCCTCTCTGATGCGTGTGACCATTGTCAACACATCCAAAATCATAACTCTCAACAGTGAGTGTATAGACTTCTCTCTTTAGGCTTATGTTTTTACATTCCACAGAATACAGTAATTATTCAATTGTATGACCTAGTCCTAGCCAAACCAAAAAAAACAAAAAAAAAGAACTCTACGTCAAGCTGATCTCTCAAAGTTAGTTTTAACATGGAAAATAATTGATTGTTGTTGCCCTTATCTTTCTTATCCTGCTTTCTTACTTATCTCTGCTTCTGCAGGAGATTTTTTCAACAGGATTTTGATACAACCCTTGCTTTTATGAATCATGAAAGGAAACACAGAACTGAGGTATTTTGTACATTTCTTTGTGTGTTGTCTGCTATTGGGAATTAAAATTTCGGAATAGATTATTGTGCTTCTATTTTCCCTATTATTAATTATATTTAAAAAAAAAAAAGCCTTGTAATGATAAATTTACTTCATTGTAATGTAGAGGCCATAGGTTCAAGTTGCAGAAATAATCTGTGTTTGAAAACAAAGGCAAATTTACACACATTTGAACTTTCTCCAATCTCTGGGAGCCTTGCGCATTGTATGGAACACCCTTTTATTGGTTATATTAAGCGGCAATATTTGTTATCTTTTAGTGGAGCCCTTCAAGCCAGTCTTCATTGTCTACCAAACCATTCAATTTTGTCAACCCTTTGTCATTCCTGAGAGGAATTTAACTTCTTATGTACCAAAATATTGTTTTATTAACATAATTATCTCCGTAACTTTTGTGCTCCAGGAGAGTATGTTTGGGGGAGATTGGAGGAATACCAAAGGACAAGGTTTAGCAGCCAGCAGCAGCAGCAGCAGCAGCAGGCAGCCTACTCGAAAGTTGTTTATGGAATCAACAAGTCCGAGAGACTCCAAGAGCACCGAGGCATCCACAAATATGTCTGTTGATGAGCTTTGTGGTGTGGATTCTGCTCCTTGTACTTCAAGGACAGTAGAGGCAAGTCTTTTCTCACTGTTTGTGCCTTAATTAGTTTATGGCTTTCAACGTTTTGGTGACTTTGGAAAAAGTTGGCCTGAATTCATGAAAACACAAACAACTCTCGAGACATTTAATTTGTGAAATGGAATTCAATTTCCCATTCGTCATCCTATTTTTAGCTCTTATAGATGTGACTATGGTTGCAGACGATTGATTATCCAAGGTATCCATCAGCAGTATCTTCTGCTTTGGTAGAATTGACGACTCGGCTTGATTTCTTCAAGGAAAGGCGCTCTCAGCTAATGGAACAACTCCATAATCTCGATTTGAACTACGGCACATCATCTCAAGATTTTATTTATAGACCATCATCTCCACCATGGAATTGACTGAAGAGGATCCCGATGGAGGAGCCCCTGTTTGTACATTCTTCAGCTTTGCATATAGTCCTATTTCATGCACTCCTGCTTGCGCTCCAATGTCTTCTTTCATTTGTTCCCTTTCTCCTATTTAAGGTTTTCTAATGGGCAATATGGTTTGACTTCCTAAATCCCATGTGTCTTTTTGCAGTCATTTCTGTCCATGTTACAAATGTTGTACAAAAATGCTGCGTTGTGCTGGTCTTGTCAACGGTAGAAGAATGTCTGTAAGCAACAAAGATAAGTGCAAGAGGTTTATTTTATTTTTCAATCTCCTAATATTTATCTCGGCATGTGACAAAAGCCGACCGTGTATTTTGACGCAAGTCTGCTCCAAGTTGCTTCCATTGGATCTGTGATTTAGCTGTTCGCATAATTCTGAAAACGGATCCACCATGCGTCACGAGCAAGATCTCAACTAGAGGAAACACAATGAAACCTTTTTTAACCTATCTTTTTAGAACAAGATAGTTTCATATCTCTGTTACGGCCAGAAATCAGGGATGGTACCCATTCGTGGTCGGTTCTACTTTTTATGATTCTACCAAATGCGTTGGTTTTTTTTTTTTTTTTGGGGTCTATAGCTTTTTCTCAAATAATTCAAAAGGATCGTACTTTAATGTTGCAAGAGCACTGTTACGCGGTGATAGATGCAAAATGCATTAGAGATAACCAGAAGGGTTCTTTTTTGTCACAAATTTATTTATTTAGTTTTTTTTTTTGCAACATTCTTTCATCGAATTTTATTTTTAAATGTATTTATTAACTTGCTTGTCTTGTGTCCCATCAACTACTATCATTTAGGTTTTTTTATCTTATAATTAAATTTAAGATAAAAATTCTGTTATTATACAATAAGGAATTGGAATTCATGCTCTTGGGATAATAGTGATTACATAGTTAAGAACGAAATTTCTAATTTGAGATGTGAAATTTGAATGAAATATGGGAAACTATAAAGAAAAATAAACCGTATACTAGGGGCACAGAACAAAAGAGGGAAAAAAAAATTTTTTTTTAAAAAGAAAAAAAAAAGAAAATTACAGGGCATCCATTTCCGCATTGTATAGAATATGCTGTCAAAGGGCCCCTCCTAAAAAAAGAATACCCTGTCAATTCATTCAATGGAAGGAAGACACGTCATCGGCATCAAGTGAATGCTGCAGTCCCGCTATCTAAGACGGCGGGCCCCGCAATTTTACGGCCGGAAACGTAGAAGAAAGAAACTCAACGCGGGGGCTTCTCCGACCCGGCGCTCTGGCAGCGAAAGAGAAGACCCCATCGTGTTCGTGTTTTTTCCGTTTAAATGTCTCTCTCTCACGCACACACACAGAGACAATTCGATTGATGAAAACAAGTAAGTTCTCAGTTCAACTTGTCATTCCTTGCAAGGTGTTCGCATGATTTGGTGTCCGTGTGTGGCTGTGTTTTCTGGGGTTTTTCGTTTTGCGTCTTCGTTTCTTTGTTGAGAAAATGCGAGAAAAGTGAAGCAACTCTCTCGGTGCTCAGCACTGCCGTTAAGAGGGACAGGGAAACTGAAAACAGACGTTGAAAACGGAATTTTAAGAATTTTTAGTTAAATGGGTTGGGGGATTGATTTAATTTACTCTCTTTTTTTTTTATTTGTCCCTATATTTCTTTCTTTCTCCTTTCAATTTATGCTTTTCCTGTCTAAGCAATTTCTGAGGTACCAAACAGACAATTAAGTGAACCCCAATTTTGAGTAGCTTTTTTTGGCATAGATTTTCACCATCAAATGTATTATACCTGTCATTAGGCCTTTGCTTGTTGAGCAGCAACCAAAGTAAAAGGAGTAAAGAGAAGAATTGTTGAATTTTCCATGTTCCGATTGCTCTTAATTTAGATAATTTGGAAAATTGGAAAAAAAAAAAAAAGGTTGTTAAATACTTGCATAGATTTCTGAATGTTTCTGATCGTGGTAGAGACTTTCTGAAATAATTTCTGCTGTCAAAAATTAAAAAAAAAAGGAGAGAGAGAGAGAGAGAAGAAAAGGAAAAATTTTCTCTGGGATATGAGTCTACATATAATGATACTTATTATGCGTAACATGTTTCCTAAGCAAGTTTCTTTTTTCAGGTGGTAGGATGTCTATTATGGCAATGCACTGATGCCTTGTGTCTTTCAGAAATGAACTTAAAGTTTCCAGTTAATATCCCAAAGCTTCGGGTGAGTTCAGAAAATAATAGGAGGACAAACTTTGAACCCACTGCCAATGTCGATCCATCTGCGGAAACCTGGCTGGTTGTACAACAGTCAAAGCAAAATGCTTTTTGGGGTATCAACTTGTGGGGATGGTCCCTCCTTTCGCTTGTTCCTTGGGCTATCAATACAAAGGAAAAAATTTCAATGCCAGCCACCATAAACAAGGAATTGAAAAGGCGTAGCTCTTCCCAGGTTGAGAAGCGTAGTGGTGGAGGTAACCCTTTGCGATTTAGACCTTATATGTCCAAGGTTCCATGGCATACTGGTGCAAGGGCCTTTCTATCTCAGTTGTTTCCACGGTATGGATATTATTGTGGGCCAAATTGGTCGAGTGGTAAAGATAGGGGTTCTCTTCTCTGGGATAAGCGGCCAATTGACTGGTTGGATTATTGCTGCTACTGCCATGATATTGGTTATGATAGTCATGATCAAGCAAAGCTGTTGGAGGCCGACATGGCATTTCTTGAATGCTTGGAGAGGCCACGTATGACTGCAAAAGGAGACTTGCACACTGCTCACATTTATAAGACCATGTGTATTACAGGTATATATTGCATTGAATTCTCCTTTTATTACATGTTAGTCAAATGAAAAGAACTAGATGATGATGTCACTACTTATTGTATCCTTATGTTCTGAGTTTGTGGGTTGTATGGTTTGGAACCTTGTTTAGGATTAAGGCTTTGCTGTTGTTGTTGTTGTTGTTTGGTTATATCTAACTTGGGTACCGTTGGTCTTTCAATATATGTTACTGTGGTAGGCCTGAAGAATATATTGATACCATATCGCATGCACCTTTTGAAGTTGCACTCTGGGCAACCCTTGATGAATTTTGGCTGGCTAAGCAACGTGAAATGGAGAAGTTGGAATTTCCAGAAAGCTTGAAATTGTTCAGAGTTCTGAGACGCACGGGAGCAATTCCAAAGTTCTTGGAGCTAGCTGGTAGAGATTATCCCACCGTCCAGCAAGCAAATTCTCGGGGGTTTCATTTTCATTAATCAAGCGATGGAAGCTCTCTCTTGTGCCTTTCTAGTTCAAGGCATTTTCATGGCTTCTGTTGTAAAATTGATGTAAATAACTGCTTTGCCAAACTTCGCTGGTGTAGCCGGGATCATATACGTTTGTTTAACGAACATCCACTGAATGTAATAGCCAGTGTATATGCATACATGATAGAGTCATTGCGCCTTCTAAGATTTTCTTTGTGACTTTGTCAAGCATCATAAATTTGGGTAATTGTAAAAGAAAACTGGCTTGTTGCAAGTTTAACGAGGGACTCCAAAGGTTGAAAGGATTAGGCTGAATGAATTAATTGGTTGGACTGGTAAAATTTTTAATTGATTCATAATTTAATTTATTTTTTAAATAATTATTTAAAATAAAAATAGATGAATTAGTTAATTTAACTAAATTAAACTTGATTTTTGTGAATTAACTAATTTGAATTAATTTTTTGGTTCTGTCTCATTTTAAAATTTAAATATAAAGAATATTTTTATTTAATTAATTAATATTAAATATTAATTTTATCAAATTAATCTTAATTATGTTGATTGAATAAATTATTTTAAATCTTTATATTTTTCAATTCAATAATAATCAATTAATTTAGTGTTTAAAACATTATAGCAAACACAAGCAACCAATCCACACAACATTATGACACGATATAACAACAACAAACTCTTGATCAAACGATTATAATGGTAAAAGGAAGACAAAGCGTCAGGAACATATATTTTTAATTTAATCGCATTTTATGTATGTAATGGTGTCAAATTTTACGTTAACAATGTAGGCTTACGTCGGGAACGTATACCAAGTTAACGGCGTGGGCTGTAAGGGCGTCAAATTTTAAATTAACCGGGTCCATGTAAAAGAAGCGTCCGGTCAAATGCTCTCTTCCATCTTTTGCCCCGAAATCAACGACCGCAAATAAAACGGCGGATACATTGGACGGCCGTGATGCTTTCAAACTTTGAAACTCTTACGAGACGCGAGATTTGTCAGTAATCGCAGCAGTCAAGGCTAATCAAAACAAAGTCAAGATTCAAGAACGCGGAAAAATGCACCCAATAAATAAATAAAAAATAGAAGGGTGGGTGGTTGTAGTAGAGGGATATAAGGATTACCATGGAAGCGGTGTCGTTTCGTCTTTTTCTTTTTTTCTTTTTTTGGGTGGGGGGGGGTCTGCCAAGGCCGAAGAAAGCACATAGAATTTAATCCCCCCCAGTACGAAAGTCTCTCGAACCCCCTTTTCTTCATCTTCCTCTTTTTACAACTCTCTCTTTTTCTCTCTCTCTCTCGCGCTCGCTCTCAGAGAAAGCACTTCCTTCCTCTCTAGATCTGATTGTACAGGTATTCTCCTTTTCTTTTCTTTTTTCTTTTTCTTGTTTTCTTTTTGATATTTTTACTTTAATTTATTATTATTATTATTTATTTTGTTTTACTGAATTATAATCGATGAACGATGGTGATCAGATCGGCCTCATAAGAATAACTCCGGTTAATAATTTATCTTTTTATTTCCTTTTTCTCTTTTTTTTCAATGAATTATTATTGGCCGTTTGTTTCTAGTAGTTTCTGCATGGGGATAATGAAGGCAATCTCCTGAAGCGACATGCCTTTTATTCTTTTCCTCTCCGGCCTTTTTTTTTTATAATTCTTTTTCTTTATTCTTGGTTGGAAGCTTGTAAGTAATAATGGAAATTGACTTGCTGGAGATTATAAATCTCTGACTTTTTTTCACTTTCCTCCGTTTTCTCGGTGAGCAATCAGGGAGTTTTTCGTGCAAAATCGCGAGAATAAAACTCGATTTCAGAATTTAAACGTGTGATCGTGGATTTTGATTTGATTGGAACTTTTGTGTTTGGAGATTTCTAGGGTTTGTTCTAATAGTGCATAATACGAGTTATTTTGTCTATTTGTGATTCTGCTGGGTTTTGTTCTTTTATGCATATTTCTTCATCGGTTTTTATTTCATTTGTTTGTTTCTTTATTCGATGTAAGCTCTGAATTCATCTCTTGCAGATTGTATGCAGTGTGAATTAGTCAGATAGTTTTGATGGACCATGATCGTGCAGATGGATAAAATGTCTGCTCCTACATCTTGGGAGCGTGCACAACATCTCTATGAAAAGGTATTTCAGTTCCCCTTTTTTGTAGTTCTTTTATCCCCTTCATTATAAACTTAATTGTTTAAATCATCCCTCCCTATCGCATTGTTTGTGGGTGTGTGGTGATGGGGAAGGGGCATGGAATTTATTTTATTGTGTAATTTGTGGGTGTTAACCGTGCCTTATCTTTAATTTATGCAGAATGTTGAGCTGGAGAATAAGCGTCGAAGGTCAAATCAGGCACGAATACCATCAGATCCCAATGCCTGGCAACAAATGCGTGAGAATTATGAAGCCATAATTCTGGAGGATCATGGTTTTTCTGAGCAGCACAATATTGAATATGTTCTGTGGCAATTGCATTATAGGCGTATTGAAGAACTAAGAGCTCATTTTAGTGCTGCCTTAGCTTCTACAGGGCCCAGTGCACCTCAGGGTGTGAAAGTTCCTCTACGACCTGATCGAGTCACTAAAATAAGGCTTCAGTTCAAAACATTTCTTTCAGAAGCTACAGGATTCTATCACGATCTCATCCTGAAAATTAGAGCAAAATATGGGCTTCCCCTGGGCTACTTTTCTGATGATTCAGATAATCGAGTTGTAATGGAAAAAGACGGGAAGAAATCGGCTGACATAAAGAAAGGTTTGGTCTCATGTCATCGTTGTTTGATCTATTTGGGTGACCTGGCAAGATATAAAGGACTCTACGGGGAGGGTGACTCCAAAACACGTGAGTATGCAGCAGCTTCAAGTTATTACCTGCAAGCTGCCTCTCTTTGGCCTTCAAGTGGGAACCCCCATCATCAGGTTGGTCCTTAATTTGATGAATCAATGTGATAGTGCCCCTGTTTCATATATCTCTGTGGCAGTGTATGTTGGTATGAATAGTCAGAAAAATATCTTTTTACTTATTTGCATTTGTTCCCTTATTTTTTTTCTTTTTCCCAATGACAATTCTGTTCCCTACAGTGTCATGAGTGTTCTGTTTTTTCCAGCTTGCTATTTTGGCTGCCTATTCAGGGGACGAATTGGTGGCTGTGTATCGGTATTTTAGGAGCCTTGCAGTGGATAATCCTTTTTCAACTGCTAGAGATAACTTGATTGTTGCTTTTGAGAAGGTACTGATTGTATCCCTCTTTTTCCTTAACTTCCTGCAACCACTGCCTGTGCCTAGTTTAAAATTTGGGCTAAGGTAACCATGATGATCTACCTCTCTGATGTGCTTTCTCGATGGAGTTGGAGGTGAAATTTTTGTGTTATCTCTAGGGCGTAGCAGTCTACCTATGCAGATAATTTTATTCATGCTCATGTATCAAGTTTCATGCTCAAGTCCTGGCTTGGAGGTCAAATTAAAACATAGTAGTGATCTGGGCCAGATTAACTGTGATCGCCATTGAAATAATATACTTTAGAAATCCATTCCTTGTGTTCAGGCTATAGGAATGACATGGAACCAGTGAAGTTTTCTTGGAAAGCATGACTAAATAATTATGTTATAAACTTAATGTGGTATGGTTGAAAGAATATAGTAAATATAACCAATATGAATTCACACATAACTTGTTTGTTGAGTCGTAGACTGCAGTATTAAGTTGGCTATCACTCAATAACCTCTTTAGTTGGAAAAAGTATGATTCCTACAATGCCTTTTACTTTTCTTCTCTTTTGTCTCCGGTTTGGGCAGAACCGACAGACTTACTCTCAGCTGCTGAAGGAGCAGATGGAGCCCCTGGCTGTTAAAGGAAAGGGAAAAGGAGAAGCAACATCAATATCTAAAGACAAGAACATGGAAGCTATTGTTGTCAAGGAAAGTGCTTCTAATGTCCATGGGTTGCACAAATCATTTTGCATCCGCTTTGTCCGCCTAAATGGCATTCTTTTCACTCGCACAAGGTATCTCTTGGTAGTTCACTCAGTTGATTGAATGTAAGTTTTTTGGACTAATTTAGTTTCTGTTGCTGGTTCAGCCTGGAAACATTTGCAGAAGTTCTTACGTTGGCTAGTAGTGGATTTTGTGAACTCCTTTCTTCAGGGCCAGAAGAGATGCTGAATTTTGGTGCAGATGCCTCCGAAAATGGAATTTTCATCATTCGGCTTATATCTATCCTAATATTCTCCATTCACAATGCGAAAAGGGAAGCTGAAGGTCAGACATATGCAGAGATTGTGCAGCGTGCTGTTCTGCTTCAGAATGCATTCACTGCAGTTTTTGAGTTCATGGGACACATATTACACAGTTGTGTACAGCTGTGTGACCCCTCTTCAAGTTATCTTTTACCTGGCATTCTTGTTTTTGTTGAATGGTTGGCCTGTTACCCTGACATTGCATCAGGTAGTGATGCTGATGAGAAACAAGCATCTGTTAGATCAAAATTCTGGAATTGCTGCATTTCCTTGTTGAACAAGATATTATCATCCTGCTCAATGTTGCTTGATGATAATGAGGATGAGACATGCTTTTATAACATGAACCGTTATGAAGAAGGGGAAACCGATAATCGACTTGCTTTGTGGGAGGATTTTGAGCTGAGAGGATTTTCACCGCTTCTCCCTGCACAATCTATTTTAGACTTCTCAAGGAAGCACTCATTTGGTGGCAATAGCAGTAAAGGAAACATAGCTCGTGTTAAGAGGATTCTAGCAGCTGGGAAGGCTTTGGTGAATATGGTTAGAGTTGATCAGAAAACTATTTTTTTCAATTCAAAGATGAAGAAATTTGTGATAGGTGCTGAACTTGAAATTTCAGATGGCAATTTTTCAACCCTTGATTCTGGCCTTCCAAAATCAAATGGTGCACTGGAAGATATTCATCCAGAGAAAACAGTGAATGTGGGAGCTTTGCACCCCAGTCCACAGCCATGCATGGAAGGAGAAGAGGAGGATGAAGTAATTCTTTTCAAGCCAACTACCAACAGGAAGCAACCTGATGCTTTCAATCCAAAATGGGCTGCTTATGGAGGCTTGAGATCCAGTCACAGTGCTTCTACAGGTGATGATCTGCAATTTTGTGTTAGTTCAGTGCCGGCACCCGTGGGCAATTTTGGGCAGCATGCTATTGCTGATCCAATTCCACAAGTGTCTTCATCTGCTGGCACCATTCTCCTCCCTCATCTACTACAAATGCAACCACATGCTTCCAAGTGGTTAGCAGAAGATGCTGCTGCTCTTGCCAAGAACTTGAAAGGTGTCAGGCTTATGGAGAATGGACATGTGACAGATCATGTGATCCAAAAAGATTTAGGCATAGCTCCTCATGCTATGCATCATGTTCCTATCCAGCAAACTGTGGATGTCACCACAAGCAGTATCTTCTATGATCAGCCAAAAGTGTCCAAAACTGCAATTCCGTCCCAGTTTGATGTTGCATGTCCTGGAGCTATTACTGAAAGCTTGGCTGTTAAGAGACCAGCAGGTTTACCTTCAGCCATTAGAAAAAGTCCAGTTAGCCGGCCGGTGAGGCATCTTGGGCCTCCTCCAGGTTTTAGTCCTGTTCCTCCCAAACAAGCAGGTGAAGCTGTTTGTGGTTCAGATTTGTTGAGTAACAATCCATTAGATGATTATAGCTGGTTGGACGGGTATCAATTGCCATCCTCAACGAAAGGCTCTCTACTTAATAGTTCCACTAATTTGGCTTCTCATATAGCACCGCAGTATGCGAATAGCAACAATGGCTTGACTGGGGCAGTCAGTTTTCCTTTTCCTGGAAAACAGGTTCCCCCAGTGCAGTTCCCAGTAGAAAAACAAAATGGCTGGCAGAACTACCAGGCTCTTGACCATCTAAGAGTGCAGGAAGAACAGCACCTTCAGCGACAACTCATGAATGGAAATCAGCATATTAGGGCATTGCCTGAACAATATCCTGGACAGTTCCTTAGGGGTGGTCATTATATTGTGTGAGGTCAGTGTGAAGGCATAAATGGTAAGATAATCTTGGACCCATTGTTAGTTGATGTTCATAACTTCCATTGTGAGGAATTTCTGTTATCTGACTCTCCTTCTTAAGGTCCTGGAAATGGTCGGTGAATGTTACCACTTCATTTTGCTACCAAATACAAACTCCAACTTTGCTGCATTGTCTGATTCCAAATTTTAAGTTTATGTTGGAGCATAGGTGGCCTTGGCTCTTTGCGAGTGCTTCATGCTAAGCATGTGAGTATTCATACACTTTGTGACTTTTTGTCTATTACTCTACAATACTATTTTGGCTTATGATGGAAAATGAATTTGTCTTTGTATGGTTTAATCTTTTCTAAATTCCATGATATTCCCATTTAAATTTATTGTTGCTAGCCTTTGTCTTGAAATGGAAATTTGCACTTTAGTTGATAGTTTCCATCTTTGGCACAGGTTTCACAGACCTCTCATTCCGGTGGAAGACGGATATCAAAACATCTTTATGATGTGCAGTTCTTAAGAAGTAAATGCCATATCTGGTTACTTGGGTTAGAGATGGAAAATGTTAATGCGAGCAAACTGTTGGATTTGGGCTTTATGTTTGGAGATGTTGGTGGAATAAGGACACTGTGCTCACCATTCTATTAGACTTTTCATCTTGCTCATAGCTTGCAGAAATGCTGGTGCCATCATCGGTTGGTATTTGTTAACTTTACCCGACCAGTTCTGTGCCATGTAAGATTCATAGTTACTGGTCTTGGGTGCTTAGGTATGACTTCGGCATCAGAAGTTGGATGGCAGGTTGTTGGCGACATTACAGAGTTAGCAAACATGGGTGGGTGGAAGTTTGATGAATCTGGTGATGATGTCTGTCAAGAAAAGATTCATAATTTAATATGCTTGGGAACTTATGGTTATGAAGAAAAGACTTGCGATCTTATGTTTGCGTTGAAGATGGGGTTGCACCCTGACTGCGAAGTAAATTAAATGTGGAATGTCCACGCACTGTGTTGAATAATATTATTGGTATTCTTGACGGAAGTAGATGCCATGCGAATGGTTGTGTGACATTCAGTGTCCCGTTTTCAGTTTGCACTGTACATGGGCTTGGCTGAATCGAGATGGTAACATTCATGGTTAAAACTCAATTTGCCTTGCTTAGCTGCCTTATAACAACAATGTTTGAACGATCGACTAGAGTTGGTTTATGCCAAAACCTGGTGTTTTTATAGACGATTTGCGGGAGGAAAACCCCAAGATGAACGAATACATGGTTATTAAAGAATATTTCATCCCAAAATTTTTAACCGGCCTCTGGTTCGTAAGAACTGCTAGTTGTGGTTGCATGAGACGCGGTAAGATATGGGCTTGCTTCCAGAATCTAATTGGAACAGGCAGTGGGTATTAATTGGATTACCATAATCACCGCGTTAACCAATTAAGTGCTAATCTCAACTATTTAATTTATCAGCGGTAGCAAATATGACCCAAAAATAAACTAAATTGCCACTGTTTGCCGCAGCAAAAACAATTAGCCATTTAATCATCACTGTTTACGTATCCTGGCTTCCTTTTTCAATATTTTTCTTCTAGGATGTTTGCAACACTTATTCATTTATTTACTTTTTAAATATAAAAAATTCATCATTTTCAGTTTTACCTAACTTTATATATATATATATATATATATATATATATATATTTATTTATTTATTTATTTATTTATTTATTTATTTATTTCAGTTGGATCCTGTTTAAAATTTTTATTTTCTTATATATAATATTAAATTAATTTAACTTTTGTTTTTTTTTTTTGAAGTAAATTAAATTAGAATGTATCGAATGTACGTTACATTGGAGGAGCTGACCGGGCACCCACGTCAGGATGGGCCGAACCCAACAGATAAAATGCTCCTACAGAATATCCAAAGGCAATCCGGAGGGCATGGCAACCATTTCTTCTTTGCATCTGCTGTCGTTCCACTCTCAGCGTCCTTGGCAGTGTTGCTTCACATCTTTCTCTAGCAAGGAAAGCCTTCATATCTCGAAACCAATCCTTAACCCCAATTCTCTTGTTGCTTTACCTTCTCTAAGCCTCAAGAGTTGTTGCAGAAAGCACCATGTTCTCTGTTGCAAACAGTTGTACGAAGAAGAAGAAGAAAAAGGACAAAGACAGGAGCAAGAATCCTCGTAATTCCAATGGAACATTCCCTTCATTTACAATATTTGTCTCTCTTACATTACTATCCATATTCTTGCTTTGATTGCATTCATGTTATATAGCTTTTGCTTCGGGGAACTGACCGGAATTGGAACTCTAAGAAGAGAGGCTTTGTTCGACATGGCATTTACTGCCTTCACTCTTCCGGCGATTGTCCTTGATGCACTGGCAGAAAAAGGTAATTTTGTGTCCTCGTCTCAGTAATTAAATTAACGCCTTAGCTTTGGGTGAACTTGGGGGCTTTTTAATCTTGCTATTGTTGCCCAGGGACGGCAGAGAATATCCATACATACTCGGATGATGTGAACAAGTTTCAAATATCGATTCCCCAAGGTTATGCTATTTTGCCAGAATTGAAATTCCGCAGAATTCCTACTAGGAAAATATATACAGAATATGAAAATCTTAGTCTAACAGTAGGATTATTCCACCGTGACCTAAAACTAAAGGAACTAAAGAAAGAAGGAGGGAGGAAGGTGAACTTCTGAATTCTAGGTTGATTTTAACTGTGAATTCATTCTTAAACTTGAAAAAGGCGTTTCAGTGCGTGAAACTCCTGAGGGAGGACCATCTATTATATGCAGTGCTCCCCATGCATTTGCAAAGAAGCTATTATCATCACAAATTAGAACGATTTGTTTTTTTTTTTTTTTTACACTTTACTATAAAATCACCTAAAACACGGATAGTAATTCATTCATGCAGATTGGCGAGTAAGTGCTGGAGAACCCAGTGGATTCAAATCAGTGACTGCTTTCTACCCTGAAGAAGCTTCTGGTTCCAATGGTATTAATCTGAGTTTCCTGATTGCTCCTTCATGTCATTTAACAATTGATTCATGAACTTGCAACTGAAAGATCGGTCTTTCAGTCAGCGTCGTGATCACGGGACTCGGTCCGGATTTTACGAAAATGGAATCTTTTGGCAAAGTTGAAGCCTTTGCTGAGACACTGGTTGGTCTTTTAGTATCGAGTTTTGCCCTTCCCAGTGAATAATTCATATGGCCGGCATGCTTAATGTGCACTTTCTTTTTTCGACTCTTTGGTCTTAATCAGGTTAGTGGGTTGGACAGAAGCTGGCAAAGGCCTCCAGGTGTGACAGCAAAACTTATAGATTGTAAAGCTACTAACGGTGAATTCTTCATCTCCTCCTTACAAAGCACAAACTTGTATTTAGTTTAGCTCTTTCTTCATTAAAAATCCGTTTATCCTCTGAATTTCTTGCTCGAAGACAATTTTGGTTTGAAAATCCTGATGCATTTTGTCAGACACAGTATGATCCCAACTCACAGTTTGTCCAAACAATCGACAGGATTTTATTACATTGAGTACACGTTGCAAAATCCTGGTGAAAGTCGCAAGCATTTGTTTTCAGCGCTCGGGATGGCATTCAACGGTTGGTACAACCGACTGTACACGGTGACGGGACAGGTGCGATATTGATCATATGAATACGGTAGATTATTCTTTTATCTCTAATAAATTTGTTGTTCACTTGCAAGTACATATTATGTTCCCGCCCTCAACAATATAAAAGCCTCGTGTATTGAATTGTGCATGTGAGTCCACGGATCCGGTCCATACTAAACTCTGCCAATTCATTTATTCATGCAGTTTCTGGATGAAGAAATAGAGAAATATGGTCACACAATTCATAAGGTAAGTAATATTTTAGCCATCAGCGCATTCTTTTCAGTTCATGGTTGAAGAACCAGATAAACATGGTTCTGAATCGATACCGGCTTTATTGGTTTTTGTTGGATAATCTTCTATAGAATATATAAATAATGTTCTAAAGGTTAATCGAGTTCAAGTCATGAGACGCAGGCCCCAACTGAGTTCCTGCTACCTTTCTCCTTTTGCAGGTTGTTTCGTCCTTCAGGTTCATATGAGGACAGAGGCACCAGAAACCTACGGTTGAAAGCTAGCCCAGAACGGGTATAACTCTATTGTAAAGTAATCCCACAAAAGAATGCGAGTTGATAAGGAGCAGATCGTTTAAATGTTGTCAACCCTTAACCACCAACAATCAAGAACCCATGAAGTGGCAAATGTTAGTAAACAACATTAAAACTTTGAACGAATATTGGCAGCAGAAAAGAAAGAATGAGATATCAATAGGATCGCAATTATAGCATTCCCACGGCTAAGTATACCGTGTTAAGCAATGAACATACGCATCTCAATCAATTAAAAGTATATTCGGCGCAAAACATGACCAAAATGTCAAAGTGGCTGGTGACTTTTAGACGTAAAAAGAAACAAGTCTCTTTGTCACTGACTCCAACTCACCGAGTGTGACACAGGAGCCCAAGGGATTTGCAATTTACAGGTCTCAAACGTTTAGGAATTCCTCAACATTGATGTCACTCTAAGAGGTGTACAAAAAGAATTCAGATGCTTTTGTGGTCAATTTGCAAATGTCAAAGCTACATAACCAAAAACTCCCATGTAAGTTGTAAAGGGCATGTGTTTTACTTGCTATACCACTCTTTTGTTTCTGTATAAAGACGTATACCAACCAAGAAAGGATCAGCAAAGTTATCATTCCTCATTCCATATCAGACGTTGTTTACTAAGTCCCAACCTGGAATGTTAGCCGTAGCCTCATTCACCATCTTTACAAGTTTCACCTGCAAACAATTATGAGGAATAGATTATGCAGTATAAACACACTCAAATAATTCAACGTAGGCAGTATCTTCTTTTTCACTACACTCTTGAAGTTGTTCGGTTGAACAAATGATTAATTTGAATAAAAATTTATTTCAGACTCTGAACCACAAGCTGTTACTTTGGGGTAAACTATTACTAAGTCTGGCAAAGGGGAACATAAATGACAAAAACTAGATTGTCATCATATAAATAGGTATTAAATGATTGCATGAGACTGACTGCATTGGAGGGACCAAATTACAATGTTGTTTTATATTATATATAATACTTATTCCTCGAATCATGTGTGTGACATGGAATTATCCAAGCAATTCACCCCCTTACAAACTATTATAAACTTGTCTCTATTTGTCCAATCTTTAATACAATTATTTCAAAAATTCAGAAAAGTAAATTCTGGAGAGAAATTGCACATCATTTAAACTTATTTCCAGTAGGCTTGGTTATTTTACTTAATTTTGTCTAAGATGTGTATTAATCCAAAGTCAGCCTTATAGTTTTACCAATAAGAAATTTCAATAGGAGCGTACCACACTTTCAGGGACTCCTGGTGGAGGTAATGGTAGGTTCCTAGGCGGAGGACCACTGAGATAAGATCTCTTGTCAAATCGCCACTCCCCTATCTTTCCATATGTCAACTTCCCCTAGATTATTGCCAAAAGAAAATATCAAACAGGGACCAAATGTTTGGCAAGCATCCCATAAATGCACTAGTCAACTTTTGCCAGCACAACTAAGCAAAGGAAAATAATTTGATGGTGTGTATGAAAGAAAGAGAGACAGACCCCCTTACCTTTAAATCATAGTCACATCCGTAAGTGTAATGGATAATAAAGGTCTTCCCAATTTCCAGATCCCATGGTGGCTAAAAAGAAAGAAGAGAAAATATAGACAAGCTTGTCATGGTTCAAGAGCCAAGACCTGAAGCAGCAGGGAAATACAAAAATCTTTATGTTTATGCTACAGCACACATACCTGTATCATGAAGTCCTTGCGAAGTATATGCCGCACACCATGCAGCGCTGATGCTACAGCATATGCATACCTTCACCAGGGGTAAGCAATTAAAATCAAGATATCCATTGCCGGTTACAAGATCAAAATCCATGAACCAAAACAGAAAGAAACTTATAAAATAGTACTCACATTTCTAGCACCCAACCAAATGCCTTATCAGTCTCTGGGTCATCTTTCATTCTTAGTGAAATATTCACCCAGGTTGGAGAAATTTCTTCCAATAGGGACTGAAATAGAAAGTTTAGTTCAGCCCACCTTAATCAAGCATAGTTTTTCAAAGCAAAAATGTAAAGTTTTCAATACAATTGCAAAATGAATAGTTCTAAGCATCAGCAAGAAGCAAAAGCCTATCATTTATAAACGATAGTTAACTCCTCTGGCACAGTTATGTTAACTTCTAGCTTACCAAAAAATAAAAAAAAAATACACACACACATAAACAAGCATAGTTTTATCAAGGCAAGGCAGCCAATCATTTACAAGGTGATTAATAATCCAGAAAGAGTACAAGAAGGGGGGGGGGGGAAAGGAAGAGCGTACCTTTTTAATTATCACTGGAGAATTACCAATTGGATCTACATTGGTCACAGGACCCTTATCCTCAGGATAAAACTTTCTGATTACCTTTTCATGTTGAGTGGGTTTAATGTAGAAAAATGGAAAACCTGCTGGATGTTCTCCATGGGCCAAGTTAGGCAAAGGATTTACAAATATGTGATCAGGTTCTGCCATTAGGATGTATCTGCATCACTCAGAAAATGTGCTACCTTTCAGAGTGTAAAGGAAAAACAGGGAGAAAGATTGTAGGCTAATACTTCAGAAACTCACTCTTCCTCAATTGGTGCCTTTTCCAGCCATTGCACAAAAGCCCATGGTCTATTTAGGACAATGTAACCCTGGATAGAAAATGAAACTACTAAATGAGACTACAATGCCATCAAATAGCTATTGGTAGCAGCATAATGGCCTATAGGGCAACAGAAGTCAAGAACCAGGAGATTACTGGTTTCCAGCTCATGGATTTATTTTCTAGTTATAATGACATTATAAGCCTAAGGGAAGAATGTAAACCATCTGAAGACCATTCATCTCCAAAAGCAAAGTCCAATTCACTACATTCACACACACACACACATAAATAATGTAAGTATTCAAAAATATATATGAGAACTGATAAAGTTAAGTCCAAAATCTTACCCGATCTAGACCCTTTGGAAGGGGATCAACAATGAAAGTCGGGATCTCATCCATCAAGTTGTCAGCTTTTCCTGAGTGCAAAACCCGACTGAATTTTCCCATATCTGAGCCAGGCATGTCTCTCATCTTCTTATACCAATAGTACATAATCCGGCATTGCCATTGGCTATAAGGAGCATCAGTGGCAGTAAGGGCAACATGAAATCTCGAATTCGACTCTCCTCTTTTCTTTACCTCCATAGGCATATGTGTTACTGGATCAGATATCTTCGATCCATCCCCCAAATTGGAGCCCTTAGAGTGTATTACCAGAGTTAGCAAGTTATATGTGGCCAAGAAAAATCCTAAGGCCAAAAATACCAATAGAATTGGGGACACCCTCCCAATATTCTTCCTCCCAATCATCTCTGAGTCCCCAATATACAAGAAATGGATCCGGATATGGGTCTCAACTCCTCAGAGATCACAAGACCACTGCCATTAACAGCACAATTTTTAAGCAGAAACCCAAGTATTATTAACCACTTCAATTCAAAGTCCCAACACACTGACCCCAGCAAAGCAGAATCACTCTAATTTTTGTTAGAATATCAAGTGGCTCAATTTGCAACCTTTATGAAAGAGAACAAAAGGGCAAGCTTTGACCTGCATTACGGTGACAAGAAAGCTACAATTAGCTAAATGCTACGTACCCATTATTAATACACAGTAGTTATCTTGATGCGATCCCTAATAGACAGGATTAGTAGGTAACATTCTTAATAATTGTCTTTTATTAATTTTGAATTAATATGCGAGATTATATCCTTGATAGGTGGGATTGTCTTTTATTACTTCCCAATTAGTAGGAGGAATTATATCCTTAATAGTGATATGTCAGGTTTATATAAATGTATTAACGGAGACTTTTGAATTCAACTAAACAATAATATTATCAAAACATTTAGTTTATTGGAAGTTGATCCTATCTCTTTTATTTCTACAAAATCTTTGTTTTCAATTCTCACTTCCCGATTTCTATTCCAAATTCCTTGTTCCAAAACCTAGGTTCTCATCATATCTCAAAGTTAGTTCAAAACCTAGTTTTTGCATTACCGTTATGGTGAGCGTTCTGATCAACAGAACTGGACTTCCGGGCCGGGTCGAAATGAAACTTCTCGGCTGTATCGGCCGCAACCGAACGGAATTGAGAAAGACGAAGCAAAGTTCTGAGCGTCGCAACTGCACGAACGTCACAAAAATAAAGAATTCAAAAAAAAAAAAGAAACCATTGCGTGAAACAGAACTCATGTCCTCTTTCTCGTTTTTTTTTTTTTTTTTTTTGCTTATAAAAATGGCAAACATGGATCCGAAAAAGCCCTGAAAGTCAAATGATAGTGACAATGTCGAATTCAACATTTCAGATAGACAAGACCAGACAGACCGACACATATGAGAAAGAAGAGTGAGAATTCATTCATAGGGTGAAATGAGACAGATCAGAGAATAAATGCAAGAATAATAATAATAATAATAATGCACACATTGGAGATAAACAATAAGAAGAAGAAGAACAAGAGAAAGGCTGATTTACCCGAACAAAGAGAGTTGCAGAATTCGGCGGACTGAGAAATAAGAGAGAGAGAGAGAGAGTCAGTCAACGATTGCTATAAAACGAGGAGGTTTGACAAGTCGCAAAACTCAACATAAGACTGAACGCACGCAATAATCTTTGTTTAGTAGTATTCATTATACTTACTGCCATTTTTTATAAGTATAATAAATTTTTAATTTTAAAATACTTTTTTTAATTAATTTTTATTTTCTTAAATATAACATTAAATTAATTTTATTTTTAAAAAATAAAAAATAAAATTTCTTATTTTGTTTTGTTTTGTAATAAGATTTGTTTAATTATATATATATAATATTGTAAATTTGTTGTCGTCAGACATCATCACATCCTACAATGGTAATTATAAGATAAAAATTGTTACTCACTTTGGTCCTTATTAACAAAATGTGCACTGACGAAAAGAATCTTAAGGTAATTTTGAAATTCATATAATAAAAGGGGAAATTATTTTCCATAAATGTTAACATTAATTAGTCTTCTAACTCGTCAATTAAAATAAATAATAAAAATTAATTTTAAAAAAATAATTCTGAGACTCAATTACTGATTAAATATAAACAAATGGTTAAGTTGGTTAATGTTTTAATAATTAAATTATTTATTTCCATCTCCCACTATATGCACCAGAAGGTAAATGTATCTGCAAAGTGAAGTGCTGTACAGAATATGGTGGAGGACAATGCGGACATATCATATGAATTGATCAATAGCGCAATTGCTGTTAATTTCAAACGTGCACAAACTCATCAGAGTGTTGTTTTCGAGGCCCTTCGAGCAAGAATGATCCAACAAAGCACGCGATACAACACAAAGAAACCAACCATAATCCCAACATTCATCCACCTAGTATCCTTGTCAAGTCCTCTGCTCTTCAGCACATCATTTCCTGTGAGAAAGCAATTGGAATTATGATCCGGCCCTTGCCAAGCGAAGCACTCACTCCTTGCACTCCAATACTCGTTTGTAAGAAGAGAGTCCAAAGGGTACTTGTAGAGGGAAACATAGTACATGAACAGCCAATACTTGGGTATGTTTTCTTTTGGAATGAAGTAGCCAGAAAAGAGGAAAAATACTCCAAGGACTGTGCAGATTAGAGAATTCCCAGAAATGAAGTCGGGTGACACTGCACTCAGGAAAAGTACCAGTGAACTTGCCATCAGGACTATGAGCCAGACCACAAAAGTGAAGAATGTGAAGGCAGCAAAGGAAGGGTTAAGCCCCACGAGCCAATACACCGGGACGGCGAAAAGAACAGCCACAGCAAACAGGAAAGGCAGGAAGATAACGGTGTTGGCAATCATGTAGGAGGAGATTTTATAGGCTCCCCTTGAGGCTTCTTTCATTATAACACGACGTTCGTGGAGGTAGATAGGAAGTGCTTCAACGGTTGAAGAGAGGAGAAAACTGAGACTAAATGCAAATAGGCCTAATCGCTCAGCAACTCCTCCTCCATCTTTCCTGACCTTGATGTACACACTCCCCAGTCCTAGGCCTCCAACAACGGCCTGCATAGTTCTTGCCAAGAATAGCTGCTTTGTCCTGTGAATCACCTTCCAGAATCTCGAGCAGAGAAACATGATCTCAAACAGATTGAGATAATAGCAAATTCCCATCTGTTCGGTACCTTTCCTTTGCGATGGGGCTTCTCTAATTTCTTCCTGCGACCAAATTGGATGCGAATATGGCTCATTGCAAGCTTTAGATGTTGAATCTTCCAGGGTCTGTATAATTTCCATGGCAAACTCTAGAGGGTTTAGCTGCATTGGGATTTGGAATCCCAAGTTGGTTATGGTTTCCTCTAGTGATTCCAGGCTTCCATGGTGCACAACAGAACCATGAGACAGGATCAAGAAGTTAGAAATATATCCTAGAATTCTGTAACTGGGCTGGTGAATAGACAAGACCACTGTTCTATGCTTAGCTTTGGCCATTGTTGAAAGCAACTCAATCACTTGAAGTGCTGAAGTGCTGTCAAGTCCTGAAGTTGGCTCATCCAATAGTAGAATTGGTGGATCATGGATCATATCAACCCCAATTGACACCCTTTTCCTTTCTCCGCCAGATATTCCTCTTCTCTCTTCATCACCAACAAAACTGTCAGCTACATGGAAGAGGCCAAGTTCTTGCATCAAGCTGTCCACTCTTTCTTCCTTTTCTTTTGAACTCATTTCCTTAAGCCTGAACTTGGCGCTATACATAAGCGTTTCCTTTACAGTTAGTAAAGGAAGCAAGTTATCCTCCTGTGCCACAAATCCGCATATCTTCCTGAGCTGAGAACGACTGGTCATGCACCGGCCATTTATCAATACACTCTTGGGATCAAAATCTTTACCTCTTACTCTGCCGGATATTAACCGAAGCAGACTAGACTTTCCAGTACCACTTGGACCGACAATGGCAAGAATCTCAGAACTTCTAGCCTGAAAAGAGATGGACTTGAGTACGTTGACAGGCTTAGGCTTTTGCATCAGGTGCCAAAATGAAGTGCACGTTGACCCATCAGAACAAATGGTATAGGAAAGGTTCCTGACGGCAAGTTTGCAAGATATTGGTGAATGCTGACACGGTGATGGTAGTGGAGGCGGTGGCAGTGGCGAGTGGTGGAAAGAAGAGGAGGAACTGGGAGACTCTTCTTGGGAATCAGAAGCTGAGAAGATTATAATTGAGTCTTCTTGATCAAGGCTCGGTTGCTGGAAGCAGGATGCCATTTTTGGAGCCTTGATTGCCTTCCCGCAACAAGTGAAATATACTTGTTTATGTTATGATATACTACGCAGAGGCTTTCAATTCAATGAGCTTGGCTAAATTATGGGGAGATATGGGGAGTTGTACCAACCACGTTGATTTCTGATGCGTGTGTTAGAGAGATTTGGTAGTGTTTGGTGATCTAAGAAGGTTGACTAATTTGACATAAAATGGATTGGCGTCCCTAAATGAAAATCATAATATAAAAAAAAAATATATTTGTCATCAGCCTTTTTATATATACATTAAAATCATTAATTTAATGTATTTGCATATATTAGACTCAGTTTTCATTTTCTCATCATACTCCCTTACAAAAATTTTCAAAATGTTAATTAAAGTACCTTATTAAGTCAAATATAAGAGAGTTTTACTTCAAATTATCATTATTTAATAAAGATGTTAACAAATAATTATCCATTTAAACTTACATGACAATCACTAACATTTTTATTATTTTTTTATTATTAAATTTTTTTTTTAAGTACTCGCACCTATTAAGAAGTGGGCATTAAAAATAAAAAATTAAAATTCTCGTAATTATATTAAAGAGGTATATTATTATAATTAATTAAAAATATATTTATAAATTTTGCTTGTAAAATTTTGATAATATAAATAACATGGTTCAAAAAATTGCCTTTTCCTTCCATAAAATAAATTTACTTTTGATTTTGAAGATACGAGACAATAATCAAATCCTTCCAATAAAATAAAAGAAAATATAGTAAAAGATTTCCCAAATGGGGTTTTGGGGTAATATAATATTGTGGGTTGGTTGGGCCGGTACGAGAAACCCATAATTCTAGAATGTCTTTCTACTTGCTTGGTGCACCGAAGCCATCTGGGTCCCAGTCGGCCTGATCTTATACGCAACCGATATTGGGACCCCACATTAAGCGCGTTTGTGCAATTATGGAACCTTTTTTACTTTTACCGTTTTACCGCCCCTTTTCTGTTCCAGAATTTTAACTGCTACCCCGACCTTCTTTGTTGTCGACGTGGGAATTGAACAGGGAGTTGGATAGTGTGGAGGTAGAAGAGAATAAATATTTCACTTGACTACCTTATCGCTATAGTATTATAAACACATTAATTACTATTTATATAAATTTAAAATAAGAGTTATTTATCATATTTTAATTTTATTTGTTTATAGAAAAAATGATCATTTAATGATATTTTAGCAAATATTTCTCATATTCAGTTGCATTAATTATTAAATCTGAAATTTAAAATAGACTACAAATTTATTTTACATTTTCTAAGGACGAGAGTGTGTCGAGAGAATTCGAGACCTCAGCCAAATAATGGATGAAAATTAAGACAGACAACCACTAAATTCCTAGAACATGCGGTAACCTGTAAACTGTTGGTTATTATTATTATTATTATTATTATTATTTGTTTAATTTAATTATTGTGTGGGAATGTAGCGACGAAGTTGATAACACGTAGAAACTTCCTTGAGAAAATACTCAATAATTAAATAATTTAAATTTTTTAATTTTTAACATCTCAAGTTTTGATTATAAAAATTTAAAAAAATGGAGATTTTGTTTTTTTTTTTTTTAAATATAATTCACAGTCTAATAACTCTTTCAATAAAATAAAAAAATCAAAATAACACGAGGAGGTCAACCGAAAGAAATTTAATATGGATTACAATTAATCAATTTATATATTTTATCTATTGACTTTTAGAACCTGCTAAATTGGATTGATATGGATTATGTTTAGGGTGCCCGCCCAATTCCCGTGACATTTAAACAGTCAGAGAAATCTAATATGAGTTATATTTTAATCAATTTATGTGTATTATCCATTTTATTGACTCTCTGTTTTTTTTTTTTTTTTTTTTTTTTTGTAACTTTAGGAAACTCTAATTTCAACAATTGCCTAACATAGTTTGACCAGCCGTGTGTAAATTAACTCAAAAAAAGAAGAAGAAGAAGAAGAAGAAAAAAAAGACACCAAGCAAACTAAAAAGACAAAGCATGTTGCTATATGAACTACATAGCAAGTTGGACAAATGGATATACAAGTTGGTCTTTGGATTCTTACATTCTCAAGGTTTTTGTACGATGAAAAAAAAAAAGAAATGGAAAAACCCGAAGGCTGCCGGTCTCCCTCTTTTCGAAAGCGCATCTGTTTATGATAATTTTCCAAGCAATATGCGTCACAACGCGTTGAAAAAGGCGTCATCAGCCCTTGGGGTGGCCTTTTCACACCGACAAAGCAAATGGGAAGCCACCAACTCCTGGATTTGGAGTTGGTGGGTACAATATGCTTGTCACCCTTATTAGTTTTCATTTTATCTCTCATTGTAGCTTGACCCCAAATTCAACTCCTAGTCATAGGTGCGATGTCATCTTAATCATTGAAAAATGTTGAACTGGTTCATTCATAATTGATTTATGCACGATTCATCCGAGTGAAGTATCCAGATATTTTGTCGTGTCATTTTTATCTGGAGGATGCCATAGCATTAGCCCGGGGCAATGCTAATAATTTTCACAAGTATGCAATCCAAAAATAAAAGATAAATGGAGAAGCACAAAGAAAACCCCCCCCCCCCAAAAAAAAAAAAAAAAGAGAGACTATTTTTTGTAACTTTATAATTACACAAAGATTTTGTCCATCATATTCTTGCATCCTAACAATTTTATTTTATTTTTTGGTGGCAAAACCGACCTAAATCTTGAGACGAAGCTATTGCTTCTTTCAAATGACATCTTTGCTGTCTTTAATACCTTTAGATACAAGACTTCTGAACTCTTAACTTCGCGATTAGATACAAGACTTCCGAGCTCTGACTTCCCCACAGGGTAGCTGCTCGATGGACCAGAACACAAACTTAGTGCACAGTCTGAGCGACAAACGAAACATGTTACAAGGGATGTTAAACAAGACTAAGCACATTAATCTCAACCATAAATAACGCTGATGAAGCCCAGTAAAATCCAACTAAAGCTCTGGAATTCAGATAAATTAAACTCCATTTCATGCCAGAACAAAGTTAATATGGTCTGGCAATGGAGTTGTTATAATCAGAAGAATGCTCGGCTACCATAGAATACCCGCGATCCATTCTTTTTCTTCTTATTCTCGAGCTCTGCCTTGCCGCTACCGTTTTGAATCATGTCACTGTGATCTTCACTTTCAGGCTTGTCAAGATCCATGGGGAGCTTCATCTTGGCCAAAGATTCAGTAAACTGTTGCATGCTCCTCATGTACATATCTACTATTTGCTGCTGCATTCCAGAATGCTCGCCCCCGAGATCTATATTCACTAATGGAGCTGAAAAGACTTCACCAAATTTCGAAGAATCCATGCTGCTTTCCTTGCTGGTCTCCTCTTCCTTGCTTGAAAAGTTTGGGTCTTTATCATCTCTGGCTTCGTTTTCTTTCCTTGACGTTGGAGTTTCAGGACAAGGGCCCGACCCGTGATTAGCATCTGCAGGGGTTGATTGGTTAAGAGAATGTGAAGATTGAGCAGCCAGATGATTCTTTTTGTCTATTGATTCCGATGGAGTTCTGCCATCACTTAAGCTTGTTGTCGTAGAGCTAAAGAAACCAGAATTCTGGACGCTATCATTGGGAGAAGCAGAACCACCACCTGGGGTTTCCTCAGAGGAATTTAAGCTCATTTCATGGTCAAGGACATCAGGTTGAGGAGAGGTACCAAGACGAAGAAATGAGCCAGACCTGGATCCCAAACGATCAAAATATTCAGATAGCATTTGTTGATTCTCTCTTACAACATTGAAATCTGGAAATTCGATTCTATCCAAATCAACTTCCAATGTCTTTCGATCAAGGAACACAACCTCGGATGAAATTGAAGAGCTGACAGAAATTGAGGAGTTAACAGGCAACGATGTGTTTAAGAAAAGAGTCAACCGGATGGTGCCAGCTGGGGAGTGAAAGAGATCAGTGGAAGAGAGGCTATGATCTTGAGTGATTTTTCCTTTGCCAGCAATTTGTGAAATTGGCACCAAGGAAAATCCCAGGAGCTGATCCTCCATGTAGTTCCTAGCTCTACTAAGCATCCAAATCTCACATTTGAGTACTGCATCCAGCTGCGTGACTTTGATCATCAATTTTTCATTGAATTCGGGATTTTTTCCACCTCCATTGATAATTCTAGTTTCAAGGGTCTCATCTGGATTATAAGTAAGTGAAAATTTGGCATAGACATCCTGGTTATCATAGATACAGATGTTGTGAATATTCCTAGCATGGTGGACATAAATTTCGAGAACCCCAGAGAACTCCGAATCGCCGTCTCCATCGCAATCACCCATTGTGTTGGAAGTTGGGTTATATCCGAATCTAGACGGCTGATTATAAGAATCCATCTGCAAGGGATCCTATTTGTGAATATGATTTCAATATTTTTATCTTGTATTGTCAGATTTAGCAAGAGGGCACAAACAGACTGGGAGTAGAGTAGAAACAGAGAGAATATGGTACAAATGGATGGATCAACAATTATGAGATGGGAATTCCTGTTCCTGATTGTATCTCCTGTTCCAACGTTGGGTCTTTGGAGAAGATTTATAACGGCAATGCATTAGATTTTGAAGAAAAAGAAAGAAGTAGAAGGAATGGGTCAAAGGGGAAAATAAGGAAAAAAAAAAAAAAAAAAAAACAGAACAAAATAATCACTGATTTCTGAGGGCAAGTAATCACTTACAATGCATTAGAAGCTTCTCTCTTTCTAGCTTTTACGTCACCCTTTGATTATGTCTTGTTGGCAAAATCATTCCATGAATTCAAGGACAAGCTTAGAAATTCAGGAAGGGGGAAAAGAGAGAGAGAGTGTGTGTGTGTGTGTGAGAGAGAGAGAGAGAGAGAGAGAGAGAGTGGAATGGAGGAGCGTGCTTTGTGCAAGTTCAAAGAGGTGGGTGTGGGTAGTAGGTGAGAAACAAGAAAGAAGGAAAGAAAATCAAAAGAAGATGATGATGATGATGATGATGGTGTGGTTTGTTTTTCATATGCTACATCTTCTTGCATGCTTCACTTTTCCATAGAGGAGGGAGGTTGGTGGGTGGGATTTTGAGATTTTCAGAAAGGTTTTCTGCTTTGCTTTGCTTGACATTTCAGCTTCCACCTCCACTGAGGTAATTGGAAGGCCCCACTCTGGGTCCCATCTTCATTGTCAGTTTCCCTTCATCCTGTCTCCCTCTCTTATAAGCTTTTATACAAATCTTTCTACTTCTGCTTTCAAAGCTTAACAGCATGAAAATGTTGAGCAGCAGACCCATGCCAACATGCTGGAGGAAAGCCCATTTGTAAAAGTGGGGAAATAATAGAGTTAAAGAGATGTAGCTTGCTTGACCTTGCTGTGAATTCTGATAAGCCCCCCCCCCCCCCCCCTGTATATTACAATTCCTTGGCATCGAGGGGGGCAGTCCATGATATTCAGAAAAAACTAGCGGCCACTTATCAAAGAGATAAAAATGCAAATACGACTCTTCCAAACCCGAGTCTCTGAATTACTTTGATTTTATAAAACTCGTCGAGTTAAAGCATTCACCTAAGCTGATCAATAACATGGTTAGGCCAACTTTGTTCACAGAAGACAGAGTAAATACGACTGAAAGGCACGCAGTCCTGTTGGCACAGAGCTTTCCTTTGGAAGGACTCCAGGGAGTTTATGTTGTTTTCTTTCTTAATTTTGCTAAGATTTTGACTCGGCCTACACTGCTAGGTCCTAGCATAGATCTTTTCGTTTGTGAATCGCGACAGAATGCTAAAAACCCCTCACACCAAGCTACGACGCGCGATATTTTTTCATTAATATTTTTAGCATTACACACGAATATATTATATTAGACAGGCAGATAGATATTATCATTAGCACTCGTAATGAGACAAAATTAAGTATACACAAATATTCTATGCATACATTCTTGTTAAAAAAAACAAAAATGAAACGAAATTTTCCTCAAAAATATTTTAGTAATTGAAGATTTAAGTTTTTATTTTTAAAATTTTAATTGTTTAAAAAATAAATTATTATTCAAGATCTTAAGAACATAGTGATGACCATATATATATATATATATATTTGTTTTTTTTTTTCTTCTTCTTATAGAAGAAAAGAATACATCAATACGGAAGAAGGGGACCCATTTTGCGTAGACACCACAACTTGCCAGCAACTCTTAGAGGTGTGGGTAATGGGATGTGATCTCTCTTACCTGACACCTTGCTTATCGGTTGTCTAAACTTAAATTGCTGAACTATTCCCTTCGTCCAGAAGAAGAAAGAATAATTGAAATGTCATTATCATTGCAGCAGTTCATCCCAGGTGTATTTGTTGATTGGGATCTGCGTAAGATTAATTAATAGAGTATTGCATGATTGAACCAGCCCCCTAGGCAAGCTGGCTGGCTGGCCGGCCGACAAAAAACGGCTTAAAGCCTTGTTTTTTCGGGGGCATTCAGGAATTGGGAGATGTTGCTAACTATTTACTTTCTCAGGTCATGTCCGTGCACTTGTTCATATATTGTGCGAGGGTTCGAGTGACTTTTTATTTATTTATTTATTTATTTGTAATCCAGGGAAAGTGTAACAAGAACAATAATTACCGACAGAAACATTCAACCGGGTAGAATCAGCCGCCAAAAAGGGACTTAAATCACTGCAAAAAAAAAAAAAAGAAGCGTGTTAACTGTGCACCAGCCCTGCAGAACGTCTCAAATCTTGTCAAGTACTCGACACAAAAATTGACTCATTTAAAGGCAATAGAACAACTGAAAAATCCCCAATTCAGTTAGAAAAAGAGCCTCGCATCTATTCTAGTATTAAAATCCATCCATACATCTGACTGTTGGTAATTTAATGATAAAAAAAATTATTGTTAAATTAAAAATTTTAAATTTAAATCACGTCATTTAATTGTACTATATATATATATATATTTATTTATTCTTCTTGGTGTAAAACAATTTTCCTTACTAACACCGGCTGATGTCATTGTAGAGAGTAAAAACAGAGACACACAACGAATCTCTCAAACTTCCGTTTTTCCCTTGACAACGAAGTGATGAGTGAGACATCACGCATTGGCTACCAATACCTTAACAACGTGGAAAAAGTGAGAGAGATAGAGAGAGAGAGCACGATGCTCGAAGCTGAAAATCCACAAGGAATTTTAAACGCCTATGACTGCAAAGAAAAAAATATATTATTTATCACATTTGTCCTAAGAAAATTCACTCAAGAATCAAAGACCACCCAGAAAACATTTCCAATTCTATCCTAGTGAATAAAGTTTTATAATCAATCACACTACCTAGATCCACATTAGTCTTGAAGGAGGTAACAGGATTTTTTTCATCCAACGGCTGCCAGGGTAACCCCTTTTGATTGGAAGTCTGGAGTACACAGACATCCGAGTGCAAGGACCAACATTTCACCCTCGTGGTCTTTTCCTTATAAAGACTCCCTAAATTTTGGGCAAAATGGAATGCAGATTTCCAATCCAAATCAGCAAACAAACGGACGGAAGAGTCTAAGCCTGGCCCCACTTAAACTGCGGCCAATTATCTCATTTTATATTAATTTAAGATTAAAAAGATAATCCTTTTGTAAATTTCTTAACTTGTGAAAATACTCAACAGTTTAAAAATAAAAAATCAGCACCACAAAATTGTTGGTGGCCTAAAAATAATACAGTGAAACCAAATTGGTCGATTGAACAATTGGGGAGTAATCTCTGGATAACAATTAACTTGTTCTACCCATTCATCCCTGAGTTGCCCGTCTGGCTTGTAATTATTTCACAAAGTTAAGAACATAAAACCACTGTACACGGACCAGATAGACGGTTTCCGGCTTATGCAACTACACACATCGACAGAAACACAATCACTTCCGGCCCAACCTTGCCAAATGCTGCTGATGTTTGGCTGCAGCTGCCCTGTCAGCAGCCTCACGCTTAAGCGCCCTCTTCGCCCGCCGTCCTGTTTTATCCACAGCAGCCTCCTTCCCAGGTCCACGTGATGAACTGGCACCATGATCCTGGGAATTTGGCCGATAGACTGGCCTTGCTTCTTGGCGGCCTGCCCTAACATAGCCATTGTCTCCCCACCTACGGTTCCCAATACGAAGAGTTGATGAATTACTCAAGTAAACTTCGTCTGGATCATCCTCCTCATCGTCATCATATTCATATGGATGGTAGTCCTGTGGATCGTCATAGACATCTTCATGATACTTCACAGTTAAAGGTTGAAACCACGTAGCTCTAAGAAGAAGGCACACACTTTCTTCAAACATATAATCCTGTATGCTGTTACAAAGAAAAAATAACTACTCTATCAAACAATTGTTCTATTCCTACATAAATTGATAACATCAATGTATTTAATGGACGTCACAGGTTAATACCGATTTTCCAATTAAGGATGTGTTTGATTGTTTTGGGTACTAGGCCCAATTAGTTACCAAGCATCCATATTTAAAACATACTAATATTCGCTGCACAGTGAAAAGAAATGACTACCTTCCATCAAGCGAACGATGGACGTTGAGAAACTCAAATGGATGTTTGCACTGAGGGCAGATTGGATTCTGACTGTATGTAGCCCATCGAAGGATGCATGTCACGCTACAGAAAGCAAAGAAAAGTGGGTTGGAAACAGTGATTGCTATCATAACATGTTATCTAGTCTCAAGACAACTGAAAGATTCTAAGATTTGGAAGTTAAACACCATCTTATTCACAGTACAGAAGGAACCCCATAATGATAAGTACATCAAACATAGAGAAGCAAGATAAGAAAACTATTGCTTGATATTTTGGGTTATTGCCATCAAATCAATACAGAAAAAAGTCCACAATCAATTGAGATGACTAAAGCTAGGATCTACACCAATCCAATCAATCATTTAACTTAGTATCAGAAGTACTAGGCATTTATCCTGGATTGACATATACAAACAGGAATTTTAGTTCTGATGATTGGCCTCAGTGAGGGAGTCTAATTATCACTGTTCAGCCAAGAACCAAAGCAGCACACTCCATAGGCAGACTGGATCAACTAGAGCAAAACTAATGGATGAAGTGGTTACAGGGGTGCTCATGGTTCAGTCCAAAGTAATTAAAATCTCAAAGAAAATAAGATAGTGGTAGAAACTAACAGCCTCTATAGTGTTCCTTAGCCAACATAAAGATATCAACCACCTTTAATGGTAAGGAACTCACGGCTTACTGTCTTTTGTCAAAACCCTAAACCACATCATTAAATTAGTGACAGAATGACAATAAGAGCTGGGAATGCAGCAATTGCAGCCAATGATTTAAGTAGGATACAAGATCAATCAATACAAATCAAATCTTTTTGAACATGCAAAGGTCCAACACAAACAAGTATAGAAATATTTCCAAACATTGAGAACAGGCCATTCACAAAATTATCCCAAGTAACCAAATTTACTTGTTTTTAAAGAAGAAGACAAATTCATAACATACCTCTTTTATTGTATTCCAGCTAGCCGCCCAGTAATAATCTAAGCCATGGGCACAAAAGTTGACAGGAAAGCAACGAAATTTTTAATTTATTCCTCAACAGTAAGGCAAAGTGTAAACCCCATAGCACAGATGAAACTCATCATAATTTCTTTCAAACCAACCCAAAAAAGAACAAATAAAAATAAAAAAAATTAGCTAACATTTTAAGAAGATAAAATAATGAAAACGTAAAAACAAGTCATGCAGGAAATGAGATATCAGAGAACAAATCCTTAATGGGTTTTTACAGATAGTTTCTTTTAGAGAGTATCTGGCTTAGTGAACTAAGCATCATCAAGCTGATATGTTACCAATAAAATTGGCTATCATTCTCAAGTTAAAGAGCATTTGGTAACATGTCCTCTAGTTCTCAGGAAACATCCTCTCGCAACTTCCTTATTTCCCACTTGACCTAAGCGCAGGCCCAACTTATAAGACACCAGGAAATATTGGCTATCATTCTCAAGTTAAAGAGCATTAGGTAACATGTCCTCTAGTTCTTAGGAAACATCCTCTCGCTACTTCCTTATTTCCCACTTTACCTAAGCGCAGGCCCAACTTATAAGACACCAGGAAACATACCATCCAATATGCGTTTTAAAAATAGCATGCCTATATTATAGACCTATATGCAGCTGAATAATTGTGGCCTGAAACCAAATATAACAGAAAGAATAGCATCAACAACCATGACAGTCAACAAAAGTTCCCAACCCATAGGAGAAAATCATAGGATTACAGATCAATGAATGCAATAAACAAACACATAGGCAGCTAAGAAGCAAACGTGATTGAAAGAAACGCAGAACTAAAATTGAATAAAACGGTAAAGAAGCAGAAAAGATTGAAATTGTGTTTTGGGAAGAGAGAAACAGAAAATAGAAAAGGATCAATGATGCCAACCAGTAAGCATGCTCGCAGCCTTTGATAAGTGCAGTTTCCTGAAGCACAATCTTATCCAAACATATCGCACAAATCCCACCATGATTCCCACACCCCTTCTCACCATTCTCCGCTTTACTCTGCATTTCACCCTAAAAAAATACCACACAAAAATGTGATTACAGAAACACTAAAGTTCCCATTAAAGACCAAAAGAAGAAAAAAAGAAAGAAAAATAAGAAAAATCTCATCTTTAGCTTATACTAATCATTTCCACCGGAAACTGGAATTACAAATAACCCAATAAGATCTTACAGATCATCAACAAATCAAAGTACCCAAAAAGAACATTCACCTAATTAATCATTTCCACCCCCTCCCCCCCCCCCAAAAAAAAAAAACACAAACATAATCTGGATCTTTCCAAAAGGCTAACAAATCACAAACTCAAAAACCTAACCGAAAAATTAGAAAATAAAATAATAACTAAAAAAACAGGAAGAAAAACCTGATCTTGGATGGATGTACGGAGAAGGGATGAAGCTACATAATCAAGGTCGACCTTGATGATGGAAGTCATGGCGATGACGATTCTGATTTATCTTTTTTTTTTTCTTTTATCACCACAAGTCGCGTTCTTATACTAAATCTAATCTTTTACGAAAAGAAAACGTTAATTTACAGTTCTCTGTTATATATATATATATATATAATTCTATTTCTATTGAAGATTCCAAAGAGCAGAAGAATAAGATCCAGGAGAAGAGAGAGAAAGAGAGAGAGGTGGGTGGGGGGAAAACGACCCCAGTTTACGTTTCAGGAAATGAAAGGCCCCAACAAGCAGGGATGGCTGTGTATGTTATTAAAACCTGTGCTCCAATTATTCTTATTATTATTATTATTATTTCTTTTTTTAAAATACATTTATCCCTTTTTCATTTCTTCGACTTATTTCATTATGTATATATATATATATATATATATATATATATATATATATATATATACATACATATATAAAAGACTAATATTATTGTCCAATTTATTTGACCATTAGAGAAGGCTTTTTCTTCTTTTAATTTTCATCTCTAGGGTTTTTGACTTTTACAAATTTATTTAATTGAATTAGGAATATTCCATTCGAGCCCATTAGGTACGTCTTTCTTTTCTTTTCTTTTCTTTTTAACAATTTCTTTTGATTGTCATTTAAATTCAGAATCGAACTTAAGTTTGAAATTTTTAATTTTTTGAAAACGATCTCAATATTAATCTAGCCGTAGTTGATTGGTTTTTTGGTGCTGGGGGGGGGGGGGGGGAAGGTGATTTTTTTTTTTTTATTTTGTGCGTTTTTCTCGGACGTTGTGCTTTTTTGCATCACCGCTAGGAAAGCCCATTGTTTAGTCCCGGATCCAACAATATTCACCACTGTAGGCCTATCCAGATCTTTTCCATTTTACGGCCCACTCATGAGACGAATTGCGCACTACTAAAAATAAAATAAAACAAAAAAAAAAATTGTCATAGACGTATGTTTGGTTTCATTAACCATATCTTGACAGAAGCTCAAATTCATAATCTTTTAACAGGAAAAAAAAAAAAACAAAAAAGGGCCTCTTTACCACTGAACTACAACATTCGGGGTTCTGCCGACAATTGATTAAAGTGCTATGAATGCTGGACTTTTATTATATACTGATGTGGGATAGCAGCGCTTCACATGGCAGCTACCATGGCGATCTTTGATATTTGTGGAGTATATATGAGTCAGGGTTTGGTTTGATGTTGGTAAGCAGTTTCTGAATTGTATTATCAATTGCCATAATTTGCATCAAAAGACGAAAAATAGTTATAACCTGGCGAGATATACAAAACCATAATGGTCCTGCCCCAACATGCATAGTTTTTTATTACTACTTAGCCTAAGGAATAGGGTTGAGGAATTAGCATCGTAAGTGGTTCAATCCAATATTTTTATATATTACATATTACCAAAGTTAATAGTGCAAGGAGCAGCTTGTTCAGTAATTTAGTTCCATGTCAATAGCTGTGTAGGGTTTGTAGTAGAGAGCTTTAAATAAAATGCCATGCGCTTATGAGCACTAAAAGTGGGTATTAATTCCGTGCCAAGAGTTCTATGCTCACCCAATTGATTCATGCAAGTGCTTCCCCACAAAATCTTCCACTAATGTAAAATTGTTATCCACCCCACATTAAAAATTATACCTCTTTAGCTCTAAGGTTTCCTCAGGAAGAGAGAGAGAGAGAGAGAGAGAGAGAACCTACGAGGGCCCATAGAAAATGAGACAAGTAGGTTAATACTGTGCTTCCCAAAACAGTGATCGCCATGAAAGTATCCACCTTGAGCCCCACGCAGCAAAATGAATAGAATATGGGTCTACACTTGTGACGAGGCGACCCAGATTCTCTTTCAGAAGAACAAAAAGTGTCTGCTATAAACCACCAAAACATTCGTTTTGGGAACATGAGACAATTTGAGTATTCGGCTGTAATATTTTTTCCTGTGCAACATTTCTCGGCACTGCTAGAAGAATGCAGGGAATTATTATCCGCAACCATTTCAGGAAAGTCACTTTGGAAATTTGATGTCTGAGACACCCCTTGCTCTCACTGACTGCCTCACATATACAACATATAAAAGGAAATTACAGAAGGAGCAGCGGAGCCGAAATACCCAGTGACTTCCGAGGCTTCCTTTTCACTTTCGAGCGTTCAAGCCATTAAGCTTCTCATAGCTTCGCAATAACTTTTGTTCTTTTTTTATTTCTATAGCATTTGCACCCCAATCATTCAACACTTAACGTTTTTTATTATTTCTTGAGATGATTATTCTATTTTATACAACTTAAGCCTCTTTTCCAAATCCTACACTCTTTTCGGCCGTGTACTAAAAAAATATTTGCTTCAAAATTTTAAATTTTCTGTTCTCCGATCACCAACACTTCCGGTACACAATTCGTTAACCAACCGGTGAAGTAGATACACCTCCGTAATTTTGATCTTCTTGGCTGTTCCGCTACTAATTTTTATCCTTCACTTAGCCACATTAATGGAATAACGAGCTACACAAAAAGACAACCCATAGAAGTTCGAGTTCACCGTGTTTTCACCCTCAAGAGTCCCTTCTTTTTTCCTTTTTTCGGCCTTGGCAAAAACTCGAGAGAACTCGAGTTTGAACTCTCAACCTCCACCATTTAATCGGCAAAGAACTCAACTACATGTCCCACAACCAAGACCCTGATTGCCAAATTCATTATAATATTGGTATTAAATATTCCGCGTGTACTAATGATCAAAACATTCACAGCATTTCTATAAATTTTCATTCCCCCCAAGACAGATGATCCCCAGACAAGAACCATCCATGCTAGGATTCGGATAAAATGTCGTAAAACAGATTTTTCAACTAAACCAGCTCGCAACTATCTTAAGGAACCTAGAAATTTGCAACATAATAAAAATTTCATCACTTGCTTTATATCGTGGGTCTCTCTCTCCTGGACTAAACAAGACATTGAAGAAGAACATGCTTGTCAAAAATAAAAAAACTAATAATAAATAAATAATCAATTGTAACAGACGCTAGTAGATAATCCCATCTATGCCTCATGGGATCTATACCTATAGAAAACAATGAACACTGACGGATATAGTCCACTGATTTGCGCACCTAAATGAAAAGTTATTCCTGACAACCATTTACCCTATAAGCAAGAAATAAATTATGAATAGAAATCAAATCATTTAACAGTTTAGATGCTAAATCAATGCAAATGATACAAGTTTGTTGCACAAACAATATAGGAGTATCCAGCTCGCAGTTTGATGGACAAAGGAACAAAATATACCTTCATGAACAGCAAATCAGCATGATTTATATTAACTTGGAGGGCAACATACACGTCCCACATGTACCAAATACGGACAAACAAATCAATCGGATTTAAGAGACCCCACAGGAGCAGTACAGACACAATTCCTGGTCAAATTTATGGGATTTTACCACCCTCTCCAGCAAAGAAAAATGTCCCACCAGAAGTAAGGTACCTGCCAATTTGCAAGGATAAACAATTCAACCATGGCCCAACCCTTGCTTTTCAGATCATTTCCAATCTTTATCTTGTATGGTGAGGAAGGATTTTGTCAAATTAAGTATACTATTAATGGACTAGACTGGGGAAGGCTAGGATGGACACATGTACATGGCACGTGCAAGTTTGAAAATCTAACATAGCTCAATTTCTTCAGTCATGAATCTCAAATCTCAAAGGTAGAACAATTACCAGCTTGGTTTGGCAAAGCCTAAATCTAATTCTGGCTATTTCCTCCTGAATACTAGCTTCATTCTGGTGTCTGATGATGCACATACACCATGAAAAAATGCACAACTCAGTATGGCTCAAGTAATGATCGACATGACCTAATGTAAAGCGAGCTGTGTTGTCATCCAAGCCAAAGCAAAATGGAGTCCATCATCACGCAATACAAAACTTCACAAAACGCCTTAAATAAGGGCAGAAAAAGCCTACAATTAAAACAAAAGCCAAAAACAACAGAAACCCTCTCAGCAAACATATCAATTGGTCAAGCAAGTGATCAGCATAAGAACGAAAAATTCTGGTCCAGCCATGGACACAGCAGCTTTTCCACCAATACAAAAATGATATGAATGTCAAATAAATTACATTAAATTACATTATATATTGAACAAAAGTGGAAAGCAGCACATGAAAGTTAACAAAATTCCGATAAACAAAATTAAAAGAACAGGCAACCCATATTCACATGGCATATCTGTGGAATTAAAAACCTTCATAAGAAATATATTGATGGACAACAAGCCAGTGGGCTGAAAAGAAAAGGCCAAGCAGACATTTGGTACATGCATTTTATTTTCTTTCAAGAAGTGACATTAGTCAACTTATGCTAGCCCAAAGGATAAGTTAAAACATTTGAAGCATCTCAAGGCATAGAATATGAATTTTTTTTTTTTTAAAAAGAAGAGACTTCTTGACAGCACGGACACAGCAGCCAAAATAAGAACAAACCAAGAAACTAGACAAGGTAAAAAATTGCAACATGGAAATTAAAAATAAACCCATCTATAAATTCAGTTAAGTAAGGCTGGAAAGGGAGTTACATTCGCCCAAGATCAATTAGTTGTGGACAAGGCATAAGCACAATACTTCAAATCGTAAAAAATTTACAAGAACAAACTAACTTAGTGGCAACAAGAGTGCACCCATTACATTAACTATGACCTTTTCTTGCACAATGAAGTATTTTGACATTTTGACAAAATCACAAATGACAATAGACATCACAAAAGTGGCATATTAGTGCAATATAAGTCCATGTCTGAGACACGTCAAATTGATCACGTGCTTATAATGAAGCTCATCAAGATGTGTTTGCACTATGAGTAGAATCGCATAAACTTTATTTTAAAACAAACTAAGAGTAGAATCTCATAAAACTTGATCTAAATACAAATGCAAAATCCAGGAATCAAAATGTATGAGGATACCAAGGAGGGATGAAAGGCATAATAGTCAATGAAATGCAAGCGTTTCACACATCAGTGTAACAGTTGAAACAAAGGACAACATCAACTCACAAACTGATGCAGATAAAAAATTTTCCACATTTCAAATATGATACAAGACGTGAAGTGGGAGGAAAAGGACACCAGAGTAATGCTCTTCCTTCTTTGGCAACAAATGACGGCGACATTGCAACCCCCTCTCATGCGATAGTCTAAAGCAGCACATTAATGATGAGTTCCTCTTTTACTCCTAGTCCATGAAGAAACAATGTAACTAAACAAACCCAACACAAGAAATAACTGGCACAACATAAGGTTAGGCTTCTCATGGCCATGAGGCATAATTGGAATTACAAAATTCGAGAAACTTTAAGAAGGAAACCAAATATGCTTTGCATGCGTAAATTGGCAAATTGAAGGCAAATTTCTTAATTCAATAAGCTATTTTCTAAGATAGAGTGGTACAACAGAAATGCAAGAAACACAAAAATTGCACCACAGATAAGGTTTCAATTTTCACACCACTACCCTTGATGAGAGACAAGTCTTCACACGGTAGATCTCACCTTAGTCAAACAGGTTCAGTGCACCAAAAGAAAGGGTCAAAAAAAGCATAAAAAAACAAAAAATGAAAGTAAACAGTCGCATCATGGCAGTTCATGAACTAAACATGTTTAATGAAAAATAAAAAAGAAAAAAAGGCATAAACAAAAATTAAGGTAAACGGTCACATCACGAAAGTTTTAAGAACTGCTGAATCTACAGTAGAATCGGAAGTTTTCATTTCATCGCAAGACTTTCTAAAATTTGGTACATGAGGAAATCTAATGGTGAGACGGAATACAACGTCGGCGTGCGATGATCCTCAAGTGCTCAAGGCAAACTCAGATGAGGTAGAAAAAAACCAAAACCAAGAAGCTCAAATTACAACAGGAATATGTTAACTAATCACAAGATACAAATGTAGATCAAGATATAAGTCTGGAGGTTTAATTTATCAAAATCCTATTGACAATAATTAGTGGGCTTAACAATTGAGTTGCGACAAAAATGTCGTCAGTTCCATCATTAAACATCAAATAAAATTCAATTTATCGGATTACCATAGCTTGAACCCCCAAGCAACCCTCCACCAGAGGGACCATAAAAATCGGATGGATCGAGAACCGGGGAAGCAGAAGAGGCACCGGCAGCATTTCTCCCACCACCTGCACCACCGCTACTAGAAGCGCCACCCAAATGCAATTCTGATAAATTGGGAAACCCATCTCTTGATTCAACGCCTTGGTCATATAGAAACCCTTTGAAAACATGGCCACCAATCTGAACCACAGCCTGATATGCGAACTCATCTTCACCGTCATCAACAGTCGTCACTCTAACACACTTGAAAACCGCTGGAAGGCGTACTTGCCCCGGCAAATCATCTCTTAAACTCGCATCTGCAGTCAATAATGACCAAAACCCTACTCAAAACTAAAGTAGATTCAATCCATCAACCTTAATAAACAAATACTATATTTTCTTTTCAATTTTTGATAAATAAGCAAAACATAAAGTAAAGAGAGTTCAAGGGAAATTCAATTCCACACAAACCTTGGTGACTAGAGCTGGTGTCAAAGCTTCTTGGCGGAGTGGTATTAGAAGTGGAAGTATGAGACGTGGTGGTGGTTTGTGAAGTTATAAGTCTAGGTTTCTTAGCACCAGACGTGGAACCGGAAGACCCAGCAGCAGCACCACCACCACCACCACCACCTGCAGCCACCATCAGCTGCCGCTCTCTCCTCCTTGCCGCAGGTACCCACGTGCTCTTCACATGAGTTGCACAATCAAACCCTCGATTCTTGCAGCATGTTCTACACCTTCTATGGCTGCAATCTTTCTTTGCCTGGTTTCCACAATCTTGACACGTCATTGGTCCCGATGAACCTAAATTACCCCCGATGCCACCGATGGTGCTGTTACCGCTTTGTGGCAGATTGACTGAAGAATTATTTTGATCAAGTATCGAAGTGGTGTTTCTCTTCATGTTACTGTATTGTCCACTCTGAGAAGCCTGGTTTTGCCAAAACTGGATTCCGCTACTCCTGTTTCGGCCATTGCTTAATAAGTCTTGATCGTCCATGTTTTGCTGCGCGAGACACGGAGCCGCTGTAAGAAGCGGGATAACACCTACACCGACGCCGACACCGAGAGCGGTTGCAGCAGCGGTATTAGGGCCGTTGATTGGATCGTTGGCAAGATTGATGGAATCATGCGAGTGGTGAGGAGAGTGGTGGTGGTGATGGTGATGATTGTTGAAGGAGGATGCCGGAGCAACCACGAACACGTCTCGCAACCCCACCATGTTCATTTCGGAAGGCATACCATAACCGATTGAGCGGGCAGCCGGGTTCGACCATGTTGGCCCTCCTCCCGCCGAGGCAGCTGCAGGACCGGCATTGAAGCCGAGAGAGAGGTCGTCCGGGCCGGCTGCCCGGAGGGCAGCGGATGAGGATGAGGTGGTCCAGTCTGCAAGGGCTCCAGAGTCGGAAAGGAGCTGCCTGCCACTCCTTGTAGTAGCCACAACTGTAAATTTAGTCTATTGGACTCTAAACCGGCGACACAAAGTATGTTTATTTATACCCACTTACACACAACAAAACAATGACTAGATTTCCAATACATCCAATATGGCGTTTCAAAGATAATTATAGGAGTGAGATGATAGAAAAGGATAGATTTTTAGAAGGAGAAACCAAATCTATAGGATATATGTATGGGATGTGGGTGTTATGTGCGTTTCAGTGGGGACAAACCCTCTGAAATTGAATCAGAGAAAGAGAGTTGAGGATATAGAGAAAGAAAGATCTTGTTTGCTCTTCTATTATCTTCTTTTGCTTTCTCTGGGTAGGACTACTGGATGATGGTCCTGCTGCTATCACTGTTACTGCTGCTGCTGCTGCGATGCTGGCTGCTGGCCTCTGGGAGTTCTGCTTGGGGTATACCATATACTGGTACTGTCACTTTGGCTTTTGTGAGTAAAGAAAAAGATGGGGTCTTCGAGAGGGAGAGGTGACTGAGTTTCTGTTGTTGGGGGGCGGGGGGAGGAGAGGGTCGGAGGGCCAGATTGGCAGCAGTAATAGACACTGAGGAAGAAAGCAAGGAAGAAATATAAAACAAAAGGGCCAATAACAAAATAAAAAAATTAAAATTGCAATAACGACCCTTTAGGCCTTTCAATCCCTCTGTTTCGTTTTTTTACGTGCATCTAATAATAATGTGAATTTTTCGGTGTGTTGATAATTTTTTGTTTGTTGTGGTTGACCTTTTTTCTCTCTCCTCAGAATTATCGTCATCATCATCACCATATTCTGTTGCTTTGTTCACTTTCTACTCTCTCTCTCTCTCTCTCTCTCTTATCTGAGCCCCCCACTCCACTTTTCTCCACAAATATATGTATATATATATATATATATATATTTTTTTTTTTTTAAATTAACAAAAAATTGATAAAATGGGTTTACTTAATTTTAATCATATCTAATTTTAATTTAAATTTTCAAATAAATTTATAAATTTTAAATTCATATTAATAATATATATATATATATATATATATAGAAAGACTTTGGTTCTTAGTTTTTGAAACTTTATGGGGTCTCTGTAAAGTCCCATGACGCCTTTCATTCACTTTTGGGCAGCTTCTTCTCACCCAAAATTTCTCCCGCACTCTCTCCCATGCCCTTGTGGAGAAAAACACTCCAAAGGGCCCCCGTCAAAAGGAATGGGGTCCCACTTCCGAGTTCAATGGAATCGGGGCGTGTTTTGCACGCGTGAAAAGGCCCACTAGGTAAAGAAAGAAAGAAGCAATCTAAAATATTAAATAAAAGTAGAGTAGATGATGTCCTAGTAGGTTAAATAAATAGTGAATTCCTAAGTTATAATAATAATAATAAAAAAAAAAAGAGAGAGAGAGAGAGAGAGAGAGAGAGAGAGAGAGAGAGAGAGAGAGAGAGATCATCGTCCTAGGAGTCCATACCGTTTTGATTAGATTTCTATCGTCCGAGGATGTAATAAATTCACATTTGCAATTCAGTAATTTTATTAGTATATAGTCAATTATATTATAATTTAAATTTAGATTTTAAAAATATAAGAAAATCATTATAGTTTAGTAAAGTTTATTATTGCATGAAATAATTATAATTTCATTATAGAAAAAAGTTATTTATTATTTTGTATTTTATTAAAACTTTTTTGTTGTCTTTCCAAATATTACAAATGTCATTTTTTTAACTGCAATTCCAATAATGTACCTTCTTGGCAGTAAAGGCACTACGATGTGCCAAATTTCGGCTTGTCTGAATTGGTTTCATTATTATTATTTTTTAAAATTAATATCCGCAGCAACTGGAACTCGAAGAAACCTTTAATTATAAAAGACCACTCAAATATCATCATTAAGTCAAAACTCGTTGATTGGCTTCATAAAATTTTGATTGAGATCATTAAGCTCTGATCAAATAAGTTTTTTTTTTAATTATTATTATTATTATAATTATTAACTAATTCAAACTCGATTTAGAGTTATTACTGTTTTAGATGATAACCAATACGTATCCAATAATTATTACAATAAGTGTATTGCTGTATTTTGTAATCGTCATTTACATTTAAGAGTAAGAGTAATCTATATATATAAATATATATATATATAGGCAACAAATTCCACACAAATTAAAGCAATAATACTGGTAAATGTTGTTCAAGAGAAGATGCATCTCTTCAATCCACAATTTTTTAGATGGCCGTCCTTAGGTAATTTAATTTAAGGCCATTTGGACTGATGGTAGCTTTTGTATTAGAAGATCACCTTTACACGTAGCAGGATAAAGGGGTAAGATGAGAGCAACGAAAAGAGAAGATAATATTATAGAATTTTTCATATTTAATTTTACCTATCTATAGAATTAAGCAATATATAATTAAATTATACATAATTTTTTATTATTATCGTATTATTATTTAATTTTTGTCGTAATATATTTTTTAAGCTAGGGCACGTGAAAGACAGAAAAGCCTAGCCTAGTATAGCCTCTTCGGCCCTTTGAGGGCCACGAATCTCCCCTTCGTTCAATGTTTCCTCCCACCGACTGCCCTTCGTATTGAAGGCTCCATACAAGCGCGTGCTTAAGTCTCTCTTATTCAAAGCAGACTCTTCTCTCCCCCCTCCCCCTCTCCGTCTCTCCCTCTCCCCTCTCTCACTCTCACTCACTCTCACACACACACAGACACAGACAAAGTTCTTTTTTTTTTTTTTTTTTTTTGGAACGAACACAGACAAAGCATCAATGCATTTTGGAAAGCAATTTAATTTGCTTTCCCACCTTTAAATGATTTTGGGTATGGAAAAAGGTGGCACTGGCTCGCTGCTCTTCTCCTTGTTGTTTCGACTTAACTGCTTTTAAAGTACCGTCGAATTGTTTACTCGGTGTCCGCAGGCAACCTGAGTTAAGAAGCTAAGCAATTGCACTTTTGAATGAAAGCGCCATTGCCCCCCTCGAGGGAATCATTTTCCTACGAGCGACGGGATCGTCGAGGTGCTCGCTGGGGGTTCTTTTTCGGGTTACTCTTTAGATCATTGAACCGGATCACAGTACAATATATCATAAGTTTATTATTATAAATGTGTCTCGCGCATTAACTGTCTGGGCATTCATTCTTCGTGGAAAAGAAAAGGAGGAGACTTTATGGGTTGTGCACCTTTACCTCTTATTTTTCATTGCAGCATACATGAACACAAGAAAATAATAAAATCTTTTTTTATTTATAATCTTATTTATTCGTACGATAACAAAGATATCATTAATTCACAATTTTTTGTGTTTTTTGGTGTTTGAATAAATGTGGTCAATTAAATTATAATTTTGAAATTCATAAATTCCAATTCTCGTAATTTTTTTTTGTTTTGTTTAATATAAGGATCAATAAAAGTCAATTTTGCACGGAAGTTTATATAGTTAAGTATAGATTGAATATAACAAAATAATATAATAAGCGGGAACATGCAATGTGAGGAGCGCACCATTTAGGATGTGGCATCATAATACGATAACTTGGTTCAAAAAAAAAAAAACAAAGTTTAAAAAGTAAACGATTTTTTCTCTACAAAAAAAAAAGAACTAATCTTATGTAAATTCTGTCTTCTGTCCTCCAAAAAAGAATAACATGATTAATTAATTGAAGAAAACTAATAAATGAAGAACCCGAGATTTATGATGCTTTAATTAATCGAAACGGTTGCTCAAAAAATGGTGCAGTCGTTAGCAATCAGGCAGCGTTTTATAGGAAACATCTAAATAAATCACCATAGCTTGTAACTTTAGTCCATAACAAACGAAGTAGGATGTGATGGTCCAGAATCGAATCTTCCGAGGCCATATTAAACAAATATTGTGAGTCTTCAAGGCCGCTGCGAGTCCAATAATTTCCCTCGATTCCATGATTAGTGAAAAATTTCTGTACCCTATACCAAATTAATATAATTAAAAATAGTAATGGATTGCCAAGTTGAAATTTAATTAAGATTAAATCCCTCTAATGACAAAGAACGGTAATCAATTGGATCCATCAATTTAGCAATGAAGTTAATATGACTATCTCGATTCATTAACACCCTATTTTAAGTATAGCGACGAATTTTCTATGTACTGGCACGAGTTTGGTTCCACAAATCCAAAATGGATATGCTTAGAGTTTGAGCTTGAGCTTGAGCTTGAGCTTGAGCTTTTTCAGTAAATCAGACGGGGGAATAATTACACAAGTTGAACGGGAAAAAAAAAAAAAAAGTGGAAGACGATTATATCCATTCCAGTTCATTTTCTTGACGCCCATGCCAGCACGCCTCTCTCTCTCTCTCTACTAAAGGCGGCCAGCTTGCACATCACATCAAAACCTAGTCACATCAAAACGTTAAATCGAAAACGTAATAAATTCTCATCACCGTCCAATACATTTTCCGTTGACCGCCGCACAGTTCCAGTGCCAAGCGAGGGACGAGGAATAGGGGTAGGTGGAAGATTAATTATCACGCAAACTCCTTGAAGTTTGCGATAGTAGGAGTACAGGATTGAATTTGCATCGATTCAAAGAGAATCCTAATCATGCAAGTATTCATTAATAAATATTGTGCTTTAGCTAAAATAATCACTGGCTCAGATTGGTCCCTCAAAACAGATGCGTACATACTTTTCAAGTCTCATGTCATTGTTGTAATTGCGGTACATTTGTACTGTCTCGCTTCGGGTTTTTCTGTTAAAATGATAATGTTTAAATATTTAGAAGCGTATAAAACAAAAGGTTGAAAAAGAAAAAGAAAAGGAAATGACAGAAAGTAAGATATGGGCAGATGCTGTCACAAAGAAACCAACAAGAAGCAAATATTTTATATCTTTCCCTTAATTTGCACGTATTGGATATGATGTGTTCATATTCCAAGCGCTCGCTCGTCACTGTTTCCATGTGACAAACGAATCCCTCCATAGCCTGTGTAATATATATATATATATACACACACACACATAGGCACACAAACACCACATCAAGGGTTAAACCATGCAAAATGTGAGTGGCTCCGGGGATTTATAGCAGCTTCAATTTAAGTCATACAAGTTGAAAAACCAGGAAAAGTAAGTTCTAACTTCTGTTGATTTTCATTTAATCACCACGCTTGGGCGAACAAAGCATACCGTCGCTGTCCAAGTTAAAGAAATATCAAATGACAATGGGTTGTATCAGATTGTAACATGAAAATTGTCATAGCTTGGTGGCACATCAACAACAATGGCTTGCTTGGAGGGATGAGATATGTGGTGGAAGAATGATCAATCCAACTTGAAAACCCCATCTTTATCTCGTGTTTACTTTTGAGTTCTAGTCGCATTCCAGCGAAAATTAAAAAGCCTACGTTTGACAGGAATCGAAGGACCAAATGGTTTATAGTTTAAGCTTTTTTAACATGCGTTGCTTTTTTCTCTTTACAGATGATGTGATGCTTGATTTGTCTAATTAAGCGAGCATTTATATAATTTTTATATCATTCAATAGAGATTGTGGGGGTTATGTTCATGCACAATTTGTTCAATTAATAACAAAGCCGGTGGGTAGACGAACCACTACAAGAAAATTAGCTGTTGGCACGGCACCAATGTCCGATTCAATACTACTGTCCCTTTGTTTTTGGCATTAATATAGCAGGCAACTATTTCAAACAAGGGTCGGTTAGGCTAGGGAGTTTGAGACCGGACTACCCTACTTCTTTGGCTTCGACCCCAACAAAAAAGAAACGAAAATATGTGGGTTTGATTGCACTGCCTAGCTAGAACTAATACTAGGGAAACGTACGGCGAAACCTTCCAAAAATGGAAAAGATCATTTGCCACTCGACAGCTCTTGGGATTTGCACGTAATCACTTCGATTTAGCTTTTGTTTAAAGCCATTTAGTGTAAAGTGCAGCCGCTTAATTATACATGTTGCAGACTGACTTCAGAATCATATGGTCTAATCGAATCATGTCTTCTGGCTTCAACCTGACTTAACAACAAAATTTCTTTACGAGAGCAATGATAGTTAATTATTGCATTCCACAATCAAATTCGACTAAAATTTTGTGCAATGGGCTATGTTTTGGAACCCCAACCCAACCCCCCCTAGCTAGTTGATGCACCCAGAAATGTAAACACGAAATTGAGTTTGTGTGAACCGTGAATGAAGAGAGCCCGAGAATCCATAGACTATCCCTACATCTTTAAACATTCTCAATTATAGGAGGCATTGAGCCACTACTGCTAAACGAATATCGAATGGGAAAGGGGGTGAAGCCTATTGCTTTTCTTTTATGGTTATCTTTCCCACCCAGAAGAATAATTGAGGTTGCATTGTAAACCCCCCCATCACCATTTTGTTCGGTAGTCCAATAATTCAGAGGAAATTATTAATATGACGAACAAATTAAGAAAAAGTTGAGTAAAAAATAAAAACCAAAAAGCTAAAAAAATAAACCCACAAAAGCACGATTAAAATAATTTTAACGTGGAAAGACGGTTCATCTTAACCGAGACGAAATTATTGGTGTGCTGTCGGGAGGGTGAAGTTGGGACCCACCGGATGAACGGCTGAGTTCAGACAGCACGCCCACCTCCGTTAATTGAGGTAGGGCTGTCCCTCTATTATTGCAGCTTTGGCCTTCTTGAGCCCCGTGCTCTGTCCCGCCGTGGTCCTCTCTCTCTTTCTTTCTTTGCTCTCTCTCTCTCTTTCTGTCACTTTTATTAATATTTTTTTGTTTTTGCTCACTTTCATTTTCTTAAAAAAATATATTATTGAATAGTCTACTAACTAATTTTGAATTTTAAGAGAAAGTTACATGATTTCTACTGTATCACGTGCTCCCATGTCTATGGCATTAATTAATCACGACGGCCAATGACGATTGCCTCACACGTCACCCAAACCAAAATCCTCTTGGCTGGAAACACCTTCCTTGCAATTTGCTCATTTGCTCTTGCCCTTTGTGTGTTTTCTCCTTCATTCACTTTTTGCTAGAAGGGGCATGATTATAAGCTACAACATAAATTATATAAGATAATAATTTAATATATCACCCCTTTTATATCAACTTGAATTCAAATTTTTTTGCTCTCACTTGTCTTTTGAAAATAAGAGATTATTGTTGATGCATAATTGACATTGAATTTTAGATTTATTGAAGATGATGACGATTTTTTTGGATTAAAAAATGTTAAAATGGTAAGTGTTCTCTTTTAAAGAGATTAAATGTAAATAATAATTATAATATATCCATACATATATATATATATAATAACTAATATGTTTTTGAAATGAAGTGAATTTGTCATTCTTCTGCGTGCAACTCAGTATCCAAAGCAGATAGAGTGCCAACTGAGTTAGTGTATTTATCTGCCCTTTTGTATCCTCTCATTTTCGGGGGCTATGCTCGGCCCATAACAAGATTGACGAAAAATTAGAACCGGGCGAAACTGGGATGTCGATTCTTAGTTTCAAATTGCAACCGGCCAGAGGGGCAGGTCCGCTGCATTTCGCCCTCTTTTTAGTCGTCGCACTGTCAATTGGGTGGGAATAAACGTAACAAGGACTATTTTTGTGCAATGAATTTGAGGAAATACCTGATTATTCAACCTTGTAAAACGCCAGGCAAATGGCATGCAGCTCATTGCTTTGTTCAAGCAACCGATACGGACGAGGTTTTTTTTTTAGGGGGGAAGGTTTTTGCTACAAATGTTACTCTTCCCTTTGAGATGATTTACTGAATTTTCAAATCAATAAGGTGCTCATCTTAGTATCTAGAATATGATACGTGTGTGTATATATATATATATATATATATATTCTATTTTTCTGAAGAAGAAAAATACTTTAATCAGCCCGTTTCATTTCAGTTATTAGTTTTTGTGCAATGGATTTGAGGAAATACCTGATTATTCAACCTTGTAAAACGCCAGGCAAATGGCATGCAGCTCATTGCTTTGTTCAAGCAACCGATATGGACGAGGTTTTTTTTTTAGGGGGGAAGGTTTTTGCTACAAATGTTACTCTTTCCTTTGGGATGATTTACTGAATTTTCAAATCAATAAGGTGCTCATCTTAATATTTAGAATATGATACGTATGTGTATATATATATATATATATATTCCATTTTTCTGAAGAAGAAAAATGCTTTAATCAGCCCGTTTCATTTCAGTTGTTAGTTTTTGGTGAGATCTCTTGTTAACGATGAAACAAATAATTACGAGGAGATGGGTTTTGTTTTGCATTTTTGGTTTTCACGAGATAACCAAGTTGCTAATGTGTGTAATAAATATGCTAAATAAGTGTGCTTAATAACAATGACTTAACGATTATTATGACCCGGTGGTCTAACGGTGATATAGTGTGTTCTAACGTTCGAGTCCTCTTATTGTTGTTAATTATCTCAAATAAAAGAGAACTCAGGTCTAAGTGTACAACTTTACATTTCAAGATTATTAATATTAAAATTTAGTAAATTGATGTCAAATGTACAATGTTATATCTATTAAAATTAGGAAAATTTATACAAAATATATAATTTCAAAATTTATTAGTATAAAAGTGGAGTATAAGCGGCCAAACAATTTTGTAATGAAAAAGTCTTTTCCATAGGAGTTAAAAAAAATTATTATTATAATAAAGGAAAAAACGAATGGCCATTCAAACTCCGGACTCCAGCTAATGAATGGGAAACCCTTTACATTGACACAGGTGGAACTTGAAAGATCGTATCGATTCCATTTCTGTAAGATTTAACTTTTGCTGATGGCAACTCCAAAGCTTGTAAGTGGCGTAAATGTTCTATTAAGTGGGCTTAGTGTCACGGTCCGTTACTCCCCTAAAAAAGGAAATTTATTATATTTATATTATTTAAAATTTATTTATTTTTTATAATGTAAAAATTAGATAATATATATTATTTTTTCATACCAAATTCTTTAATATCTTTATCAATATTCTTAAACATGTATTAAATTGATAAAATTGAAATTCTTGACATTTTGTATTAAGTTGAAAGTTATAAAATTGAATAGGAATAAATTTTAATATCATTTTGTTATAAGATTATTTTTAAAAAAAAAAATAATCTGTTAAAATGAGCAATAACTATAACCTTTCATCGGGCACATAACTTTGGAACTGCATCATTTCCTGGTTTGGGAACCAACAATCGTGGCTGGCTTTCTACTGAAAATAGCAGATGGCGGGGAAGGGGCAACATTTCTTTATGCAGCTCAACTTCTTTTTTTTTTTTTTCCTTAACAACGTGAGAGTTAAATATCGTATGAACGTTAAATTAGGCTACGGTGACTACTCCGCAGAAGTGATCTCAACAGGCCAGTGGTTTGTTGATCGGATTGGAAGTCATTTTCTCGTAAAATTGGCTTGCCTCGTGTTCTAATACTCACTATTGTTTTCGTGCCTTTGGGTTACTCCATTTTCAGAAAAAGAAAGTAATCAATATCCTTGCATTAATTCTTCACTGGGATAGGAGGAGGAATGATTGGAAGATTTTTCTTTTTATTTTGTTCTTTTAAGTTTCCTTACATGACAAATAACGTGATTACTATGATATTATTATCAAAGGTATGCTTGAAAAGCTCAAAATCAGGATGACGGCAACATGTGGGACTTCCAACTACGTTGGTAATTACATACGGTTGGTTGGAGCTGAGGTACAACAAACGTAAATAGAAGTGTCTTGAACTATTATAAGCATTAAAAGATACCCTGCAACTAATATCGGTGACAAGTCTTTCAAGAGAAATTTTAGTGATTAAATTTTATTTTTTATTATGTCAATAAAGAAAATTATTTTATTGTATACGTAGAAATCTAATAAATTTTTTAACAAAAAAAATTGTAAGAAAACTTGGGCCGGATTACTTGCACTCACGGCCTGGCCTTTTGATCCAACAAATCTAATTTCACACCTGAACAACATTATATGAAAATTTTCTTTTTGCTTTTTTTTTTTTTAAAAAAGGAGATTACTAAGTATACTTTAATAATCACTAAATTTAAAATTTAAAATTCTATACTCATCTTTCATTTGTAATTAAAATTTATCTTTCCACTCCAATTATTAAAAAAAAAAAAAAAAAGAGAGTGCGAATGGAATTAAAGAAGCGCGTGAAGGAATGGGCGTGGGTATTGTGAGTCGAAAAAGAGGAGCAGATCTATCGAATTAGGGAGACCGCCAGCCTTTTTAGGACGAATAGGCTCTGCACATCTCGAGGCCCACTAGCCATAGGCTCCGGTCTAGGCTGCTTCTTAGAATGCCTCGAGCCCTCTGCATCCTTTTTATTGACCACTGGCTCTTCTCCAGTTCTACAAGCTCAGTGCGAGTGCATGGGAGCGTTGGACGCGCCTTTGTATTCATTCGTCGTGCACGTTCCCTCTCTCTGTCTTTCTTCTTTTTTAAAAATAGTTTTTCAATCTTTAAAATATCAACGAAATCACTTCAATCTCAAATTTAATAAAAATATATAAATTGTCCAATAAATACTGATAATTGAACGCACCATAATTCACACCATTTGAATATATTTTTCCAAAATTTTCAATAAAGCCATCAAGTGGCTTTAATATTTTTATTGGCATGGTCGTATTAATACAATTAATTTAATTTATATTAATGGGTTTAATGGTGAACATTTAAAATAAAATAATAAAAGGGAAAACCAAACCGGGAGGGGTGGTGTGTTTTGGGGCGTGAGATTATGCAAAGCTTGGTTATATTGTCCATTGAATGTCACGGAGAAATGTTCCAAGGCATTAAAGGGATGACCTTCACAGTGCAGACTGAGGAGGCCTATAAATAGAACTAGAGAGGTAGTAGACGTGTCAGGGAAAGCCTGTGCCTGCACGGACTGAGGGTGAGTCACGGCCTGTCGTTCTAGATCAGGTAATATTAGCACTTTGTGGGGGTGGGGGGAAATCGAAAAAGCATAGGATAATTTGTCCTTTTGTGCCTTGTTTTTCAGTTTACATTATTATCTTTTTTGTTTTCTTTCGTAATTAATTCGATACTTTTACTGCAATTTCCATCCCATCATCAGCCCATCGTGTATTTCAGCTTCAGGCATCCTTTATTCCATCTCTCCCTCTCTCTCTCTCTCTCTCTCTCTCTCTCTCTCTCTCTCTCTCTCGCTCCCACCGAGAAGGAACCAAATGGGGTTTTGCCACATAAGCTGCGCCAGTGTAATAGATGTACGTTCAAAGAACTTGCTTCTTGTGAAGGGGAAAAAGGCCCAACCACACATCCAATTGAGAGTCTCACACGTTCTACTACTTTTGTACACTTTCCCCAACACGTTCCGTATTTTTGGGCCGATTCCATTAATATGTAGGCTTATAGCCAGCCAGCCATATGAGAATTCCTTTGATTTATGACGTGTAAAAAGCTATTCCCCCCCCCCCTCTCTAACATAACATGTGGTCTAACGATAAGGTTGGTTTAGCAATAAAAGTTGGGCCTCCCAAAAAAAGGACTTAATTTTCGAAGACCCAGATTGCAGAGTAAGTTGCTTGTCTTCTTTTCTTTCCCTTCCCCCCCCCCCACCCCGACAATAGCTTGCAATAGTTAGACATGAATGTCAATGTTGAGCCTTTTAACCCGTTGTCCCAGAGAAAAAATAAAAATAAAAATCGCTGTATTCATATAATGACATTGGGTTTTCCTGCTCCGGCCGGTGCCTCTTCTTGTGGACCAACCCTCTTTCTGCATCGTAATGCATGGACTGTCTTGGGCCATGACTTAATTGGTTGATTGCACCGCATTGTCCTTCGCTAAAATTCCTTTCCATTCTAATACGTGTTTGTGTCGTGTTTGACATAGCCGTCTGTCTTTTGAACAACTTCAAACATGTCTAACGAAAAATAATAATAAAAAAAATCCCAACACACGTATTAATTAATTTTAATTAGTGCATATTATACATACATATATACAATTATAGACTTCTTAGAAGTCATTCAAATAATAATTTTTTTCTTATATACATATCGGGGAATAATTTGTTGGTTAAATGAAAAACAATATAATCATTAAATAGTTTTTGTCTTAGTAATTAAATAAGATACTTTAATTTATAATTTGTGCATATTGTATATTCTCATAATTTTTTTTTTATAAATACTAATCACTATATCGGTATACATATCCTACATTGCTATGGCTAGGTTTGCCTGAACGCCAATTCATAAAAGTTTGCGCAAAATGTTCCTGCTAGCACATGGTACTCCAACCACAAGTTACGTAGCCAATATGGGCACTTGCCAGCACTTGCCCCTTCGGCAAGCGCCTTCTTCCTCCGATTTATGGCTCCTACTAGTGACATTATCATGGCGGATAAGGCATATAAACGTGCGTAGCTTGTAGCAGAGCCGCCAGAATTCTCTCTGAACGATGCAACCTCTTAACCCATTTTTGATGGGAAATACTCGGTCTATGTAAACGGTCTCACCCACAAAGCTCAGGTAAGAATGTCCGAAACTACATGAATTGTTTACAACTGTGGAGATCCGATTATTGATATTTGAATACGTAAGCCTGAGCAACACCTTAATCTTATCACCACTAAATCACTACGTGCGGGTTGTACACGCACGCACACACACACACACATGACCACCCTTCAAGGATAAACGTCCAGGGGAAGATCAAACGGAGAAAGTAAACGGAGCTAAAAATTAAGCGGAATGCAAGCGGTATTCTGATGATCCAAAGCTACCGGAAGACATTAATTCTCCTATACCGATCGAAATGGGAGTTGAGTATGTTAAAATTCACTTGATTTTTTAGTAGCCAATTTCCTTGACTTCACTTCTGCTCTATTAACCACATAGATAATCTTGAACTTGCAATCTCTCTGATATAATGCTTGGCGGAAACAAAATAAGCAGGTTAGCTATTCCAAGGACTACATATATTACATAAGATCACCTTAATTTCCATCTACTAAGGTTATGGAAGCCATAAATTCCGTGCCCTTATGATCAGAAGCCCATGGCCTCATGCATGCTACAAAGGGAGAAACTTTCTTTCATGCACTACCATGTGTGCCCAAGCAGCCTAAGCATATATAAATGCATTCTGCTTTTAGAAAACCTCAACTCGAATCGTTAAGTGACTGTTTAAAACTTGTCTGCTATACTAGTTCTGGTGTCTCACCACAAATGGCTGGGGCCTAAGCTTGAATACTGATTTGCAAATCGATATTGTGCATTAAGCAAGCAACCACATAACCGCATGGTTAACCTAGTGGTTACTGGTAGGGGCAAACAAGAGATTGTGTGGATTAAACGCACAAGGAAACCTGTGGTTAACCTAAAAGGCATACCTTGAAAAATTCTTGTAAGAGACGATTATATTTATTACTTCTATGAAGCACAACTCTATGAAGCATCAAAAAGGGGGTAAATTTAACTTCTCTGTACATTTCAATGCATCGAGAAAATAGTTAAGGGAGCTAATTAAATGATTAATTAATATCCATAGTAACCACTAGATCGAAAATTAAGACGATGTACAGATTAATTAGGTTCTTTTTGCTTCCATTCAAACCCAATGAACCTACACGGTGAGTACCTCACCTTGTACTCCGAAATGGTCTCAAGTTTAGGCGACCACGTCTGGTCCTTGGACCTAACAAGTTGTTCATAGTGCTTCTTCAACTCTGGCGTGCTACAAAGAAAACCACAACTAGGGCTAATCGACCCAGATTCTTCTCTACCTCTAATAATAAGCTTTGCTATAAATTCTGGCATCACCCTTATCAAAGCCCTACCGTCTGCACCTTTTGTGTACTCAAAAGGGCACTCACCAAAAGTTATAGATGACCGCTGAGGGCTGGAGCAAAGGGTTGCAATGGAAGAAGATGTTAAAACATTGCACGCAAACTGATCAATGGGAAGGACAAAGTAGGTTTGGCCTGGCACTAGCTCATCGTCAATGGCCAGGGCCGGGACTGGATGGCCGATGAAGAAAGAATCTGCATGATAAACCATCTTGTCTGGATTCTCGAACATGAGCTCCCCGGCGACAAGCCCTTTGTTTCCTGTTAGAATCCTTGTCGTTCCGTCCCAGAAGATGAGCTTCACCGAAGAGTCGGAGCTTTGTTTGCAGCAGGAAGACAAGGCTGTATTTCCCATCTTTGTTATGATTGAGAGAAAAAAAGAGATGTGCCACCTGTGGGATCGAGAAATGCTGGGCTAATAGGAGATGGCAGAGAGGTCGAATATATATGAGATGGGGCAAGAATTGACTTGAGAGAAAGTCTAGGTTAATGATTTCTTAAATTTCAAAGGGGTCGGTGGTCAGCCATGCCGGCTTTGAACAAATCATTTTTTTCCACTTCTCTAGGGTCCTTATAAACCTTAAGCCGCAGCACGACATAAGACTTTTTTTTTTTTTTTTGTTTCAAAACATCAAGAGGCAACCTTTAAGTCTTCAATCTGACCTTCAATTGCAAGGCTCGTGTTGATTTATGAGCCCCAAAAAATAAATAATAAAAGTGAAAGAAAGAAAGAAAAAAAGGAAACAGTATGATGTGTTATGCATATGTTGTCGAAATTGGAGAAGTCAACCAAAATTGCAAGGGACAACTCTGGACTTATTGGTTGGTATTTTTGGTTTTACAAAAGTAAAAGGGGACCCCAAAAAAAAAAAAAAAGTCAAAAACTGCTAGGCATACTGCTTCTTAACTTTCGCCTTCTTGAACATATGACCACTGTCATCTTATGTATCTTGTCTGGACCCGGTAGGCCTTTATTTTTTCTCGTATTGCAATAAAAATTAATTCATTCTATTCTCGATTCAGTGCATAACCAACCATCTAAACATGCAATAAGAAGTGGCAAACACGTCGGCTTTATTAACAGAGACATCCCTTGGACTTTGTTAGGCACATGTTTAAAGCATCCATGGTTCCTCATTTACTTATACATCATATCTTACACGTTCGTTATTTGGAAACGTTGGACTCGTTTGAAGCATACGCTTCCCTTGTTTAAACAATGGAAAAGGGGGTTTCTTAGTTGTGCAAGGAAACTCGCTGCCATTTTTCTGAAGGTGGACGCAGCACCCAGACCTACTTCATTATATGTCGCGACACAACAAATGTTTTGAAGATGTTCCAAAACGGAAAAGATTAATCAAACATTTGTCAAACGAGGTTGCGAACTCTTAATTTGATCAATTTAGGTTGTCAATTCTTAAACCTTCATCAAATAATGTTGTTCTGTTATATTTTATCGTTATTTTACGTGGAGACTCATCCGGGGAGACCCAAGTATCCCCAGGTATTGAAATTGCAGATACGTGGTAAGATTGAAGGATTTGCGACGAATATAAGTGCAATTGAGAGAAATGAGGTCCCGCCCTCATTATCGATCAATTAATTGGTTATTTTCAAAATTTTGAACGCTGACTTCCTGGTCTCTAATTAAATTCAGTAAGCCAATCCGATGACCGATATGGTCGTCTGATTCAGTAAACGTCGACATGTTGTTTGGAACTGTCCTTCCTTTCTGCTGACATGAATGACTTACGATATAGCCATTCAAATATTGGACTCAACTGCACTAATTAATAACCATAACTACCTTTGAATTGTGGGTGCATCAAAGTGCACTTTGGCCCAAGAACAGGTGAAAACTGAAGTTGAGAAGTTGGATCAATCATCTTTTTGCATTTATGGCATATAGACTACCACAGATTGGTCCTTCCACACTAACTGTGCTTTAATGGATTGAGTGATTGACCTGATACTTGAAGTCAACTTTATTTTGTGATATAAACGAGGGTCATATTCGCACAAAGGTATTAATTGATTAAGTGGGGGATCATACGGCGAGTGCCATGCCCTATAATCCCATATATTGAGAACGAAATCAACATATATGTGGGTAAATAGTGGCTATTCCCTTCACTGATCTCCTCAGATATTAACATTTCTCTTTAATGCAAGTGAATAGTTTGTATATTAACGTAAATTTTTTTATCAGATATCACCGTCTTAATAACATTCGAAAGAAAGCATTTTTGTTTTTTTTCTAAAATCTTGCCAAATCTCCGGCAGCCACTAGCCCTTATGACTTTGGATCACGGGAGTTTCAGGAGACTGCCTCCATCACTATGGTTGTTTGTGTTTTCCGAGGGGGACATTGCCGTGTGTTTACTGCTTTCATACAAACCACTTACTTTATTAATAATGTGATGTGCCATACTACTTTGACGCATAACAGTTCTCAAACTCAAATGCACCATCAAACGGCCGATGTGTTATAGCCAAAGTTTGGTTTTTAGGTTACCAAAAATTTGTACAAATTTGGCATTGAGAAAACCTAAACGGCTAGCTCGACCAAATATAGACCGTTACAAGAGGGACAGCTACCAAAGCTGGAATCTGACTTTCTTTTGAAAAAGCTGGAATAGGGCTATTTGAAAATGTTTAGAAGACACGATCTAAATGAATAAAGTAAAATGTAAATAGAGAAGATGTTTATTATTAATTATAATTAATCGTAATGATATTTTAATTTTTGAATCCGACGATTGAATTCTTACTTTATCCACCGTTTTAAGAGAAGTCAGAGATCCAAGCTTATGCTGTTTTGACATTTTTCACACACAAACACACACACTTATATATATAAACAAATATGAAGAACTAAGTGACAGAAATCCCGACCTCAGGGATTATTCTGCCTTTGGTTTTAATGAGCCAAAGAATTTCCCATCATTTTTTTCATTAAAATATTGCCATTCTCCTCACAATGAAATATATTAGATTCAAAATTTGATGTGGCATTATTCCAATTAAGGAACTATATATTTCCACGTGTTTTTTAATTAAAAGAAAAAGAAGAAGAAGAAGAAGAAGAAGAAGAAGAAGAAGAAGAAGAAGGAGAATCTATTACTTAAAATAACAGGAACAAATTTAATTATATTCTTTACTTGTGTGTCACATGCTTTATGATCGATCATATAATTTAAAGAAACTATAGAACCAGTCGTTGCAAGCAGCCTATATAGCAGCAAGAACCTCGGTCGGCATTCAAAGTTTGTAGTTATAATATTTCTCGGTAATCTACTTTAAGAAGATATGCAATGTGCCTATAAACTCAGAATTATTGCCCCAGTCACTATTGTGCCTTGCATCATTGCATGTTACCACTTGCTTATGAACGATTATAATCCAATTTTTAAAGAAACCATAAAAATGGTTCAAAAGAAAAAAGGGGGCGGGGAGGGGGGGGGGGAATGGGATGGGATGGTCTTCCAACCCAACATTATGTCACGCAACCACAACTTGTTTTATTTTCTAATAGGATTTTAATTAAAGATGAGATTATCATTACGGTGGCTGACGTATTTGATTCATTGCATGCAGACGTACGGGGAAATTAGAGCACAATTGCTACGAAACCGTGCCGACATGGAGACCACGTAGAATACAAACTGGGATTAACTACCGCGGCTCACGCCTGTCTGTACTCCTGAAAATTTTCTCGCCGCAATTTTTTTCATCGCGCCGTATGGTTGAAGAGTTGCGCGTAGTCAAGAATATTTACTTTGTGCAAACGAAACGTGGTCAAAAAAATTGCACCAGAAGAATTTATAATTTGGGGTATTTAAGTATGCCCGATCGAGAAGTTGCACTTTAACAATGTGGAAATTTCATGCAAATCTTCGGGTTTCGACGTTTATAACCTGTATGTTTTTTCACACGCCATTCCCAAATTTTCTATATTTTTTTTATCTATTTTGTATACATTTTTTTATTTTCTATTAATAACATTCGAATTAAGTGAATTACTAATTTTATACAGATTGTTTGTTGAACCAGTCAAAATCCGTGACACTTTGTATACAGCAGGTAGTTTCTTGTGAATTTGTTTGGAGTTCTAAACTTTATCAATGTTAAAGTCAACGACTGAGAAGAATAAAGTTACCACCTAGAAAAATGAGTAATGCATACTGGCTATCTCAATTAGATTTTAGGAAAAAAAAAATCACAAAAATAATATATATATTTTTGAAATATATAATTCGTTTAATATCTTATCAAGTAAATTTATTAATAAAATTTTATTCATCATAATAAAGATAATATTTTTATAATAAATTTAAATTTTTTTTCTATATATATATATATATACTTTAACAATAAAAGTCACTAAGCCAACGTGAGATCCCTCGACAGCGAATTGAAGCGTTGCAAGTGAAAAGACTCGAAAGCTTCTTCTAAATGGGCCTGACCTTCACTACACAATAAGCATCGATTGGAAGCAATACAAGTCTCAAAATTCACGTTTTTTTTTTTTTTTTAAAAAAAATTCCCATTTCCTCTATATGTCCAATGAAAAGAACTCGACATCGTCAGTCAACCAATCCTATGATATTTGCACAACGGGTTGACCATGATGTTTAACATATAAACATTCGTTACAGTCCCATTGGTTGGTAGCTGCTTTTTCCCCTACTCGCCAGCCCAACCAATCTTCACTAGTTCTCCAAGAAGAATGGATAAACAAATGTGTTTAAATAAACGCAAAATAAATAAACTCATACATCGTAAAATTATAATTATTAATTATGTATTTTTAATAATAAAATTATCAATAAAATGATTTGAGTTTGTTCTTGATCATAAAGGTCTCCATTCCTTCACTTAAATTCCTTGATTTGCACATAGGTTTTAACCAGTAAATTAAATTCCAAATCGCTCGACCCACAATCCGTGTAAGTTAGCCCAAAGATTCAAAATGAGCCCGTTTAAGGTAACATAAGCCACAAGCTTTCGTACCAATTGCGAATTGTCGTTGCTCCCGGTGTGAACTGTTTGGACAACTCCGAGAATATGACTTTCACGTGTCATAATAGATCGAATATTCTTACCCCTTCCTTAGAAGGGAAAACAAGAAAAAAAAAAAAAAGAAATAGAAAATCTAACCCCACAATGCCGTCGCAAGGAGGTCAAAGGGTGGGGGTGAGGGCAGAACGCCACTGGGCGGTAGACGTGGCCTTCCCGAAACGATCCAACGTCTTGATGACCAGACCATGCGACCGCGAACACGGCAAAATTTAATCCTTAAGTAACGGAAAAACACTAATTACCAAGGGAACCACCAATCATACCGCAACACGCGTGCACAGATACAGAAACTTATTACCCTATTGGCAGTGACGGTGCCCCCGCGTGACTGTAACGTCTCTTTAACCTGACCTTTTCTCCTAGTTAAACCCTTTCGATCTCTCTGGCTTCATCTCTCGGACTCGCTTTTTTGGATCTCTGTTACCAGTACCCCTTAGAGAGAGAGAGAGGTTTGTTCTGTTCCTCTCTCCTTTTCGTGTATTCGTTCTCTCTATAAATGCGTGTGTGGATGAGACTTCGGTGATTGTTAATTTCTTTGTTCCTGTTTGGTTGCTGAGAAAATTGAGGCGCGGAAGAAATTTTTGTTTGTTTTTTTTTTCTCTCTCTTGTGGCATTTGTTGAACAAGGTGAGAATTTCAGTGGAATTCAACAGACGAATCTGATTGAAATTATTTAATTGTAGGTTTTTGATCCTCTGTGGAAACTATTATTGGATAGATTCCGCTTCATCCTTCAAGTTCTCATCGTACTTAGACTGTCAGTTAGTTGGAATCTTCTCTTAGGGCATTTTAATTCGATCCGAAGCGATGAAGAACGGCGAACGGATTGCAAATTTGGCTCTGGCAGGTTTGATGTTAAATCATATGCGTGATTGCGTCCTTTGTACATGGTGTTTGGGGTGGGGAGAGGGGGCGTATTTATTTAAAACATAAATATCAATTCGAGAGTGTATGGTGTGAATTATTAAGATAGCCGACATACAGTAGCGCAGTGTTGGACTTGGCCAGTGGGCTTTGTAGATGAGTTTTTTCTTTGAGGTCATGGAGATTTGGGAGGTTGATTTTTTTCTAATTCCGTTTACACATTCTCAATGCAGGTTTAACGCTAGCACCACTTGTTGTGAAGGTTGACCCTAATTTAAATGTGATCTTGAGTGCCTGCCTTACTGTTTATGTTGGTTGCTACCGATCTGTCAAGCCAACTCCTCCTTCGGTAAGTGTAGAGAAAGCATTCTATTCATTTTTTTCTTACTTGTATTATTCAGCTGTTGCTTTAGTTTGAGCATCCTGAAATTTTACCTTTTTGACTTCCAGGAAACAATGTCCCATGAACATGCAATGCGCTTTCCCTTTGTAGGGAGTGCAATGCTCTTGTCGCTATTCTTGCTTTTCAAGTTTCTTTCTAAAGACTTGGTTAATGCTGTTCTGACATGCTACTTTTTTGTGCTTGGAATTGTTGCACTCTCGTAAGTCCTGTTATTTTTTAATTTCAGTGTGGCAACCAGACATTTGATGCAACAAAACTGATTTGCTGTTGATGTCATTTTCTCGTTGTCTTGTTTCGATTTTTTTCAGGGCAACATTGCTACCGGCTATTAAACGTTATTTGCCGAAGCATTGGAATGACAGCCCTATTATCTGGCGCTTTCCATATTTTCATTGTATGCGTCTCACCATTTCTCCAGTCTTACAATTTTGTTTTGAGTTATGATTGATTTTGAAATCTCATTTGCTTTCTATAGGTGTTGTATAACTGTCTCATAATAGTGTGCAAAATTTGGTACTGCCAGGGTGTCTATTTTTGGGGAATTCAGAAACTCAATTGATTAAATGCTTGAGAGTTGGTGGTGAATTGTTACTATCTAGTCAATTTGATTGTTTACAATTTAGTGCTCCCATATTGTGTTCATTGAATTTTTCCTGAAAACCTTAAAAAACTTAAATGTCTTAATGCACATTTGACGCATGAATCTCAATGAGCGGACACTGGACCTGTATCTGGGGTGATTCCATTTAATGTAATTTCGATGTTATGGCACATTTTGTGAGTTTCTACATGCTTAGCATTTTCTCACAATACTAGCACCTTTACACTCAGAGAATATGTGTGCTATCTGTTGCTCTTTATACGGAACTGTTTCTATTAATGTTCTGCTTTTCAGGGCTCCTCTTTGATCGAGTTGACATCTTGCCTGTATCATGCAGAATGATGTTTTCCTTAAACCTTTGTTACACAGCTTTGGAGATTGAGTTCACAAGATCTCAGGTTGTTGCGGCAATACCTGGAACATTTTTCTGTGCTTGGTATGCTTCTCAGAAGCATTGGCTGGCAAACAATATTTTGGGATTGTCTTTCTGCATTCAGGTCTGGCATCATTTATTAAAAATAAAATAAAATCCCATTGCTCTAATTATCTTCATTTGTTTGCAGTTGATATGAGTTATGGACTGTGGGTGAAGGATTATATCTGTTTCTTTTGCAGGGAATTGAAATGCTTTCCCTTGGGTCTTTTAAGACTGGTGCCATCCTCTTGGTACTGAGATGTGAACTTTTCTCCTCCCCTCCCCTCCTCTCTCTCTCTCTCTCTCTCTCTCTCTCTCTCTCTCTCTGTAATTGGTGTTGACTATATGTTTAATGCTGCTATTTTCTTGACATGAGTAGGTTTTGTTAACATACTCCTACCGGAGAATGCAAATCTTGGCTCCTACATTATAAGCAAATTGTTGCATGCTAGATCTTTTTAGTTGATAGGCTTGGTGCATATGACCTGCAGACTTTTAACTCAATTCCCTACCCCCAAAACCAAGTGAAAAAAACCCCTAACTATACCATGCGTCCATCACTTCTGCCTCACCCTCCGAAACAAGTACCTGCATCATGGATCTTATGTGATGATAATTAACATCAGGACTGGACACTATCTTCATTGCCAACATCTAGGAATTGAAAAAAAAAAAAAAGAGGAGAATAGTAGGATGGCAAAAAATTGCTTGTGGTATCTTCTTTGTTTTAAACTTTGCTAGATGTAGGATTTCTCAAATTATCAATTTGTTTTCCAGTTGTAAAGTAGCTGATTTTGTTCAGTCTTTCCAGTATATGCATTTATGAATCCTCTAGACACCCTTTCAATGCTCTTAACAATCCTTTCTAACATGTAATCTTTTGCCTTCCAATGATATTGTAGGCTGGACTTTTTATATATGATATTTTCTGGGTGTTCTTCACTCCTGTAATGGTCAGTGTAGCAAAATCTTTTGATGCTCCTATTAAGGTTAGGATTCTTAAATTGAATGTTCACTACCCTAATTTTAGATATTTTTGTGTAAAGTTTAGGCGTTTTGATGTGGTATCCTAATTGCATGTCTACCGTATTGTTTTGGCAGCTTTTGTTCCCTACCAGAGATGCTTCACGGCCATTTTCCATGCTTGGACTTGGGGACATTGTAATTCCTGGTAAGGTGGTGAAATTTCAAGTTAAAACATCTGATTTGTGATCGGTTATGGACAATAGCCATGTTTTGGTACCTGCTATACAAGTTCATTGCTGGATTGCATGAAATCAATAGTTGAGTAGTTTCAAATATCCCCTCTCAAGTTGTGCAACCATTTATGAAATTAGGAAATATTAATGGTGAACTTGCTCTGTATATTGGCTGGCTATCTGATGGTTACTTACTTTGGTTCTTCATTGGCTGTGATGTGTGTCTGCCTTTCAGGCATTTTTGTTGCGTTGGCATTGCGGTTTGATGTGTCCAGAGGAAAAGACAGCCAGTATTTTAAAAGTGCTTTTCTGGGATATACTTTTGGTGTGGTTCTTACTATTATCGTCATGAACTGGTTCCAAGCTGCACAGGTGACTTGAGACGATAACCCTTTTAGAATTTTTCTATTCCCCAGCTGTGATACCTGTGATCTGTTAACTTTGATTGCCTCCCTCCTAATACCTGTGATTTCATGTTGTAATTGCAGCCTGCACTTTTGTACATTGTACCAGCTGTAATAGGATTCTTAGCTGCTCATGTCATATGGAATGGTGAAGTGAAACCGGTTTGTCCAACAACCCACGTGATCTTATTTTTGGTGGCTTCTATTTGTTTTTCGGGGAGTTTTTTCCTTTTTCATTCTTTAGTTTAATCTTCTTAAATAGGTTTAGTCGTTGAAAAACACATAAGCAAGATCTTAGGTTTACTTCCGCAACATGGACTGGTTCATTTTACTGGGCTGATTAATATGGCCATACATCTATTGACATAATTTGCAGTTGATGGAGTTTGAGGAGTCAGCTGGATCATCTAAGGAAAGTGATAAACCCAACTCCAGCAAAAAGGTGGAATGACGTGAAAGGGCTAGAAACCAGAAAGGATACTCGGAAACTCTTTTGTACCATCGAGAACACATAATGTTATTTACTTTGAGGACCCTGAAAGCCGTCAAATTCTCAATCTTCCTTTGCTAACTTATGCAATTTGCACGCCATTGTAACTGATTTTGAAACCAAAAAAAAAAAAAAAAAAAAATCTCAAATTTAATGAGCGTCTATTACATGAATTCTACCCTCACCCCATTGGTCGAATTTATCATGAAGCACCTTGATTTTGAGTGGTTGCTTGCTAATGCTTTGTGCATGATCGAGGCAGGTAGGGCACGATCCTATTGACTTGAATCTAAAATTTTCGATCCAAACTTCAAAATTGTGCTGATTTTTAACTCGTAATTGGTGCCCCGGGGGTGGTGGGGGGTGGCCGGGGTAACCTTTCTTTATTCCTCTTGTTAGAGAAAGCGCCGGTTTTCGTTGACAATGCTCTGGCAGATTGGCTGGGCCCTGTGGTGCTATAGTATTTCTTTCTATGCGGTAAGGCCCATGTCCATTCTAGGACATGTCAAGACCAAGCAAGCACCTAAACAAAGTCGTCGGAAAATCCCATACGTACGTGTCCGAAGTGCTTTTTTTTTTTTTTATGTTTTTCTGGTCTTCTTTGTTTCTGTGTGGTTGATGTTTTTGATTTTCTGGGAATAACAAAGATTTTAAAGTTGAGGCGATAAATACGAATGCACGTTACGGCCATCATTGGACACTAATTAAAAACAAACGAGCAGAAACCCACCCGTAAAAGCTAATTGGAACACAGAAGCAAATGCAAAGCAAACTGAAAGGAACAGCAAGTAACAGAAGAATTCCCTCATTGTTCTTTTCCTCCTTCCTTAAAACAGCCTCTCTCTCCCTCTCTCTCTCTCTCTCTCTCTCTCTCACGCACAAATTCAAATGGGATGAGAGATGTAAAGCCATATTGCATTCTCTCTTGTGGGTGTATACATTCTGTGATTATGGTCTAAAGGGGTTCTCTTTTTGAGCCAAGCAAAGTCAAAATTCAGGACAGAAAATAAATAGTTCCCCTTGAAAGTCAAAAGGCCATGGAAGGTAATATCATGTTCTTAATCTCAATCTATGCCTCGTTTAGAGAATAGGGTTTCTCTCTCTCTCTCTCTCTCTCTCTCTGTTTTCTTTTGGTTGGTTTTAGGAATAGCTTGTTTTCTAATTTTCCTCATTAGGATGCTTTCTTGCTGATTTTTGTGCTTGGTGGGTTATTGAGAGAACGCAATTTCTTTTTCTTTCTTTTCTTTTTTTTTGGGGGGGGGGGTTACATTGGAAGCTCAGGGAACGCAATTTCAAAATAGGAAATTTGTTTTTTTTTTTCCCTCGCGCAGCAGAAGCATTATTGTGCAACCAGCAGCATTGCTGCTAGAATTTTGGCATTTGGAACTGTGGTCTGTGAGCTAAGGGTGTTTTGTTGCCTAGAAAACAAGTTCCTGCAAACGTAGGATTTTAATTGTCATTATCTTTGTATTTGCTGCTGTTTGCTGTTCCTCTATTGTCCTAAGCGGTGGAAGATTTGGCTCCGTCCTTTTACAATTTCCTTTTGCTTCAACTTTCCTGCACGTTCTTGTCAGAATCCAATAGTTTTTAGTTTGAGGTTATGAAATGAGTGTAATTGTTTTGCATATGAACTAAGTCGTTCATTTATTTTGAAGCCTATCACGATACATGTTATTTGAGATTGCAAGTGTTTAGGCCGTGCAGATGTTCTTAAATTTGGGTGGACTGTGGTATCCTTGTAGTATACTTGCTTCTAGAGCTTAATTGTGACTCTGTGAGCTATTTTGTTGATTTGTTCTGAGTTGTTAAGATAAGAACCTGAAAACTTCTTGTGCTGACAATTATTTGGAGTCTTTCCAATGCTTGTGAAGACAGAAGGAGGCATATTTTTCTCATTAGATTTATCCACACCTGGCTGGCTGACATCCTCTGCCCTCTGGCTGCATGCTATCCACCCAGCAGTCATGTAGCCAGTGAATTGCGGCCCAAAGGCCTAGGGCATGGTTAATTGTATTATACTCAATAGTGGTAAGATTTGTATTTCAGATGTGTGCCAATACCATACATGCTAGTCCAGCATTTTCCACTCCTTGTGCTGAACTATTGGGTTTCATTAGGAAACTCGTTAGGTTTGGGAGAGAAGCAGAGTTTCAGTGAGTTCTCCAGCTTTGCTATAACGTGGATGAGATGGATGTCTTTATATTTTGGGATTTTGAGTGTGTACGTCTGACACTTCCTTAGACCTCGCAGTGTGGGAGTTTCATGCACTGAGAACATCCCCTCTTGAGGGTATTGGTTTTAGTAGTTGGACACACTACATCCCTGGAAGTGCTCAAAAATTCAGAAGCTGAGTTTTATACATAGATTTTTTGTACCTTCTGCAGTCCTAGTTCTATATACTTATATGCTGGCTTTCTCTTCTGATTTCTTATTTCTGCTCGGATCCAATGGGAAATCTGATGTCATATAAATTTGTTCATGAGGTCAACATTTTAGATTTGGGAGAGGCACAGTCTGAAGAAAATACAGTTCATGGCGAGAAGAATAACAAAAGAAAACTCAAGACAGCTGCTCAAGTCATTGGTCTGGAAAACTTCTATAAGGGTATTGTTGCTTCTCAATATATATTTTATTGTATCCTTCTGATCTTAGTGGTGATGTTCTTGAAAGTAAATTTTCTGGGTTTTCTCAGAACACAAGTATCCCACAGAAGAAATGAAGTCAGAATTTGCACAGCATATAGGATTGACAGAAAAGCAAATATCTAGTTGGTTCTGCCACAGAAGATTGAAAGACAACAGATCATTGAAAGATGAAACTTATGCTAATGGACGACTAGATCGGTCTAGTGGTATCATTCAGGATAATGGGAGTGGATTGTGGCAAGATGCTTGTGGCAGCATGGAAGTGGGCGATTACAGGAACATTGATCCAAGGGAAGTTCAGAGTCAGAGACTTTATAGGCTTGATTTTCCTGCTGTTGAAATCACCCACAATCATGCAAGTCGATACATAGGGAATGCTAGTGGCATGGATGATACATCTTCAGAAAGTGGGTCATCATTACGACTTAAGTTTTCTCCTCAAGATGAGGATGCTTATGATATTGAAGCTTCCAGATGCCTGCCACAAAATGGAGTTACCATGCCCTTAGTTCCCAAGGGTGCAACTAGCATTGGACATAAGCCATCAGGATATCTGAAAGTGAAGGGTGAAATTGAAAATGCTGCTATTACTGCTGTTAAGAAACAATTGGGCAGACATTATAAAGAAGATGGCCCGCCACTTGGTGTTGAATTCCAGTCACTTCCTCCTGATGCATTTGCATCACCAAGTAGGAATTCAATTAATGGTATGTCCAGACACTTGTTTCTAAGCTATTTCTATGGAATTCATTTGCAATTGATAGAAAGTGGAATGAAATGCAAAATAATTCTTGTGATTAAATATTATTTTAGAAGTTCAGTGTCTCAATATTTTTAGAATTTAAAGTTTTGCGCTTATATGTTGTTAGTATGTGGATGGGAACATATCTATGTTCCATTCTTGGGCATTTGATAATTACAATAACCATCTACGTTTCCAGCTGATGAGAGGGGTGTTAAAACATGGTATTGTAACAGATCATCTGAAGAGATCATGGTTGCTTGGGTTGTGTTTTGCCCCCTTTCCTTGATTTCTAATATTTCTTTCTTGCACTTGCATAAAAAGTAAACTTTCACGTGTTTCTATCTCTGACTGAAGTTACAGAATTTGATTTTCTTTATGGATACTGTGAGACGGTGGGTTTGCTTTGGTTCTGGTGTGGATTATCATTTTGTTGTTCTGCTACTGCTTTTGTTGGGTGCTGAGCCATTGCTTTCCCTGCATCCTTGCCACATAGTTCTTCATATTTTAGTACAAATACTTTTATATTAATGTCTCTGTTATCACCATGAATCTTTGTTTCAAATAATTTTTATTTTAGTTTTTCCTTAGATTACCTTTCAACACTTTGGCAGGACCATTCTATGTTGGGGATCTTGGTCGGATCCATTCTCCTAATGTTCCTGAAGTACGAAGGCAATGCAGTCTCAGCACCTTAACTGTAAGTTTTTTTGCAATTTATTAATAGTTTTACAATTCTAGTGCTTGTCAAGCAGTTTAACTTCAATTCTGTGTGGCAACAACTCATTTGAAGGTGGATAAAGTGTGATGGGGTTAACTAATGAGAACTTCTACAATAAATAGCAATTTAAGACCTAAAATTCTTTAAATCAATTTAAGGTCAAAAGTCATTTAGAATGCCTTCCAAAATCTAGGTGATACCTATACCTGAGGTATTTATTATTTTTGGGAAGGATAGATTGATCTATATAGTTCATTTCCTGAATAAAGTTTCAAACGGATGCTGTGATTATATGATTGGCATCAGAGTGTTGTAGACCTAAAATTTTTGAGCTAGTTGCTTAGTTAGTGCAGAGATGATAGCAATCTAATTTATGTTTTAATTTATACATTTGCAGAGGAAGGAAGCACACAGTTCCTGGAAGACTTCTCAGGATTCAGATATGCAGGGGCCGAAGTGTCACCCCAACAATGCATCTGATTCTCATGAGATGAAATCTCACCACCAGCTAAAACAGAAATCTCCATCTTACAACTATTCTAATTCTAATCCTGGCGGGCATTCTCCCATGGATAGTTATGGTGATCTTGCTGGTGAAACTTCAGTTTATAGCAGCAAAGGGAATTACAAATTGAGGTTTAAGCATGACATGGAAGCAATAAGATCTGATTCTGTTTCTAATCATCATGGTTGTGATGGTAGGATAAATACCAGGGAACACATGGAGCATTGGTTGCATGACGATCATAGTAGCAGTCCTAAGATGGCCCGAAGAAATGAGATTGTGTCCAAGCCTTCAAAATCAGTGCTTGGATCCCGTAAATCACTTGATGCAGAAGAGAGATCACCATGTAGCAGGATAGCAAAGGTCTGATGTTGCTTCATGCATTGCTTCTCATGTAATTTGTTGCTGGTCACTTAAATTTTAAAAATATTTTACGCCAAATAAATGGATGCTAACATTGTGCAGGAAGATAAACTTCATGGAGAAACGAAGGGAGCCAAACACTTTCGAAATCCAGATAGAGCAAAGGTGCATCCATCAAATGGATCAAAAGTGAGTATATGTGGTCAACCAAACATTCTCTTACATAAGTGTATTATGTGATGTGTGTGTGTGTGCGCGCGCACGAGCGCATACACATTTTGATCTTGACATCTCTCGCGCTTTTGGGCTAACTATTGAAGGTTGCAAAACGGTTCAGAGTTGAGCTTCCTCAGCAAGAATACGTGTCAAAAGCATCATTTCCTGATGTGCTTGGAAGGTCGAAATCTACTAAAGGGTCTGCACAGTTTTTGCAGTCATTTTAGTACTCGTATTTCTTCTCCCCCTGCCACCCCGGCCCATCCTTTTTGCATTTTTCTTTATCCATTTGGATTCATTTTCTAAATGGCATTATGTTTTCTGTGCTGCAAATGCAGATCTTCCATTGAAAGGCTATCTAGTTTCACTGAAGATGAAAGTGCAGAGACTAGTTTCCTCTGGGGGTCGAGAATTCTAAAGACGATGAATGATGGCGAAGTATAATGAATTTCAAAGATTACTTCTTAGACAAGCACTCGGTGCCAATATGGCCATAAAAAAATGCCACGTGGTTGTACATTATGAAGAGAACGTGCATGATAGACTAACCCGGAAACCCCTCAATTTGACCGCTGCTATTTGAGGCATCAACGAAACACATATCGCCGACAAAGTGATCATCTGTGTATACTTGTACATTTTTCAGCTCTGTGATTTAAGACGCTTTCTTCGCTTGGGGTGGGGTAGGGGGGGAGAGGTACTGTATTGAATTTTAGTTGTAAATTTCATTACCCCAGTTCCCTTCGAGCGGAAATGAATTGCATCGGATCATGACAGCATGATACATCAAGCATGCCATGGTTTGTTTTGTAAAGGAAATGGTCAGCACAGGTTGTATTGAGCTGTTCTTGGTAGTTGATGGAAGTTGCCTTGTGCACGTTTGGGTTGATTTTCTTTCATCCTTCGAGAAAAATTGGCTTCACTATTTCTGTTTGACGAATTTGTGGCCCTTGACGGTCAACAATTTTCAGTTGCTTACACATCACGACCCTACGTAATTGTACTTCCACATCGATTCTTCGTTGAGCACGTAGTGGGTTTGAAAGTTTGGTCCCCTCGGCTCGTGAACTGTAGTCGTACAACGTATCTGCCCAAAGGACGAGTCCTCTTCTGTTCTGGCCACTTTACAATGCAGAGAGAATGAAACTTATGGCTGCAATCCATGACTGTGGCCTCCTCTCCTCTGTCCATCTCTTCTTGACAAACCCCCACAAGCCTCTCCATCTTCATCACTCACAACACCCCTTGTGTCAGCATCCACTGGATCAATGGTTCTCGTCAGGATTCTTGCGAGTTGAACCATAATCTGGAGCTGCGTCTCCGCCAGAACGGCCTCAAAATCGCGGTTGCTTTCTCTCGCCCAGGACCGAGCCAACTCGTACTTTCTTGTTTCCAGTTTCCCGAGTCGTTTCCTATCCGGGTCCATTTTTCTTTTGCAAGTTACGGGGGTCGTAAGAAGAAGAAGAATCATGTGAAGCGGAAGAAGAACCACCCTAGTTGCTCATTCTGGGAAGCATGTCAGCTTCTGCCTCTGCAATTTCGAGTTTGTCCATTACTGAAAGATCCATGATCATTAAAAGCTTTCAAGCCAATTCAATTTCTTGGAACGAAGAAGATACACCAGAGAAGTAAAAGAAGCAATCATACGCCGAGTTGTTCTTATAAAAGAGACTTGTTTCCTAAATGACGGAGAATGACATTAAATTGCTAACATGTGTTTACCATATTTGCTATTTCTGATCTTATATATTATATACACTTATTTCATAATTTTTATTATTTATTTTAAAACAACGCCATTTTATTATATAATATAAAATTACAAGTTAATTATGTTGAAAAGAAAAAAATTAAATAATTTTGTTTATAATAATGTATAAAAAATAGAAAATTCCGGGAAATTTCCTTTATTGGGATTTGCAAACATTGTTTATTGCAAAGGTCGGTGTAGGTCCAAACGCTTCGCTCTGTGAAGGGTCAAGTTTGTCACGTAATAATATTATTATTCAGTTCCCGCGGGGATGCTCCGGTAGGTTTGATTCCTTTGTGGCTGGCAGGATTGACTGAATGAAAAAGTGGGGCCCAGTTTTGACTTTCATTTTCCTCGGGACGGATGTTGTCGCAGCTGTACCTTCGTTACAAAACAGTCCAGCGAAATTTGTGGTTTCGAATTCCAAAGGTCTTTGATCGGATGAACACAAATTCGTCGATGAGGATACCAGAATTATTTTATTTTTATATTATATATATATATATATATATATATATATATATATATAGATAATGTTTTATATTATCAAAATGTAAAATCATTTTGTATTCACCTGACCCTACCAAAAGTTTCTCTGCGTGGGAATATCAAAACAAAGAACAGGCGACCCGTCATTTGATCGGACCGATGACCCAGAACATGGCATAAAAATAAAAAAAAAAAGGTGACCAAAGCCCAAACCTTTTTGCTTGAAGCCCACTAAGACCCAGAACATGGCCTCAAATTTCACAAAACGAAAAAAATACCATTGTAAGACAGCAAATTTTACAAATATAAACAGTACCCAAAATAAAAATTTCCCTCTTATTTATTATTAATTATATATATTTTGGTACTCAATAGGGGTGGATTTGAAGGATTAAGGGGAAAAGAAAAAAAAGAAAAACAGTTTACACCCCCACTTGCGAACGAAAGGCATCTCTTTGCTTTGCGTAGGCACGCAAAAGTGCCCCAAAATGCAGGGACGGCCGTGGAATTTTTTTGCCACAAAGTGTCACGTCTTTGTCCGGTGCTCCCCCCCCCCCCCCATAAGCCATGATTAGTTATAGACTCGACTTTCTAGTTCCTCTCACAGATAAATTAAAATACGTGCACGCCATGCAGCTCAACATTCACACCCCCTTGCCCCTTGTTGTATGTTAACAGGAAGAAAAATTAACCTGCCAACCCGCCCGACCCGTCTGCAGAACCGTAGAGTTTTGGGCATGAAATTGTTTGGTGGTCTCAGACAATTAGGCTGTGATATTTGGATTGAATTTGGAATTTTTCTTTCTTTTGACCCCACTCTCCGAGAAAAGAAAAAGTCCCAACTCACCTCAATTCAACACCTTTTTTTTTTTTTTTTTGGTATCAGATGAATTGTATTTAACATTAGATTCAAGCCTATGGCTATGGCTATGGCTAACTTTGAAGTTGGACCAAGCTAGTAGCTAAGCAAGATGAGTGGAATATCCGGTATTGCATTGTTAAAGATATTAATTTACCTATACATATTAGGTCTTGCCAGTGGAGATTTGACATGGGAAATCCCTTGCCATACTCAAAGAAACAGTTGCTTTTAAACTTTGCGTGGAAGGGCTAGGGCTATTTGACATTGACACATCATGCTTTATGAAATTTGGTCGAGTTGGGACTCTAATAAATGAAGGGGTGGTGGGCTTCCGCCTGGTCTTTTGAGTTTCATGTGGTGGTGTCGTTGTTGGGCCCGCCCTTGATGATGAGCACATCTTGTCACTTTGAGGAGGTATGCAACACTATGGATGGAATATCCGGAACCCACGCCCCACGCCCCACGCCCCCGGGGGAAAAAAGATAATTACATACATAAAATGAGGTGTGTGATTCAATACACAATTACAATTAATAATAATGGAGATAGATAATAAATATAGGAGTAATCGTTATAGCAATGACTTTCTAAATCGTGTTCGTTCCATATCAATATATTTCGTATTGACGATGTAAGGAAGTCCATAGCCAACATTATTAGATAGAGCGAGATTGCATGCAAATTTTAAGGTAAACAAAATGATGATGAGATTTGTTAATTGGCTTTGTTCACAATTTTTCTTTGAAAAAGCAAAGCAAAGGGAAAGGGAAAGAAAAAAAAACAAATAAATAAAAAATAAAAGAATAATAAGAGAGAGAGAGAGAGAGAGAGAGCGGGGGGGGGGGGGGGGGGGGACCTGGGGTTTCTCTCCGACTTGTAGCTATCGCAACTTTAGCTAAAAGTGCACCAAAAAATGGGGGTTGGTCTGAATCAACATGGGCTGGAAAGACACAGTGCCTCTTGGTTAGGGGCATTATGGGCTTATGAGAATTCCGATTCGCTTTTGCACATGCTCTGTTGCCCTCCCCCCACCATCCAAAAATATATAATTTGCAATAATAGAAAAAAAAAATCACACACACACACACACACACACACGCGTAAATTAAGATTTATAATTTTAAAAAAGTAATTTTATATCTCTTAACTCCCATAAATTCATCATCATATTTTTAAAAATATAAATATAAAATTTTAGTATTTAAAATATATTTTAAAGAATGAAAATGCAATATTTTATTGTTATAAACTGTAATATGTGCTATTATTTTATTAATTATTTGTAATGAATTTAATAAAAAAATGGTGTCGCGAACTATTTGTTTTTAGAGTAAACGCGTCCAACTTTTCATTTACTTATTCCATCGAAGATTTGGAATCCGCACCAATCCAAAAAAGAAAAAAACAAAAACACACCGAGAATAGTGGGGAGAAAAAAAAAAACAGACAGATAGAGAGAGAGAGAGAGAGAGAGAGAGAGAGAGGTTAGCTTGACTAGTTTGAGTTAAGGAAAAAGATAAAGAGAAAAGGCCGCAGAACAACTTTGAAAAAAAAAATTCAAATAAATTAAAGCATTACAATTACAAAACTAACTGTACTAATAATAATAATAATAAAAAAATTTAAATTTAATTATTATTATTATTATTATAGGATGCATAAATATGAGGGAAAATTTGGGCTAGATGTAATAAAGTTGTTTTATTTTTATTTTTTATACTTAACGTTTCCTGTAATCCCCTTTTTACTTTAATATTTTATATTCTCTCTATCTTTGGTCAATTTCGCTGCTCTCTCTCTCTCTCTCTCTCTCTACCTGCATTTTCAATAGCATCTCTCTCTCTCTCTCTCTCTCTCAGTCAGTGGACATGAACTCGTAATCGGATCATGATACTTTCCTAGATTTTCCATCACTTTCTCGCGATTTTCCTTCTGTTTCTCGAATTTTCCCACCTCCAAGATCACTGGACTCGAGCTTTACTTTTTGGTTTGTCATTAATTCTTGATCGATTCCTTGCCTTTTGGTGCTGCACTTGGCTCGAACTCAGAGGCCGTTTTCTCCGATGGCGCAGAAATCCAAGGGGCAGGACTGTGGACGGAGCGGGGGAGTTGGAGTTGGAAGTGAGTGAGTTGATTATGATGGCGGAGCTCGGCGTTCCCCGAGATTCGGCGGCACTGCTGCTTGGGAGTGTGGTTTTGTTAGGGTTTGAAGTGGCGAAAGTGGATGCAAGTGTTTGGTTCTCTTGTGAAAATTTGGAAATGGGTGGCTTCAAGTCCAATATTATAATTGCCACTGTATAGATTTCTTCTTCTTCTTCTTCTTCTTCTTCTTCTTGTTTTTTTTTGGGGGGGGGGGGGTTGGGTTGTGTTTTTGGTAGTTAATAATTGGGAGGTGAGTTTTTGTGGGTAAATGTCAAAGACTGATCGAATGGCCTCGAATCTTATTAAAAATGGCGGCTCCGTAGAAAGAGACATCGAGCAGGTACTCATTTTTCGTTTTTGTCTTATTTCTCTCGTTTTTTTTTTCCCTCCTTCAAGTTTTGGTCTTTTCTTTTTGTTGGCCGATTTGAATGCAGTTGGGGCAGCTGTGCCTTTGATTGATTGAATAATAGGGAGAGGGTTAACCTTTCTGCTGTTTTAAAGTTTTCTGCCAAAGAACTTTGAGATCATTGTTGAATGGGGTTGTCTATGCCGTCATGGTTTTAAGGTTTTTGGATTTTATATACGTTTGTGGTTTGAAATTATGTTCTTCTAAATGACTTGGAGGAGCAACTTAAAATGCAATGTCTTAATACCCGTGTCAGATTATCTGTACCATTAGGGTTGTTCTTTATGCATAGATTTTGAAAATGTTACCATATTGTTTATGTATCTTGGCTTGTTTGAATATGTAATGACAATGGAAGAAGAGGTCAAAGAAGCCTGCTATTTGTTGGTTGAGCTGGAAATGAGAAGAACACAGGTGCTATAATCAGGAATGGAGAAATACTGATAGATTCCTGAAATCCGAGTACATGCAGATGTTTAGCTTGGGGCTTGGTGGTGGTTTAGTGAAACAAAGAATATCAACTCTTTTCAACTGCATTTTTGCTTCTTCAGAACAGAACTTCTCTAATGTGGACATACTTTGTTTTCACTGAATTATCTTCAGAGCCTGATTTGAGTGTATTGGTGGTGCTATCGCTTGTGCTTTTTTTTTTTTTTTGAATCACTAGTGAGACAACTGAATGCAATCTCTCTCTATAAGTTATTGTGCTGGGCATTGTTTTGAGATCTGGTCTGTGTCATACTCTTTCTTTGTCTTTCTTGCTTTACCATTATACAGATATGAGGAACATATATTCCAAATTATTTGCATCCACAAAAAATTTGCCAAATATCCTTAAGTTTGGTTCTTCAATGATATGTACAACAGGCCATCACTGCATTGAAGAAAGGGGCATGCTTGGTTAAGTATGGAAGAAGAGGGAAGCCCAAGTTTTGTCACATCCGTCTTTCCAATGTAAGCTTTCTCCAACTTTTGCTGACTGGAGAATGTGGAACTTTATTGTTTTTTGCATTTTTATTTGATGAGTTAATGTACATTCTGTTATTCTTTTGTTCATTCAATGCCATTCCTTCCCCATTTTAGTCTGAAAATTAGGCAAACAAGTACCAAAAAAGAAATTGTTACTTACAAAAGGTGTGTTATGAGATAAAAAATTGTGTGATCTTTAACTTTTTTATTGCCCTTTTTTGTCACACAGGTTATTGCTGAACTAGATCCTTCCAACTATAAGTTCTAAATTGTTGGATTTGTTACTGCTTTCAGGATGAATCTGTTTTGATATGGATCTCAGGCAAAGAGGAGAAACATCTTAGACTAAGCCACGTATCTAGAATCATATCTGGGCAACGCACTGTAAGCATATTTGCTATGAAATTATTATTTTCTAGCATGCTCTAGGTTGTCATGTAATCATGACAGCCACTCACCATTTGGTAGTGGTTTATGTCTTTTGTAATGTTCTACTAGTACAATGGTTCCAAATATCATGTACTTTGTGACAAGCATATTTAGAGACTTCTTTCAACAACCAAGTATTAATTGTTGCTTGCCTGCTTTGCAGCCAATTTTTCAAAGGTATCCACGACCTGAAAAGGAGTACCAGTCATTTTCTCTAATATACAATGACAGATCACTTGATTTGGTAAGAATCTCCTCTGGGGGGCTAGAACCCCTTCCCTGAATGAAAGATGCCTACTCAATTACATGGACATTTATTCGTTTGTTTATTGCCACGATTTTCCTAACATACTTCTTTTTCCCACATTCTACGTGAAGTTTATCTGATCTGATGCTGATCTACATTTACCAGATCTGTAAGGATAAAGATGAAGCTGAGGTATGGTTTAGTGGTTTAAAAGCATTAATTTCACGTAGTCATCATCGAACATGGAGAACAGAATCAAGGAGTGATGGAGTTCCATCTGAAGCAAACAGTCCTAGAACATACACCCGTAGGAGCTCTCCTTTAAATTCCCCATTTGGTAGTAATGACAGTTTGCAGAAGGTATGTATCTTGAATTTATGCTCCCTCTCCTCTCCCTCCTGAATGACCTCAATGGGTTATTGACTGTTAGTTACTTGGATTATCTTTGTCGTCAATTCAGGATGGGGATCATCTTCGTATCCATAGTCCATATGAAAGTCCCCCAAAGAATGGTGTAGATAAGGCATTTTCAGATGTAATACTGTACACAGTTCCTCCCAAGGGATTTTCCCTTCAGACTCTGCCAGTGGCTCTATTTCTTTGTCATCAGGAGGTTCTGATAGTGTGAAGGGTCATATGAAAGCAATGGGGATGGATGCCTTTAGAGTTAGCCTATCAAGTGCTGTTAGCTTATCAAGCCAAGGATCTGGACATGATGATGGTGATGCCTTGGGGGATGTTTTCATCTGGGGTGAAGGAACAGGGGATGCTGTGTTGGGTGGTGGTATGCATAGAGTTGGAAATGTTTTGGGCATAAAAATGGATTCTTTATTGCCTAAAGCCTTGGATTCTGCAGTGGTACTTGATGTCCAGTATATTGCCTGTGGTGGACGACATGCAGCCTTGGTAACTAAGCAAGGAGAGATTTTCTCTTGGGGAGAGGAGTCAGGAGGCAGGCTTGGGCATGGTGTAGACTCTGATGTTTTGCATCCAAAACTTATTGATGCGCTTAGTACTACAAACATTGAGTTTGTAGCGTGTGGTGAGTTCCATACATGTGCTGTAACACTTTCTGGTGATCTGTATACGTGGGGAGATGGCACATACAATTACGGACTTCTTGGACATGGAAATGACATAAGTCATTGGGTCCCAAAAAGAGTAAATGGGCCTTTAGAAGGCATACATGTCTCATACATCTCCTGTGGACCCTGGCATACAGCAGTTGTAAGCTCTGCTGGGCAACTGTTTACTTTTGGTGATGGGACATTTGGTGTTCTGGGCCATGGGGACCGGAAAAGTGTTTCAGTGCCAAGGGAAGTGGAGTCCCTTAAGGGCCTGCGCACTGTGCGAGCAGCCTGTGGTGTTTGGCACACTGCTGCTGTTGTAGAAGTCATGGCTGGAAATTCAAATTCCAGCAACTGTTCTTCAGGGAAGCTTTTTACTTGGGGAGATGGAGATAAATCTCGACTTGGGCATGGTGATAAGGAGCCAAGACTGGTTCCAACATGTGTGGCTGCTCTTGTTGAACCCACCTTCTGCCAAGTTGCCTGTGGACATAGTCTGACAGTGGCTCTTGCAACCTCAGGCCATGTATACACAATGGGCAGTCCAGTTTATGGCCAGTTAGGAAATCCCCAAGCTGATGGAAAGCTCCCCACTCGTGTTGAAGGGAAGCTGTCCAAGAGTTTCGTTGATGAGATTGCATGCGGTGCATACCATGTTGCAGTTTTAACGTCCAAAACGGAAGTTTATACTTGGGGAAAGGGAGCAAATGGACGATTGGGTCATGGGGATATTGATGACAGGAATTCCCCAACAGCAGTAGAGGTGCTGAAAGACAAGCAAGTAAAAAGTATTGCTTGTGGTACCAATTTCACTGCAGCCATTTGTCTTCACAAGTGGGTCTCAGGCGTTGATCAATCCGTGTGTTCTGGTTGCCGCCTACCATTTAATTTTAAGAGAAAACGACACAACTGTTATAATTGTGGACTTGTGTTTTGTCATTCATGCAGCAGTAAGAAGTCTCTTAAGGCTTCCATGGCACCAAATCCCAACAAACCATATCGTGTTTGTGATAATTGTTTTAACAAACTGAGGAAAGCCATGGAAACTGATGCTTCATCTCAGTCTTCTATAAGTAGGAGAGGTAGCATCAATTATGGGCCTAGTGAAAATGTCCAAAAAGATGAAAAGTTGGACTCCAGATCTTGCGCACAACTGGCCAGATTGTCGTCAATGGAATCCTTGAAGCAAGCTGAAAGCCGATCCAAGAGAAACAAGAAACTAGAGTTCAATAGCAGCCGTGTTTCACCTGTTCCAAATGGGAGCTCACAGTGGGGAGCACTTAATATATCTAAATCCTTTAATCCCATGTTTGGTTCATCTAAGAAGTTTTTCTCGGCTTCTGTTCCTGGATCAAGAATTGTTTCCCGAGCAACATCTCCCATATCAAGGCGACCTAGCCCGCCCCGATCAACAACACCAACCCCCACCCTTTCTGGACTTACCTCTCCAAAAATTTATGTTGATGATACTAAAAGGACTAGTGAGAGCCTTAGTCAAGAGGTTATCAAATTAAGAGCACAGGTAACTACACTTTCTTTTTATCTATGGTCTACCTATTTATTAGAATAGTAAATCACATGATTTTCTTCTCTTTTCCCATGCCAATTTTGATGATTCAATGTTGAAGGGTGTCAATGAGAGATGGAAAGAACAAATTACTGCCTCTTAATTTCAATTTGATCTGTAAACTAATTGTTAAGACATTAACAAAACTGAGCTATGGTCTGAAAACTGAAAGGTGCATCTTGTCATATATTGATGTACATCAGCAATTGATCCATATGTATAGTACAGCGATGATTTTGAACTCCTTTTTTTATTAACTTCTTATTTTTTTTTATTAATCAAATATGGCCCCACTTCATCTAACTGCATTCCACATTTATATTGTATCTGACAAGCAAACAGGAGGCCAAATCCCTTAAGGCAAAGGACGTGCAAATTGCATTTCTTTTTCATTGTCAGACACTGCAAATTTCAGCATCTATAGTAAGGAGGATTGTTCACAATTCTCTGCTCTTGTAACTTTGGATTAATTTTTTCATATGTGAAGCCATTGAACTGAATTGTGTTGTTTAGATTTAGGCTTCAATTTCTGAACAATACAGAGATGTGGTTGCACTGTTCATTTGCTTTATTGTCTCGTTAGGGTGTACCTTACAAATCTTCGTTCTTCAGGTGGAAAATCTAACTCGCAAGGCCCAGCTTCAAGAGGTTGAGCTGGAGAACAACTAAACAGCTGAAGGACGCAATAGCAATTGCGGAAGAAGAGACTGGCAAATGCAAAGCAGCAAAAGAAGTGATAAAGTCGCTTACTGCCCAAGTAAGAATTCCATTATGTTTGTGATGCGATATTTAGTAGGTGCTTTGATGGAAATAGATAAGAAACTATGAAACCACATGCCCCTTCTTTATTTCCCTGGATGCATCTAATTGCTATAGCTTAATCACTGAGACTATACACTTGATCATTCAACTCTGCCATAGTCACCTGGTGAATATGCCAGTTGCAGCTTCACATGGTTCGTTGTATTTGGAAATTGTATGGGCTTGACTTTGCATAATCTATTCCAAAATTGAAGTGACTGTTTCTTCATATTTTTCCTTCTTTGCTTGACCTCGCCATGCAGTTTCAAGTCACTTTTGCCTTTATGGTGCTTTGTTCAGTTGCTAAAGAATTGTGTTTTCATATGCTTAATAGCTAAAAGACATGGCTGAGAGGCTACCTGTTGGAGCTGCCCGGAACATTGAAACACGCTCATTTACTTCCATTGGTTCCAGTCCTGCTCCCAACGACATTTCTAACGTTGTTCTTGATCGTTTGAATGGTCAAATAGCATGCCAAGAACAAGATATGAATGGATTGAATAGCCAGTTGCTTTCAAGTGGTTCCCGCACTATGAGTAACCGCAGTTCCAATCACAAACAGAGTCATTTGGAAGCAATGTCTAGAAATGGAAACAGAAACAAAGACAGTGAATCACGCCATGAACCTGAATGGGTTGAGCAAGATGAGCCTGGTGTGTATATAACACTTACCTCTCTATCTGGAGGTGGGAAAGATCTTAAGCGAGTACGCTTCAGGTGCGCTGTTTAACTGGGAATCAAGATTGTACTATTGGTGTTAGAATAACCCATACATATCTAATATTATGTTGCCCTTTTAGCTGCATTAAGTTGGCCGTTGAATGTCACATTTAACTTGTTGGAGCCTGTGCACTCTCAGAATTGGGTTTAATTGGACATAATAATGACGGAACTTTAAAGTGAGCTCTGTGTCACGACTAAGTGCCGCACGGGTTAGCACGTCCGAAGCACGTCCAAGCCTAACTCCGTGACATCTGTCTTCCACATTTTACAAGTCTATGCAATGGATTATCCTTTATTACTTAATAGATAGAATTTTTAATTCAGTGAATTGAGTCATGGAAATTTGAGAAAAAGAGACTTGCTTAGGAACACAAATTTGTTATATGAATATTAACTATATCTGAGTGTCAATCTTGGTCTTTTATCCTTATCAATTGAGGTACGCGATGTTACATCCAAGCAATTTCTATCTTTTCTGTCGAGCCATTGCGCTGCATGGGATCATGGCATGTGTTTTGTCTGCCCTATTTGTTTACCAATCAAAGGATAATACTACTCTGTAAGTAAGCCTCTCAGTTATTGTTAAAGTGATTGCTTTGTTTGAAATTTCTGTTGGATTCCTTAATGCAGTAGAAAGAAGTTCAGTGAGAAACAAGCAGAGCAGTGGTGGGCAGAGAATAGGGCAAGAGTATATGAACAATACAATGTCCGCATGGTTGATAAATCAAGTGTTGGTGTTGGAAGTGAAGATTTTGCTCATTAGCCAATAGAAAAATATCTGTAGATGAAGTGTTATTTCAAGTTTGCAGCTCTACGGCACTGACAGGGATATCTTCATCTGTCTTCACCAATTAGATTTGGCTTGAATTCTTCCTTTAGTGATCTTTGAGAAGCAAGTTGGTGTAAGTGGAGAGAGAACCGCGGGGGTTTGATTGTGGGGGCTTTTCTCCTTTTTTTTTTTTTTATGCTTTACAATTTTTTCCCTATTTGTGCATCTTGTGGGGAGTCGACGGTTGAAATGTAAATCCTTGGTTGTAGGTTGCTTGGCTTTTGTTGAGAAAGCCGCTGCCATGTATATTCATAAGCAAATGCAGTTGCATATATTCTTTTCCTACAAAATTATAAGTTCAGTTCAGGCTTGTCAAAAGCATCTGCCATGTACATTCATGGTAGGATACTCGGGTCCGAATCTCTCTGCTTAAAACATTGTACAAGAACCATAGCCTCCTGTCCCTGTTATTGTTCCTCATTCTTTGATGTGGCCTGACCCGGAAAGTCTTCGAGAACCACGCATAATTCCTTGTAACCATGAAATGGCTGATCATCAAACCAACCAAGGTCCCACTGGCATAACCAGCCATGACTGGGTTACATCAACGTACAAATGTGGAATAGCCATTGTCTTCATTTTCTACAAAACTAGAAATTGGTGGCGCCAAAGATTCATATTTTCTCGACAAGGGATTACAAGCCGGGGTTTCCCTCATACGAACTGTTCTGAAACGTTTATACAGGTTCCCCCGAGGTATGGTTCCCGTCAGGTTGTTTCCAGACACATAAATGACAGCGAGGAAGTTCAGTTGTTTTAATTGCTGAGGAATTTCCCCTGAAAGATTGTTTCTTGAGAGATCCAATGACTCGAGCTCTGTAATGTTCCACAAGGATGATGGGATGTTGCCACTGAGAATGTTGCGGGAAAGATTCAGCAGATTAACCACAGATAGGCCTACGATCGATTCAGGTATTTCTCCTTCAAACTTGTTGCTCGAGAGATCAATGGCAACAAAGAATCCAAAGAGGTGGGAATACTCTCGCTCAATGCCTTTATTTGTTATCAATATTGATTGCTTAAAACAAGTGTACAAGAGTGCATCTCGATTTAACCCAGATCCAACAATTGAGAACACTGTTTGCATATATTTCAAACGACTAGAGTCCACTACTTCCATTTCCTTAAAACTGAGAAGATATTCTGTTGGAATCTGACCTGCAAAACTGTTCTGAGAGGTCGATGATTCGCAGCTTTGCGAACTGATCAGAATTTGTTTGATGAGTTTCTAGTGCGCCATGAAACTGATTAGACCGTAGAATGAGGACTCTTAGCTCTTGAAGTCCTCCTAACCAGCCAGGGAATGCATCATTGATGTTTTTTTTCCTAGATCTAAGAACTCTTAACTGGTCACAATTGGCCAGTGATCTCGGTACTCGCCCACTTAACTGATTGCTGCTGAGTGCAAGCACCTGTAAATTACAGTCAATTGGGGCTTCTAAAGGAATCATACTGTGGAAATTGTTGCCTCCTAGATGAAGTAGTTCAAGAGAAGAACTTAAGTTGCTGAGACATTGAGGAATCATGCCCCTCAAATTGTTTTGAGAGAAGTCCAGGCCTGTAGGAGAATTCAGACTGCAAAAGGGTGATGAACTTTCCCCGATAAAATTGTTCCTAGACACACCGTAGGCCCTGATGGTTGTTGGTGGTACTGGAAGTGGCCCTTGCAGCAAGTTAGAACCTAGGTTCAAACTAGTCAGTTGAACCCATGCAGTCCAACTGGAGCAGTGCTGAAAACCTGTGGGAAAGTTGCCAGAAAGATCCAAAACCTGTAAGTTTCCTCACCAATGCTACATATCCATCTGGGTATCAGGGCCTGGATGTTGTTCGAGGATAAGTCTAGGAACACTTGCTTGTCTTGACCGTGCAGGAAATCTGAGAGGATCTGTAAATTGCATGATCCAAGTCCTAAAATAATGAACTTATGAATACTACTGGCATTAGTGTTTTCTTTCGCACCGACTGATAGCTTATTGCCTGACAAATGTAGGTTGGTCAAGTTCTGGATCTTCAAAAATGTACCCAACTCTACGACACCACTCAAGTTATTGTTATCAAGAGAAAGACAATCAAGGCTTTCGAGTTGGGACATTAAAGCTGGAATTGGCCCTTGTAAGTTGTTATTGGAAAAATCCAAAACAGTTAACTGGGTCAGATTAAGGATTGAAGATGGAATCAGCCCTTGCAATTGATTGGAGTCAAATTGCAATCAAGAAAGTTGAATCTAACTTTGAAAGCCAAGATGGAATATGACTAGTAACTTGAAGTTGGAATAAGTCAGAGTACGAAGTTTGGTTAGATTCGCAATATAAGAAGGAATCTTGCTGTTTAAGTTAAAGCCAAAGAACCCCAAAAGAACAAGTGTGGTTTGTTTACCAAGCCAGGCTAAGGAAGAGACATTTGGAACCTCAAAAGGGTTTCCATAAAGGCCCGAGCGAACAAGTTGTGTAAGATTTCTGAATGAAGCTGGAATTCTCCAAAGAACCCACTCTGCAAAGTATCAAAGACTTGCAAGGAATGGAGGTTTCCAATTGAGGTTGGTAGCTCTCCTTTGAAACTCGGCAGTGCAAGATCTATTTTCACAAGTGGACTACTGGAATTGAATTCAGGCAAATGGCCGCCGAGATTCCCATTCTCTGACAAGTCAATGACCTGTAAGTTTGGCATTTGAAAAACAATTGGAGGAAATGTACCATACAAAGTGCAGTCCCTTAAAATGAGTGATTTTAAAGGGGATAAGTTGGCTAGGAAATTTGGCACAGTGGTGCCATGTATACACTAGGGAGATGAAAAACTTCTAGGGTGGTTAGATTCTGAACTAGTGGTCTAAAATCAGTCATGGACAATTGGGGGGGGGGGGGGGGGGGGGGGGGGGGGGGGCATCGTTAGTTCGTTGCTAGATAGATAAAGGAAAGGAAAGTAGCTTTGATAATTGAGAAAGTTGAGGTGGGATTAGACCAGAAAAGACAGAGGAAGAAAGATTTAGATAAACTAGCCTGGAAATTTCTCCTAACCTCGGTGGTATTTGTGAGCCATTAAAATGATTGTTAGCAAGGTTAAGCCTACGGAGGAGAACGAGTTCAAAGTGGCTACTACTGGAGTTGATGGATCCATAGAGGCAGCTGCTACCGGGATCAAGGCCTACCACATGACCGGTGTTGTTGTCACATTCGATGCGATCCCAGGTGCAGCAGTTGCTGCCTTCACCTTGGAGCTTCCACGAGTCAAATTTTGTGCACCCCAAAGGAGAGATGGAGGCAGGGCTGCTGATTATGAAGACTTGCTTGAGTTGCAGGAGGGGAGAGGGCTCATGATCGTGGCAGAATGAGCGACCCAACGAAGAGGCGGCTGGAGTGACTGAAATATGTCAAGAAATGAGCAGAAGAGCAGGCATAAGGGAATGAACTTGGAAATGGCGAGGAGAAAGGGCGACTTCATGCTGCTTGAGCTGATCTCTGTGAATTTCATAGGGTCATCTGTGAATTTCAGGTCGACAATTTTAATTCATCAAAAAACGAAAAGTTGACAAATTTTCAGGCCCCATCTTTATCAAAGTTATATAACGGGCACTTAGAATGTGTAGTATATATTGCTACGTGATTTCTGCTTCCAAGTCAATTAAGTCACGCTCTCCATGATTCATTTTCGATCGTATGAAATTCTTTCACCGAAAAACAAAAAAAAAGTTATATAGGTACGATGAATGAACTGCACATTATATTATTGTAATTTTAATTTTTCAATGCATAATTGTAAGGACTACAAATGATTCATAAGTAATATTCTCGCGATTTTTACGAGTAAAAGTTGGGTAAGTTGGTGCAATGAAACTTTTGTCCCACCGTCAGTCTACCATGGCTTTTTTTCATTGTCGTCGATTGAAAAGACTCCTGCTTCGTCCTCCAAGTCGAGTCAAGGGTGCGATTCAGGGCCCTCTCAGCATTGGTAATGCCGGTGGATGGGCATCTTTGAAAGGCTTATGGGACTACATATTAATAGTATATTTTTTATTTTTATTTTTATAAATTTCAAGTCAATTTTCAAATTAAAATGTAAAATTTAAAAAATAAAAAATAAAAATTTTTACCCATTTAGTTAAAAGACTCTGTTTTCTTTTTCTTTTTCTTCTCGCTGAGAAGTTACAAGCAATCAAAAAAAAAAGGGCCCACAAACTCGGCCCTAGAGAAACAAGCCTGACGATTCTCCTACATCCGGAGCCCACCAATCGTCACCATCGACCGCTGATTTATGGGTTGGGGAAGTCCCCAAACGCCGAAACAAATTCCGAACAAATATTTGGTTCTATATTTAAATAAATAAATAAATATATATATATATATACACCCACAATCATGATAGTTAATTACTAATTTCGGTCTCATTTTAATTCAAAAAATAATTTTAATTATACTTATTATATGACTGCATTACATGACTGCATTACTCTCATATTAAAAAATACATTCAATTATAAATTTAATTAAGATATATTAAAAATATATAATAATAACAGTATCTTTGTAAGAAAATTTTTTATTAACTTCGTAAAAAATACAATGCATTAATTCAAATTATACAACTGCTTTCTTTCTTTTTTTTTAAATATATATTATACATATTTTTTTTCACCCTTTATTTTTTCCTAAACTACTAAAAAGGAGAGCAGCAGGAAAGTCTGTCTTCAGAGAATACCAATTCAATTTCAGCGCCTCCTGCTGCTCACCCTTTTTTGTGGTCTGACCCTATTAGTCTTCAAGAACCATTCCCATCTCCTCGTAACTACGACGTGCCCGATCGCCAACCCAACAAGGAGTCCACCAGCATATCCAATCACAACTGGTTTCCATCCAAACTGAAATGCAGAACCACCCATGTCTTCATTTTCTTCAAAGCTTGACGTAGTTGGTGGCGTCAAAGCCTCGGAATTTCCACATTTTCTCGGAAAAGGGTTCCCACACAAGCCCGAGTTTCCCTCGTACGAGCTTTTTTTGAAACGTGTCAAACTGATTCCCTTGCGGTATAGGCCCCGTCAGATTGTTTTCAGACACGTTGAAGACAGCAAGGAAGTTCAGTTGCGGTAGTTGCTGAGGAATCTCCCCTGACAGTTTGTTTCGCGAAAGATCTAATGACTCCAGCTCTTTAAGATTCCTCAAGGATGAAGGGATGCTTCCATTGAGAATGTTGTTGGAAACATGGAGATAATGTTTTCAACGTAAGCATATGTAACTCCGTTACATTCTCTTTCATGGAATCGTACTCGTCGTGGTGGACATCAAATTTTTTGTCAGGTAAACTCTAATATCACTTATGTTAACTTTTTCTAAAAATAACCTGGTGTACAGCGCTCTAGAATCCCCTTCTCCGAGTCCGTCACAATTGGCTACCTTCATTGCCTTCCAATTAAGGATATATGGCGTTGGCAACTCACCTGAAAGATTGTTCCGGGAGAGATCAACGATGCGCAACAAAGGGAATTGATCGAAATTTGCTTCCTGATTTCCCAATTCACCGTAGAATCTATTTGATCGTAAAATAAGGACTTTCAGCTCTTGAAGTGCTGCCAACCAAGTAGGGAAAGTGTCACTGATTTGGTTGTTTCCCAAGTCTAAGAACTCCAACCCTGCACAATTGACCAATGACTTGGGTACTAGCCCCTCCAACTGGTTGCGGCCAAGGATAAGAACCCTTAGGTTGCAGTCATCTAAATGCATCGGAGGAATGCTGCCTTGAAAATTGTTGTTACCCAGATGAAGTAGTTCAAGTGAAGCGCTTAAATTCCCAAACATGGAGGAATCGTGCCGCACAAATTTTTGTGAGACAAATCAAGGTTCTGGACAGATTTCATGCTACAAAAGAAACGTGGAATGCTGCCTGAAAATTTGTTATCAGAGACAATGTATTCTGTGATTGTTGGTGGTGGCATTGGAAGTGAACCGTGCAATATGTTGGCGCTTAAATCCAAAACATTCAGTTGAATCAGTGTCCCAATTATATCTGTATAAGGTTCAAAACCTGTGAGAAAATTTCGAGAAAGAACCACGCGACCTAACGTATCATTGCTAACGCTCCATATCCATCTGGGTATCAGACCATGAATATTGTTGTCTGATAAGTCGAGCCACTGCAGCTGATCTTGGGTGCGCAGAAAGTCCGGAAACTGGCCTAAATTGCATGACCCCAGTACTAAATGAGCAAACTTTGGAAGATTGGCGCCACTGGTATTTATGCTAACATCTAATGTTAGTTTGTTTCCTGACAGGTAGAGCCGAGACAAGTGTTGAAGCATCCGAAGACTGTTAAGCTCTACAGTGCCGCTAAAGTTATTCCCTGCAAGACCAAGACGTTGGAGGCTCCTAAGTTGGAAGATTGAAACTGGAATTGACCCCTGTAAGTTATTAAATGAAACATCAAGTCTGGTTAATTGGGACAATTCAGAGATTGAATATGGAATGAGTCCTTCCAATTCATTCATTGTAAGGTCAAGAGTAGAGAGTTTGTTCAATTTTGGAAACCAGGATGGGATTTCACCACTCATTCTAGAGTTTCGCAGGAATAACCCTTGAAGTTGGGTGAGATTAGCAATAGAGGGGGGAATCTCACTATTTAAGTTGACACCATGAAGACCTAAAAGAGAGAGCTTGGTTAGTCTACCAAGCCAGGACAAGGGAGAAATATTTGGAACTTGAAAAGGGTTTCCCCAAAGGCCCAAGAGAACAAGTTGGGTGAGATTTCCGAGTGATGATGGAATTTGACCAAAGAAGCCACTTCGCAGAGTATCAAATAATTGTAAGGAACGAAGGTTTCCGAGTGACTCAGGTAGCTCTCCAGTGAAATTTGTTCCTCGAAGATCCAATCTGACAAGGGGACTGCTTGAGTTAAATTCAGGCAAATGACCCCCGAGACCCCCATTCCCTGACACATCGATGTAGTGTAGGTTTGGCAGTTGAAAAACTGGTGGAGGAAATTCACCATACAAATTACATCCTGTCAAAAGAAGTGATGCTAAAGAGGAAAAGTTGGCCATGAAACTAGGAACAGTGGATGACATGTACACATTGCAGAGATGAAGAACTTCTAACCTAGTCAGATTCTGAAGTAGGCTTCTAAAATCTGATGGCTTAAGCACTAAGAGACCAGTCACAGACATGTCAGGGGACGTCACGGGTCCATTACTAGACGACAGATCAAGAGCAACCAAGTTTGATAATTTTGAAATGTCTGAAGGGACTGGACCTGAAAAAGCAGAATAGGAAAGGTTAAGATAGCTTAGCTTGGAAAGATATCCTAAGCTGGACGGTATTTGTGAGCGATTAAAATGATTGTCTGCGAGGTTAAGCCCACGGAGATGAGTCAAATGGAAGAGGCTACTGCTGGAGTTGATGGAACCATAGAGAAAGCTACTGCTGAGATCAATATTAATCACATGGCCGGTGCTATTATCACAATCGACGCCATCCCAGGTGCAGCAATCAACATTTCCTGCTTGGAGCCTCCAAGATTCAGTCTTTGGATAAGCTGAAGGATCCTCAGATGCGGACTTGTCGATTAGGAAGCTTTGTTTGAATTGCAGGAGTGCAACGTTCTCGTTGTTGTGGCAGAGTGGACGACCAGAGGAAGAGGAGGCGGAAATAACCGAGGTAAGAGCAAATGAAAGCAAGGAGAGCAAGCTGACGACAATGAACAATGACGATGAGAGAAATAAGGGTGATTTCATATTGTTTGAGATTAAATTGCTTGGAACTTTGGTTGAATGGTTGATGACAATTTATAAACAGCCATGCGAGGCAATGTTCTTATTGTCAAGGTGTGTAGATTGCATTTATCAAATCATGTAAACTATATTTTTATGAAATTCATAATATAGAATGATCATGTTGGCTGAGGCTAATGCAAATAAGGTAATATTGTGATAATGGTTTATTTTATATTATAATTTTTATTGTTAATAATTATTATATATATATATATATATATATATATATATATATATATATATGAATGTGGATCTGACCTGCATTAAGAAAACTTTTGTGGACATTATGTCAATTGAAATTCCATAAATATTATCGGGGGAGTCTGCATCAAAAGTCAAGCTTTTTTTTCTCGCAAGTGAAGACAGTTTGTTTCGGGGCATGCAAAAATGTCCACTTCCAACTCCCAAGTCAACAGGTCATCGCCAATCAATCCATGCACCTGCACCTGCAGGTCAGGTCATCGCTTTGTCGCTATAAAGACAGGAGACTTTGGACCTCTTCAACATTTTCTGATGTGTTCTTAGGATATTTATAGGTGCCGGCACCCTTTCTTCTTTCTTTCTTTCTTTCTCTTTTAAGAAAATGTAATTCTATATATTAACCATAAAAATGGACACAACAACTAACCAAACAAGGGGGATAAACGAACTCAAGCAATTGGATGAGTTTAATTATTAGTAAATGTTCGTTTGAAAGCAATAATTACCTTTGTTATCTTCGTACCCAATAAACTAAGACTTAGAACATTGTTAATTTAATGTTCTAATGACATAGCTCTGGGAGTCTCGCAATCCCAATTTTTAGTATTTAATTCTTATTTCACACAAACAATAAAAATGTATTTTCAATATTCGAGACCTTTGTTTTCACAAAGAGATAATTTGAACAATAAATTGCAAGTTAAAATAATTTTTTTTTAACATTGTATTAAAATTGACTCTTTAATATATACAAACCAAAAACCCAATAAAAGGGGGGGAGGGGAAGAAAGTATGTTTTTTTATTATATATTAAATATTAAATAAATTAATTAATATATTTATTTTTACATATTTCACTGCAATTTTTTTAAGTTAAAATAAAAAATTTTAAAAATAAAAATAAAAAAATATATATCACCAACTTTGTTTTCTTTTTCTTCTCGCGGAGAAGTTACAAGAAATTCAATAAAAAAAAAAAGGGCCTCGAGAAACAAGCCCGCGGATCCTCATCCTCCATCAGCAAGCCCACTGATCGTGTCCAATACACAACTGACTGTGCGCTGGAGAAGACTCCGAAACAGATTTACAAACAAATATTCGGCGAACAATTGTGTTGTGACGTTTCCTTTAGACGGTCTTCTTGTTAAGTATCCCACCTGTTTCAAGTTTTCAAATTCTAACTATTACTTACTGCTAACTAGCCTAAAAGTCCTAAGCAAATGACCCGTGTGACCCACATTGTATGACAAATCAATATGTTGAAGGTTCGGCGGTTGAAAGACGGCTCAAGGAACAGAAGAGAACCCTTCAAACGAAGTGACACCAACGAGGATGAATTGGCAACAGTATCAGGCAAAGTGGACGCTACGTATATATATTGGAGATGGAGAATTTCTAGGCTGGTTATATTTTGAACCAAGCTTCTCAAAAGTTGGCCAGTCATAAGCAAATGAGGCTTTGTCGCTAACAGAGGACAAGAAAGTTCAAGTGAAACCAACTTGGACGATTCTGAGATGCCTGATGGGATTGACCCAGAAAATGCAGAATAGGAGAGGGTAAGATGAGTTGGCTCAGAAACATGGCCTAAACCCGTTGGTATTTCTGAGTAGTTAAAATGGTTGTCAGCAAGATTAAGGGTACGGAGATGAATAAGGTGGAAGAGGCTGCTATTGGAGCTGGTGGAACCGTAGAGACAACTACTGCTAAGGTCTAGGCCAATGACATGACCTGTTTTGCCATTGCATTCGACACGATCCCAGGTGCAGCAGTCGGTATTGGCTGCTTTGGAGCCTCCAAGATTCGAGCTTCGGATACGGCGAAGGTTCGCTAGAGGCAGAGTTGCTGACTATGAAGCTTTGCTTGAATTGCAGCAGGGCAATGCTGTCGTGTTGGTGGCAGAGAGTGGACGACCGATAAAAGAGGAAGCCAAAATGGCAACTGAACTATGAAGAAATAAGGAAAATAGGAGGAATCTTATTATGGTTGTTAATTTGTTCATGTTGACTAACCGATTCGTTTAGCACTTTTGGTTGTGAAAGAGTAAAGGTTGGTGCCATTTTATGGGCATTATTATAATTATGGGTAACTTAAAGTTCCTATCATAGCAAAATTGCAGAGAGCAAAAAATGAAATACAAAAATTACGATGTGTCATACATATTTCAAGTGTTTTGATTTAGGCACATATTCCATATTTGAAGTATTGCGCTAACAATTTGAAGAATGTCTGGAAAGATCCTTCAAAAAAAATAGATTGTTTCTGAAAAAGAACAAAAGTTGACGCGGTGCGTTATCATTTTCCTACTTGCTACAACAGATGCTGTTTCTGTGTGATCTTGACGATGACACTGCCGTGATTCGTCCAATACTTCGAATGAAGCCTTTCATGAGTAATGATTTGCAAGAACAAGCACAAGGGCCCGCTGGACTTGTAGTGCTGCCACTCTTGGTGGATAGAATTCCAGAATGACTTATCGGAATTTGCGAGAAAAGTCTGTTGGAGTTTTCAAAAGCAAAAAGATAAAGCTGACTAAACTAAAAGGCAGTTCACGCGTAATAATTTGTAAGCACAAGCACAAGGGCCCGCTGGACTTGTAGTGCTGCCGCTGTAATAATTTGTAAGAACAATCACCAGGGCCCGCTGGACCGCTGTCGGTGGATAGAATTCCAGAATGACTAGTGGAATTTGCGAGAAAAATCGGTTGGAGTTTTCAAAATAAAACAACTTAAAAGATTGAGTAATTATTTTATATATTTTTATATAATAAATAAATAAGAAAATTTTATAATTTTTAAAATTTGAATTTATAATTACTATTGGACTAAAGATAATTTTATTAAAAATTATCATCACTTATATAAATATTGAGGATTTAATATTTATTTAATATATATAATTTTTTATTATTTCATTAAAAATTTTATTACTACAAAAATATTATAGACAAAATAAAAAGTAATTTTAAAAATACATTAACTTTTCAAGAACTTAATTTTAGTAAAATAATTTCTAAACAGTTATTTTACATTTTATCGTGTAAAGAATTTACACAAATTTTTATTACATATTATTAAAGATGAATTTTATTTTAAGAAAAGCGATATCGGACACACGACTTGAATCAATTTCTTTCAATTTTTAGTGCAACTATATTTTTGTTTAGACTAACTATATTTTTGTTTAGACTATCTTACAGTAAAAATTCTTAAATTTCTCTATTATGGTTGAAATATTAAAAGATTTGGCTTCTAACCTCATGTAATTAGAAAGATTTAATAAGGAAAACTTCATATGTTAGCATAAGAGAGTTCACTTTTTATTAATATCATTAGAAATGATTTATATTTTGAACACTATAAAACTTAAAAAGTTAGAAAATGAGACTAATATTGATACTAGGAAGAGATAAAAATGGAAGACAAATAATAAGATATACAAAGAACACCTTAAATATAATGAGCAATTTATTATTTGATATTTACTACAATTTTTAAACTGTGAGGTAATTATAAGAAAAATTAAAGATGAAATATATGTAAGATGATGTAATAAGTAATAAATTTATTATTTTTAAATTCACTAATTATGAGATGATTAATAGTATAATAGTAATGAAACAATTTGTTGAAATTAAGAGAACACTTTTATCACTTTTTCATAATACCCACAAGATGTTTATGGACGTAAGTTTAATAATAGATAAATTGTCTTCTTAATGAAAAGATTTCAAAAGAAATCTAAAGTATAAAGTAAAGGATATTTTTCTTAAAAAATTGGTTAATCATTTTATCGTAGAATAAACGTTTCTCATGCAAGAAAAAAACAAAAACAAGTTTCTTATATTCCAAAAATACATGTAGTTAAGGATGGATAATTAAGTAAGTTATTTAACAAGAGAAAGAGTCAATCTAATAATAAAAAAAACAACATAAAAAGCAGAAAAAATAAATGACAAATGTTATTTTTTATTAGAAGAAAAAGGTATTATAAATTTGAGTGCCGAATTTTCAAAAAAAAAAAACAAGCTTTTACTGGTACAATAAATGAGAATATGATTGTCATGATCATAAAGATTAATTTAGTAAAAGATGACAATAATATTTGGTAGGTTGATTTTGGAGCTACTCGACATGTTTGTAAAAATAAAATTTTCTTCAAAGAATTGAAACTAATAACTAATGGTATCTTTGTGTATATAGGATTTTACTATAATTTCTATTATAGGAATTGGAGAAGTATAATTGCATTTCACTTATGGGAGAATTATTACTCTTATGAATGTATTTTACATATCAAAAGTAAGGAAAATTTTGGATTTGGGTAGTTTTTTAAACAAATATGAGTTTAAACTTATATTTAAGGCAAATAATTTTATCTTCTCAAAAGTCAGTATATTTATAAGAAAAGGTTACTTATGAATGGAATGTTCAAACTCAATATTAATACAAATAATAATAATAATTTTACTTATATTGTTGAGTATATTTCTTTATGTTATAATAGATTAAGTCATGTAAATTTTAAAATATTACAAGACATGATTAAATTAAAATTATTACTATATTTTGATATATTTAAAGATAAATTCACAACTTGTATGTTGACAAAAATAATTAGAAGTGCATTTCTAAATATTTAAAGATCTTTAAGTATGTTAGAATTAATTCATAGTGATATATGTAATTTGCATAATGCCCTAACACTAGGAGAAAAGAGATATTTTATGACATACGTTAATGATTATTTTAAATTTTGTCATGTTTATTTGCTATATACTAAAAAAGAAATTCTTAAAAGATTCAAAATGTATAAATTTGAAGTTAAATTATAATATGAATATGTTATCAAATGCTTACGATATAATAGATAAGGAGAATATTATAACTTTGCATTCTTTTAGTCCACAAGAATCATTTGTCAATCAATTACTTTTTATACACCATAACAAAATAATGTTATTAAATATAAAAATCAAATATTGATGAAAATGGTTAATGTCATGTTATTAAATTCTAACTTAAATTAAGGATTTTTGGACGAGACATAGTTTACGTCATGACAATTTTGGAATAAAAAAAAATCAAACCTTAATTATTCAAGAGTTTAGAGATGTAGAACATTTGTAAAAATTTCAAAACTTAAAAAAAAAAGGATAAAAAAGAAATTGAATGTGTTATTTTGGGATGTACTTACAATAGTAAAGGTTATCAATTAATGGTTATAAAGTCTAATAACTCTATATCTGTTAACATAATTATAGAATTGAAGGATATTATTTTGATAAAAATATATTCATTTCTATTTCTAAAATTTAAAAACAAAAACAAGTTTTTAATAAGGAAAATGCTACATTGGCAAAAAGATATGAAAATAATGAAGTCATTTAATAATAAAAAAGCAACGAAAGTAAAGTCTTTTGGTTCTAATTATTTTACATTCTTAGTAAAAAAAATAAGAAAATTAGTGCATAATCAAATTTTTTATTGCTTTAATACTAAAAATGATGAAGTAACAAAATCATCAGATGTTATGTTTTAAAAGAAAATAATAAATGATGAAATGAATTCAATTATGAATAATAAAACTTAAAAATTAATAGACCTTCCACTTGGTATAAAGCAATTGGACGTAAATAGATTTTCAAAAAGAAAAAGAAAGTTGATGAAAACATTGATAAATTTAAAATTAAGTATCAAAAGTATATAATATAGTGTTAATTATTTTGTTACATACTTGTCAATGGATAAAATTATCACAATTATGCTACTCATTACACTGGTTTCAATTCATAATCTAATAATTCAACAAATAAATGTAAAAATAATATTCTTAAATAGTAAATTAGAATCAAAAGTATATATTAAATAATTTGATAGATTTGTATATAAATTAGTTAAGTTATTACAAAGACTAAAATAAGTACCTAAACAATAGTATTAAAAATTTGATGAGGTAATATTTGTTAATGGATTCAAGATTAATGAATTAAATAAATAATTTTTTAGAGTAATAATTTGTCTACATAAAATGAAATTATTCTTAAATTTAATTTAATTTCACAGCCTCCTTATAATTGTAAGACCAATCGTTCGTCGCACATCTCAAAGTTGACCTCAAAGCTCAAGCCCGGTCTTCCACTGAGAGACCACAATTCAGTTCACTGCGCCCTGAAACGAAATACTGCGGCCATTTGTCTTCATAAGTGGGTCTTAGGCGTTGATCAATCCATGTGTTTTGGTTGCTGCCTCCCATTTAATTTTAAGAGAAAACGGTACAATTGTTATAATTGTGGACTTGAGTTTTGTCATTCATGCAGCAGTAAGAAGTCTCTTCAGGCTTCCATGGCACCAAATCCCAACAAACAATATCATGTTTGTGATAATTGTTTTAACAAACTGAGGAAAGCCGTGGAAGCTGATGTTTCATCTCAGTCTTCTATACGTAGGAGAGGCAGCATCACTTATGGGCCTAGTGAAAGTGTCCTAAAAGATGAGAAGTTGGACTCCAGATCTTGCGCACATCTGGCCAGATTATCATCAGTGGAATCCTGGAAGCAAGCTGAAAGCCGATCCAAGAGAAAGAAGAAACCAGAGTTCAATAGCAGTCGTGTTTCACCTGTTCCAAATGGGAGCTTGCAGTGGGGAGCACTTAATTTATCCAAATCCTTTAATCCCATGTTTGGTTCATCTAAGAAGTTTTTCTGGGCTTCTGTTCCTGGATCAAGAATTGTTTCCCGAGCAACATCTCGCATATCAAGGCTTCTCTTCCCCACCCTTTCTGGGCTTACCTCTCCAAAAATTTATGCTGATGATACTAAAAGCATTAGTGAGAGCCCTAGTCATGAGGTTACCAAATTAAGAGCACAGGTAGCTACGCTTTCTTTTATATCTATGGTCTACCTGTTTATTAGAATAGTAAATCGCATGATTTTCTTCTCTTTTCCCATGCCAATTTTGATGATTCAATGTTGAAGGGTGTCAATGAGAGGTGGGAATAACAAATTACTGCCTCTTACTTTCAATTTGATCTGTAGACTAATTATTAATACATCAACAAAACTGAACTATGGTCTGAAAACTGAAAGCTGCATCTTGACATATAAATGTACATCAGTAATTGATCCATATGTATAGTACAGCCAAGATTTTGAACTCCTTTTTTATTGACTCATTAATTTTTTTGATTAATCAAATATGGCCCCACTTCGTCTAACTGCATTCCACAGTTATATTTTATCCGACAAGCAAACAGTAGGCCAAATCCCTTATGGTAAAGGACGTGCAAATTGCATTTCTTTTTCATTGTCAGACACTGCAAATTTCAGGGTCCACAGTAAGGAAAATTGTTCACAAATCTCTGCTCTTGTGACGTCGGATTACTTTCTTCACATTTGAAGCCATTAAACTGAATTGTGTTGTTTAGATTTAGGCCTCAATTTCTGAACAATACAGAGATGCGGTTGCACTGTTCATTTGCTGTATTGTCTCCTTAGGGTCTACCTGATAAATCTTCGTCCTTCAGTTGGAAAATCTAACTCGCAAGGCCCAGCTTCAAGAGGTTGAGCTGGATAGAACAACTAAACAGCTGAAGGAAGCAATAGCAATTGCGGAAGAAGAGACTGGCAAATGCAAAGCGGCAAAAGAAGTAATAAAGTCGCTTACTGCCCGAGTAAGAATCCCATTATGTTTGTGATGCAATATTTAGTAGTTGCTTTGATAGACATAGATAAGAAACTATGAAACCACATGCCCCTTCATTATTTGCCTGGATGCATCTAATGATTGCTGTAGCTTAATCACTGAAAACTATACACTCGATCATTCAACTCTGCCTTAGTCACCTGGTGAATATGCCAATTGCAGCTTCACATGGTTCGTTGTATTTGGAAATTGTATGGGCTCGACTTTGCATCATCTATTCCAAAATTGAAGTGACTGTTTCTTCTCATTTTCCTTCTTTACTTAACCTTGCCATGCAGTTTCACGTCACTTTTACCTTTATGGTGCTTTGTTCAGTTGCTAAAGAATTGTGTTTTCTTATGCTTAATAGCTACAAGACATGGCTGAGAGGCTACCTGTTGGAGCTGCCCGGAACATTGAAACACGCTCATTTACTTCCATTGGTTCCAGTCCTGCTCCCAACGACATTTCTAACGTTGTTCTTGATCGTTTGAATGGTCAAATAGCATGCCAAGAACAATATATGAATGGATTGAATAGCCAGTTGCTTCCAAGTGGTTCCCGCACTATGAGTAACCGCAGTTCCAATCGCAAACAGGGTCATTTGGAAGCAATGTCTAGAAATGGAAACAGAAACAAAGACGGTGAATCGCGCCATGAACCTGAATGTGTGGAGCAAGATGAGCCTGGTGTGTATATAACACTTACCTCTCTGGCAGGAGGTGAGAAGGATCTTAAGCGAATACGCTTCAGGTGCGCTGTTTAACTGGGAATCAAGATTGTACTATTGGCGTTAGAATAACCCATATATATCTAATATTATGTTGCCCTTTTAGCTGCATTAAGTTGGCCATCGAATGTCACATTTAACTTGTTGGAGCCTGTGCACACGCAGAATTGGGTTTAACTGGACATAATAATGACGCAACCTTAAAGTGAGCTCTGTCTTCCACATTTTACAAGTCCATGCAATGGATTATCCTTTATTCCTTCGTAGGCAGAGAGTTTAATTCAGTGAATTGAGTAATGGAAATTTGAGAAAAAGAGACTTGTTTAGGAAAACAAATTTGTTATATGAATATTAACTATATCTGAGTGTCAATCTTGGTCTTTTTTTCCTTCCTTATCAATTGAGGTACGCGATGTTACATCCAAGCAATTTCTATCTTTGCTGTCGAGCCATTGCGCTGCATGTGTTTTGTCTGCCCTATTTGTTTGCCAATCAAGGATAATACTACTCTGTGAGTAAGCCTCTCAGTTATTGTTAAAGTGATTACTTTGTTTGAAATTTCTGTTGGATTCCTTAATGCAGTAGAAAGAAGTTCAGTGAGAAACAAGCAGAGCAGTGGTGGGCAGAGAATAGGACAAGAGTATATGAACAATACAATGTCCGCATGGTTGATAAATCAAGTGTTGGTGTTGGAAGTGAAGATGTTGCTCATTAGCCAATAGAAAAATATCTGTAGATGAAGTGTTATTTCCAGTTTGCAGCTCTACGGCACTGACAGGGATATCTTCATCTGTCTTCTCCAATTGGATTTGGCTTGAATTCTTCTTTTAGTGAGCTTTGAGAAGCAAGTTGGTGTAAGTGGAGAGAGAACCGAGGGGGTTTGAGATTGTGGGGGTTTTATCTCCTTGTTTTTTTGTTTTTTTGGTTTTTTGTTTCATGGTTGACGACTTCTATGCGTGAGAGTTGAGTAAGTTCGAGTAAAGAAACTTTTTGTCCATCGTCAGTTTACCATGGCTTTTTGCATTGTTATTGGTCGAATAGACTGATGCTTATCCACTGACGTCCTGCGTGTCAAGCCATCGCCGCCATGATGCCTACGAGCAAAAAAAAATCAAGGGTGCGATTCGGGGCCCTCTCATCATTGGTATGCTGGTGGGTGGGGGAATCTTTGAAAGATTTTTTTTGTTTTTTTCAATTAACAAGTTTATTAAACTAAATATTAAATAAATAAATAAATAATATATATATATATATATATCACCAACTTTGTTTTCTTTTTTCCTTCTCGCGGAGAAGTCACAAGAAATTCAATCAAGAAAAGGGCCCTCGAGAAACAAGCCCGCCGATCCTCATCCTCCATCAGCAAGCCCACTGATCGTGTCCATGCACCACTGACTGTGCGTTGGACAAGACTCCGAAACAGACTTACAAACAAAATATTCGGCGAACAATTGTGTTGTGGCGTTTCCTTTAGACGGTCTTCTTGTTAAGGATCCCACACCTGTTTCGAGTTTTCGAATTCCAACTAATTACTTACTACTAACTAGCCCACAAAAAATGCAATTAGAGGGCTTTTTTGTTTTTTTTTTTTTTCTCTCTCTCTCTCTCTCTTCTTCGAGAATTATAAAAGAAAAAATTTCAGGGATGCACATATATTTGACACGAGAGTATTACAATTTTATATATATAATACAATCATGATAGTTGGATTATTATTTTTATTTTTATTTCTATTTTAAAATATCTTTATTTTTATTTATTAAATAATAGCATTATAAATTTAATTAAGTTATGTTAAAAGTATAGAACATTTACAATTACAGCAATATTTTTATAAAAAAAAATTGTAACCAATCTCGCAAGTGTAAAATACATTAATTTTAAAAATAAAAATAAAAATGCAGAACCACCCATGTCTTCGTTTTCATCAAAGGCGGATGGAGTTGGTGGCGGCAAAGCCTCGGCATTTCCACATTTTCATCAAAGTCTTCCACTCAGAGACCACAATTCAGTTCGCTGCGCACTGAAAACGAAAATTCCAGTCAAGTCATTGTCATAATTGGTCAAATAAATGCTTACTTGTGGATGGAAAAAAAAGAAAAGGGTTTCTTTCCAGTCATTCTTGTGGAAATTAGGGTTTTTTTTTTTTTTTAATAGTCTGCAACAATTTCTTTTCTGAATCAGTTATCAATGTTCAAATGATCTGAAGTAATTAATGGGAATAATTTTTTTTCATCTACTAAAAATGAAAATCTATCAGCTTGCAGGAAAATAACCCTTAAGTTTCTTGAATGGACGCAACAACAAAGCTATTCTCCCTCTTGAAAATCTGCACCAGGTCTAGGTCACTACAACATGGAAAACATGTCCATCAAAAAATGTTGACTCTAGGCTTGCAAAACAACATTGCCCTGTGCAAGAACCTTATCAACCTCTATGCCCATTGTCAATGCTATGACTCTGCCTATCTTGTTTTCAAAAGTATTGAGACCCCATTTGACATCTCCTTGTGGAATGGCCTTATGGCTCTTTTTACCAAGAATTTTATGTACACTGAAGCTCTTGAACTCTTTGAGAGGCTATGGCAGTACCCTTATTTGGATCCTGATTGTTTTACCTACCCTAGTGTGTTAAAAGCTTGTGGTGGCTTAGGCCGAGTTAGCTATGGGAGAATGGTTCATGCCCTTTTGATGAAATCTGGTTTTGTGAATGATACTGTTGTTGCTAGCTCTCTCGTTGGAATGTATGCTAAATGCAATCTATTCGGGTGTGCCATAGAGTTGTTTGATGAAATTTATGAAAGAGATGCGGTAACTTGGAATACGGTTATTTCTTGTTATTATCAAGACGGGAGAGCTGACAAGGCATTAGAAGTGTTTGAGAAGATGAGGGAATCTGGGTTTGAGCCAAATTCAGTCACGCTGACGACTGCCCTTGCATCGTGTGCAAGGCTATTGGATTTGGAAAGAGGGAAAGAGATTCATAAGGAATTCGTGAAAAATGGGTTTGCGTTGGATGGTTTTGTTAGTTCTGCTCTTGTGGATATGTATGGGAAATGTGGCTGCGTAGGGATGGCTAAGGAAGTTTTCGAGACGATGCCAACTAAGTCAGTTGTAGCTTGGAATTCCATGATTGCAGTGTACGGTTCAATTAGTGATAGCAGAGAATGCATTGCACTTTTTAGGAGGATGAATGTGGAAGGTAGCAAACCAACTCCAACTACTTTAAGCAGCATACTAAGGGCTTGTGCAAGATCTGCCCAGCTCCAACATGGAAAATTCATACATGGGTATATAATGAGGAATGAAATTGATGTTGATTCTTTCATTAATGGTGCACTCATTGATCTGTATTTTAAATGTGGAAGAATTAACTTGGCAGAAAATGTCTTTCAGTTGATCCCAATGGCAGACGTGTTATGCCGGAATGTCATGATATCTGGATATGTAACAGTGGGCTGTTATCTAAACGCTTTTGATATCTATGATGACATGATAGTAGCTGGTTTAAAACCAAATGCTGCCACATTCGCTAGTATCTTATCAGCATGTTCACAATTAGCAGCTTTAGAGAAGGGTAAACAAATCCACAACATGATGATTGAGCAGGGACTGGGTGATAATGAAGTAGTCATGGGGGCCCTACTTGACATGTATTCTAAATGCGGTGCTATTGATGAAGCCCTTAGTGTTTTCTATAAGTTACCAGAGAGGGATCTTGTGTCATGGACTTCCATGATCAATGCTTATGGACTTCATGGCCAAGCTTTAGAAGCATTGAAGCTTTTCGGCGAGATGCAGCAGCTTCATATCAAACCAGACAAGGTAGCCTTCCTTGCAGTACTATCAGCTTGTAGCCATGCGGGATTGGCTGATGAAGGCTATAATTATTTCACTGAGATGACCAGATGTGGTATTGAACCCACAATTGAGCACTACTCATGCTTGATTGATCTTCTTGGGCGTGCTGGGAGATTGTCTGAAGCTTATAAAATTATCCAAGGTACTCAGAAATTCAGGCAAGATGTTAACTTGTTAAGCACACTATTGTCCGCATGCCATTTGCACAAAGATTTAAAACGGGGGGAGAAAATTGCAAAGTTGCTCATCAAGAAGGATCGTTTTTATTTATCGACTTACATTACCCTGTCAAATATGTATGCATCTGCCAAAAAATGGGATGAGGTAGGCAGGGTGAGATTAAAGATGAAAAAGCTGAGAATGAAGAAGAACCACGGGTGTAGCTGGATTGAGATTGACAAGAAAATCCAATCTTTCTTCTCAGAAGATATGTCACACCCGGAAGCAGGAATGGTCTCCAAATGTCTCAAAATGCTTACCAGCCACATGGAAATGGATGACGCGCTGCCATCTCAACAGTCAAAAAGAGGGTTTTCGGAAGAAACAATTGTTTTCAATTGAAGAAAGTAATTCCTTTTTGAAGATGTACAAAGATTTGTACCTAAAAGGAATAAATTAAGCACTGCAGATTCCAGTCCAAGGGGGCTTATACATAAGACCCTGCCCTGCTGAAGATGAGTCCTTGGACAATTAAACACTTCACAGCGGAAGACGAGTCCTTCTACGATCCCCACAAGCCTGATGACAATCACCAAAGGTTATACAAACTTGTGGAATATGTCATGACTTGCCCGGACCATTGAAATGTTGCTTTGAGGATGCAACTTTCCAGGCAACATGCCACAACAAAAGGGACTTTGACCTTAAATTTTAGATTTTTCGTTTCCGCTTTCATCACGTTGATTGATTGTACATTGAGTTTTTAAAATCGCAAAGAAAACGATCAATTTTAATTTTTCTTTTGGTATAATTACAGTAAAAATTATAAATAAATAATCAATAACTATAATGATGCAACATGGCACTGTCTTCAGTCAAATTTTCATCGTCGGTTAATAATGCCCTTAGTCGCCTCTATTTCGAATCTTTCCACCGCCCTTATTATTATTAGTTTTTAATTTGCCTCCACGGGTCTGTCAATGCTCGACGGTATCTCCGAGTGACTCGCAGTTGTGGGTCCCACCGCCTTGTCATCGCCTCGCCGCTAAGAATCATTAACATGAGAACTTGGAAACCCTCTCTCTCTCTCTGTCTCTTTCCATGTTACTCCAACGACCGCACAGCAGTTGCAGACACGCAATACAAACGAAAAAAAATAAAAAATAAAATAAAAGGGTATTTGGAAAATTATCCAGTTATCCAGGAAGACCCCATTAATCAAAAGCCAAGAGCCTAAACAATGGCGAGGGATAGCTGCCTGACCCGCGTGACCGCCGGCGTTGCTGTCGGAGGTGCTGTTGGCGGCGCTGTTGGTAACTTCCTCCTTCTTCTTAAACCCTTCATAGTTTACCCTTTCCATCTCTTTCTCGGGTCAATAAAATCTCTATTACTATACTTTTGCCGAATTCCTACTTATTGCTACGATTATTTCCTTGGGTTCTTTTTTTTTTTATTATTATTATAATTGCATCCAATTCAACCTTTAATGCTTAGCTGATATATGGTCAATTTGTGTATTTCCAAAAATTTACTCTTTCCTTGTCGATAGGGATATAATCTCAAGTCATATTGAGAATTTGCCTGCCTTTCAGGATTGCCACTTCTATTATGAGTTGATATTGGATGCTATAATTAGTTTGCTTTTCTTGCTCGTCAGTGATAATCTTGTGGAAACGAGCATTGTCTGTGATTCTGGCTTTCTGGGATCCCTTTTTTTTTTGTTAAAAAAAAAAAGAAAAGAAAAAGTTTGTTTTTTGGACGTTATCCATCTTGAAGATTCATTGTTCGTGTTAAATGAGGTAAATGCCTTCTTAGGTGTGCATAATAGGACTATGTTGGTGTGGTACCATGTGGTTGGACTTGCTTCTTGCATATGTTGTCAATCTGCTTCGAGACTTATCAATTTGTGAGCATCAGGCTGTTATCAGCCTACATTGGATCACATTGGTTTGCTGAACACCTATTTTGCCACCAGCCTCCCACCCGCCTTTTTCTCTTTAAAAGTTTTGTGAAGTAGGTGGCAACCTATTAATATTTTATCTTTTGGTTCATAATTATGCATTTAATTGTTTGTCCTCTATCCAGGTGCTGTGTATGGGACATATGAGGCAATCAGGTATAAGGTACAATATCTGACTTATGTGTTTATTTGTGTGTGTGTGTAGTGTTTGTGGAATGCTGCTTTTTTCATTTTCAATTTGTATTCTCGTCTTTCTCTTTTGTGTATTTTGCCTCCTTTCACACTCTTCCCTAAAGCAAAACAAGCACTAAAAAGTGGGACTAGACTAAGAGTAAGGAGAGAAAAGAATATCCAAATGACATAAATCAATGAATGTTAGTGATTTAGCTTTTTCTGCTAATTGAAAACATTCTTTAGCTTTGGAATGCCAGGAATGTTGTAGAAGAAAAACCCTTTTTCTTGCCTAGTTACCCATGCAAAATTTATGCTTCCTCAAGGCCGACTAGTTTCTTTCCTGTTTACAGTGACATGGTTTGTTTGCTTTCAAGTATTTACCTGTCAGCTATGCTATACTTTGAACGAACTGGCAATCATTTTCCATCGAAGTACATCTGCCATTGTTATCTTTCCTTATTCTCGAATGACTTTAGTAGTTTTCATTGTTACTTTGTTTCTAATATATTTTTAACCTGCTGCAGGTTTTGCAACTATTATTGTTAGTCCTCGGAACTTTGTTTTTATTTGTTGTTTTATGTAGCCATTGCACAACAAAATGTCTTGAACTTCTGCAACGTATGTTAATATTCTGATTGATGATGGATAATGCAGGTGCCAGGACTTTTGAAGATCAGATACATTGGACAAACCACGCTTGGAAGTGCTGCTATTTTTGGTCTTTTCTTGGGTGCTGGGAGTTTGATACATTGTGGGAAGTCATATTAAATGCTATATCGTGCCTCAGCCAAAGTAAATTTGTCTTGCTTACAAGGATTTGATTGTCAGTTGCTTTTTCGTTTGCCAACCGTATGAATAGAGCTTTTGATGGACATTTCGGTGAAATTTCCTTGCATTATATTATTATTTTTTAATGAGTATTAGAAAACATTCCATGACAGTTATGACTGTTGTGCGAAGCCTTGTGAAATTTTATTGGCATAGTTTGACTTCAGACTCGTTGGCCCTGGAATGTAGAAGAGAAGAGCCTGGGACTGCCCAACATTTGATATTTGTGGTTGTTGATATGGCTGCTGCTATTTTCTTAAGACTCTCCGCTGGTTAGATTCATGGGAGCAAGATTTTCATTTTCACGGCAGTCTTGTCTTAGATGCCAAAAAAAAAAAAAAAAAATCAATAAAAATAAAAAGCTTACATGCCACTCTTTGTCAAAGTTCGATAGCAGGGCAAGCTTTCTGATTTGAAGGAGTTCTGTGAAAGTTAAGTTGACTCATGCCCTCCTGGTTTTGTCGCTTTGTAAGCGCCCGTCCACCTTCAGGCAACAACTTTTTTGGGTTGTTATTAGACGAGTGAATGCCAATATGTTACGTTTGGTGGCTGAAACGCTTACACGTGCAGCATGCACAACCAAAACTTTCAGGGTTTTGTTTTTGTTTTTTTTTTTCATGTTTAGTTTAGGACTTATTATTTGGCCTACGCCCTTCTCCTGAAATAGAACAATACAAAAGCTGCTTCTCTTGCTGCAAAACTTTACCAGCACACTTCATGCCTGGAGGCAATTGGTTTTGACCTTTTCGTCTGTGCACCGACTACTGATAATACCATTTAGTGATTTCTCTAAATGTTGACAAAGCAGCGACAACCGTGTATCTGGTGTGGGGAGTATTCCAACCTTGAAATGGATCGAGGGATTCTTAGCCGCCAACAGACTCGCTCATCTCTTCAAGGCTTCAGAAATTTTTGTACGCTTGTGTAACGAGGGATCACCTCTGAGTCGCGAAAACAACATCTTACTAATTTGTCATCCCAAAACTGCCTAACTCGGCATTGCAAGATTCATCAAGAAGAATATTCTCAGACAAACGTTATATTAATATATTGGCGGCTGGCTTCGTGTACAATTTGTTAAAAGAATCAAGGCAAATAGAATGAAATCACGATTTGCAACTATTATGTTAACAATCAAGGCAAGATTGGCAAAAATCAATGCAAATTATACATTTCAGAACATTTCAAAAAAAAAAAAAAAAACCCTGGTTGCCCCAGACGGTTTTATCATTATTATTATTTGGGTCTAATAGGAGCCCGGCCCGTAAGTAAAATGAGCCCATTGAAAGTGAAGAAAGATTACTATAGATCGGTGCTAGCCAGGGAGCTGCCTAATCAGAGCGCTTGAACTTTGTTGCGGTGTATTTTGTAAAGTGGAAACTGTGGCGGCAACGGTTCATCGGGGCTGGTGGTGATGCCAAACGAGCTGGAAGATTCGGGTCGAAATCCAGTTATGTAATTGGTGATTCAAACTTCAAGTTCTTGCATAATTCAAGAATCTTTTCCAGTGTCAGCTTAACTAGGTAAAGCCTCCGACGGACCAGCGCACTCTGTCATTTCTTATCTCTCTTCTCTTCACGTGGGCGAAACTGTAGCTACCGTTGGAATGGCTTCGAAGTTACTTAAAGTGGGTACCCACGAGGCCCAAAGCGAGCTCGAACTCTCTATGAGGCAAGCCTTTGAGGAGTTGGAACCTCAACTCAGACCCCCCTTTCCACTGGCTATCCCAAACCCGCAAGAGTACTGTCAGCTCAATCGTGCCTTGCTTTATGGGGTTTTAACTGAACCCCATTTGGCCAAAACTCATACTAAGCATCTACATGCCTTTGTGACTGATGGCTTTGAATTTTTGTTGGTTTAATTCTTAGAATTGTTGATGAATTGTATGCTAAGCTTGTTGATTCGGTGAGGGTTCAATTGATTTGGGCTGTTAAAGAAATGGAGGATGTTTTAGGCGTGGGTTTTGACAGATTGTTGGTGTCTTTGTTGAGGCAAATCGTTGGTGGGGATTTTAGTGATGGGAATTTGTGGTTGTGTTTTGAGTTGGTGGCTCTTTTTTTGAGCAAATTTGGTTGTTTGATTGATGAAGAGCCTTTAGTTTTGACAAGTGCATTGTATGTGTATCTTCGGTTGTTAGCCGATCATTGTAGGGTGTCCGGTAATCCAAAACTAGAGTTGTTGAAACGACTAGAGATTGAGTTTTGTGTCAAAATGATCAAGGAGAACTTTATTTTATGTATGAAGATTGGGAGGGACCTCATAAGATTACTACAAGATTTGTTTCATGTCCCCGTCTTTCGAGCTTTGTGGAAGGACCTGATGTTGAACCCTGGTGAATTCAAGGCAGTGGGATTCTCAGACATATCACAATTGTACTGCACTAGGACTTCTAGTCGGTATTTTTTGCTTCGGGTCACTCCAGAAATGGAAATCCAATTGAGGTTTTTACTCAGTCATGTAAAGTTTGGGGATCAGAAGCGTTACCAGGTTTGGTTTGCCAAGAAGTTTCTTGTTGGACCAGAAAGAGAGACTCTTGTAATTGACATTGTTCGATTTATTTGTTGTGCACACCACCCTTCTAATGAAATTATTCATTCTAAGATTGTACCAAGATGGGCTGTTATTGGTTGGCTAATATCAACCTGTGCAAAAAATTACATCACAGCCAGTGTCAAGCTGGCCTTATTTTATGACTGGCTTTTCTTTGATGAAAAGGTTGATAATATAATGAGTATCGAGCCTGCAATGCTGTTGATGGTGTGCTCAATGCCCAAATACATAGGCATGACCCACTCTCTTCTTGATTTTCTGTTGCTTCTTGTGGACAATTATGATGTGGATCGCAAGGACATTATTATAAAGGGTATTTCTTCAGCTTTTGGTGCACTTGTTAGGAAAGGTGTGGTCCAATCATTGGACGTTTTGATTTCTAATGACGCACTTTCTCCTTATTTGAAAGATAAACTCGAGAGATTATTGTTAGGATTCAATGTTGGAGGCCCTCCTGGATTACAGCCAGGCCACCCAACCCCTCATTCTCGACTGCTGTCCAATTTGCAGAGTATGCCCTCTCTGGAAACTCCGACACAGTCCTTGTAAAAACAACAGCTAAAATGCATCTAAGGTGGAATATCTTCTAATTTCCAGTGACTCAGTCTTCATGTCCAGTACATGGTTCAATATTCTAGTGCAATTAACTTTATGCTTCGGGGGAAACTCTGATCTGTTATACGAAGTTGCCAGATTTCGTATCAAATTGTGTTCTGTTTGCCAAAATGATAACAGGCTTGTTGTGTAAGTTTGACACTGTCATATACAATAATTGGCTAATCAATCAAGTTTAACTGTTTTTGCATCCTGTATTTTTGGGGGCTGTGTGAGACTTTAATAATGTTGTTGTAGCAGGAAAATGTGGATTTTCTCATTTCCTATTCACAATGAGAATTTCATATGGAAGGTTTCAACTGTTTTGGAAGAGCTAAGGAGATACAGCGTGCATCTAGTCTGTGAGCAATGAATTATTGGAGCTGAAAAAGTTAACTTTGATGAGCGTAAGATTGAATGTACCTTTATCTGTCTTGTAAAATTTTAGTTTTCCTTCTATAAAGAGCAAGCGTGAGCATGGTTGAACTTATAGCTAATTTCCCCACAGAAAAATGAAAACTAGATTAGCAATTTCCAGACCAAAGCAAACTCTTCCATAGTTTTTTATTCGTGTCATTGAGCTTTAAAAATTATCATGAACATGTCATAAGCTAGCATATGTTATTTCCACCATGCATGTTTTTTTTTTTCAATTTTTTTTTCAATTGTTTCCAATGCAACTTTCAGAATTTTTTAATTTCATTTTATCAAACAGATAACTAGAAAATATCTGAAAACTTTTTACTTCTTTTTTATTACAAAAACCAAAAAATAAAAAGAAAGAAAATGTTTCAAAGTCACCACATAATAACGATTTGTAATCTAAAACAAAGAATTGACATCAAAACAGAGCTATGAACTAAGTGTACATAATCATGGGGGGACAAGAGGGCAGGAAAGCATTGCCGTTGCCTTGGACGAATTCTGCATCCTGTTGGTCTCCCAGAGGCAGAGGTTCAGTCAACAATTCATCATCATTGGAAAACGACCATCCCATGAGTTCCACGAGTTCATCTTCAGTTAATTCTGTATAATCATTTAAGCCATGCCGCATTACCTTTTATTGTCCCTCGAAACCCTGGCTGCATTGTTGTCAAGCCAACTGATGTTGTTTCAGTTTGCCGTTGGTTTCGGTCTTACTCAGTTGGGCCTTCTTCAGGTAGAGGTTCATTCAACGATTCATCACCAACACAAGTCGGCCGTCCCGTTAGCTCCGAAAGTTCATCTTCAGTTAATTCTCCATAATTATTTATGTTATTATTAGATGTATTTTCCATGGTCCCTCGAAACTCTAGCTCCATTGTTGTCAACCCAAATGATATTCCATAGTTGGGCCTTCCTCAGGTAGAGAGGTTCATTCAACAATTCTTCACCAACGGAAGTTGACGATCCCGTGAGCTCCATAAGCTCATCTTCAGTTAATTCTCCATAAGCATTCAAGTCATTGGTAGCATTATCTTCCGTGGTCCCTTGAAACTTTGACTGTATTGCTGTCAACTTAAATAACATTGTTTCAGTTTGCTGTTGGTTTTGGTCTTCCACAATTGGGCCTCCATGGTTAAACCAATCAGCGGTGAAATCATCTTCCGTGTTCTCTTGAAACCATGGCCCCCACGACAAATGAACTGAACTCTGCCACACGACCTCCATTATTAAACAAGCATTACAATCAGCTTCCATGTGCTGCTGAAACCATGACCAGTTTTCATTCCCTACAACCTCGTAGGAACGATCCATAAAGCCTTCAGCCTCTACATACAGCCCAGTTGTTTTATTGAATAACTCGGCCGGCTTATGCTGTGGGCCAACATATTTCTCATGTTTTACGTCAAATTTCAACAAATTTAAATTCACAAACTTATTCCACATAAATTGTAATGCTTGTTACGTTATTTTTCCACATTATTTTTCCCGATTCACGGTGTTAGACCTCAAGATTGAAACTCAATACATCTTCCTTTCAAATTGCCACAGGCTCTCCTTTATTGCACTAATATCAAGTGTTTTCAACTAGTGCTGATGTAAAACGGAAAAATGTTCAACATTGAAAGGCCGAGGTCCCAGAAAAATAATCATAAGGTCAGAAGTATCATTGCAATTCAAAGTCTGCATATCAATAGAAGCTTTTGAAGGAAAGAATCTCACGCGAGGCATCAATTTCACTTGTATTCTTTGAAAATACGTAACACGGAAGAAAACAAAGACTGCTTATAGAATTTTTGTGTGAGCCAATAAAATCTAATGGATGAATCAATTCCTACGAGCCAAGGCTGCAGCAATCCCACCGGCAACCAAGCCAACAGCAGTAGCTGCTATGCCTATGCCAATCACACCATCTGCAGATAACCGAGTCAGAGAAAGATATTTAGCAACTCTCATCCAATTGCTTCACGTTTATAATGTGGGAAGTGCACCTATTAAAATTTTCAACCTTTTTTGATCTGGTCCTCAACTGCTTTCTTAAGAGACTGTGCTTGTCTCCAGTCAGGTTCAATCTACATGAAGACCATGGCTTTGTGACCCAACAAGACTAGAGAAAATAACTGAATAGAACAGACTGCTCATTCTATGATCATGTAGTTTCATGGAAAAGCCATTGTCTAACTTCAACTAGATCCAACAGCATGTATCAGTACATATCAGAACAGTGTTGCTAATAATAAGAAGGGAAAAGAAAGGGATACTTGTCTTGAACCTATGAGAAGAACGATACAAACCTTCAGACATTCTTCAACCAGCTCCCTGCTCCTTGAATATTCACTACTTCTATAATATCCGACAGCTAAGAGATAGAGCTTCTCCCTTAATATCAGAGGGCTGGCAGTGTTTCCAAGTGAAGCTGCAAGTACAGAGATACAATTTATGTCAACAGCTGGCAAACATCAAAGCCACAATACAAGACACTGCCAAACTGGTAAAGCAAACTTCTGAACAATAGATGTTTGGTGGGATTAGGCAGAGAGTCCGCTGCTATTTAGTAAAATACAAGGAAGACTAAGAGCGAGTTGGAAGAGAGAAACAGTGTTCTGTTTCCTTACATTCAAGCATAGCTATGCCTCGATGTACATCGTCTGGTTGTCTTGAATGAACAAGAGCCCATGACAGACGCATAATACAATTTCTCCTAAGATCATCAGAGGAACCCTTTTCAGCTTCAATAGCCTCTTGCTCACAGCCCTATAGAAAAGAGTTCAAAGAAATCAACAAATCAAAATGTATATTAATAAGAATGTGTGAAACGAGTGACAGAAGCCTATGGTGCATGAGAACACTTAGAATGGCATGGTTATGGCACCATGCAGACTAGAACATGACATGAGGAGTTATGGTACTGTAATTAAGTGGTATCCACTTTCCAGTCCAATTTTTGGATCCTGATACTCCAGTAAACGGGGAAAAATGAACATAAAGCAATTGTTTGAATGTTTCATGCAGATCTTGCAACCCAACAACCATACAAAAGAAAGGGGAACCAGAAGAAGTAAATTGCAGGTCATCAACTGTGAGATGGAAGTACCATTCCTTTGAGAGATCATGCGTCAAGAACATAATTATCCTGCATTGAATATGTAACAGTACTCACACCAAACTAACATTCCATAATATATATCAACAAGATGAGTAAAACATAAAGTCATTCCCATCCCAAACTCTTGCGGTTGGAAAACGGAACAAAGCATAACACAAGTACAAAGGATTGAATATGTCAAGACACAATCCGACGAGAAAAACTGAACACCAGGTAAGATTTAGCAAATAATGCTCAAAGATTTGGTTTAACTGAATATGAAAAAGTTCAATATTCATTTGTTGAACTGCACAATAATCTCTCTCTCCCAAGACAAGCACGGACAGAAGATAAAGGGTAGTACCCGAGAAAAAAACCTCTCAAAACCCCATTTTCAATCTCTACACCAATCACTCAATTGGCTCAGAATAAGTATGGATCGACTCTCAAAACCCCCTTTTTTTTTTCTTTCTTTTTCGTTTTTTTTTTTTTTCAATTTCCTACAAAACCCAAGTCCCAGTTCTACTTAAAATTTTCACAAACCCTCCAAAATGAGCACCAGGTAACTACTTACGGCGACGATGTCCCGGTCGCACCAAGGTATCTGGTCGGCTCCGGTGAAGAAGTTGGCGACCGACCCCAAGAATTTCTCAATCTTAGCTTCCATTTCTTTCTCTCTTTTTAAATATATTATTTTTGCAGTTCTCTCTCTGTTTTTTTTTTTTTTTGGTGCTTTTTTCCTCACCTTTGCAGCTTTGCTTTAGCTTTTTGCTTACGAAATTTGCATCGAATGATCTGAGGACCGCGGCTGGTCTTGTAATTGTTTATCAAAAAGCCAAAAGAAATTAAAATGGGCTTTAATTTATTATCATTATTATCTTTTGGGTTGTTTGAATCAAATTAAATGGGGAAAAATAAATCACAACCAAAAAAAAAAAGGAATTTGTATTATTAATCATCTTAAGTTGATTGATTTTGCTAATGAAAAGTTGGATGAATAAGGGAAAAGGCAAAAAAAAAAAAAAGAAAAGAAAATAGAAAGTAGCTTGTGGGAATCGTTTTAATTTTGAAGACCCTAAGCAGTAGAACTGTCTATGTTTTACGCTGTACAATTATTAAATTAATCTGGAAAGTAAATGATTGGTAATTTGAACTTCACTGAAGCAACTGTGAAGAAGAAGAAGAAGAACCCGGAAAAATAGATTTTTCTAACATTAGTTTAATGTGAATGAGATATGTCTGTTTTGTTGCCTTTTTTTATTTTATTTTATTATTATTTTTAAATGCCCGTATACTTGTAAAACAAAAATCTGATGAAAAATAAAAAATCACTTTTCTATTCTGAAAGAGACAAAAGAGTTAACTGATGGGCATCTTTTGTAGATGTTCAGTCACGTTAAGTTTGGCGAAAAGGTTCAAGTTGAAATTTCTGGGGCCATTTCATGGATACAGTTTTGGGAGTTTATTGCGCTTAGAAAGATAGGAATTGTAGGCGACCATCATCTTAAATTTTTTATTACACCAAGGCCCTTCTAAAACAGAAAAATATACGAATAGTGAAAATAAATAAAGGAAAGCAGCGCTTAGTGTGTAGTTATTAGAGTATTCGGGTAGGCCCCAAAGAGTACAAGTTTCTCTTGTAATACTTCTTGATATAGTTCCAAATTGGATTTGAAGACAGCTCCAAATAATACTTGATATAATGTAAGCAGCAAAATGTACGTGAGGGAATTATCCGAGGCCCCAGAGAGTACAAGCATAAGAAGAAGAAGAAGAAGAAAGAAAGGAAATTGTTGCATTGGTTCTACAAACAATTTAAGATAAAGCAAACCAACAGAAATGAAAATAATTACATTGGATGGTAAAGGAATCAAATCCTGGAAGGGATCATTGGGATATTGTTCTGCAGGTAGGCGCAAGCAGCTCCTACTCCACTTCCCAGCTTGATTGGGTAGCCCAGATCTTTGAGTATCATCTCCACCCCAGCAAGACAACCCAACAATTGCAACTGCAAATAGGCATAAGATAAAAGAGTAGGGGTTAGACAGAGTACCCTTTGAGCAATTTCTCTTCTCCATAACTCAGAATGATTGATTCACTCCTAGCGATATGAAAAGAAAGGTGAGAGAAATTGCAAGTCGATATTGGGACATTTGTGTTTGACCTGAAAGGAAATGGGGATGTGAATTTTACCTCATTCAAGTTGCCAAGATGTCCTATTCTGAATGCCTTTCCAGCCACTTTGTTAAGGCCCAAACCTAGGCTTAGATTATATCTTTTCCATGCCCTCCTAACAATTTCTGCGCTGTCAATATAAGGAGGAACAAGCACAGTAGTCACTGTGTCACTGAACCATTCCTCCTTCTGGGTACAATTCTTCAAGCCCCATGCCTCCACAGCAAGCCTACGATTCAAGGTTTAAAGACACATTGCATGCAACATTCAATTAATCAGAATCTTAAAAGAAAATTCAATGCATGTTTTCATATTATGCAATTAGATAAATCTAATAACAACGTTTAGAAGAAAAAAAACCAACCAACCAACCAACCTTGTTGCTTTCCCAAGACGAGCATGCCTTTCGATCACATTGTCAAGTCCTTCCTCAAAAATGAGGTCCAGAGCTGCTCTAAGGCCATACAGCAATTGAATGGAAGGGGTGTAAGGCCAAAATGTTCCAAGTTTGTAGAACTTCGTGTAGTCGTTCCAATCAAAAAAGACTCTGTATGACTTTGCAGTCTTAGAAGCCTCTAGGGCCTTGGGGCTTGCACACACGATTCCCATCCCAGTAGGAAGTGACAATGCCTTTTGAGAGCCAGTCAAAGCCACATCCACTCCCCATTCATCCATGCGGAAATCAAGGGCACAAATAGATGATACCCCATCAACAAGAAGGAGAGCTGGATGCCTGTAGTCATCTGTAATCAGTGGCAAAAATGAGATCCATTGTCTAATTTAAGGATAAGCCGAATTATAAATGCTTCCCAAATAGCAACAAAATAAATATATAACAAGATACAAGCTTACTGCTTTGTCAAATCTTTAGTAGAAAAACCAAAGTTTCCAAATGAGAGACATGAAAAGGCAAAGGTATTAAGCAAAGCATCTGTTTAGACATTTACCAAGTATTTTCCTGACTTTTGCCAAGTTGTTGGTAACTCCAGTAGCTGTCTCATTGTGAACAATACAAATGGCCTTAATAGTATATGCTGTATCTGCTGCAAGTTTTGACTCCAGAATGCCAAGGTTGGCACCTTGGCCCCATTCACTCTCTACCACATCAACATTGAAGCCGAGGCGCTGCTGCTGATCAATCCAGAGCAGACTGAACTGGCCAATTAGGAAGGACACAATCCGGTCTCCTGGTGATAATGTATTGGTAAGTGCACTCTCCCATGCTCCAGTACCTTAACGATAGTAGCAATGTCAAACAACAGAAGTTAAGATAACATTACTCAAAAACAATTAAAAAACCATCTACGTCATTATATTAGACCATAATCTGGCAATTTAAAGGATATGGTGCAGCACCTGTGGTTGGGATGAGAAACGGGGTTCCTGAGGTGGTTTTGAAAATCTCTTCACATCCTTAAGAAGGGTTTTTGTCAAAGCTGGAATAGCTGGAGAACGATAATCCTCATTGTTCCTGTTCATCGCCCGAATGACTGGTTCCGGGATATTAACAGGCCCTGGAACAAACAGATGGTTCCTTCCTGGTCCATAAAAATAGTCCATCTTTCTCTGCAAGGAATTTTCAACAACGAGTTGGTCCTTGACGAATTCCTGATGCTGTGAAATGGGACAATAAGGCATCAGTTTGAATTCCAGTCTCCAACTTTATTTCACATGTTTATACATTGAATTGTAGGCAAAACCTGAGGAAAACTCCATTTACACAACTACAATTACTAGGCTCTTTGATGCCAAAATTTTGTAGCCACCAGAGAAATGAAGCTAAATTCAATTGCAGTGCACATCCTCTTGCATTGCACTTTTTTTTTTTTTTTTGACCACACCCTTTCTTATTTCCAGGTGAGATTAGTACTTGGATCAAAACATAAGGCAACACAAGATAAGTGCTGCATGGTGCCTGCATACTATTACAGGAATTTAGCCTAGTCAAGTACTAGGAAGCAGAATAAGCTATCAATCGATTCTAATTACAAAAGCATGCGGCAAATATGAGGATCTATCAAAAAAGCAATTATTTGTTCCTTCCATATTCTTTTCTCTCTTTATACTTCTCAAAACAGAAGATAAAAGCGTCTAGACATAATGCATGCAGACGCACACAACACCTGTAAACACAACAGAAACACAAAGGATTGAGGATTGAATCAAGAGAAAAGGGTACCTAGTGCGAGTCAAGGTTACCTACCTGCGATGAGCCCAAAGGTGGAAGAGAAGTCGGATTCTGCCTCTTATGCTTGGCAGAGAGTCTTGGAAATTTGTAGCGAAGGAGTGTTGCTATATAAATTTTTTTTATATATATATAAAAAAAAAAAAGGGAGGGGGGGCAAAGAGAGAATTCATTTTTATGAGAGCGCGGGAGAGCCAACCAATGTCCCATGTGGGTCCCCGTTGATGACATAACGTGGCGGATAAGAGTGAAACCAATTGGAATCCTGCGGCTGAGCATCAGAATTGTTTTTGTAATTATAATATCGCTTTTGGCTCTTCTTCATCCATCCCTGCACCTGCCCAATTTTATTATTTTTTTTTGCTGATTTTAGTATACGATACTTGCGATTTGAGATTATTATTAACAAAGAATAAATAGCAGAAATGATGGACCTTTTCATTTCTTCTTGATTCTTGTGCATAATGCAAGAATTTTAGATTCTTGAGGAGGAAGAGGGAGTACAAAAAGACGGTTATATTTTTTGGGCACTAATTAAAGTAAATTATTTCATTATTCAAAAGCCGAGAGGAATATACAAGCGCACACCTCTCATCCCGTCGCCACATTGCATGGCCCCGGAGGCAGGAAGTATGAGGCTGAGAAAGCAATGTGGAAAGATAATGTGATAATGCACCATCAACCACACCATCTTTTGTGGGAATTAAAGGCCACTCAGGGGATTGACTCCTTTTGGTTTTTACTCGCCCCCTTTTTCCCAATATTGAACTTATATGTATGCTATGCTCGTTAACTTCTTATATACCATGCTTGTAACATCATGACGAATTTTTTTTTTTTTTTGGAAAAATTTTATCATAAAATATTATTTTTGTTAAAATAATTTCATAACATTCACAATTTTATTAATAAAGAATTACATATTTTAATAAAAATAATACTTTCATAATAAATCAAAAAATCTTTTTCACAGCACTTGCACGTTGCTCGTACATAATACACTTTAGCAGCAACCGTATATGATACTCCGACGGCTCTGTTGCTAATTTCTGGCCACAAATACCTAAGCCTTTCCGCTTCTTCTTTCAAAGTCGCGTAGCCTCGACAGACAGCCAAGAAAGAACAAAAAGAAAGAAATTTTGAGTTGTCCACTAGCGATGCATCAATCCCCGAAGCAGATCAGGCAATTGGATACTTGTTCATTTCAGCAGAAAAGGTAAGCCCCAATTCATAGACCGCCGGCGGATAATAAAAAGTAGAACTGGCTCGACCCAGAGTGCTATAAAAAGGAGAAACCTAGAAGTAGCAAACACCGATAATGTACATTTTGAGACATAATATATGCAGTGATTCCTGCTCAGGTATACATATATTTCGATTTGAACAAGATCCTAATGTCTCTTCTGCCTAATCCTTTCCCTATACATGTAAACAAATTACTCGAAGACTCATTTTAGAGCAGACAAAAATTGCAGCAAGGGTCTCTTGCATCTTGCTCATAGTAATTGGTTTTGACCAGCACCCTCGAGGCTCAGGCCCTCGGCTGCTGCCTTGAAAAAGTCGCAAATTCCTCACTTAGCATATTAACTTCTGACAAGCCACAAATCACAGAGAGATTTTGCAGACTTTATTTCGATGGTGAAAAAGAATTCCATTGTGTATCCAATGGCCGACGTTATAACAACCAGGAGGAAGCAGCAGGCAATGGTGTCAATCGGCTATTCCCCCTTTTGCCTCCTCAATAATACTTTTACTTTATGCCGGTTGAAAAATTGTGTCTCGGTGGAAACCCAGCTTGACGCATTCGATAAGGTCTCTCATTAACAAAACGCCTATTATCAGACGGACCAGCCCCAAGAATACCCAGTGAACTGGGATCAGTCACTCGGGTTCCATTAATCATCATTGGTCTTAGGGGTTGCACCAGGGAATGGGTATCGCCTTCAACTCTCCTCCGTCGTTTCCATGCCCCAAACTTCCCTGTATCATGACCTTTATGAATTGATTCAGAAATTTGATAGGCACCCATATTTTTGAGCCCTCTTTGCCTCTCAATTTGACCAGAGAAAGGAGGGTAATAATTCGGATCACCGTCTCCATCAACAGCACTGGAGATGGAACCATTGATGTAGGAGGTTCCAAACCCTGCATCTTCTTCTTGCTCTCGTTTAAGCTTGGAATAGATCTGGTGAAGTCTCTCCCCAGGGAGATTTGAAAACCTAGAGACATACTTCCACAGCCGCATTGTCATCCCTGAAAATTTATAATCAATGAGCTTAGAAACATATACAGGAGAGAGTGGGGGGGAAAAAAAGCCATTTGGCCAGAACAATTAATGATATTTAGCAAGGAAAAGCACATACTATCTTGTCTATAAAGCTCTTGCTCATATTCTAGGACAATCTGGTCTATTCTATGTCCAATAAGTTGTAAATACTTCCGAATTTTTGCAAGAACCTGTAGAACAAACCAAAAACAGAAAAAAAATGGAAAAAGAAGAAAACACTATAATTAGCTCACATGCAAAAAATAAGAAGTGGGTGATTTGAAGACCAAAACCATTGCCTTTTCTTTTGGAAGGTCAGCACTAGTAGTCTGCAACTTCTGAAGTCGTTTTAGAGTTCTTATTTCATCTACCATCACATCTTCACACCATTCCATCCATTTCACTTCCCTAAACTGCTCACACAATTCCTCATTGTCCGACATTTCACCCTCCTCTTTTACTAGCTGTTCGGCCTTTTGAGGCCTATGAGGCTTGTTTTTTGATGTTTGGACAGTATCAACTGCAGAACCATGTTTTATACCCCTGTTCCGGCCATGAGATACTGTGATGCTCAAAAGGCTTTCTTTCTCCTTCTTGGAGGACTTACGACCTGTTTTAGAATTTGCTTTCTTACCACCAACAGCTGCAAGTTCCTTTTGAAGTTAAGAAAACAAAGGAACAGGCCATCAGATATATAACATAAAACAAAGTACTCAGGGTGAAATTGATGCAAATTGTTCAAAGCAATTATGAAGCTCAGTACCAAATGTGAACATGGCAATTGTCCAAACGTTCAGCCACAATATGGAACAAAGAAAGACTCATGCTAATACGTGCCTATTCTAAGGGCCACAAGTGATTGCTTACCATTTCCAAAAGAGCATTAGCACGGTCCCTCAAGTTTGGAGCACGTGGTAGAAAAGTCTCATGGTGTTGAAGTTCTGCTGGGGCAATCTTCTTTGAAAGGCCAAGGCTCTCATCTAACCTTATCTTCTCCCAATTGCCAAACCCATGGTAATTTATTCCCAGAAGAAGTCTTGCATCATCAACTAATTTCAACCCATAACATGTAAGCTACAGTAAGCAACTAAACTAGCATTTTAAGAACAATAAAAAAACAATACAAAGATAACGAAGCAAAAACATACTCTGATTCCATCCACAACCCTTGGACCAGTTGGAAGGTTTGAGGTACGCCAACACTCGAAACTGTGCAATGGGATTTTCATAACGACTAATTCTCTTGGCCAGAAGTTGAAGCTCTTGAACACGGTTCAATAGATCATTAGCTTTCACAGGGACACCAAAAAAATCCAACAAAGGACCCTGCATGTTGCCACCAATTGAACTTGTCAATCATAAGAAGCTTGAAGCAATTTAAAGCCAGTGTGACAACCAAAAAAGAACAATTGTATCAGGTGTAACAACAAACCTTAGCATCGAAACTTCCTGCTTCAACTGCTTCCTTGCAGCCATCTACCAGAACATCAAAAAGTTCAATCTGAGCTTCTTGTGGACTTGTCGCCACTGATCCACCAACCTCCTCAACTATTGAGTTAATTTGGCTCGGGTTTCCAAATTTCAGTACCTATTTTTGAGGATCTAAAATGTTTATGACAATGGCAAGGGAAATGAACAAAAACTTGAAAGAATTCTTACTGCCATGTAATTGAAGTTCAAATTAAGTTAAGCCCAGACTTCATGAGCAACTCAGACCTAGGAATGCATTGATTAGCTAGTGCAAATCAATCTAATTGGAAAACTACTACCAGCTAATGAACCCAAAATCATTTAAATTCTACAAGCATTTAATTTACCCTCATCATGCAAGTATCTACCATCATGAAAAGATTAACATTAGCCATACCGCACGAGAAAAACGCAAAGCATCTCTCTTTGATAGATTCCCTTGTGACCATGCTCTCACTTGGGCAGATGCCCCCTCAATCATTGGCACTGAGGGAATTGCATAATCTACTTTACGGCGCTTGTGTCCTCTCTCCTGTGGTTCAGAAGGCTCAGAACCTTTCTTCTTCCTTTTATTATTTATCTTAGGATGATTAGCCTCAGCATAACTCTTGTTATTTCTTGCAGCACGAGGAGCCAAGGCTTCCTACAAGAAGAAAAATACATTACACAACTGGCTCAATGCCACAGGTTACAACAAAATACAAAAGGAATTAGAAATCAGAATAGTAAATGCCCCCCCCAAAAAAAAAAGAATAGAGAAACCAGACTAATTAGAAAGGTTCATACATCAGCCTGGGCTATGGCCTCAGGTTTTATCCATCGGCTCCAAAAACTTCCATCATCTTCAGCACTACAGAAATTGGCAACCTGGATATAAAAAAATTAATGAAGTTAATCTGGAAACTCACTACGTATTGCAAGTGGACTGCTGGAGCAATTAAGCAACCCACAACCACAAAGAACACAGTTATTGGAGTAGCAGCAGCAAAACAACCAAACACACCAAAAGCAAAAGTACCAAAACCATGCAGCAGACACAAAAATAAAAGGTTGTACAATTTCTTGCCTTGAAAGCACTTAACAATTCATTTGATTGCTCTCCTTCAGGTTCCTTCTCTTCAACCTTTTCTGCTCTCTCAAGAATTTCGTCAATATCCATACTTAATAGTCTCTTCTTGCTTTCTTCATCATTTCTATCTTCTTTAAAAAGTTCCTCTGCTCCAAATCTTAAAATTGCTGACAGCTCATTCTGCAGTTATTTAAACAACACAAACAAAATAGCATACACAAATTCCACAGTAACACTTAAGGATCAGATGAATAACTTCCGTTTCCATTGACAGATGCAGATTCCAAAAGAATCTACCATACAGTCTTTATCCAAAATATAATTAAATCAATGAAATACTTACTTTGTCAAAATAGCTTCCTTTTTTCGCTTCTTTCTTTTCCAATCGACCCTCCGCATTTAATTTTTGTATCACTAAATGGTCAAGAACCTATAAAGAACATGTGGTCACAAGAAATGTACAAGCAATTGGCATACGCAGCAGTATAAAGCCCATGTACACAATGGGCACGTATACCACATATGTGCATTTGCTGTTATGCATATAAGAAAACACAAGGGATTAACACAATTAAACAAATTAAAATCTCTAAATTAGATCAAGATATTTAAGTCAAAATACCATCTTTTTCTTCGCTCGCTCCAAGATATCTTCTTCCACACTTTTGCTTGTGACAAATCTATAGATGTTGACAACTTCTTGTTGACCAATTCTGTGAGCTCTACTCATAGCCTACAATTAATCAATTGAAACAATCGATATAATTTCTATTTAAGTACTTATGCCAAGATGTAGAAAAGACTAAGAAGAAACTCCTCTTAAATACCTGCAAGTCATTTTGAGGATTCCAGTCTGAATCAAATATTATAACTGTGTCAGCTGTAGCAAGATTTATGCCCAGGCCGCCAGCCCGAGTTGAAAGAAGAAAGCAGAAATCATCACTGCCAGGTGCATTAAAGTGATCCATAGCCTGCTGGCGCAGCTCAGCCTTTGTACTCCCATCAAGCCTCTGAAACTGGAAACCCCTGAGGGACATATACTCTGCCAATATATCCAACATCCTAACCATCTGCAGCAAATTACTTGAAATCACTTAACTATTCAGGTATCTGTCAGCTGTAAGAACATAAATCTGCCAATATGTATTCGTTAAATCCTAATTAAGGAGTTCAAATAAACAATTGGTTTAAACAATTTGGTAATGCCATAAATACTACCTATCAAATTATCATCAAAGTACATTCTAGAGCTTCAACATGGTTTTGTTTCAGGCAAATACTTGTGATTTGCTAAAATATAAGAATACCAGCAACTCATAACAAAGATAAATAAAAAAGATTAATAAAAGTAGCCACCACTCTTAATATTCTAACCATAGCTTGAGGAATCCTGGACACTTACACGCAAATGCTCTGGCCATATTTAATAGCAAGTGCCTTCCACATATCTTAAATTAACCAACATGACCAAACCATTAATAGAAACCAAGGAAGAGAGGATATGCTAAAAAGAAACCTGTCCACATCTGTCAATAAGGAAAAGTACACTACACAGAAAAAAAGGCATCCCAATGCATGAGGCTCTCATATTGTGGGATTTTGGAAAAAGCTATGTGTACACAATCTGACTCTTGTTTTCACAAAGAGACTATTTCCACTACTCAAATTTGTGATGCCCAAATTTTAAATTAAAAAAAAAGCCAAAATAAAGCAAATCAAAAGAAAAAGCCAAAGGCAGGGCAAGCTAAACAGGAGAATTTAATATCATCAAAACATAGAGAATATTTGCTTGAGCACAATAACTTAAACTAGGCAAGCACTCAAAAAGGCATCCATGAGAATAATTCCAAAACAAACCTGAGAAAAAATCAAAACACGATGTTTTGTCTCGTGCAATTTGACAAGCAATTTGTCAAGGATAACTAGCTTTCCACTGCTTAAGATGATCCTCTCCAGTTTGCTATGGTCATAGACGCTTATATCCCCACCGTAGCCATGGTCAGCACTTTCAAATAAGAAAGGATGATTACAGCATTTCTTCAACTCCACCACTATATTCAGTAGTGAAACCTGAAATAAATTCAAAAACATCATAATGTTTCAGGCTTTATTTCTTAAACAAAAAGTAATTTAAGCACCAAGCACTTAGACTTATAACTTCAGCTCGTGCTAAGTCATCCAAACAGAAACATGGTTCACATTTTTTCCCCCAAGACACAGCAATTTATGGATATCAAAAGAGGCAATAAATAAAATAACTTTTCTTAGCCAGTGGCACTCATTATTAATACCACCACTGCTGCTCACAGCAATCACAATAGACAGATATAATAGTCAGTGGAATGCATAACAACAATGGAACAAAAAACAACATCAAGTTTCCTGGGTTAAAAAAAGGAAAAACACAAAAAAAAGGCCCACTAATGAAACAAGAAACATCACTCTAAGCCTAAATTTCTCACAATGACTCAAATTACATGCTAACCTGATTTCCACGCACTCCTTTGTTCAGGTCATGGAAGTTGCGCTCTAAAATCCACTTGTAGTATCTAGACGGATGGAAGCATCAACAAGTTGTAGAAGTTAATGACATAAACTTTCAAGAGATGCACCAACTAAATTGATACTCACTGTTTCTGGAGAGGTGACATTTCAACCCTCAGAATGCGCTCAATTTTTGGTGGTAAAGATTTCTCTACATCCTTGATTACTCTTCTGAGAATATGAGGCCTTAGCTCCATATGAAGATTAGCAAGCTATAAACAAACACACAGAAAACTATTTTGTTAAAGCAAAAAAAGTAAAGCCTGTATAGAATTGTGGAAAGGATGATGCCATGATTATGCATGTTTATGGTACCTCAATTTCATTAAATGAGCTGAGATTCTTGTAGTTTTGAACAAAATCATCCTTACTCTTAAACTTATCAGGATCAAGAAAGTGAAGCAAAGCCCTGTAATATTTTGAGAAAATCAGATTGGGAAAATAAGCAAAAATTTCACAATGAGGAAACAGAAAATTTGACACAAAAAAACTCATATCTGTCTCAACATGCATAGACAATGGCACTACTTTAATGTAATGCAGGCTTAAAAACTGTTGCAAGCAATTGGTAATAGTGACAATCCCACATAGGTCAAAATATATCCACTCAATGGTAATAGATTTCAACAATGAGCAACGAGAATGGCTGGTATCATCCAGTAGATTGGAGTAAAAACCAGTGCAATAAGAATTAAGAAAGAAAAACATCAAATGAAATATTGTTTGAAGACAGCAAGACACTAGTCAAACTATTCACCTACTTCAGGCATAAAATCAGACCCTTTAGCCATTGGTGTGAAAAAAAAATGGGAGGATTTTTAACAGGAAGATAAATTTTCAAAAAAATTCATATGTATATTAATAAACAGTGCTGGTCATGTATTGCTTGTCTTCACTAGATTGCCCAGTCTGTCCTCAGCCATCTAATAGGGGTGTAATATCAACACACAGAAAAATAACCACTGAAGCCTGAAGTCCAAAGCAAACACATATGAATAGAAAGGAAAAATGAATACCAAAGTTCTTCCACGCTATTCTGTAATGGAGTCCCAGTTACTAGCAACTTATTCTTGGTGCTAAATTCCTGCCAAAAAAAGAATTAGCAATTAACATTGATCATAAGAACACATAATCCGATGATAACCAATTAAAGCAATCACACCAAATGTGCAGGCAAAAGAATAAACTGTAGAGAACTGAAATTACCGAAAGAGTTGTGTAGAGCTGTGCCTCACTATTTTTTAACCTATGAGCTTCATCAACCATTAAATAATTCCACTTGATCTTTGACAGCACAGCTTTATCCTTCAGAACAACTTCATAAGTTGTCAAAAGTGAATTAAATTTTATAGGACGGCCAACTTTCTTGTCGTTGTAAAATTCATATTGCTGACAAACCTGCAAGAAAAAGAAAAATTACAACCACATGTGTGAAAATAAAGATGAAAAGCATCATGTTCATTTTCCATAAACTGCTGGAGAGGAAAAGACCCTATTCATCTGTAAATGGCTACTGTTGAAGCCCTAGCATTAGCTGAATATCCTACTACGTATCTATTGGCATCCATATTTATTGCTCTACAAGATATGACTGCTTATTGAAGCAAAAAGCCTATTTGCCTTCAATTTGATAATAAAGCAATCAATCTCACCAGTTAAGCAGATCTACCTTCTCCAAAAACCATTAAAAAGGAAATAACATCGGAAAAAACTCCAAACTCCAGGTCTCTCTTGGAGGGAGAAGAACATGCAGGTGATGAACAAAAAAAAAAAGTGTTCTATGAGCTAGAAAGCATGTTTACCAACCACCAAGTCTGCTCTTGCAAAGTCTCTAATCAGCTTCTCAACTCTATAGTCCAGGCATAATATGTTTTTTTCTTGAACCCAGATAGAAAGCATATTTTAGAAAATTAATGTTTCACAAACAAATTCTACAAGCCAAACTTGAATGCCACAAATGAAGATGTCATAAGGAAAACATATATACACATTTACTTAGGACCAATGCTAATTTTGATTTACCTCTCTGCTAGCCCGGGTACCAACATATACAATAACATTCATATCAGGAAGCCACTTTCTGAACTCTTTAGCCCAGTTAGACAGAGTTGATAGCGGCACAACAACAAGAAATGGACCAGGGATTTGCTGTGCGTTCTGCAGAGTTGCAACAAATACATATCATTGAAAGAGGAAATAAAGGAAATGAACATCAAACTACAGCAAGATGAAAACTAACAAGTTGTACCTGTAAAAAACCAAGCATGGAAACTGACTGAACTGTTTTGCCAAGACCCATCTCATCAGCCAAAATGACATTTGTATCATTCCTCCAACTGTCCAGTATAAGAAACTAATTAAACTGTATCAATTCAGAAGGCACTAAGTTTGCCATTTGATCTTCAGGTAAAATGGACAACATACCTATTAACCAGAAAATTCAAACCCTCAAGCTGATAATCACGAAGCTTTCCTCCTTTCAACCAATCAGGCTGTTCATCAAGCTTCCTTAAACTTGCTGAGTGTATAAAATATCTATTAATTAAATAATATATTGGCAATAAAAGATATATATCACATACAAATTGACATAGTAGCTAAAAACACAACAAAATGTTAAGGGAAACGGTAAGGATGAGAGAGAGAGAGAGAGAGAGAGAGAGAGAGAGAGAGTTAAATAGTACAATTCGAAAGGGTGAGTCAACTTAGCAGAATCAAGTTCATGCAGAGTACTTAATTTTCTACCAATTTTCTTCCTAATTCCTAGGGATAGCACCAAGTTGACCATTTCATCTCACCCAAGCTACAAAAAGTGACCAATGGGGCACAAGGAAAGAGGGAAAAAAAATTGTACGTAGGCATAGGAAATACATGGGACAAACATGCACCTCCCTAACATTAATTCCGACAGAAGACTTGCCTCCAATTGCTTACACATGCTCCCCACAACAATACTTGGCAGCCACTTTCATATGATACAACCATGATCAACCACAGCCACTTGGACAAGGATCCCACAGTAAAACACAGGCTAAATTCATATTAAGCAAAAGTCACTACCTAGAAATCTGGCCTCATACCTAGAGGTGGCACAAGTGTGGCTCTAGGTTAGGGCTGGTTGAGTAAGGATCATTCTACAATGTGGGTCACTTCAGGCCATGGGCCATTCAGGTTTGGGTTGCATGAGAAATTGGTTCATTCAGGTCACATCACCCACATGCCAAGTCAAGTCGGTTCAAGTCAAATGGGCTTGGATTACTTAAATTGAGTTATTTTGGACATTGGTCATTTTTGGTTGGGCTTTGCCACCTCTATTCATGGTGGCAAATGCAAAAGCCATGAAGAACAAGATTATTAGCATTTTCCAATATCACAATAGCATCCTCATCAAATAAACATTATTCCCAATACGCACATGAAAAATATTTTTGGTTGTCAACATACAGAGCATTGGATTATGTTCCCCAAACACTGCTCAATTTTCTTATCAACAAAAGTTTCATACCACAAGCCAAAAGAAACAATAGTAATGAAAAATCAGAACAGACCTTTCCCTTTCTTACGCTGAAGATCCACCATTTTCCCTTGCACAGCCATTGCTGCTTCACGTGCCTGTTCAGAGATAACCAACAACTCAACATCCTCCAGACAAAACCATAAACAAAAGGCACATTTTTGCAGATGTCACACCTTATACTCATCAATTGCATCTTGTGCAAATGCAATATCCTTATCTTTTTCCCTGTAACAAGTGTAGTAGACAATAATCATTGCAGTAACTCTCTTATTATCAAAATAGATATAAAGGTCTAATTAATAGAAAATTCAGTGACTAATCTAGCATAAATCAAATGGAAAATCCCCAATAAACAAAATAGGATACAGAAGGCACACTTTGCACGCAAAAAGAAAGCTTCAGCAACACCAATCAAAGAATACATGAAACTCATATCGTCTGCACTAACCACATTGCCTCAGCATATGATAGTCCTTGCCACTTCACTAAATACTCTGGCACAATATCACCATAGCTGTCCTTATAGATCCGATCAGAAATAATTCTCTCGACCTTCAAAAAAATAAAAAAATAAAACAAAGCATAAAGTGAAAATTTACAAGGAACTGGATAATGAGAAAAGACATCTAACAACCATGTCCTAGAAACAAATCTACAGAAAGATAACAAAGCTAAAAGGAAAACCTGACTATTTTGCTTGATCAGATCCAAATCCATTTCCTTGCTAACATCATTGACCTCAATCTGACAATTAAATAAAGGCCACAGAATGTTTATTCATCCCACATAAGCAATTTGATAGGCAGCATCACTTTGTAATGAAGATCATTAAAGAGAGAAAAGAAGAAGAGAGAAGAAGCAAGAGATAGGATTCATTATGAAAGGGCAGTTGCTAAAGTCAGCAAAATTGAAATAAGTAATCATATACAGCCACAACATTGGAACTTTGAACCCACATATTAAAGTCTTGATTTTGTAATCTACAAATGCATGTCCTACATAAACCTCACAGATAAATAGGGTCCACAAGCATCAAAAGTTATTCTCTGAGCATAAGTATTACCTCCTCACGTGTCAGTGTTCTCCTATACCGCATATCTTCCATCACTTTTTTGGTGTAGTTCAGGACCTTCTTAAAACCACTTAGCTAGAAGCACAGAAAAATAAGGCTTCTTAACAATGAGTGGAAGAAAGGACACAGAAGAAACATCTGAGCAAACTTACAAACATTATACATTAAAATAAATAAACAAGTAACATGCAAAAGAAATCATACATTTTGTAGTTCAGACAATGACTTCCACTGACAGTGCAAATGTGACTGTCCTTTCCATTTTATCAAGAACTCCATTTCATTCCAATCTGGTTCAGAATCAAACAAGTGGCTTAACAGCAGAGGGTCAGTTGACCTATTGTTCCTTGCAGCTTCATCAGCCATACCCTTTGGCTGATGCCATAGCACCTTTTCAATGGAATCACCATCTTCCTCTTCAGGTTCATCCTGGAAAAGAAAATAACTTTCTTAAAGAAGAAACAGAAAGGTAAGGACCAAATAACCAGAAGGCAAAACATTATGACAAATTAAACAAGATCCTGCCATAGCTAAAGATCTTTAGCCCTGACTGCAAGTTTGTGGGATGCACTCTAAAACAAAATGCCCTTTCCTAACCATGAAATCTTAAAACAAAATGCCTCCAAAAGCCAGCCTATCTCAAGACAAATTAGGCCAAAAAATATTCAGTTGAAATTTTTCAAGTCAATATAAACAATTTCCTAACAGATTCAGAAGAACTTGCATCCAAACTCTAAGTCTCTAAATATAAACCCTTCACCAAAACCACCTTACAAGCATCATTATATTGAATGATTAATTGGGTTCTATGAGAAAAGCATAGACAAAAGAATGAAATCATGTTTGTCGATAAACCATTCAACTTGAAATCTTAAGATGTTTGACAAAGCAAAAGAATCAATCATATAATAAACTCCAACACGCCACCCACATGCAAGCTCAATGGGCTAAAAGTATGGAAAAGTACCATTTCCCCTTACAGTGTGCAGAAATTCACAATTCAGTTGAGGGTAGCATGACTTAAATTCATGACCATTTGGACATATAAATCAACCCAAAGTTTAGATTGTAAGACAAGTCTCAAAAAATAGATCATATATTAAACTTTAACAATAGTCCTAATTATTGATGTACAGCAATGTGCCATTTAGGAAGTTTCCAATGATAAACTCGCTCACAACAGAAAAGCTAGTCACAAAAATTTCTGACAATTATTACCACTCCAAAAGAAAATTTGTATAGGGTATCACTAGTTCATATTATAGTACTAAAGCACACTCCATTTCACCACCAAAGCATGATTAACTACTTAAACAACATGTATATGGTTAACTTGCATTTAGAGATATGATAAAAGGATTAAAAAAAAATAAGTTGTATAAAAGAGATAAACTCATACAAAGTTAACCATAAAAAATTCCAAAAACAATTTTGGATCAGGAAGCGAGAGCTCCCATTACATAGTACCTACACCTGCTTGGTCAAAACAATTTCATAAAGCCATTAAACACAAAATGCAACAAGTGAATCACACCTTTTGGGACTTTTTCTTCTTCCCTTCATCAATTTCTTCACTTTCTTCACTTTCAACATATGATACCTTCGGAACTGACCTACTAGAAGTGCGAATCTCATTGTTTCTTCCAGTAATAGTCAAAATAGTTGATTGAGAAGTAGATTTGCGGGAATGTGCTCCTCTCCTTGTCATGCTCTTGAAGTCCTCATCATTGTCACTATCAGATTCCTCTACAGAATACTCGTCCTCTTCAAATGATGTTTTCCCTTTCATCTGCCTACTAGAAGCATTTAACAACTTACGTTCCTTGATAGATTTTATATTACGTCCAACTTTACCATGCTTTCTACTCTTAGGTTTCTTTGTATAATAAGAGTCATCTTCATCCGAGATATCCAAATCATCATCACTGTTATCATCTTTATCTGATTCTTCTTCCTCCCAGTCTTTATCCTGCCAATGGAAAAAGTGCTTCACCATGATCATGTTGAAGAAGATACAATATATTATCACATAGGACCAGTTAGCTGATATTTTTCCACCAACAAAAAAAGAGCATTCCATTGAATGAGGTTCCCACACTGCAGGTTTGATGAAGGGCCCAACATAGGCAGCCTTACACCTATTTCTAAAGAGGTTGGATGTAACCTAAAATTCACAGTAAAGTAACCTTACCATTATACCAATACTCACATTTCATAACTTTTTTCCACTAACAAATGAAAACAAAACATTTTATTAACAAAATTCACACCAACTTAATTTTTGGTTTATGATAGGAATATGCACAAGTTTTCAGCCATTCACACTATAAATCATATAATTTAAAATGGAGAAAAAATAGAATACACATTGAAATTATCACTAGAAGGATACACACCATAACACAGTATTTGCCAGAAGCTGCAAACAGAAGCTTTTATAATAAGAAAGGCAGCAAAGACAGCTAGAAAGACATAAAGATGATAACCTTGCTTGCTGCCCGGCTGCTTGAAACACCATAGTCAGGGTCAAAGTCTGCATCCTCAGGATCATCTTCTGAAGGCAATGAGAAAAGAAAATAAGTCACTACCTCAGAAAGTGAAGAGTGAAGAACAATGATCAACCACTCAACTAAGTGCCCATCCCCTTCACTGTTTGTCAAACAAAATATTAACAACAGGACATACAGCATTAACAACGAAATTACCATCCTCATCATCCTCTTCCTCATAATCAGCATCACCATCATCATTGTCATTATTATCATCATAATCTTCTTCAAGGTTGCATGAAGCTCTTGTGCTCCTAGGCATATTATTAAAGGCTACAGATTTTGATTGTGGCATGGAATTCAACCCAAGAGAGTGGCTGACTCCCCTGTAATGCATGGAATCACTTTGATCTTCCCCATCCTGCTCATAGTATTCATCAGATAACATCTCATCGGCAGGTACATCAAGGTGGACCCTTGGTGCCTTAATTGCTTCAATTTGCTCCCCTTCATCGTCTGACCCTGCTCTATCTTCGGTCCTGTCATATGTATTAGCTTCTGATGCATCTGATTTTGAATCCTGTCCAGAATCTAAAGCACCATGCATGCCCATAGGTTGGCAATCCTTCCAAAAACTAGAACCCCATTTCCCAGTACCATTTCTCCTCCCAGAAGGCTGTAAGTGTGAATTACTTGCACCAACGCCATTGTCTGAAGCTGCCTTACATTGCATTCTAAAAGTACTATCTGGTTCTCTGTCACTTTCAAACTGAGCATCCATATTGATATCAAATTCTCTTTCATTAAAAGCACCATTTACATTCTCACTCCCGACCATTCTGTTAACTCGCTGTCCCTGGCCCTTTTCCTCTAAATTTCTTTGAGAAACTGTGTCATTTGAATAGTTCCTGAAGAAAGCCATCCTCTCATATTGAGTTTATCAAACAATTATTTAAAAGAGTTTAGGACAAGCAATGTTTTCTCCTGATACAATGCAGCCAGGAACTTCTTCTGTACTTCTGAAAGCTTGTCTAGAAAGCCTAAAAACAAATGGAAGAAACAACGAAAACCATCAATTAAAATACAGAATAGGCAAATAAAAACAAGAAAATAAATAAAAGACAAAAACAACATAATCAATTCTGAGTGCACGTTTCACAATGGTACACGGCAACTAAATTTAACTTTCACTAATCATGGAATGCAAACGAATTTCTGTTTTTAGAATCAATATGAAAGCAAAGTTCAACAACACATTGGTGCAAAAACTATCACCACCTTTTCGGGTACAGGATAGTGTAAATTCACTGACTAGATGCATAAAAGGAAAGTAAACCGAAAATTGAATCACAATTCTTATCATTTTTTTAAGCTGGAATATATAGCACCAACAAGAAATTTCAATTTGAAAATGGTGTCAACAAGAAACCCACTGATGGTATCAAATCAGTCAAAGGACACCAAAAAGAGCCGAGAACTACTAATGAATAAAGTTCAAATGCAACGGGAAAGCAGATGGAATGTGAAAACTGACTCAATTCACACAAAGCCCACTATTCGCACAAAAAAAGAGAAAAGAGCACTAAAAGCATCGAAATCGAAACTAACGAGCAAAAATTCATCGGCACAGAAAACAGACCAAAAAAACGAATCAAACAAGCCAAACAGCAGATCCATAAGCTTCTAGGCATAATCGAAAGAAGCAAGGACCTTGATGCTCTAAATTCGCAATTGGAAAACCCTAAAGCAAAAAGAGAAGCCTAAATCCGAACTTTCAAACCCTAAATTCAAGAAATAGGGCATGAAATTGAAAAAATGGGTCAAAAATTGATGCCGATGGTCTAAGCAATGAAGCGAGGCTAATCTCCGGACAACACGAGAGAAAAAAAAAGCGCTTGAATTCGATTTAATTAGGTCAGAAGTTTCCCAAACGGGAGAAGAAAGTGCGCAGTTCAATAATCTCGCGGCACCTTTTTCAAATCGCCGGGAAGCGAATCAGCCGGCGGGGAAAGGATGTAAAAAGAATTTCAAAAAACGATGTCGTTTCTCTCGGGTTCCGGGTTTTCGGTTTTTTCACAATGTTTCGGGTCTAGGTTCCGGGATTGACTTTCGATGCCGGCGAGCGGCAGATAATCGGTGAGCCGGGAGAAGTGCGAGGCTTAGCGCCGTCCCGATTAGGTAGGGTGGCGACGGGGGGCGATTCTGGATTAATCGTCGATTGGTAGAGAGAGAGAGAGAGAGAGAGAGAGAGAGAGAGAGAGAAAGAGAGAGTTATGGAAAAGAAAAAAAAAGAAAAAGAGAAAAAGAGAGTGATTTCTAGAGAGAGAAAGAGGGGAAAAAAAGATTAAAGATTGATTTGGGGGGCGTTCAATGAAACGTGTTTATATTAATTTCTCTCACGAATAATAATTATTTTTTGCCCCAAATTATTCAAAAAAAAAATTCCCCAAAGACTGGTTTTTATTTAAAAAAAAAAAAAGAAGGAGGAGGAAAATGTAACAAAATTTTACACCCAGTCAAATGTTCCCACGTGGCGGGGGCATCGTGGTGGGGATCATATTAATCGAACGGTGAGCGAGTAACGTGTTTTCGGAGCACGCGGTTGCGAGGGTTGAAATTTTGAGGGCAGAGGCGGAGTTTACTTAAATGCCATTGATTTTGGGTGGTTTTTACCGAGTTAAGTGCGTGCCGTGCGCTTTTAGGACAAAATGGGTGGCTGCCGGGAGAGTCTCCTGTTGGCACGCACTACAAGCAGTACAAAACTCAAAAGCCTTGCTGCTGCAATTGCAAATGCGGAATTTTAAGGGAGGAAAAAAAGTTCAAGGGAGCTTTCCCTTTAGATTTTTTTTTTCTTTTTTTGGCAAGATTTCGCAATTTTTATGATCTCGATGCCATATTTTACTAACCTACGATAGATGACCCTTTTGTTCCCTTTTTTATTTTTTGCAAACAAAAAAAAAAACGTTTTAAAAGATTGAATCAATCATAAAAGATATTTTAGAATAATTACAGCACTAATAAAATTATATATATATATATATATAAAGGATGGTATTTGCGTTAATTAGAACATATCATATTCAACTCAGAGTCAAAAGTGTTATAATCAAGAACAATAATCAAATCGAGGTAGACAAACGAGAAGTCATGAAGAACAAGACCTATACACATTCGATAATATGTAGATAAAATAAAAAATTTCACCGAAAGACTAAAGATACAAATACAACCATGAGTCATCGAAAAGAGAGAACAAATGGTTAAAAAGGAAGGGGATGCGACCAGACTAAAGACTTGACCATGTTTGGGCCAGGGTTAAATAAGGAAAGTTCGTTCATCGTTCTCGTTGGGCCTAAGTTACTCAGCTCAAACTGCCCAGAGTGGAGGAGCTCAGCTGTTCACATATCAATCTACCTTTGGGTCGAGTTGAGCTGGATCCACGGGACATTTGAGTCTAAACGATTGTCTTAAAACGATAAATTGGACCATTCCCAAATGGGCCGAGCACTCAAACAATCCTAACCCACAAATTTATTGCGTTTCAGTCTCTCCAAAAGTACTTTTATTTGCCACAACGTCGGTTGAAACGACCTACTACTAAACACTGTCAAAGCGCATTTCGTTGGATGATCTTTAAAAGTAATTTATTGAAGCGAGTAATTCCTATATATTTATATTTATAAGATTCAGTAATCCATTCCTTTCCGATTCCCGATTCCCGATTCCGATGTATGACTTCGTCTCAATCAGCCCTTCCTGGAAAGTTTTATGGAGATCCGTGCGGATTCAAGCCCCCACTCCGCCCAACAAAAAAACCAGAAATACCATGTTTTCCTTTTTAACTTAAAATGGATGTTTTCTCAAAAAGGGAGTATATCTCCCCCCCCCCCCCCCCCTCCAAAAAAAAAAACACTCTTGAGATCAGAAAAATAATGTAATACAAGTAACAAATTTGAGTAACGAAAACAATAGCTTTGTGAAAACATGGATACTTCAGACCCCTGTATTTTGAAGACCATATAATAGGTGTGCAGACCTTTTCCAGTTCATTCATTAGTGTTTTCTTTTGTTTTTTGAATGAAAAATTATAATATCAATTGAAAATGGCAATGAGGATGTACAACCTTGAGACAGATGAGATAGAAACGAAGAAAGTATGTAAAAATAAAGTAGAGGCCAAGGAAGGAAGGAAAATGCATAATGACTCTTGGTCATGGAAGTGGGAAAAAAATAAAAAAGGACAGATCATCTCCATAAATTGGCCGCACCCACTCGTGAAAAGATTGTAGCCACTCTCTCCTCTCCCCAGAAACGCAACAACTCAGGTGCGTAAAAGTTTTCCTAAAACAACAAAAGATAATTTTACAACATAACTTAGTGCTAAACTTGAAACATTTTCACCATTACATTTTCGTAAGCATGTGAAGGTGACAGCAGGCGCCATGCTTAGAGAACTCAGTATTTTAGTCAAACCCTCTAAACCAGCCGGTGTTCTTTAGCCAATCAGTCCACAATTGCAGATAACTAGACATTAGGATCATCAACGATGAATTCTCCCCTTCCATCCCAGGGGCGATTCTCAAAAGACTTTCCTGCCATACTTCGCTTCTCATTTATGGTCCCATCCTCACAGCGGTATTCTGGAAAGTAATCCAGAAATACTTTGCTTCCTAATTCATCAATACCATGGAAGAGGAAGTTCCTCACCAAGTCCTATTAGTTAGATGACAATTAAGGAACTGCACTGCTAAATGGCAAGAACCACTGCTATGTTCAGTGAGTAGAGAATGATACCTTTGCTAAACTATCACCAATCAACCTTTTCAGAACTCCATGGCCAGGATCCTGTCTTCCACAAGATGTGTCAGGTATCAGTTCAATAATTTGGGAAATGCCAAAATGGAAAAGAAAACAGAAGGAATTGATACAATATAACTAAAAAGAAAAACAAGGAGAGGAATATCAGCTGACCACCTTTTCTGCCCTCCATGTTAGATACTTATGTTGTGCTTCGCGATTGCACATCATTTGAGATGCATCTTTCTCCTCTACAACTTGGTCAATCAGCTGAAGCCACACCTAAGAGTGGAACAGAAATAAAAGTTCAATTTGGAGGCTTATGATATTTTATGTGAATTATGAACTATCGAATCATGCTGACTTTGAAATCCACTTCATAATTAGCAAGCTTCAGTGCAGAAAGAAAAACCCAGTAAATCTCTACCTTGTAGTATGCTTTGAATGCAGAAAAAAGATTATTTTGCTTGCCCTGACTGGAAGTAAACTTGGTCCAGATCACAATTGGTGAGAAAAATTTCAGGGACTCACTTGTGAGCTTTCCTCCCCAAGGAAAAAGCTGCAGCAAGTCTGTTGTCGTTAAACACACCATCAATTCTGAGAAGATGAAAATATAAGAGGGTCTATCTAATATAAATGTGCCAGGAACAAGCATTCAATTTACCTCGGCATACTTCAAGCCTAAAGGTATTGAGTTTCTATAGTACTTCTCCTTGTAGTCTCTTTGGTCAATGACGTTGTGCAAGGGATTGAGGTCCCTGCAAAGCATAAAGCAATGTCGAAGTTCCATAGTTCTCACTCCTCGTTGGGGAGTGATTTAGGTTGTTTGAGGTGAGGAGAGATGCAAGAATGATACTTAGTCGTGACTTACAAGACAATAATGTTCATGCTGGCAGTGGTGAAAAAGTTGGCACAAAATATGGGAACATCAAACTCTGGTCTGGCAAAGACAGCAAAATCCAAAACCTGAAGGGGCAGGGCATAGTTACCATAGAAAAAAAACAATGGACAAAGGAATAATGCAACGGATTCTCACAGAAACCACAGTATAACTAATTACTGCATCTTTTTAGCAGTTTTCCTCTAGGTATCTAAATGGAACAAGCATAAAACAGAACAATACCTGCATTCCTTCACCTTCAATGAGCAAACTACGTAGTAGTCTAATCTTGGGAGCTTCAAATGATAGCATTTGGAGCTCTGTTCTTCCGTCCATTGCAGTCATGGAACCATATTTTTCCTGGTCATCATCATTGTTCTTGTTATGCATAAAAGCAATAATGAAATAGTAAAGCATCAACCCACAGCAGTTGTTGCTTTTCTTTTTGTAACCTAATAAAAAGTACTGGTAAAATATTCAAGTGGCAAGAGCTTATCATGTCAGGTATTAGCCTGCTGAAGTCCCGTAGCACAGCTTCTTAAAATGAGAATAAAAGAGAGCATCTTTTTCAACTATTTTCACCTTTCTACCATCGGTGAAAAAAAAAAGCCTAGACCGATTTATCATGGAAAACTCTTATTGATATCAGCACTTCACCAACCAAGAGTCAAGACCCAATCACAGAAATGCAGCAAATGCAAAACACATTCTTCCCAAGAAATAAAATTCACCCATTGAAAACAATATGCTTCAAACAAAACCTCAACGTATATCAAAAGCTGCAAAATTTTGAATACAGAATCACTTAAAGCTGTTCTTTGACTATTGCAGCTAAATTAAAACCCATCTCTGAAGCAAGAGCAACAAAGATTATAACTCACAGAAGATATCCCCCCAACTCTATATTTTCAATTCTCCTTAACATCAGACAGTCATACCACAAGTTTACATGACGTAAAATAAACCCTTCAAGAATTTGAACACAAACTGAACAAATAACCTCGATTCAGACAAAACTGAAGACAACCCATTTCTCAGACCAAGCAGCAGATTCCACGTATACACAATACGAGGACAAAAGGAGAGTAACAAGTGAAGTAACCTGGAGGGGACAAGGTGTCAGAACGGTACGGCTTTTGGTTTCTCTGAGGGCAAAATCGATGAACTTGCGATAAGAGAAAGCAGAGACTTGTAATAGATGAGGCTGACATTTCTTGCTTCTTCTCCAGTTACCCTTAATGCTTGAAAATAAAGTTGGTAACTTTAATGACAAAGAAGATGATTCCATTGGAGTTGGAAGGTACTTCACTGGAACGCTCCACGTCACAGTTCAACCAACAGAACATTAAAAGACAAGAAAAGAAAAAGAAAATTATATTGTCTTGCACCCTCTCCGCGTCTCTAGTTTCTCCTCTTTGTTGGCAATTCTTGCTTTAATTTGTAGAATAATAAATTTTTATTTTCCTTTCCTTGTTTTGTTTTTAATTTATAGTTGAGGGTTGCCAATTGAGCCTGGTCCAATTAGATTACGTAGTGGTTTTTTAAGAAAAAAAAAAGTATAAATATATATATATCTTAGGAATCGTCCTACGGGTTTGGCTCAGATTAAGTGTTTACTTTTCTAACTGAACTTCTTTTATGGAAAAAAAAAATTGCTCTCGAAGTGATAGCTCCGTTTATAGTATATTTGTAATTTTTATCAGTAGCTATAATTATACATCCAATCAATATCTTTTTTATCGGAAAATTTTGATGTAGAAGGAATATTAGTCATTGTTATTATAGTTTAAATTGAATTATTTATTGATATATTGATTTAATTTTTTAATATAAAAAATTTTAATACCAGAATGATGATGACTCATCTTATGAATTTAAATTTAAATTTAGTTAGAGAAAAATATTATTTTAAAAATTTGAGATCGGACGAATAAAATAGAAAACACTTTGATTTACTACTATATTTTGACGTTGAATCTATATTTTATGGACAAGAAAAGGATTGTGAGACCATCCGTATCACCCCTCCGGATTACTATTTGCATTCCAAATCTTACTTTGGGTATCTTTAGCCCTTTTGGTACGCTTTTGATTTGTTTATGATATGGTACAATTTCGAAATTAAAATCTTTAGTTGAACCAGATGAGGTTGTTGGGCGTGAGAAAGAAAATAAGGAGATTGATTTGTTTGGACTTTTGGTTGGCTTGGAATTCTTTAAAACTTTTGGTTTCTCTTGCCACATAGAATGTATCTGTATTAAATTTCTTTTTATTTAAAAAAATCACTTTATCTTTTATTTCGAGTGGGGTTAATTCTAATGCGAAAGAATCGGTGGAGCCATGAAAGGAAGAAAGTCAGCAAATTTCAAGAGATATGCTATTCGTCCACTATTTACTGCCAAGTTTATTTTAAAAACAGCGACTTTTAAGGAATCTGAAGATATGGTCAAAAACAAAGTAATTGAATTTCATATCCCCTTATCTCTATTATCCATTAAAACGGATTTAATCGAGCTACTTTATCCAATAAACCCCATGATAGGATACATGTTTACGTTCGTGATAGTGGTTAGATTCTCCTTGATTACTGACAAATCGGCTTGTGTTTAACCAACTAATGTGCTCTGCTCAAGCCAGTTCAATTTAAAAAGAAGATAAGCAAGCAATATATATATATATATATATTTTAAAGAGGTATTGCTGGTGTTCTGATATGTGCATGCGCTCGCTATAATACTTAAACTTCCGCCGACGTGCTGGCTGATTATAGCACTGACTTTCACAGGTAGAAGAGATGGCAGGAGGTTCATTTGCAGGTGGTGGAAATCTGAAGAGGGCTCATCTCTATGAGTATAAAATCACTCCCTATTTTGTCTTTGCTTGCATTGTTGCTTCTTCTGGAGGGGCTCTTTTCGGCTATGATCTTGGTGTCTCTGGTAAGTCCCAATGATCAAAAAAGATATTCATCTTCCTTAATTACTGTCTCTGAATTCTTGTTATCGTGTTTTGTTACAATTCGTTCTTTACCAGTTTTGTTATAGTTATTATAATGGTTTCTCTCAGTACTTGGGCTATCACCAAAATAATGGCTGTCGTAAAACAAATACTCTTTGTTACCCCTACTGGATTTAAAAAAAAAAAAACTAACAGGAATTGCAGGCCTAATATGGTACCAAACACAATCGTCCACGAAACTTGGAGAAACTTTAGATTCAAAGAAGAACATAATGCGCTTGAGCACTTTTCTGGAAAACACGGAAAATATAGACCCAATGCAGAAAAATTTCTGTTCTTTAGTTGACTAGTCTCATCTGGTGGGTCTCATTTAGGTGGGGTCACTTCCATGGATGATTTCTTGGTGATTTTCTTCCCTGAGGTGTATAGAAGGAAGCAAAAAAACCTCCACGAGACAGATTACTGCAAATATGACAACCAAGTTCTCACTCTCTTCACATCTTCACTGTACTTCGCGGCCCTTCTTTCCACGTTTGGAGCGTCCCATGTGACCAGAAACAAGGGCCGGAAAACCAGCATTATCTGTGGATCAATAAGCTTCTTTCTAGGAGGTGTTGTCAATGCAGCTGCAGTAAAAATCTGGATGCTGATTGTAGGGCGGATACTTCTTGGTGTAGGCATTGGATTCAGCAATCAGGTATGTTCTATGCATTGAATTGGAATATGAACAGATATACCGGCAAGATTCTTAACTTGCTGTTCAATTTTTATGCTTTTTCCTGCAACAGGCAGTGCCCTTGTATCTGTCCGAAATGGCTCCTGCAAAAGTCCGAGGGGCAGTAAATCAGCTTTTTCAGCTGACAACCTGCGTAGGGATTCTGATAGCCAACTTTATAAATTCTGCGACGGAAAATATCCATCCATGGGGTTGGAGATTGTCTGTTGGCCTAGCGACTGTGCCGGCATTCTTGATGTTTATTGGGGGTGTCTTCCTTCCCGAGACACCAAACAGTCTTGTGGAACAAGGAAGATTAGAACAAGGGAGAAGGGTACTAGAGAAAGTAAGGGGGACTTCAAAAGTTGATGCGGAGTTTGCTGATCTCATTGATGCAAGTAATGAAGCAAAAGCTGTAAAGCACCCTTTCAGGAATCTTCTCAAACGAAGGAATTTGCCCCAACTGATTATAGGGGCTCTAGGAATCCCCATGTTTCAACAGCTCACTGGCATGAATTCCATACTTTTCTATGCACCTGTCTTCTTTCAGAGCCTAGGTTTTGGTTCCTCGGCTGCCTTGTGGTCTTCTACCATGACAGGCGGGGCACTTGTTGCTGGCGCACTTATATCAATGTCGTTGGTGGATAAATTCGGCAGAAGAAAATTCTTTTTGGAGGCTGGCATTGAGATGATCTGCTACATGGTAAAAATTGTCTCTCCTTGGTTTGGCTTATTTCTTTGAAATCTTTATGAGATCTGCTTGGAGATTGAGTCGCATGCTTTAACTGTCTGGTTTACAGGTGGTTTTGGCTATAAGCTTAGCCTTGAAGTTTGGACAAGGAGTTGGCCTCCCAAAAGGACTTGGCATCTTCCTAGTGATTATTATTTGCTTGTTTGTCTTGGCTTACGGAAGGTCTTGGGGCCCTTTGGGGTGGCTAGTTCCGAGCGAAATCTTTCCGTTGGAGACCAGATCAGCTGGCCAGAGTATAGTGGTCTGCGTAAACATGATTTTCACAGCTTTGATAGCACAATGCTTCCTTCGTTTACTCTGCGACCTCCGATACGGGATTTTCTTGCTGTTTGCTGGTTTGATTGTCCTTATGAGCAGCTTTATCTACTTTCTTCTGCCAGAAACAAAGCAAGTTCCAATAGAGGAGGTATATCTGCTCTGGCAAAGTCATTGGTTATGGAAGAAAATAGTACCGACTGGAGACATAGAACAATCCGATGTGAAATAGGTACCACAAGATTCGAGTGGGGAAACACCTGTTTAGTGCTTTGTCATTCAATTTTTCGACTAGACAGAATTTCCGCATGTAATTACTTCTTTGGATTTCTCCGAATAATTGCAACCATCAAGTTTCAGAATAGTTTTCAGATCTCTCTTCTTTTTTATTATATGTTGGAAATCTGCCAATATTGCAACACCATAAAACAAATAAGAATATTTGCATGGTGTGCTAAATATTGATTCTTTAGTCCACTCCCTAGTTTTTTTTTTTTGTCCGCATCTCTGGCATATTTTCGAGATGCCATCCAAGTCAAACAGGATTGGCAATCTGTGTAAGATGCACCGAGAAGGTCTTCGCGTGCAGGCAGATCACAGGTCTCTGTGATCTGTGTACCTCATTGATAAGGTCTGCGAAGTAGATTGTGCATGACATAAACCAACGTTGAACGCATATTTGCAAAATACTCACAATTTCCTATGCTAAAAATCATTCAATGTCAGTGGTTTTAAAATATCTCAAACGTGGATGGATCCAGGTCCTCTGCATTCCACGTGTTTCCTCTAAAAATATCTATCAATGTTAACAGCTCTTTCGTATTAATTCTCACATGCCAAGGAAAAAGAACAAGTTTAAATAAGGAGATGTTCATACCATATATTAATAAAATTCAGAAAATGGGTACACATTGCTGCTGACAATTATTTAAATGGGCAGCTGGAGCCTATCCCCTTCCTGATAGCCGAACAATGCAGTTACCTACACAGGATCCGGCAATAACAGGCGCTCGTTTCGCACAGGCAACGGTGCCACTATCAACTGCCCTGCAAAAGGGAGTGGTAATCTTCCTGCTACAATTGATCCTACCCCATTACATGCAGCAACACCATGAAACCAAAATATGCTGCATATTCCCAAAACACGACGAGATATACTCAATATTTTAGCAACTTCGAAAGAAGAGATGAATTTTGATAAATCAAAATAGAAAGAACGAGTATGAGCATAGCATAAGATGAACAAGTAAAGTTGTGTAAAAAATTTGATTTTCACCCTAAGAAAAGATTGTGAAAATAAAATAATAACTATCAAGATTGTAATCTTTAGGTTATGATTTAAATTTAAAAAACAATTAAAATTCTCTGAATCTTTATGTTGAATCTTTCTTTTATTTATGTTATTTAGCTTTATTGCTTAACCTTTGATTATTATGTATTTTATTATTTTTTTAAAATTAAAATTAAATAAGGATTAAGTGGCCAAACCAATTAGTCACAATTTATTCGTACTTTTAGTTTTGCTTAGGACCAACGAGAACATGACAAGCGAGTCTCTTGGGCGCGAACTCGGTTCAATATACTTGGCGGCTTCTATCTTTGTTGCATTTGCTTGCTAGGATGTTGTCGTCATGTGGCAATCTTGTCTGCACTCGTTCTGGGCGGGGCATGCATGTGTGGATTGCAGGTCTTGTTAACCAGTCACAGCTGATGCCGACTCGTCATTGTTGCCTCTCCATGCCTCGCAAGCTAAGTGATAAAGAGGAATTTATTGAGCGGAGAGAGAGAGAGAGAGAGCTGCAATGAAGTTTCCGTTCCGAGGAGGATAAGCTTTTACATCAATTATTATTAGTCGAATTGTAACACCGGAAATTAAGGCCTAATTTTTTAAATTAACTTTTTAAATATAAAATACCAGTCAGGTTAGTTTTCTAATTCAGGATGCAAGGTCAAAGTGAAATTATATCTATGATAATAGTTTGGCAATTAAGATGACATCGGACAAGAAAGAAAATAAAATGAAAGAAACTGGTTGAAATGAAAACAAAAAAATAAGGAAATTACTGTCAACTTATACGACTTTGTATAAAATAAATGTACTGAGTTATAGTTCATTGGTATCGGTGTTACCTTGAAATTAAAAATCTCTAATTTAAGTTTCAGTGAAACTTAATTAATAGAAAGAAAAAAAAAAAAAGCAAAAGAAAACACGTCTACTTTCTAATATACCCACCGAGATAATAAATAAAGTTAATGGACCGGTGGAAATGTGAGTTGATATTTTTCAAGGTGTTCAAAATCAACATTATTCTTTTCTTTTATTTTCTTTTATTTGGGGCTGGTTCTTAGTTGTAAAAGATAACGATGCAATAACAGCAACAAAACTTTAATTTCATATTTCAACAAGCAACGATCTCTTCCAAATTCCTTTCTTTTTCTTTTGGAACAAGTGAAATTGCTTTGTGTTCCAGGTTGTCTCCCGTATCTCTCCGCTTATTCAAACAAGTTGTAACTAAAACCATCTTATCTGTGTAAAATACTTTTAGTATCACTATGCATGCGTCGGGATTCGATTGGCAAACTATGGATGTGTTGCCTGGTATAACAATTTTTCTTTTTCTTTTTTTTTTTCTTTTTAGTTTTGCCCATTAACAGTTTAATCAAAACTACCCAATAAAGTAACTCTTTTCATTTTCATCTTAAAATTAGAAATCGGTATCTTTAGAAAAAATTTTAAAGTTTTAATCACTGGAGTGCTCCTGAGGGGCGCTATGACAAATTTTATACATTATATAATTACAATAATTTTGACATTTGGTGCGCCTTGTTTGTAATTGTTCAAAACATCCCCCCCCCCCAAAAGAAAGGTTTCCAACATAGGAATTGCTGTAGATGATCTTTGTATTTGTTTGCAACCAATACAAGTATAATTATTATCATAAATTCCAAATCATGTGAAGTTAAAGATGGCCGACCATATATAATAATAATATTATTAACGGCCTAATTCACCCATCAAGATATTGGCTTTATTGTAAATCCGCTCTTTTGGAGGACTTACCAAAAGTCTCTTGAAAGAAAAACTAAGGAAATGTCATTGTCTTCAGTTGTTTCCTTGTAGAGGTTTTGCTGTTGAGTGGCCTTAAGTTAGTTGGTGGTATGGCGTTAGACAGAGTCATTGACTAAGAGTCGAGACAAATATGTGGACATTTGGTCCTTTGAAATGAACCCCATTTGAAAGCTTTCTTAGGAGCCATCTCTTCGACTTTCTTTCAGTTTGGTCTCATTCAAAACTTCCTGCTTGCCATCCAAGCGTTGGGATTAGGCTGAGGATTGTCATAGACAAGGTCTGGTTCGTTAATGAACAGAATTATCCTCGTACTGTCATGTTTATTATGCATATTCTAGTAATTAGATTAAAAAAAATTAAAGGGATTTCAATGTTGAGAGGAAAAGGTATCTTTGGTCTTTATGTCAAGACATGGCTTGGCGTGCATTTGAAGATTGGGAAACTAAAGATATATTCTCATTTTTGTACTATACTGAGAAGAAATATTAATAAGAGCAAGGTCGCATAAGTTTTGTACTATGTGCTTATTATTTTTGCGCTATTGCTTTTTGTCCTTGACTTTAGCATACTTGCAAAAGATAGCCAAGAGATTTCAATGATTTTCGTGGAGAGATGGATATAATTAATTTCCCAGCGTAACGAGCGGTCTAAAAAGATTTTCTATTTGCTAAATGGAGTCCCACTACAATACCAATCCGTTCAGAATTTCGGATTAACAAAAGTACTAGGATTAAATTTACATTAAAAAAGACACTAGGAAGATAGTGGGGTTGCATGTCTCTTTATTCTTACAGCAATTTTGCGGGCGTCTTCTTCAGGAGGCTTTTCGGTGGATAAGATCTAGGGGAAAAGTGTCCCCGATCAATTATCTAGAGTCTACACCACTATTTTCTTAGGAGCCAATGAAGTGAAATCGGGCCACAATCAGTGTTTGAGGGAACTTATTCCAATAGTAGTGCCTAAAACTTTTTACCATATAAAATATTGTTTACTTGGAGCATTCCACTGGAACTTTGCGCGCGCGCGCGCGCCTCTCATGTGCAGGATTAACATCTGAGTTTAATTTGATTAATCGGTTCTCGATTATATCTTAACCTTTAATTACCTGGGGGGACTAAAACCCCCAAGACGAGCCACTTGCTCTAATTTCTGTGGGAATTTTCCGTTTTCCGTTGAACGCTTGGAAGAATTCCATAGCACCACACACATAACACGCGCAACGCTTTGCATGACAACCGCCCGAGATTCCAAGGAGATGGTGCGAGTTGATGTCTGGCTCGATCGAAGTGAGGCCGTGTTCCCCACGGGACACTTGCACACGTAGCTTATGTTCCTTATGTGATGTTGTGCATCCATCATATTCCTTTAAGCTTGTTCTTTGCTATTTTCCACACTCGAAGCTCAACGTTTTTGACACAAAATGTTGCTCACACGCAAGAAAATGGAATATTGGTCGAGAAAGACTTTATTGGCTGATAGAAAGAGGGAATTGTAAGAAAGGACAAAGTCATCCTAACTTATATATATATATACACATATATAACCAGTCGCCTGTCGATTGTGTGCAGAAGATATAGACAACGGAGAAAAAAAATTAAAAATAATATATATATATTTATAGCTTTAAACAAAGGTTCTTGTCGGTGGCTTCTCGTCCATGAAAAAGATCTAAATTATTGTCTCACAAATATTATACTAGTAGAACAAAAAAAAAAATATATATATATATATATTGTTCAAACGAATTGTTGATTTTAGAGCAGGCCCGGAATAATAAGAATAAGGGAAGACTTTGTTGGAAATACAATCTGTTCACATCATAACCCAAAGACTGTTATTACATGGTCCGAGAAATCAGCGTTATTTCATTTTTACTGTAGATTAAGTCAATAAAATATATATTTTAAATTTTATTTTAAAAAATATTTTACATTTCCTTTAAAAAATTAACAAAAGTGTAATTATAAAAATAAAATAAACAACAGAATAAATAAAATGTGCAAAGAACTATAAAAATGTTTATAACGTCTAATTAAACATTCTTTTGTTTTTAATTATAAATATAATGATTTTGAGAAGATAAACTGAAATTAAAAAAAAATCAAAATGTTATATATATATATTTATTTTTTATTGAGTGAGAAGAATGACAATAGGATGAAATGGAACTGATTCCTTGTGTAATGAACTTTATTGTAACCGATAAACGTAAATCAAAAAATGTTAAACATGCATATTTGGAATGATCATAAACACACAAACTTTGATTAAGTGGCATTAATATCAGATAAGCTGACAAATTTTGGAATAGAAAGGAGTATAACGAAAGCCTTTTCAGTCGTTGCTCTCCAAGTTCCACAAGCGCCGGCCGGCCAGCCAAGACTCCACAAGTAGCAATATCAACTTTTGGACGTTTCCACGGCCTCCTTGTCTCCTTGTCCTGACACGACAAAGGTAAAGAAGCGCCGATGGGTAATGGTCATTGCCTTTGGACAAGAAAACAAAACCCCGAGTTTGGAAGCATTTCTTGGAGAAGCCTTGGCAATTCCCACACTTTAACCCCTACTAAGAGACAAAAGCGAGCGAGGGGACATTGGTTTGTCGTTGTTACGACATGCTTGGACTTTTGCCACCCCTGGGAATAATTTTTAGCTTTTTTGGCCACCTCGATTCCCCGTCCACCTTACGTTAAGCCAAGAATCATAAAAGTGAGTAAAATAAAAAAAGACAAAAGCCTTCGGGAGAGGAAGAGAGAGATGGCAAAGCTGAGAACGACAAAACAAATCACAAGACGACAAGAAGCAGAGTCCTCACACGCATCGTCGACAACGCAGCAGCCATGAAGCGTCCTTTAAAAGCTCCGAGAGCTTTTTAATTGATCGAAATCCTCCAGACAATACACAGGAAGATCGCCTCCTGTTGCAAATGGAGATTCCGGATGAAGGGCAAAGCTTTGGAATTTTCGTGTGGTTTCTCGTGGGGTTTTAACCAATTGCAAAACCCAGTAAGGATTTCCTCTTTCTTGCTCTGGCGTGTCTGGTATTTGGTACTTTCCTTCTGCGCCTTGTTGTTAGTGTTCTTGGTTCTTTCTTTTCCTATCGTGTCAGTTTCCGTTTAAAAGGTTGCATTTTTTTGTCATGTTTGGTTGGATCAACTGCACTTATGGGATTTTGGATATCTTCAGTGCAGTTTCTTAAGGTCATTTGTCTTGTAAATAGATACAAGGGTTGTACTTGGTTAAACAAAGTCGCTGATCATTTACATGTCCTTGAAAACTGATTTGATCGATCTCATCTCTTTTTGACAGTTAGACCGCTCTCTGCTCCTCAATTCCGTTAAGTTGTTTGCGGTGGGTAGGTTGTTCAGTGGCGTCAATGTTTCAAGATGATGGATCATCGTCTATAACATCATCACCTCTTCAGGTTTTCTCCATGATGTCACTTCCACCTGGTGTGGGATCGCCATATCCCTGGATTAAAGAGCTAAAATCTGAGGAGAGGGGTTTGTACTTGATCCATTTACTGCTCACTTGTGCAAATCATGTGGCCACCGGCAGCCTTGAGAATGCAGAGATTGGCCTTGGGCAGATTTCCCAATTAGCTTCTCCTGATGGGGATACCATGCAGCGGATCGCTGCACACTTCACCGAGGCGCTTGCTGATAGGATTATCAAGGCCTGGCCTGGTGTCTACAGGGCCCTCAATGCTACCAGAATAAACTTAGTTTCTGAGGAAATTCTGGTCCAGAAACTCTTTTTGGAGATGCTTCCCTTCCTGAAATTGGGCTTTGTGCTTGCCAACCAAGCCATAATCGAAGCCATGGAAGGGGAGAAGATGGTTCATATCATTGATCTTCATGCATCTGAACCTACACAATGGATTGCTCTTCTTCAGGCTTTTAGTGCACGGCCTGAGGGACCGCCCCATTTGAGAATCACGGGGATTCACCAGCAGAAAGAGGTATTGGATAAAATGGCTCACAAACTTATTGAGGAAGCAGAAAAATTGGACATTCCATTCCAGTTCAATCCCATTGTTGGCAGATTAGAGCACCTTGACATTGAAAAAGTCCGTGTGAAAACTGGGGAGGCTCTAGCAATCAGTTCAATTCTCCAATTGCATCCTTTTTTGGCCTCAGTTGATGAACTGAGGCAGAAATCTCCATTGAACTTGAAGAACTTCAATGGAGTTAACATCCATAGGGTCCTACACATGAAACAAAGCACATTGGGGGAGTTGCTTGAGAAAGATATGCCTAATGGATATAGTGCAAGTCCAGACTCATCCTCATCGTCACCACTCTCTTCGCCTGCTTCAGCGAGGATTGATTGCTTTCTTAATGCTCTTTGGGGTCTGTCACCAAAGCTCATGGTGGTAATGGAGCAGGATTCCAATCATAATGGATCTACTCTTATGGAGAGGCTGCTGGAGGCTCTGTATTCTTATGCAGCATTGTTTGATTGTTTGGAATCTGCTGTGTCAAGAACATCAATCGAGAGATTGAAGATCGAGAAGATGCTGTTTGGGGAGGAAATAAAGAATATTATAGCTTGTGAAGGAAGTGAAAGGAAGGAAAGGCATGAAAAACTCGACAATTGGATTCAAAGGCTTGAGTTGGCTGGCTTTGGAAGTGTTTCCTTGAGCTACCATGGTATTTTGCAGGCAAAGCGATTCTTACAAGGCTATGGCTTTGATGGGTATAGGATTAAGGACAAAAATGGGTGTTTGGTAATCTGCTGGCAGGATCGGCCTCTCTTTTCAATATCGGCTTGGAGGTGTAGGAAATGAGGGCTTAATATTCCGATCAAACTATGTCACAGTTTTTCTTGCTTTTCTTTTCTGTATAAGGATTTTTTTTTTCTTTTTTTTTTTGATCTGTAAACTTATACTGCTTGAATGATTTGAGAGTCCATTAGATCTCAGTATCCAATCTTCATTTATTTAGCTTTTATTCTTCTGATTTTACAATTATTGTAGCCCAGTTCTGGAATCTGGATGCTTGTTCTGAGGCTTGATCAATACGATGTATATAAATCATGATGTTTGTTCTTTGTTTCTGTTTTGGAGTCAAACATACTTTTAACAATATGATGCTAGTTGGTCAACCTGTAATTCAGCATCAATGCCAAGTCTCCTCTTTAATTGACAATTATGCTTCTTTTTGTCCTTTGCTTTCTTTCAGGTTTGTCTTGACTCACTCAAATATCATGTGTGAACAGGGATCTTGTTCATGCACAATGTTCCATGAGAAAAGACAGATTCAATACATTGGTTGCTGGTTCAATCTGATTCAGACAAATGGCAACATTCCATAATCAACGGGTATAAATGGGAAAATAACAGACGTGTGATTGTCACAAGCCTAATTGCTTGGTGTTTTAACACTCCTCTGAGACAGACCGCTGTGCCCCTTGCAATTACCACTTATGAAGTAAGTTAAAACAAGGTTATTAATAAAGGCCAAGGTTAGTGGAAATCACGATGGAGGAGGCCGTTAATATTTGACCTCTAAATTATTTTATATGGGCATTTGGCTTCCTGTATTCAGATTCTATTCTTTTGTATTGCCGCCATGGTCATAGTGACCCTCAATGGCTCCCAGATTGACGCAAAAGGTGTTTGTTTTTGTTTGTTGTGCACTGAACGGCTTCATGCTAATCTAGCATTGGCCTCAAACGTCAAGATTGCAAGTGAAATCTCTGATTCCATTCGGGTGTGTTTGCGATTGTTGGGATAATCTAATTAGAGAACCTTGCTTTGTTAACCAACAATACAATAAAATCACCTTGAACGAGGAAGCTAATGGCACCACCAGATGTTCTCCAAAAGACACACAAATGTATGCAAGCGCTATGTCAAACACCCAATTTGGGCATGCAACTCATAACCAAACGTTGAATGCATCTCTCATCTTGTGACATGAAGCATCTTAGGTGTCAAAAATTATCATGGGTGTCAAGCGGAAAATGTCCGATTCCATGCGAGAGTTTATCTGCCCGGGAACGAAGGATAAGCATTTCAAATTTCTATGTCCAAATTCCATCTTATGTTGATCTGTTTGTTGCTAATTATGGGAAAACTTGCATGTCATTTATCAAGACTCCACGACACATCTCATGTCCTTGATTATGGTTCACACCCATTACACCAAAAAAAAAAAAAAAAAGACACGAGTCTTCTTGTGTGGCAGGGGATATTGCTCTTGAACAAGTACAAATTGCCTTATTTCCATGTTCTTCCTTCTTTTACATAGCGGAACAGTATAATCTGCACTGACAAAGATAACAATTTACTTATAAACCCTTATGCAATCTCTCTTCCCAATGGGGGGTTTGCCTTTTAAAAAGACGCCAACTTTCAACAAAAGTTTCCATTGCCAAGTATGAAATGGTATCATAAGTAGCTTGGCTTTAGAATTGGTTTTGCATCTCTTTCCAAGCCACCAGTCTCATTTCACAATAAATTTGGCTCCAGAGGAAACTCGCTTGCCACATGATCTTGCTACATAGATTGCCTTATCCATGCTGATTTCTTGTTCGAGTTCTCCGGGGAAAATGCGAGCAAAGGCACGGCACGTCCACGTCGATTACCAATCCACAGCATTCACTGGATGGTTGAAACTCTGTTCCTGATTTGGACACAAACCTTTCGCATTGGCTTATTAGACCTTAAATGTTTGTGTTACATGTCTGAGTTGACACGGCAACATTCTTGCCGGAATTCGGCATCACAACTATTAGGAACATCACTAACACTGAGCTGTTAAACATTGATCTGAACACTGCCATGATTAATGTTTGTGCGCTTCCGTGTGTCGAGAGCAAATGCCAAGCTACTCATATAGGTGAGGAGTTCCCTGGGTTGTTACAAGGTAGGGTCACCTGTATTATGTTGGCCTACACAATGCAGACAGATCAGCTTTTAATATGCAATCAACTAACTAGAAAATGACCAAATTTGAGTCAAAAAAAAAAAAACATTGCACTCGCCTATTTTGACGTAGGGATTTGTTCGAATCTTGTTGGAGTTATCGGTGTCAGCAACTCTTAAATATGCACATGCAATAAGCACACGGTCTCCTAATTCCTACAATTTCTACCTTAATACCTGGATTTGGCCGTTCAATGGTGCAGATCATGAGAATGTCCTAGTGCTCTCAATTGGTGCACTACGCTCCCCGATTATGCGGATTCTTGCGTTGGATTCTAGCACCCACTTAGCGCGCGCACACACACACACATATAATATATCTATATATATGTGTGTGTGTGTGTGTGTGTGTTATTCTTGCAAAGTGCAAATTGGTCACCATTGAAATAAGCTCAAAAGCCAAAACCTCCATTGCATACTCATTGGATAGGATCATTCACAATGCTTGAAATACGTTACGTGAGTAAATGACTTGCTTTTCACTGGTAAAGTGTTGGGAATTTGTACGCTGGTAAATCAACCTTACATAACGAACACAAAATTCTAAAATACCCAAATGACAAATTAGAAAAGCGAATACAAAGACCAAAGGCTTAGATGGAAAGGAAAATTCACATGGGCTTTCCCCACATTTTATTGAGTCCCGATACTACATATCTCTAATTACGGCTGCAAACGAGTTGATGCGATTTAACTCGGTGGTGGCTCGGCTCGAAGACTAAGCTGGGCTACTGCTTAAAATTTCCCTGACGCTAGGAAGTTGGGCTCTGAACCGCATTGCCAAACACTATCTCTCTGGACTGGGCCCATTCGAGTGACTGATATTAGGCTGGGCCTAAAGTCCGGGTGAGTTCGTTCTTTTTTTTATTTTTCCTCTATTTTTTATGCCTCTTTTTCTTCTCTGTAACGGTAATAAAAGGGGCCAAAACGGGCAGGAGCAGTTGTGTTTAGGGCTCACCCTCCCCATCCCCACTGGACTCTCTCTCTCTCTCTCACACACACCCACACACACACACAGTGAGCTGTCCAAAGGACGGGTGGTTAAGGGGCGAAAATGAGCAGCTGGAGAACGCTGGTTCTACGAATCGGGGATAAGTGCCCCGAGTACGGCAACACTTCTGACTTCAAAGAACCCATTGTTCGTACTTCTCTCTCTCTCTCTCTCTTCATCTCTCTGGCGTCGGTAGGGTTCTTTCTTGGAAACTCTCGGATTGCGCCTCGGTTCTAATGGATTCTTTTTTGGTTTACTCCTTTCCTACTTTGGGTTTCTTGTTTTACTAGCAAAACCTAAGGATTCTGCCCGAGTTCCTTTTTTTGGTTCCTTCTTTTATTTTTGTTTATTATTTTATGAATTGCCGAGTTCTTAAGTTCTTACGCAACGTCTTGGCTAACAGTTCTTGGATGTATTTCTTCTTCTTTTTTTTTGTCTTGATTTTTTTATTTCCTTTGTATTTTAGTTTCTTGTTATTTGTTTGAATTATAATGTTGTTAACTTTGGCATTGGGATTTTACAGGAAACATGCTTTGGTGTTGTCCGGCGAGAGCTGGAGCTCTATGAGAATGATATTTTATCTGTAAAGTCCTCCATGGCTTTCTTTTCTTTAAATTTATTTATGCCTTTCCAGTGCTCTAGTAAGGCTCATTTCTTCTCCTTGAGTTTAATTGTTAGTCTGTTTTTACTTGTTCAGTTTACTTTTAAAGTTTTTGTTGACGTTGAAATCTTGAAGATCCATTGCTAACCCTCTGTTAGTTGTTAAGGACTGGTTTGTTTGGAAATGTCAAAAGTTTCATATTGCCTTATTTTTGTTCCATGTTGTTTGATCACAAAAAATTGTCGATTTGCATGTGTTCCTTAATGCAAGATTGTTCTACTATTAAGCACACCTGCTACTTCATTAACTTGGTTTTCCTTCATGCCAACAGTTCCTTCTCCAATGCATTGAACAATTGCCTCACAAGATTCCTTTGTATGGGACACTGGTACTGTCTTTTTGTAATTCCTTGTCATCTCCTTTCCATCTTGATGCTTGATTCTATTTTAATTGTCTTTTTCATCATGCTTTTCTTACTTTTGCATGTGCATAGAGAATTAATTTATTTTTGCTGTTTTTGGTGTTTGATATTGTTTCTGTTCATCACTAGCCACATTTTGTGATTTATTATGACTTTGCCTGCCGCCTCTCTCTCTCTCTCTCTCTCTCTCTCTCTTGGTGCCTGTTGTCAGATTGGCTTGTTGAACCTGGAAAATGAAGACTTGGTTAGGAAAATCGTGGAAAGCACTCAAACTAATTTCCAGGTGGGTGGCTTCAAGTTGACTTGGTTGAAGCTATCTTCATATTAGCTGTTACTTTGCAACTTGCTATATTTGTCTCTTAGTAAAGCCATAAATTGCAGTTCCTACTTTTAAAATGAAAGGAAAATTATCAAAAGAAAATTTAAATATTTTTTGAGTGATAATAATCATGATTTTGTTTGAAGGTTGGCAGGATCCCTTTCCATTTGTAATGGTTTAGTTTCTTGATGACATGTTAACAAATGTATCTGCTTATGTTTTCAGTATTTGGACTGCTTCAATTAGATTACCTGATAAGAAAAAATTGGAAGATGTTTTTTTCTGGTGTACAGTTGTCCTTTTCATATTGTTTTCCTTTTCCTGTTTGATAGATTTGGAAGTGGGAGAACATTTCCAGTTTATCAGTTTTACTTAAATAGATATGGTGTTACTTCACTGATCTCATGCTATAAAATCTGACTAATGTGTATTTGTTGGAGGTTGCCTACTCATTTTGGATGTCTTGATGTTGTGGATGTATTAATTTGTGATTGTTATTCCAGAAACGCTGTGCATGTCTTTCCTGACCTGTTTGCTCCTCTATTTTGTCTGGTGACTTTTCAGGATGCTTTATATTGGGGAAATTGTGACAAGATTCGAATTTTGATGCGCTTTCTGACAGTTATGGTAAGCTATTTTTGATATTTGGCTTTTCAGACACTTCCAAGACTGATTAGAAGTGGAAGAAGACAAATGCTGTTTTATCTAGAAAATGGGAATGTAAGGATACATGAAAAATCAAAATTTGGAGAATTATCAGTTCTCTTTAAATGGGGATAGAAAGAAATCAGATGGCAAGGACCTTTTTGCTATATATTTCTGTCTGTGGTTGTTGGTTTAGGATGCTGTGGAGATGGGCATTTGGCCAGCATATCTTACTTCTGCATGACAAGTGATAGCTAATTTTTAAACTTATTTGTTTGATTTTATTTGTCCACAAAGAAGATGAAGGGGATGAAGAATTCTTGGACATAAATCACTTTCTGTTTTTGGGATATAGCTATTGCTGACATACATCCATATATTTTTTTTTTGGTCAAAAGTAATGTTTGCACTTTGAACTATTACAGAAGATGGAGTTATCTGGTTATTATTATTATTTTTATATAGATGTGCAGTAAAGTTCTTCAGCCTGCTTCTTTGGTTGTCATCTTTGAAACATTATTATCATCTGCTGCCACAACACTAGATGAGGAGAAAGGAAATCCTGCTTGGCAAGCCCGTGGTGACTTTTATGTGACATGCATTTTATCTTGCCTTCCCTGGGGTGCATCAGAACTTGCTGAGGTATTGCTCCATTGTGTGCTTGAATATTTTTTATCATGCTAAATGGGAGTTATTTTAGCCCTGTCATGGATGGTAATTCAACTATCAGTAATTCTGTAATCATGCATGATTATTACATGCACTGCACATCTCCTAATTTGGTTATCATAAATCATTGTTACATATTCTGTACATCTCTAATCATTCAATATTATATTTTTGTTTTGGCATTAATTCAATTGTATATTTCATAGAGGAAGTTTATGTTTAGGTCTATCGGAAATTGATGTGATATCTTTGGATCCCAATGAACTTCAGAAAAATTACAACAGCTGTACAGTCAAGACTTGATTTCTGTCCATAGACATTTGTAATCAAAATGTTCAACAAATTATGGATTTAGCATTTTATTGCCAACAATGGTGTCTATGCTCCAGGGCTTGTAGCTATGGGCCTATAATGTGTGCACTCTTTCACAAGCGTCAAGTGAGTCAAACTTATTTCCATCAAGAAATTTAGTACAGCCATGTTAAGAGATCTTTGTCACTTATCTATTAAATTCATCTCCTTCACTCTAGGCAAAGAAAATAATGTCCTTTCAGCTTTGTACTAATTTGTTTTTTTTTTCATTAATTTATGATTAATCATTCTTATTTGCTTTCTGTTTAAATATTTTGCACTTAAAATGTGCTGTCTCACCTATAATAAAGTGCTCTGCTTTTGTGTATACATGTTTGATATCTATATCTCTTGTATCTGCAGCAAGTTCCTGAGGAGATTGAGAGAGTTATGGTTGGCATAGAAGCCTATATGAGCATCAGAAGGCATAATTCTGACAGCGGTTTATCTTTTTTTGAGGAAGATGATGAATCTGGGGAAGGTCTTACTGAAAAGGTGTAATATCCCTTTAGTATAATATGTTAGTACAGATGTGGACATTATGCAATGAGAAAAAAAATCTACTTCTTTTACTGCTTTCATAAGTTCTCTTGTTTTGCTTTGTGCTTGTTTTATTACCTTTAATTGTGTGAATTGGAGATGGTTTTCTTCCTTAAGATGTTCCATAATTGGTTCTTTAGGATTTCTTGGAAGACTTATGGGGTCGCATACAAGTATTATCCAATGGTGGATGGAAAATTGAAAGTGGTAGGTGTTTTACTCTCTCTCAGTGTGTGTTTATATCTTTTGGTTAGATTGAATGAAGGCTTGAGGGCTATTTGAAGTGGGGTTAAGTGTGTGGTTCTTCTTTCTTTCTTTGTTATTTTGTGAGGGTGTTTTTGGGTTTGTATTTTCTTGTAGCACTGTTGACTGGCCTCTTAGGTCCAAAATGTAAGGTCTAATCTATAATTCTATGTCTTCATTTTACACAATTTTGTTTGTAGTTCCTCTGTGTTTATAATGTTACTGCTTGTTATGTGTTCCATATTTTCACTTTATAGTGCCAAGACCGCACCTTTTATTTGAGGCTCAGCTGGTTGCTGGAAAGTCTTACGAGTTTGGACCAATCAATACCCCTGACCAACCAGAGCCACTTTCACAGCTTCCAGGGATAAACTATGGTGAACAGAAGCATGATGCAGAGTCAAAGTATCCTCAAAGGATTCGCAGGCTTAATTTATTCCCTGCAAATAAAACAGAGGTAATTAGTTATTTGCTACCTGTACAATAAGGGAGAAATTTTTTCTTTATTCATGGAATACCTATTGTATGCTATTGTTTCAGCTTTTACCCAGCATATGGAGATATAAGTTGCAATTTCCTCTTTACCTCACCCTTGTAGATATTCTTGATATTTGTCTAGTACTAGGGTATGGGAAATATCTTACCTCAGAAATGTATCAAATTGCTAACCAAATGCATGTTCTTCTTGTTGGTGCAACAGAACTTCAGATAGATTGTGTTTGAGAAGCATTTCCATTTATTGATTAAAGCTTCTGATGTAAATTTCTCATCCAACCAGAAAATATTAAACTTTGCAGCAACTCTCTCATACAATATATGGAACCTTGATATTCTTGCATTATCTCAATAAAGCCAGAGGGAGTTTTTCTTTTAGCCCTGCTATATGCGTTTTATTTTTGTATGTTTATTTTTTACAGTCACTGTACCAAAGAAATTTGACAGTCTGATGTAGGAAAACAAAAATTAACTGTAGAGTAAACCATTTGATTCGAGGTTTCAGTCCTTAGTATTTCACTATACCTTCACTCACGTTCTTTGAATTAAATGTGGACCTTTGGCCTTATGACTTGTCTTGGTTCTTCAGGAGGAGCAACATTTACTTTTGCTCTTTCTTTTCTTGTTTTTGTATCTTCATTGGCACATTTTCATTCTCCTTTCCATTTGGATAACAGGATATGCAGCCTATAGATCGCTTCATTGTGGAAGAGTATTTACTGGATGTGCTTCTTTTCCTCAATGGCTGGTTTGTAAAATAACATTGGCATATATTTACAAAGTTCTTCATTGTCTCTTTCCTTAGTTCCTTTCAAGTATAGCAGAATGGGTAAATGGTGTTACTTTTCAACTATTAGGATGCAGTTAGTACCACTTAAATTAGGATGGGTTTTTATGCTCATGGGCATTGATTGTGATCTGGTTTACAATGTTAAATACATGATATTGTGGCTACACACTTGAATATGTGCAACTGAAACTGGTTACCCCTTGGTGCATGTATTCTTTGGTTGTAAATATGTGTTATGCTACATAGACAAATATAAACAGATCAACTGATTATCAAGAAAGCATCTGATTTATAGGTTTTGTTTTTTTTTTTTTTAACATGATCTATACTTCTCAAATCGTGGTTTTGTCATGCCCATTGATGCATCAGTTTCATTTTAAAATTGATTTGTGTTTAGTTATTCTTTTTTTTTTTCAACTGGAGTATTCAGTTATAGTTTCTTTTTCTTGGTTCATGCAAAGCTAGTCGAAAGGAATGTGCGTCATATATGGTTGGTCTGCCAGTTGCCTTCCGATACGAGTATCTTATGGCAGAAACTATATTCTCTCAGGTAAGATTTTGTTGCCTTCTAGCTTCTCTTTGAACTGTGGTTCTAGTAAGTGAAGTAAAAGGGACTTGCATGTTTAAATCTTGTGTTACCACTAAGTGCAGTCCATTGTGTAACCAGCACTTGCATAAATAGTTGATTTTTGTTGCTTGGGCAGTTGCATTGTTTCTCATTTCTTATTGCTGCATTAGTCCTTGCTGGATATGCTAACAAAGGATACTTGGTCCGCAACTCCCCTACACAACAGATATCAAAGAATGTTGAAACTCTTACTTTGAATGTTTGAAGTGATTCTTTCGGTTAAACAATGGTTATGTGCCTAGGTGGCAGTGGTGAGGACTGAAACCTGTAAATATAATTCTGTTTGCTTTTGCCCCATTTTTTTTTACATACTTGCTCTTGATAAGTCATTTGGAGATTGACCTGTGATATGGGATTGAGCATTTTAAGCACACACACACACACACACACACATATATTAATCAAGTTACATTAGTTTTATATAATGTCTGATATAATAGAAGTCTAGTTTTCTTGTTCTTGCAGTTGCTTCTGTTGCCACAACCCCCATTCAAGCCACTGTACTATGCATTGGTCATTATGGACCTGTGTAAGGTAATGTGGTAGCTACTGTACGCTGATTGTTTCCTTTTCTCTGTTTGGGTGGCTTGAGTCTTCACCAAGGCTCTACTAACCAATGAAATGTTATTGCATTTTAAAGCCATTTGACAATAGTTTTGATGGTTAGGCTCTTCCTGGGGCCTTTCCAGCCGTTGTAGCTGCTGCTGTTCGTGCGCTGTTTGAGAAAATAGCAGATTTGGATATGGAATGTCGTACACGGTTCATCCTTTGGTTTTCACACCATCTGTAAGTCTAAAGCTTTTGGAAGTTAAATGTAGGCTTCATTGTGCTCTTTTTCTTATGTTTAGTCAATGGATCAACTCTCTTACCTTTTATTCTCACATGGCTCATCGTGTAATTGATTGGTGATCCATTATAATGATTGGCTTCTTCAAGATAAAAAATTTTAATGAGATTTCATGGTTCATGTTTCTTTTGGAGTTTCTTTCAATACAAATTGTACTGTTTTCTATCTTTCTATTATGTGATAATTTTGTAGCAAAAGCTAAATGCAACTTTTTAGTTTGAGTATATTAAATGAGCCTTCTGACTCTGCAGGTCAAACTTCCAATTTATCTGGCCTTGGGAGGAATGGGCTTATGTCTTAGACCTTCCTAAGTGGGCTCCACAGAGAGTATTTGTTCAAGATGTTTTGGAGAGGGAAGTTCGTCTATCATACTGGGACAAAGTCAAGCAGGTATAAATGTTAATGATGTTTGTTATTATACTTGTGGCAACTTTCCAGTATTTCTTTTTAATTTGCCTTTTAAATTAAGGACTAGCTAGAGCCTGCTATTCTTATGCCTTGGGCAATGGAGCTGATGTGTTTTCTATTGTGACTACCTCTATCTCTGTTTCTTCAAAACCTTGCATGAACTCCACCATTGGGCTTTATCTGCAATTTCAATTTTGCCTGAACTATGGATTCTGTTGCCATAAATGCTATGCTCTTTTCTTTTCTTTTTGCATCATCAAACATCTGAAAAAACTAATGAATGTTTATATATAAGCTCTGCCACCAACCCACAAAAGAAACACCAAACAAACGGTTTCATTATTCACATATACAATGTTGGAAATTTTTGATAAATGTGTTGGTGGAATTTCTCCCACTTTGATGGAAAGTATGGCTGCACTGGGAAGGGGAGTTTTAATAAAACCTTCAGTTTTCCAAGCATTATTGTCTCAATTGTGGTTGATGTGACACAATACTTTGTTCACCTTGTTCTTTTTCCCAACCTTATTTTTCTGTCTCAGAGCATTGAGAATGCACCTTCTTTAGAAGAGCTGCTTCCACCAAAGGGTTCTCCAGACTTCAGATATATTATTGAAGATGGTAGGGAAAGGACTGAAGAACAGGCACTTTCTGCTGAGCTTAGCAACAAGGTTAAGGGGCGGCAAACTGTCTGGGAAATGATCTCATGGGTAGAGGAAAGTGTAATTCCCAGTCATGGTTGGGAAGTTGCCCTCAAAGTTGTTGTGCAAACTCTTCTTGACATTGGTTCTAAAAGTTTCACTCATTTGATCACTGTTTTGGAGAGATATGGCCAAGTAATGGCACGGCTATGTGCTGATTATGACAAACAGGTCATGCTGATAGCAGAAGTAAATTCTTACTGGAAGAACAATGCTCAAATGACAGCTATAGCCATTGACAGAATGATGGGTTATCGTCTTTTGTCTAATTTGGCCATTGTGGGTTGGGTGTTTCTCCAGCAAACATAGAGCAATTTCATATTTCTGATCGTTCATGGGAGGTACATTATGAGAAGACTTCATCAGTTCCTTTTCTTTGTTTAAAATTAAATTTCTCCTTTCCTCTTCTCATCACCTTTGTAGATTATATCCTTGCTATTGAATAGAAATAGTTGGTGCTTTGTGTGAGAGAACTAATGGGGAATGAAATATTTATAATGATTAAATTATTAGACTAATTAAATGTAAGAAAGAGGTGGGCTACCTTTAAATTGTTGGAGAGATAGAGGTGCCACTCTCTTCACTCTAAGGATTGGAACCTGATGTTTTTCTGCTGAAACTTGCAGCTAGTAGATGAAGATGTCTTCTATAGTGACTGACCTTAACAGCTTTTTGGGCTTCAATTATGGATGTCTATGATAGAGGCCATAATACCTTTTCATCTCATACTTCTGAATTGTCAGTCTTATCGACACTTGGTGGGATAGGGGTGGGTGAAAGTGGAGGAAAGAAGAGTGAGTTCACGGAGTCTAGCCATCCGACCTTTTTCTTGGTTGAGAGAAATGAATATAAGGAAAGAAAATCTGAGACAGAAATCCTCAGCATGGTCCCATTGTCTTACGTTCCAACTCTCTGATTTGGAATATACTAGCATTTAACGCTTATGATGCTCACAAGGAATTCTGTAGTTATTTCTCTCTGAATTAAGCATGTTGTAGTTTTCAAAAATACAAACAGAAAAATGTGAATTATAAATGAAATTTTAATATGGGCCTTCAATTTAGAAATCTTTTTTACCTGAAATTGTATGTCCACAAGAATTGTTATTTTCTTGTGGTCATCTATGAAATATTCTTTTTATTTGGTATTGTACTCCCTTGATGTGATTATTATCTGTCTTCGGAGCCATATAGCAGATATGAATTGAAGGGCTTCAAAAACTGACTCCCTCCTTTAGATCATCTGCTCTTTAACATCAAGAATGGTTTGAAAACATCAAGAATGGTTTGAATTTTTAGTGGGTAGTTACTAGATTTATTAGCTATTCCTCAAGACTTATTTCCTATTTTTTCCCTGCCATAGGTTCTCAGAAATGCTGTCAGCAAGACTTATAATCGTCTATGTGACCTAAGGAAAGAGGTATTATCTCTCAAGAAAGGCGTTACATCAGCTGAAGAAGCTGCAGCCAAGGCAAAAGCTGCATTGGATGCTTCTGAGTCAAAGCTTACTCTGGATCACGGAGAGCCTGTTCTTGGTGAAAATCCTGTGAGGATGAAACGTTTGAAAGCACAAGCTGAAAAAGCAAAAGAAAAGGAGGTATCTGTGCGAGACTCTTTGGAGGCCAAGGAGGCTCTTCTTACTCGAGCTTCTGAAGAGAATGAGGTAATCAATGATAAGATTTTATGTAGAATCCCTTTGCATTCTACTTACTATTTGATGGTAAATACCAATGATTTGCATCCCCTACCATCCCAATTGAAGTTGATTAGCTCCCATGGCTTGGATGGGATTTGCACAAATGCCAGTGCCTTTCCACATGGAATTAGCATGTGATAAGTTGGCAGATTATGTCATGCCCAAAAAATCTATCAGACACATTCCATGGTAGGGGTCTCCAGTGGATTTGCTTCGATGATTATTCCCTTGTACTCTTTTCCAGGCTGTAGTCAGGGCACCAGAATTCTTGAGCTGTCTAGTTGTCTTTTGTTTTGCTTGATTTTCTCCCCTCCCATTTCCCTCAATCCACCTGAAACGATGGTGAAGCATATTAAGGCATGAAATTTAACAACATAATGTATGAAAAAATGGGGAAAAGAAAAGCAATGCGCATACAGCATCAACATAGGTGAAGCTTATTTTTCTTTCCTTTCTATTTATGGAAAATAAGTTTCTATGGGTTCACATGGCCCAACAACATCATATGCTACAACCTATACGAAAAGAACAGTTTGATTTTGCTCAAAGTCAGTGGCTTTGGTTCGCTGATAATTTTTGAAGTGGGCCTAACCATTTCCTGAATCACTTATTCCTGTTAACATTATTCTGATATTAAGATTCAGAATCTCTTTTCCTTTGCTGATGACAATTGCCATCTGCAGGCACTCTTCCTCTCTTTGTATAAGAACTTCTCGAATGTTTTGATGGAGCGTCTACCTAACTCTACAAAGGCTCAAACGTTGAGGGGACTAAAGTCTATTCAAGCTGATGAAATGGCTGTTGACATTGAAGGATCAACTGCAATGGATGTCGATAACGAGAATGGGAAATCCAAGAAAAGGTTATTGTAACCCCACCTTGCAAAAGACCCAACCCCCCTGTGGGGGCAGCAGTAGCTCCCCTTCGGCGTCTGCCTTGCCCTTTTCATTTTTTCCTCTTTTCATTTAGTTAGAAATGAATTGACAGCGGCAAACTCTTGCAGTCAATCAAATGGTGGGAAGACAAGCAATATATACACTTTAGGTGAAAAAGAGCAGTGGTGTCTAACAACTCTAGGCTATGTGAAGGCATTCTCGAGGCAATATGCTGCTGAGGTGAATATTGCATACAAAGCTCTTTTTTTTTTTTTTTCTCTATTTTCACCTTTTTGGCAGTTTTCAGTCATATATGGAGAGTTTGAGAGCATGCAGCAATGTTCTTGTGTTTGCTTGTAAATTGATGGCAATAAATCTCGATCTTCTTTGGTATTCTTATCTTTGTTTTAACAAATGCTCAAGTGGTGGGAGGCGATGGATATTTTTGATCCTGATATCTGCAATTTACAATGTGTGGCAGATATGGCCTAATATTGAGAAGTTAGAAGCGGAAGTGTTCAGTGAGAATGCGCATCCTCTTTTCTTGGAAGCAGTTTATTCTGGTTTGCGTTGGCCTATCAAAGAAGAGTCATCTGGCTGAGATTTTTGTTCGTTTTTGGTTCAGTTAAGCCTCTGACTATTTTGTTCATTTCCTGCGGATAGTTGCTTTTATGTATATTACTTGTGTCAAATGGAAGAGGGAGGAAATTAGTAGTAGTTTATCTCTTCATTTTACTGTTTTGAGTTAAAAACCTATTGATTAGAATAGCTAAGAAGCTTGCAGGCTGCGACCAGGACTAGTTTTATTTCCAGAAGATGGCATTCGGGGGCATGTTTCATGCTACTTTCCTTGCTTTTTTGTAAAGAACAAAAAATAAATAAATAAATAAATAACCAAAGGAAGGAAGGAGGAAAGAAAGAGGCCCATTTTAAAGATGGAAACTTTTCATTTTTATGTAGTCCACAATCTTGCCCTTGTACGAATGCTATCTGTACAATGGAATCTTTTCTTTTTGGTCAAACTCAAGTCTGTGACAGCCCTAAATGATTATCATGAGCTTTTTGTTTTTGGTCCCTTTTATATGTTTGTATTTACTTCACCCTGTCACCCCACCAAAAATCTTGCTTTGCCTTTTGCATAAAATTAGATCTAAAATTCCCCAATTTCTCAAAATTAGATATGGCAAAAGAGAAAAGAAAAAAAGTAGGGCGAGAATAAATCCAATTTAGCATCTTATAATTTTACGAATTTTGTGTACATTCATCTTCAGATTCCTTCATGTCCCTTAATCAAAATTGAAAAAAAAAAAAAAAGGAAGGCACAGCAGCGGATATCATTTTTAATATAATTACTCAAAATCAAATGAATGCTAGTTGCAACGATCACCCACCCAGCTAAATTTACATACCATTAATTAATTAATAATAGTGAGAAAAGAGTAGGCTTGGTTACGGGAGAAAACAGCATTTTTATTTGGAAAACGAAAATGAAAAATGAAAATAAGCAGTTTTAACTTGTATTTCATTTTTATTTTTATTACTTTTTCGGTGGGTTGTGAAACTTCCATAGATTCAAGTAGTCCAAATCAGCCACTTGGATAGAGCCCATTTTCCCCCTACAACCAGGGAAGAGCAAAGTCACACGCTCTCTCTCTCCCCCGCCCTTTTCCTCCTCCTCCATCTCTCTCTGTGTCTGCGCGTTAAAAATCACTTCTAGAGAGAGAATATCCACCCACCTTTTATTTTCTCTCTCTAAAACTTGAACTTTCTCTATCTAGCCCACCTTTCGTACCCCCAAGATCTTTAAGAGAGAGAGAGAGAGAGATCAATAAAAGGAAACGGACACTCCGCTTCTTCTTCTTCTTCTTCTTCTTCTTCTTCCTTTTCCTCTTCTGTTGTGTTATCATGTTTTCTCTTTAAATGAAAGATCGAACTGAAAAGTAACCTGTAGAAGAAGAAAGGCAAAAAAAAAAAAAAATGGAGTTTGTTGGTAAAACAGTTAAGAAGGAATTGAAGGGGGTGGGTGTCTCCTCCGGGATCGTGCAATCGTACGACGCGTCGTCCGGTTTCTTCGCGATTTCTTACGATGATGGTGATACCGAGGAGCTCGAGTTCTCCGATGTCGTTTCTCTTTTGGAGGGAAAAGAATCTGACGCTGTTGACTGCAAGCCTCGGACTGGCCGCAAGCCCAGGAAGCGCCGCCGGGTTGAGCCAAGGAACCGCCGTAATGGAGGCGGCAAAGAAGAATCTGGTAATTCTAATTCTTATTGTCGTGCTACTGGGGAAACCCTAGGGCGAGATGTTGGTCTAGAGGCTGATAGGGATTTTGGTTTGATTCGGAATGTTGATTTGAATGTTAATGTTGATTTGAATGAAGATTTAGATGGGGGAAATGTTGATCGTTTGACAGGTTTTGGATTTGAATTCTGGGTTTAATTTAAATTTGAATGAAGGTTATGATTTGGATGAGGGGGATAATTCAATTGTTAGTTGTCGGGCAGAGTTGAAGGGAAGAGGGTGTATTGACTTGAATTTGGATGTGAATGACGATGTGGATGAGAATTTAGATGAGGATGGTTTGGGGGGAAATGTTTTGATGGCCCAGAAGAGGGAATGTGAGTTTGATTTGAATTTGGTGGTTGATGAGGAAATTAGGGATGATTTAGGAGGTGGTGATTTGGCGGGGCTTGGGCTAGCAGAAGAGAATACATCTCCTGAGATGGTTAAAGAGGAAACTGAAAAGACGGTGAAGCCTAGTAGGCTTGCTGTGGGAACTCAAGATGCTAGTGGGATGCTGGAGGAAGCTCATGACTGTAATGATTTAAGAACAGGGGTAGTGATGAGATTTAGGGAAGATGAAATTGCTTCTGTTGAAGATGAACAGGTTTGTAAGGCTGTTGGCATTAAACAAGATGGTCTTGTGGTAACTGATGGGAAGCATGACGAGACGAGAAGTGCATGTAAAGAAGAAAGTGGTGGCCGGAGGAGGGGAAGGAGAAGGGGGAGACAGCCTGCGGATAGTATGAATTCTAAGCTGGAAAATTTTACAGCTGTTATAGATGTGAATGGAGATGCCATAGGTGATATGAGAAGTGAGCATAAAGAAGATACTGGTAGTCGGAGAAGGGGGAGAAGGAGGGGGAGAAAGCCAGCAGAAAATTTGAATTGTGTGCCAGCACCAGAAATGCCAGTAATGATGGATGCTAAAGGTTTTAAGGAAGATTATATTGTGATAATTAATGCAAACCAAGATGCCATTGGTGATATGAGAAGTGCACATACAGAAGAGAGCAGCAGCCAGAGGAGAGGAAGGAGGAGGGGGAGAAAGCCTGCAGATAATTTGGATTCTGCACCAGTGCCAGAAATGGCAGGTTTGATGGATCCTAATGGTGTTAAGGATGATTGTTCTATGGTAATTGATGTCAACCAAGATGATGTGGAAACTGCACACAGGGAAGTGCGCGGTAGTCGTAGAAAGAGGAGAAAACTGACAGATCATGCAAACTCTACGCTAGAGACTACACTGTTGAGGAGGAGTAGCCGGCGAGGGTCAGCTAGAATTAATGGTTTAATGTCAACGACATCAATGGTGGTCAATCATTTTTCAGCATATGCTCCAGTTAGTGCATTGATGGAGGAAAATCCTGCGAATGAAATCCCTGATGAGCCTGCTGCTCTACCTTTGAAAGTGCAATTGCCACCTTCTTCAGAGAGGTTGGATTTGGATGGAATTTCTGTGCTTGACCTTTTCTCAATTTATGCCTTTTTGAGGTCCTTTAGTACAACACTATTTTTGAGTCCATTTGAGTTGGAAGATTTTGCAGCTGCTTTGAAATGTAACTCTCCCAGTTCATTATTCGATTGCATTCATGTTTCCATTCTGCAAACCCTGAGAAAGCACTTGGAGCACCTTTCAAATGAAGGTTCGGAATCTGCTTCTGATTGTCTGAGGTAGTTTTTTGTTAATTTTTGCAGTAATTGTTTTTGTTTATTTATCAATTGTTCTGTGTCTGGACTTCTTTTTATTGGTATTTACCATTTGGCATTTGATGTAGGAGTCTTAATTGGGGTTTACTGGACCTGATTACTTGGCCTGTTTTCATGGTGGAGTACCTTCTGATTCATGGTTCAGGGATAAATCCTAGGATTAATTTCAATCGTCTGAAACTGTTCAAGAATGAATACCATAAACAACCACCATCTACAAAAGTTGAGATATTGCAATTTCTGTGCGATAATGTGATTGAGGTGGAAGCTTTTAGGTCTGAGCTTACCAGGAGATCTTCTGGAGCTGAATCTGACTTGGATTTTGATCGAATTATTGGTTTTGGGGTTCATAAGAAAAAACGGGCTGCAGTGGATGTGTCGGGTGGGTCTTGCTTGGCTGAGGAGGCTGCTGATGAAACAACTGATTGGAATAGTGATGAGTGCTGCCTTTGTAAGATGGATGGAAATTTGATATGCTGTGATGGTTGTCCTGCTGCATACCATTCAAAGTGTGTAGGTGTTGCAAATGATTCTTTGCCAGAGGGTGATTGGTATTGCCCTGAGTGCTCTATGGACAGGCACAAACCTTGGCTGAAACCTAGAAAGTCACTGCGAGGAGCAGAATTATTGGGAATTGATCCTTTTGGCCGAATATATTTCAGCAGCTGTGGTTACTTGCTGGTGTAAGTTTTCCATATTGTTCATGTTCACATTGCATCATTGATGCTTTCTGTGGTGTAATTGTTATTTTAGCAGCCAATGTGTAGAATGTAGAAAAAAAATTTTGTACAAAGCAAACCAAAGAATTTTGATAAATCCTTATCTTAATCTTTTATCTTGTTAGCCCCACCACACATGATAATTCAATTTATTTGATAGTCACCATCTTAGTCTAAAGAGGTTATCTGTCATTTGTGTGTTTGGATTTCACCTCCTCGGCATCTTCTTTCATTTTATGTGTACATGTGGATTTTTATAAACAGTTTTTGTTGCATGCAAGATTTTATCAAAGTTGCTGATGTTGCAGGTTGGATTCATGTGACAGTGAATGTTCATTCAATTATTACCACAAAGATGATATTAGTGCTGTTGTAAAAGTGCTCAAGTCTTCAGAGATTTATTATAGTAGCATCTTGGAGGCTATCTACAGCCATTGGGGTATCTCTATTTGTTTATATGGAGCAACTAGTAATTTGGTATATTCAGAAACATGTGCAGTTAAGAATGGGACTGTTGATAATAGAAAACCACAAGAGAAATTTGGTACTGAATTTCCTAATGGTCTTAATGTTGAGAATTCAAAATCTGTGAATCCATCATGCATGACCTCAGAAAGGAATTATAACTATCATAATGTAGGGACTGATGGTTCAAATTTCTCTGTTGAATTATTAAATCAATATGAGATGGGCGGTGGGAATCTTTTCGCATCAAGCAGTATGAATGTCAACACAAGTAATCCAGAACCTGCCACTTCTGGCAATACTGCATCTGCTGTGAAGGTAACAGACATGGAGTTGCATTTTGGAACCAATTACATGAACTATTACAGTTTTGGTCATACAGCTTCATTAGTTGTAGAAGAGCTGATGCGTAAATCATCAGACAAAATCAATGAAGACCCTGTGAAGTCTGAAGAGGAAATAATTACAGCTCAGACAAAGGTTATTTCCAAGAAATACACCAAGTTTCGTTGGCCAAATATTCTGAAACTGAATGATGATGTGCAAAAGGAAAATTGTGGGTGGTGCTTCTCTTGCAGGTTTCCTACTGACGACACAGAATGCTTGTTTTATTTTAGTTCTAGTCCTGTTAAGGAAGGGATTTTAAGTGAAGTTCCTGGCCTCCAATCACAAAGAAAAAGAGAAAGCCATCTTTGGGATATAATATTTCACATTTTCTTGGTTGAAGACCGCTTGCTGGGGCTTCTGTTGGGTCCATGGCTAAATCCACATTTTACCAGGGTCTGGTGTAAAAATATTGTTAAGGAACCTGATATTGTATTTGTGAAACGTTTACTGCTGATGGTGAGGAATTCTTTCATCTTGTAGACCTAAGTTGAATAGATTCTATTAAGCATTTATTCTGGATGAATTAAGCCTCTTCAAACTTGTGTGATTTCCTCTTTACCCTCATTTTAATGGCACATTGGTTGGATGATGAACTAGTTGTTTATGGTGAAATTTTGCTGAGATAAATGTATTTTTTAGCATTGATGCAATAAAATCTAGCTGTTCATTGTTTTTATCATATCTGAAATCTCATCATGAATGAATTTGAAACCAACAGTCATTGAGCTTTGCTGGTTTTCCATTTTACCATAATAAGTTGTGGTGCTAGTCCTAGTTTGAGAACATTCCAAGCTGCTCTCTATTTTGATGATCTCTATAAAATAGTCAATGTAATTGTTTTTGATATATTATTGGGCATTTGGGTTAATTTATGTTGTTATGGGTGCTGTGCAGCTGGAATCAAATCTGCATCATCTTGCACTTTCGGCTGAGTGGACAAAGCATGTTGACTCTTTGGTCACGCTGGGTTCAGCTTCTCATATTGTGACTGCATCTTTGCGTGCATCCACAAAGAATGGCATTGGAAGAAAAAGAACCAGGCACCCAGAAAGTGACACCAACAGTGGTTCAAATTCTGATAGCGGATTGTGTATGTTTTGGTGGAGGGGTGGCAGGCTTTCTCGCCAGCTTTTCAGTTGGAAGGTTTTACCCCGGTCCTTGGCATCCAAGGCTGCCAGAGAAGGTCTGAAAATTTTCTTCTCCCACTACCTGCATAGCTGTTAGTGTGTAGAGTTTAGTCAACTGAGTTATTGTTCTGAATTTGTTTGAAGTTTGAAATTTGCAGCTGGCTGTAAAAAGATACCAGGCATACTATATCCAGAAAATTCAGATTTTGCAAAGAGAAGCAAGTGTATTGCCTGGCGAGCTGCTGTTGAGTCATCAAACACTGTGGAACAGCTTGCTTTGCAGGTATCATATCTTACTTCTGAACTTCTTTTTATGTCGCTCATTTGTCTATTCAAATCTCTTATCCTAAAGGCCAATGTTCATGGTCAGCAATTACCTAGCCACATTGTTTGTGCTAGTTTCTAGATCATCTTTCTACTCCATCTCTATATTTTAATCATCCATGATGTTTCCAGGTTAGAGAGCTTGATTCAAACATTAGATGGGATGAAATTGAGAACACACGTCCTCTGTACATGCTGGATAGGGAATTTAGAAAATCTTTCAGGTTTTTTAAGAAGGCAATTATCCGCAGGAAAAGTGCAGAAGGTGAATGCTCCAAGTATCTTCTTGATTTTGGCAAGAGGAAATTTATTCCTGAAGTAGTTTTGAAAAATGGATCTGTGGTTGAAGAGTCCTCTAGTGAGAGGAAGAAATATTGGCTGAGTGAATCTTTTGTTCCTTTGCATCTCTTGAAAATTTTTGAAGAGAGAAAAATTGCTCGCAAATCTGACACTATGAGTTCTCTGAAGCCTTGGGAGACCAGTGTAGCTGGGAGGAGGTCCTCAAAGAGTAAGGAATTTTCTTACCTTTTCGCTAAAGCAGAAAGGTTAGAGTACCGCCAGTGCGGGCACTGTAAAAAAGATGTTCTAATTAGGTATGTTGCAAGTTTACTTGTCTTGTGTTTATATACAGTATGTTTATCTAGTTTTGATGCCATCAATATTTCTATCCTTGGTCAAGATGCTTAATGAAGTGTAAGCCTTTTTGTGATGGTAAGGTCACTTTATTATGACCTAGCAGTTATAGGTTTGAGTCATTAAAATAGCATCTTTGTAAAACATGTATAAGGCTAGTATATTTGATTTTTTCTTAGACCCCATAGGGGGAGCTTTGTGCACTATGATACCCTATTCTTTTTAGTCAGGACATTTGGCCCTTTTTTTTTTCCCTTCTGTTGCTTCATTATTTTCTCCACTTTTGGAATTCTAATTTCGCTTTGTCCATCTATTTAAACACTTGCAGGGAGGCTGTGTCCTGTCAGTATTGCAAAGGTAAGCTTTTGGTCTTCAATTACAAATTTCAAAGTTCATGTTGCCAGTGTGACCTTGATCAGGTTCTGGAGTTTTTTTGCAGTCAAGAGTTATAACATGCCTATATTGGTTTGACTCTACATGCATCCAGTATCTTATTCATATGTGCAAATTCCAGGATTTTTTCATAGGAGGCATGTCAGGAAGTCAGCTGGTTCTTTCACTGCTGATTGTATGTATTCATGCCACCGATGCCGGGATGGGAAATATGTGAATATCAACACAAAGAATGTGAAAGTTGGTACAAAAATTGGGAAAGACAAGAAGAGAGTGCAAGTTTCGCAACAAAAATCTAAAAAGCTTTCACTGGTTCGCAAATCAGCACATCTGAAAACCAATCAAAAAGCACCAACTGCTTCATGGTCACTACGGTCACAGAAAAATAGGAAGGTTACTATTGTTGTACCTTTGCGTCGTTCACCTAGGAAAACCAAGTACAACTCAACTCTACATAAAAAGGTTGGAGGACGCAAGAAGGGGAAGAAAGTCAAATTCCGAAAGGCTGCAGCAAGTAAACCGAAGAAAATCAATTCCTGGCAGAAGAAGAGAACTCAGGCTTATTATAGTTATTGGCTTAATGGTCTTCTGCTGTCCAGAAAGCCAGATGATGAACGGATAATGCATTTTAGACAGAAAAGGCTTCTCGTCCCTTTTGAGAGGGTCATTGATGATCAACAACCCCGGTGCCACCTTTGCTGCGAGGCAGATTATACCATGACTTCAAACTATGTATCCTGTGAGACATGTGGTGGTAGGTTTTGTCAACTTTGATGCCTTTTATATTTAGGTAATTATTGACTACAGTGGTATAGAAGGCTTTTTCGTGTACTTTCAATTATTTTGATGCAACCATTCTTCTTATTTTCAGAGTGGTTTCATGGGGATGCGTTTGGACTTAATGTGGAGAACATTGACAAGCTTATTGGGTTTAGGTGTCATTTGTGCCGGAAGAGTGTGATTCCTATGTGTTCACGTGTACCGTCCATGAGAGGTCATGGAGAGCAAAAAACTGAGGCCCAAAATGTTGAGATTGAATGGTCTGAGGGAGTATCTAATTCTGTGCAACGCCAAAGCGAGATGAATCAATTGCAACAATCTTGTTCAAATGAAGATCATCTATGTGCACTTCCTGTTGATGGCCTCATTTCAAGGGAAAAGCAATTGGGTGCAGCCCAGGATTCAAATCACAGTGTATTGAAATCTGCCTTTGAAGGCCAAAATGGGAACGCACTTTACATTGGTGAGAAGAATGCTGATGCAAAGCAAAGTTCTAGTCCAAAATTAATGCCAGTTTTACCAACGTCAACCATTAATGAAGATGTGTTGGAAGGTCTGACTACCCATTTAGGATATGATGCTTTTGTAACTCCACATTCTGAGGTACAATCCTCTTGTCAAGAAGATGGTGTTGGTGTGATGGAGCCATCATTGGGGCAGGACTTCTCAGAGGATAGCTTAGCAGCTCCAACCATGTAGCCACCAGACTGATGGACCCCTTCTGGGTTCCATAGAGTTGCATCCACCACCCTGTTTAGCGTCAAGTGATTTGTAGTAGGAGACAGCAAACAAGTGTAGATTAGATTCACAATCTTTCATTTAGTTGCTCAAGCAAACACCCAAAGGTATGTGCAGAGGTACCTGTAATATACCAGGCTTGCTGAAACTGACAGAAGAAAGATTTATACACCCTGGAAAATTAAATGGATACTGAGTAATAAGGTGTTTGCTTCGAGCTTCTGTTTGTTAAGGACTTTCTCTGGTGGTGGCTCTACTAGCTTTTTCAGACTAGGAATTTTCACCAACTGACAATTTTTGCTTAGGAAGCTAGTGTGGAGGCAACTTAGGAGATCTCTTACCAGGTCTGCGGACAATTTCTCTTTTCTTGAGTAATCATCTGACTTGGCCCATAGAGGGATATCCGAGGCTTTGCACATGGCTGCTCGTGTGCGGGAAGCAGGCATTGTCAACATAACACTGTTTTTATGACATATGGAATGGTAGCAGTAGTTTTTTTTAACATTGGAGCTCGCTAACATTGATTATTTAGATTGAATTTCTATTGAAGCATCCTTCTTGTTATCGGGTTGAACGTGTAGGATATAATATCAAATAGAGTGAGATCATGTAACATCATTTTGACTGGATTGTTGTTACACGGCCACTGTGTAAACTTACATCAACATCTTGAAATCTAATCCACATTGCTCATTTGACTACATTTTTGTTTTCTGGTGAATTTCTCATTGACAAGGAGCAACCTTTGATATATTCGTAAAATCATTCTATTATGATTCGGAACTAACAGGTTATGAAATGTTTTTATCACTAATGAAGTATGGATATCTTTATGAAATATCTCAGTAGCTGGTTACTTCCTCGAGGTGGTCTGACTCGCTGATGAACTACAGTGAAGAATTAAAGAAGGCAACTTTGAATGAGAATGCAAGGTACACCCTTGCACGGTAAGACTTTCCTCGCCGTGTTTGTTGCAATAAAAGGGTCACAATTAAATAATTTTTTTCATCTCTACTTGAGTTCATGCAATATCTTGTGCATGGAGATGACTCTGCATGGTCTGTCTGTTGGAGGACGAGGGTATGTATTCCTAGAAATCGTTGAAATTCCATTCCGTGTCTGGAAGTTTTATTTCTTTTTTTTTTGGTGTTCCATCTTCATGGGCATTAGAGTGAGTAGGTGAGGACCATCAGCGATGCAGCTTGATCACACGGGCTACTCTTTCAAAGAAGATTGGGCACATGCTCGTACTAAAAGATTACAACCGATCTCATCGACTCGGGGAGGCTACCATCTCATTTCCTCTCCAGCTGCCTTATTTACCCACGTTAGCCCGAATGAGTAGCCTGCAATGGCCACAAAGACGAATGGGTTATGGAAGTACAGAAAATGAAAGTTCCGAGTTAGAGCAAGTGTAGACTCCCAATTCGAAGAAAAGTAAAGTCTTAAATGGGCACAAAAGCTTATACATTAGAAATTATATGGATCAACTGGCAGAGTTTCTATGGCTAAAAATAAAAAAAAAATAATTAAAAAAAAACTAACATTGACTTCGAGATTGTTTGCAGATATATATACAAGATAACACGAATTACCACTTGATTGATGCAATTTCATTACAGTTTTGATTAACAGAAGATAATTTCATTTCATGCCCGCTAGGTACTCAATAAGAGCTGGAAACTGGCATACAGCAGAGCCGCAGTTGTGTCCAACACCACGACCATCTGGGGAAACCTCAGTGGATGCTGTAGCTTGAGTTGTTTCGACCAGAGTCAGTCGGTTATTTTCATTCCTGCCATCCTCTGAATCACAAAGGAAGCCCCTTCTTGGAGCAGCAAAGGAACCACAAAAATGCCAGGACACAAATCCAACATACAATTACGATTCCTATGATTGCCGGGAATTTTAAGTCCCAAGTGTTTTAAAATGACCCATAAAACTAATATTTTAAAATTTTAAATAAACTTGTAGCGTTAATCGCAAATTAATTATGCTAAATCATTGACATTTAAAAGAAAGAGAGAGAGAGAGAGAGAGAGAGAGAGAGAGAGAGAGAGAACAGGATGAAGTGGAGAAGACAACAGGTGGAAATAGATTAGAATAGAGAGGCAACAGATGGCGGTTCATGTCTTTTAAAATCTTAAAACGTGTTCCAAAGTCTTGGGGGAAACGAGGCCCTTCCTTAAACCTTGCCTCTCTTCAATCGCCATGATAACGTCTTGCGGTGCCCGCAATGAGTTGTTGATCAGCCGTTGTTCATCCTCAGCAGACAACAAGCCGCCGGAGCCGCCGCCAGTTCCCACTCAGCTGCCTCTTAAGAGACCAAAGCCCCGTGCTCCTCTTAAACCCACTTCTCTTTCCCTACCAATCACTCCCGTTTCATTCCTGGACAATATTGTTATTAGTAATAATCCTAGTACCACGACCTCTTCGGACATCCTGCGTTTGATGGATGGCCTGGGCCTTTCTTTACAATCCGACGACTATGCCTTGCTCATGAAAGAATGCACCGTCGCTTGCGACTCTGCCGGCGCGGCGCAGCTGCACGCGCACCTTTGCCGGAGACCCCTTTGGCTTAAAGCAAACTTACCCTCCTTGATCAATCGGCTGCTTTTAATGTATGTGTCGTGCGGTTTCTTGGACACTGCCCGCCAGCTGTTCGATCAAATGGCTGTTAGGGAAGAGCTTTTGTTGTTGTTCGACTTTAATTCTTGGGCTATTCTGATCATGGGTTATTTGCACGATGCCAATTACGACGAGGCTTTCACTTTGTTCGCCAAAATGATAAAGAACTGCCATTGCATTTTGCGATTCCCTGCTTGGTTCGTAGCTGGCATGCTCCAGGCATCCGCAAAGGCTGTGACTATGGGAAGATTGGATAAGCAAGTTCATGGTTTGTTACTAAAGTTGAATAATACTAGCTGATTTGGAAGAAGATGCCTCCACTTCCAACCCATATGCAAAGACTTTGCAAGGCAGGGCGTACATTGGAGGCATGAACTATATTGCATTGGACAACCATCTCGTCTTTCTTTACATTGAACACTAGAAAATTTACCATTTTCTGCTGAAAAAATAGGAAGGCAAGAAATTTTATCATTTGGAAAAGACACAGTAAATCCAATTATTGTGCTATGTTAAATCCTTTCATTCACATGAACTGGGTATCATTTTCCTTTTCTGTAGCTGTTTAGTCTGATAGAAGTATTAACTGCCGATCTTTTTGGTTGTGGGGCAAGAGGAGCTACTGACCAAGACTCAATTCCTTCATGGCAATGATTTGTTAAGACGTATACGAGTATCATACAATTCAGCACCAGACTCAATTCCTGTCTGACTTGCTCATAAATAACCTCCAACATTCAGATATTTAACACCACCCATTACACCGATTTTCCTCCCCATTTAGCGGTAGAGGTTCATTATTTGTTGCTGTTGTTGTTCAAAAGGGCAACAGCAACGCCATGGATGCCCTGTCTTCTTCCTTCCTCTCTACAACACTGGTATCCAATTCAAAGCCCTTTCCTAACCCCACTACAACCATGCCCAATTCATTAACAGCCACTGCAGTTCCATCTCCTCATCATCATGTTCCTCTACTCCATGTATCATGTGTCAGAATTGAAGAACAACCACAATCCCCAACTACATCAGCCCCAAGATCAAGACCAACATCGACAAAGGAACCTCTGTATTCCATCCTTCAAAGCCCAGTACTCTCACTAATTTGTCTAAACCAACAGCTAATCCCTTGGAGATACAGCTATATCTGGGTTGCCAAAGTCACGGAGTCAAGTAGCGAATGCAAGTGGAGATGCCCTGAATTTGATGTTTAATGCTTTAGATGACATCATCAACAACTCCATAGACCCTCCAAGCCGGCCAGCAGTTGATCCAAGACACGATCTTTCCAACAACTTTGCGCCAGTTGATGAGCTTCCTCCAGTGGAGTGTGATGTCGTGGAGGGCACCATCCACCATGCCTTGAGGGGGCATATATTTGATGGCAATGGCATGCTTCGCTCCATCAAAATCTCCCAAGGCAAAGCCACTCTCTGCAGCATCTATGTCAAGACTTACAAGTACACTGTGGAGCATGACGCTGGGGCTTCCCTAGTTCCAAGTGTGTTCTCCGGATGCAATAGCATTACTGCCTTTGCTGCACACAGTGCTTTCTACGCTGCTCGAATCCTCACTGGCCAGTACAATCCAGCTAATGGTCTTGGCCTGGCAAATGCAAGCTTGGCTTACTTTGGCAACCGTCTTTATGCACTCGTCGAGTCTAATCTGCCTTATGCTGTCCGTTTGACATCACATGGGGATATAGAGACGGTGGGCTGCCATGACTTTGATGGGAAACAAGTCATGAGCATGACTGCTCACCCCAAGATCGACCCTGATACCTATGAAGCCTTTGCTTTTTGTTACAGTCTAAAGTCTCCGTTTTTAACATACTTCCCCTTCGATTCAGACGGAAACAACCAGCCAGATGTCCCCGTATGCTCCATGAAAAACCAACTCTCCTGCACGACTTTGTGGTCAGCAAGAAGTTTGCCATACTTCCCGAAATACAACTTGGGATAAACCCCATAAAAATGTTCTTAGGCGGCTCACTGGCATGTGTCAACCTCAAGAGTGACCAGGATTGGAATCATTCCCAGGTATGCAAACAACGAATCAGAGATGAGATGATTTGGTGTGCCAGGATTCAATGCCATGCAACGCCATTAACGCATGGGATGAAGAAGAGGAGAATGCAATGTTTATGTTCGCCACAAATATTTTTAGAATTGAACAATTTCCGGAGAGATTTGACCTTGGCCATGCCTTGGTGGAGAAAGTGAGAATAGACTTGAAAACAGGGATAGTATCAAGAACCTCACTTTCAACAAGGAACCTAGAACTTGCAGTGATAAACCCTGCTTATTCAGGAAAAAAGAACAAATATGTGTATGCAGGAATAGGCCATCCACTGCCAAAGACATCAAGGAGTGGTGAAGCTGGATGTGTCCACACTAGGGGAGTGCCAGCACTGCACTGTGGCCACTAGGATACATGGAAAAGATTGCTATAGAGGCGAGCCTTTCTTTGTGGCTAGGGACCCTGAGAATCCAGAGGCAGAGGAGGAGGATGCGTACTCGGCTTCTTATGTTCATGATGAGATTGCTGGAGAGTCTTAAGTTCTTGGTTATGGATGCCAAGTCGCCTTGTCTTGATACTGTGCCTGCCGTGAGACTTCCCCGCCGTGTTCCTTTTGGTTTCCGTGGACTTTTTGTACGGGAATGTCACCTCCAGAAGCTGTAGCTCCCTGGTTATTGTCTTCCTTTAGATTCGCTTGAAGGTTCGGTTTCAATCACACGTACGCATATATATTCATAGGGATGTTCAAGATCCAAATGTTAATTGACATCTTCTCTCTACTTGAACCTGTGACATGAAATGAGATGTCAACCCAGCTGCTCTTTTTTTTTTTTTTTTTGGGGCTCTTATATTTTTCTTTTACTCAGTTCAACTAGACTAATGAAATTTCATTTTTCTTAATACTTACTTTGCAATAATATACTCATTTTTTATTCAATGACTACAAATCCAACTGAAAAATCTCATTTTTGGAACGTTTTATTTCTTAACAGCCCGACAGGCTAACATCCAGTATCCCTGGACTAATCAGTATTCTATAGAGTTTTCTTTTCAACTTGACACAAATTTTGTGGCCACACAAAACCCCAGTTGCACACCTTTATTGTAGTCATCCAGTTCTTGTCCTATGAAAAACATCATCTTTTCTATTTTTCTCTATCTAAATAGTAGAGTTTAAATAATGGAATTGGTCGCATTGAAAGACTTATGTACCATCAAACGGGGGTGAGAATTCATGGACTACTAGCAAGATGCATTGGCCTCTAATAATATGGTATAAAAAATGCACACTAAGACTATTTCGCATCGGCCTGTATTCCCAGCTACTAGCAAGAAATAGAAAAATAAATGAATTTATACAACTGGATGTATTTGTGTTGGCCAATAATAAATGATCACATATGCAGAAATCATGAACTCTTTAATGCCGATAAAGCTTCCTTTGTTGTAGCTGAAATCACAGCATCTGAAGCATTTGGCAAATAATAATATTTCCCTGTAGAACAAGGTTGTTTTTGCATGTGAACTGTTGCAGCTCTCATTGTAACAGGAGAAAAAGTAGCACGTTACAAGAGCAAGACAAACCTTGAGCAACTCTTGCAATCTCCTTGGCAAAACCAGTTGAAACAAACTTGTTTTCCGTGTCAATGACAAGAAGAGACATCCCTGCCTTGTATATTTTACCGGCCACTTCAAGTATCTCATCCTTTACCACATGGTGAAACAAAAGCATTAAACTTGTGCCAAAGCGAGACTTACAAGAAAAATTTTAGATCTCCATATGCCAATTTTCATATGGACCTCTAAATTTTCTAAGGACAAAGGATTAATTTACCTTCAGTTGTTGTGCTGAAGGTCTTGGGGCATCAGAACCAGCGGCTTTGGGGTCAGTGGACCTCTTTAATGATACGTTGGCTCTACCATCAGTTATAGCAACAATCATCACACGCCCAACATTACCACTCTTTTCTGCATTTAGCCCAACTCTGACGGCCTACACAAATGTATGAAAACATTCAGAAATAGGAAGCCACAGCAGTGGATTATTGTGCATGGCTAATGCACTTCTAAGTACCTAATGTTTCAAAAAGCTGATGATAGCAGAAAAGAGAAATAGTGGAAAGATTTGCTTTCACAGGAAATGCATAAGGTGATTCACAACATGTAACATTCTCCGTAAGAGTTTTATTCCAGGGCTTTAACAATGAGATTGAGGATGGAAAACTTTCTGAGTGTTACAGGAATAGAATGTTTTGCAACATATGATTATCAGCAACTAAAGGAAGTTACTAAAACTACTCACAGTTGTCAGACCATGAGCTAGAGGAGAACCACCACCACAGGGAAGTCGCTCAAGACGTTTTCTTGCCATTGCAATTGATCTGGAAGGAGGCAGAAGGACTTCTGCAGCATCTCCACGGAAAGGAATAATGGCCACCTATTTCACATAAGCCAGTAAGAGGTGTTAGAAGAAAACCATACAACTTGGTGTGGTGTATTTGGCATCCAGAATCCCTAAGTCCTAAAAATTGCTAAAAAGGAAGTTGATTTGGTAAAAATATAGCATTGCATTGCCTGATCTCTGCTTGTATAACTTTCAGCTAGTAGCTTCAGTGCAGCACCTTTCGCATTTTGCATCCGATTCAATGCCATGCTCCCACTGGCATCAACTGCAAATATTACCTGCCGTGCAACACGTGTATACGAATCCATAAAACATCAACTGTTTATTCAATCAATCTCTCTCCGATGGTAAGGGAAACAAGTGAAACTAAATCTCTTCTCCCAAGCATAAGAACGGAAACTAATAAGAACAAATGGATTCTAGAAAAGCTAATCATAACCAAATGGTATAAGTCATGCTATAGAGAGTCCAATAATTTGATTGAAACCATCAAGACTGAGGTTTCATTCTAGTTATAAGACAAGCCATACAATATTGAACCAAAAACAACTGAAATCACAATCAAAATTGCTATAAAGCACCACCAAAAATAAAGTTAAAGATATAACTGCTAAATGGTCTTGCACTGAAACTGGAACTCTTTCTTTCCTTGAAATGAAGTAAAGAATAAGGGAAAAATCATCAATTATTACCAGTGCTCCAGCTTTCCTTGCCATTCTTTTAGCCCTCATGTCAGTTTTCTCGACAAAGACTTTCCTAGTTTTAAGACTGTCCTTCTCTCTGCGCAATTTTTGATATGGTGCAGCTGCCCTTAGGGTAGCATCAACCGCTAATCTCTTCATGGGACCCTGTAGAAAATCAAGTGTTGATGAGTATAATGTTCAAAACAAAGGGACAGAAAGATCTGCAAGAAGGTCTAGATGAGCAGTCCCTAACATTCTAAGCTAATGTCCAAATAGTAAATACAACAAGGCAGAGAACAACTCATTGGATACCAACTCATTAAAGACACAGAAACATTATTCAAAAAGAAGAACACAAATTTACTGCAATGTCTGCTGTATCAGATTGAACCAGATTTCAGCATAACAAAAGAAGTTTAAAACAAGTATCTTATTGCCTTTACAAAGAGGATGGGTTGGGATACAAACTTTTGGGAGCATTGGTTTAACATATCGCCCTCTATCCTCTGAAAATATAACATTCTTTGCTCTCCCAGCCTTTCCTCGGCGTCTCTGTGCTTGTTGTGCAAAGAAGAGAAGTTTATCATCCACCAAACCTCCTTCTGCATCAAAGATAAATTCTTCAGGTATTTGTTCCTGCTGTTGCTCATTCTCTTCATCATTATCCTCCTAGTTACAGTAAAAAAATCACATTTGAGGAAGGATACTCAGTATATGATAAATAAAAGACAAGAACTAAGTCAGAAGTTGAAAATTGCTTTTGGTTGTCAACAACATCATCTTCCGGATACATAATGTGACAAAGAATGTGCAAAATAGTGTATAAATAGCAACAAAGAATTATCAAAGCTGAGAACCTCTTGATCTTCCTCCTCATTCTGCTCATCCCCACAATCCTGATTTTGCGGAGGGGGAGGGGGAGGTGGAGGCTGTTGATTTTGTTGGTCAGGTGGGTTCTCAATGACAATAGAACGAGGAAGAATAACCAGTTCTACCTGTTTATGATTTATGTCAGCACAGTAACCCTATGCAGTTTGGAGTAAATATAGGAGGAATTACTGTAAAAGAATGAACCAAGTAACCATATATCTGCAGCATGTTAAGAAAAATACTCAACAGCCTTTTTCAGGTCATCCGCATAAACTTTCTCACGTCCTTCAAGAGCAGCCAAACATTTGCCACATGAGCAGCATATAGCTCAGCTCTGTGCCCCTATCATCCATATTTTGCAGTTAATAAGCAAGTAGACATGTTGAGCTACATTTTATAGTACCCCTTACAGTTACAAGAAGCAAGGAAAAATGCATGCAACGAATTAAATAGGTACGAGTTTTAGAAATGAAGCCAATGCCCAACATCCCCCACCCAAAAAAATAAAAACAGTGACAGAGAGAGAACATATTTTGAGCTACATTTTATAGTAACCCATGCTATACTAGGTTATGTGAAGTAGATGAAATACTATCCCAACAAGAGGGCTTGTGCATATATTGATGGTAAGATGGCAATAATTTAAGGGTTTGCCTTCATTTTGCTTGACAAAAACCCAGAAAACTAAATGATCATGAAAAGCAGGGGAGACAGAGTACAGAAGAGTTGCAATTCAATACCTGACAACCACCTCGAATGCCCTCCATAACCAGGTATTTTAATTGTTCCCTACTAATGGTTACATCCTTCAAGTACTCCCTTGCCAAAATGATCTGCAGGATATGAAGATCATGCTGTTATTCTCATGTTTTTACTTCAATAAAAGTTTCATTTTTCAACATCATACAATGGAGGTCGATTACCATGAAATTTACACTGCAATGATGGGGATGGGGAGGGAGGTCATTTCAGAGAATAAAAAATATATGTCCTCAAAATTTTTAAAGTAAATATGCAGCAATCATACTGTAACGGCAATATAAACATAGCAATTACCAAAATATCTGATCATACAACTATTTCAGTGTACTTAGTCCTAGGGATATTAGAAGGCTTCTCAGGACCTGGCTTCTTGTTCAGGCACATCATTAAATGAGCAATGACTGCAGGAAGCTATTTAGTTGGTCGTACACAAAACTAATCAAGCACACAATATTTTCTCGTCGAGATATGCTATAATTTCAGGAAAAGCATAATTTTGAGACTTTTCTAGTAGAAAACAGTACTTGAATGTCCTACAAGGCAACTTTAATACATTATTGATAATTATATATGGACTATTACAAAATCCCAATATGATAATTTTCCCAAATACAGTAATAGTTATGCAATTAAACCACTCATCCTAACATGAGATTTTTCTTAATCTCCCTAATTTAAAGTCCAGAGAAGAAATCATAGAAATTCAATTACCTGGGTCTTTGCGAACTCTGTCTCTTCCTCAACCATTTTAAAGACTTCATTAGTAGATTCCTGAAATTGTGTAGCAATTCCAACAGCTGCAACACGATCTTCAAAATTCATTGGAAGATCTGAGCTGCAGAACCAATTTGTCATCATTCAAACAGGGACAATGAAAATGACTATCAAAAATTCATTCTTTAGCTAACATGAAGGCCTGTACATCAAATTAATGGCAATACGATCCAGCAAGTGCTCACGAACAGCACCCTCTTCTGGGTTGTAAGTAGCAATCAACAGGGGCTTGCATGGGTGCCTAAAGCTGATTCCCTCTCTTTCAACAATATTAACTCCTTGCGTCAAGACATTAAGAAGCAGATTGCTAATGCCCTCATCCAAAAGATTAATTTCATCTACATATAAGACACCTCTATGGGCTTCAGCCAGAAGGCCTGGCTGGAAGACAGTTGTTCCTGTTTTCACAGACTCCTCGACATCAACAGATCCTATGAGTCTGTCCTCGGTGACTCCTAGTGGAATCTGTGGCATGATTTAACCAGCTGTTAGTGAATTCATGACAATATACTTGATCAAAATTGTTATCCATGAAGCATACCTGGACAAATGGGGATCTGACAATTTGAGTTTTAATATTACCGTCAGAATTGTATTTGACTTGCTCAGCTAGACCTTCTTCCCACCTTCAGAAGCATGTTCAGTTGAGTCATTTTGAGAAGAAAGAAAACTAAATGGAAACCTTCACTTGTTACATTCAATGAACCTCCAGTATTACAAAAGATAGATAATTTCAAACTCGAATCCATAGGGCTGGGCCATCTCTCCCAACAGCTTCAATGATAGAACTTATAATACTTCTTTCTGACTGAAGTAGAATATGTTTAGTGCATAATACACATTTTTCTCACAGGACAATTGAATTCTGCAAAAGACTTTGCAGAAAATGTGGCATCAGATTTTTAAATTATTTCGTTATGAATGTATGAGAAAAAAGAACTCCAAAAAAAAAATCTTGACAATTCAGTGAACTTACTCTTCTGGGCAAGTTGGATCTGCATTTGCCATTGAACCAACAACAACATCAATAGGCGGTAAAATTGCATGCAGCCCACGTGCCATTACTGTCTTGGCTGTTCCCCGACTTCCTGAGATAGCAATCCCTCCAATTTCACGGTCTATAGCCCCCAACAAAAGAGCAGTTTTGATGGCATCCTAAAAACAATTGGCATCATCAGCTACATACTAAATAACAAAGATTTGGTTAATCAATTAGCACTCCATGTTAATTTATTTCTTTCTAATGAATCTGCAGGCTCAACCCCAAAATAAAGGCCACAGGAAAGTTCATGACTTGATAACTGAAGTTACACAAAAATGCCAAAAAAAAAAAAAAGGATGCAGCGGCATTCCTGTATGGCCAAGCAGAATATGCGATCACCAAACAATCTTAGGATAACTCAGAATCAGAATACGCAGTAATTCTCCCATCGCAAGTGCCCCTTTAAAACTTTACTCACAGGAGCATAATTCCACTGGTGACATCATGGATGGCCAATCAGAAACAAACAAACCCATTTAAGTAAAACCAAAACCCAACAAATCCATCTCAGCAGAAGCAAAATCCACGCAGAAAATCAAGATAAAATATTAATTAAAGACACACCCATATGCTCATTTCATATTAATAGGAAGTTATGGTTCCATTTACCTGGCCGACAACAGCAGCTAAAGGGAAGAACTTTCTTCCATAAGAAGAGGGGTCCAACCGCCCATCTGAGTCAGCAACAACAGCGCCATTGCCAGACCCAATAACAGTTGCATTTGAAGAGGCGAGAACAAGGACGGGACGATGATTGCCGGTTCGCTTAAAGGGCTTCAACGGACAGACGAGAGACCGAAATTTGAACGAGGTGGTCAGAAACATAGAAGACTGGATGCCAGAGACCGAACCGCAAACAGCTGTCGGAGACAACAACGCCATCGTATTACTGAACACTCACAGAGAGAGAGAGAGAGAGAGAGAGAGAGAGAGAGAGAGAGAGAGATGGCTTCTTATCTGTTGCATAATCCGCTGTAACACGCCTACTCACTGACACGGATGCTTGCTTGCACACTGTTACGCCACTTTCTTTTTTCAATGCTTTTCTTCTTTCTTTTTTTAACCTTTTGGCCTTTAGTTGCAAAAGGGCATAATTAAAAACTCTTTCCTTCTTTTCTTCTTCTTCTTCTTTTTTTTTTTAACACTATAAAAATAAATTTTAATTTCAATTTTAATTAAAGTGAATTATAAACATAATCTGCATGAAAAACGGTTTTCTATTGATAAAAAAAAAACTAATGAAAAATTTATATGAGCTCTTAAATTCTATTTTACATGATTGATTATGTTTATGAGCATAAAATTGAATTTATAAATTAATCATCAAATATAATGTGTCAAGCAATATAAATTTTTACGCAACTAAGATTCGAAATAAGTGAAAATTTAGAAAATTACATATTTATGCGAACCTTTTTCAAGTTTTTATAATATTATTATTATTTTATAATTAAATGATCTTCATTTCATAAATAATCTTGCATCTTACTAGTTGAGTAATTTAATTATATAACGTAAACTCGATGAATCAATTGGACGCAAGAATTTTTATTTTTATTTTTTTTTTAATGGGGGAATACAATGAATTTTTTTTTTTTTTTTAAAAAAGCATTTCAATGAAATGGGCCTTTGTCTTTTTAGGCCCAAACAAAACAATTTTTGGAGAGTTTTCTCAAAACGTATTTTGCTCGGAATTAGCCTTTGGGCCCATGAAATGGACCAGATGGCCCAGTTAGTTAAGCGGTGAAGTGTGTATTTTCATACACAGCACGGCACCGTACTTTTGAGAGCTTGGGGGCGTAAAATTCAAACTGGTAAACTAGCCGTTGGAGAACCACGGACAAAACGGACAATTCAATTCAATTTCCAACAGCCGTCGTCGTCGTCGAAACGTTCGAGAAATCCACCCAAAACGGTGTCGTCGGCATCACCATCTCCCTGTTCTATAAACGGCCTCCCGTTGCCCCAAGCCCCCCCCCCCTCTCATTGATACCAGAATTCTCTTTGGGTTTTGTTGCTGAAAGATGGCGACCGTTAATGGGTACCAAGGAACCCCATCTAAGCAGAGCCTGCCTACCGCTACCGCCGTTGATACCCAGTCCGTGCTTAAACGGTTAAATTTCAGGCTCATGAATTCTTGGAATGGATTCTTTTGATTTGACTCTCTAATATTTGCAGGCTAACTGTGGGGTTTATGGAAAGTTGATTTCTTTATGCTGGGTTTTCCTTTTTTTTTTTTTTTTTTTTTTTTTTTTTTTAATAATTTGTTGTAATGCATCTTGAATTGGATATTCGTTAACTCGGCTTCTAGTTTCTCTAATTTAAACCTCTTCCCAAGATTGATTTGATTGCTCTCTTCTTCTAATCCGCTTCCCAAGATAGATTTGATTGCTCTCTTCTTCTAATTTATGCCCTGTATTTTTTTTTCTTTTTTTGTTTGAAAAACAGGTTGCAATCAGAACTGATGGCACTCATGGTAAGAACAATTTTTCCCTTTTTATTCTTTTTAGCAGTGTCATTATCTCTATTTGGGGCCAAAGACCATTAGGAACCTAATTGATATATATATATATATATATATATATATATATATATTCTCAACTTGATATTTCCACCCAACCAAATTGTAATTAAACTTGTTGACTGTGTGATATTTTAATTTACAGATGAGTGGAGAAACTGGGATATCTGCATTTCCAGAGGAAGAAAACATATTCTGCTGGAAAGGAACAATTGTCGGAAGCAAAGACACGGTCTTTGAAGGAACAGAATACAAGCTATCCCTTTCTTTCTCAAATGACTATCCATTCAAGCCACCAAAGGTCAAGTTTGAGACCAGCTGCTTCCATCCCAACGTGGACGTCTATGGCAACATTTGCCTGGATATTCTTCAGGTGTTACGAGAAATTGTGATGTTGTTTTACCTTACGTCCATCTTTAAACTAAAAAGATCTTTCAGGTGTGTCTGACTTTGTTTTTTTTTTTTTTTAAATGTAGGATAAATGGTCTTCTGCATACGATATTAGAATAATTCTACTCTCTATCCAGAGTCTGCTTGGAGGCAAGTCTTCTCTTCTTTTTGGATATTCTAGTGTGGACATATGTTTTGCGAATTTTCGGTGGCTTGATTTGTCATACTCTTTGTGCGATTTCCAGAGCCAAACATAAGCTCGCCTTTAAACACCCAGGCAGCACAACTTTGGAGCAAACAAGAAGGTGAATACTGCTAAAAAGAATTCTAAAACATCGTACACCCTTCTTTGTGTTGCAGAATACAAGAAGATGCTGGGAAAACTGTACAAGCCTCCAAGTGCATGATAGCTTTTGACAAAAGAGATCGCTGCTTCAACTGCATAGCTTTATGCAAAATCGCTTGCCTCTTGCCTTACCGAAACAGAAGAGGCGGGACGGCCGACTTCTTTTTGTTTTTTTGTTTTTTTTTGTCGTTTTCTTTTTATGTTCCGATGTTTCATATTTCAATACAATGCTGCCTGTGCCTATTTATTGGACCCTTTCAAGTTTTTTCTCCAGTGCATATATTTGTATTCCTTTCCCATTTCCAGAGCCAAGACCGGTTCAGGCCTCTCGGACCATTGCTGGATTAATTCAGTTAAAATGATTGGCTGGTTTATTGCAGTTAAGATAATGTCGTCAGATCCCAAATCGCTAATTCGACAGTCAAAGATAAAAATAATGAGACCACCTAAGCGCAGTTTTAATCCAAAATTCATGCTCGAAAAGAACGTCATTCACTTGCAGTCCTGGTTCTGAATTAAGTCTCTGTTGAGCTAAAGGGCCAAACCGAGTTATAACCGACCCCCAAATGCAGAAACTACGAAGTAGCAGAAAAGAAAATGATAAATAGAAGAAAAGGAAACACTGGTTTGCAAGCAAATAAAGCAAGGACAATATTTGTAAATTATTAATTCGTAAGTAGAGATACTTGTTCTTATTGTACTACCCTCAAAATTTCAGATTAAAAGCGGGTTTCACAGTAACAGATCTAAACTACGCAGCATTGTCAGCAAAAATGTAAAAGCTTGCTATGGTTTTGGTGATGTCAGCTGCCTTAGGTTGTACTTGGCCAATTCCTTATACTTTTCAACAACTCCGATCAAGCACACGGTCTGAAAAAGCAATAAGGAACAGAAATTTAAATTATTGCAGTCAATTTTAAGCTTTTGGAGCAAACATCTGAATGACACAAGACTTTCAACAGAGAAGTTAAGTACCTTGACAATTTCGACTACAATAGTTTTGTCAGGATTGCTAAGATCAACTTTATGAGGTCCAGGGACCGATTTTGCAACAACATTTATAATTTTCATCCTGTCTATACCAGTATTTGCACGGGCTTCATACATTACTGCAAACTGCAAAGCAAATAGCTATCAGACTTCAGTTGCCGTTGCAACATCATAGATGCATAGAGAATTCTTTTTTTTTTTTTTAAATTAATCTAAAGTAAGGTGAAACCAGGTTTTCTCTAGCACATTATAAGACTCTACAATTAATAAAGTAATACAATCCCATCTTAAAAAAGAAATGCAACAGATAATGCAGAACCTTATGTGGGTCTCGAGCATCCACAGGAAAATATCTTGTTACAACTGGTGCAATTGCCCTGCCAATTTCCTCTTCCGACGCATAGCATGCAACTTCAATTGGTAACACCCTCAAGATGAACCTGAATATGAAAATACATTTATATATTTAGACTGGTGCAAAACATGCTCATAGAACCATGCTCAAAAGCAAGCCACAGCCCTCTGGAATGGCATCGACAACCCACAACTCGTAGCATTAACATGAAGGGGAATCTCAATGGCTGGAAGCTACAGCACTTTTCATTTATTTCAACTAACACATCAGCAATTCACAAACCTTGACATGTGTTTCCTCGTTGCCACAGCAGATGTCATCATATACTGTGCAATATCCTTGGGGCAAGGGTCTCCATCTCTCTTGTGCATTTGAACAAAGATGACACCATTACAACCTGAATCGAGGTTGATAAAGCGCCTCTGTTTGAATTGAATAGAATATACAAACAATAAAATAAATTATAATCATATGATCAAACATAGAACCAATAGTGAAAGCAAGTACAACCCTTATCTTTAGTGATAATCTCTATGAGAGGGATTTAAATAGGTCTAAAATCAGACAAAAATATCTTGAAATCAATAATGACAATAGATTAAAAGCATCTTTAGACAGCCAAAAACCAGGAGAAAGCAGAACAAGCTAGACAACTTTGGTCACAAAATCAGCTTCTGCCCTTGTCATGTTAAGGTCATGAGACTTGGGAACATAATTATAAATTGTTATCCAGAGGTAGGAACAGTACCACTCACCTTTTTCTTATCTCCAAGTTCTTTGAGTTCATCTTCAATAAGCTTATCAATTGATTTCTCCTGCACTTTTTGTTGGACTCCACATTTTGCAGAGGGCACTTCTATGCATTGCTTCTTTACCGTTGGCTCCTCAGATTCATTTGCTTGATTTTCTTGAATTTTATCATTCTCTTCAGTGTTGTTAATCCTTTCTTCTATTTGATTTCCAGGGCATGCATTATCCACCTTAGAAGAATATGAATTTTCATTTGAAATTTTCTTTTCAGCATCATTGATTTGACAAGTTACAGATGTATTCTCCTCTTTACCGTCCTCATTTTCCTTCTCCCCATCCTCCTCAGAATCACTGTTGTCATCATCATCATCTTCTTCTTCTTCTTCTTTGTCATCATCAGAATATGTGAACTTAATCTTCTTGTTCAAAGGTTTATCAGGCAACTGTGAAATCTTCACACTTGCATCCTTTCCATGGACTAGCTCCTCAAAAAACTGCAAGGCAGAACAAACGAGGTAACCACATATAAGTTGACCTCCTTAGTCCCATAGACTAATTGGCATCACTGTTAAAGTGAATCAAACAGCCTCCTGTCGTGTTCCCTTGTTTGTCAGTTTATAGTTTAATTACACCTTTGCTACTTTAGTTATAATACCTTCATCCTCTTTTTCCCCCTCTTTTCTTCCCCCATAAGATTCCTTTAATGTGACACCATTTCAATGGAAAAATTGTAAACACTGAAAAGCCATAAGTATGACCAAGTTAAGATACTCAAAGCTGTACAGATTTCTTTCTAGACCACCCGGACATGGTTTTAAAACTTTAAACCTCTATAAAACTGGGTACATCAACGTGTATGCCTTAATGAAACTCTTCAAATTTATTTGGCACCAAGGCAACTGGCATCCAATCCATGGAATCCCCGGTAGAGAAGTAGAAGAAAGAGGGAGGATCGCATGGAGCAAGTGACTCTAGAAAAACCTGATGGAAAGTTGAATAAGAAACCAAGATGCCTTCATCCAATACATGGAAATGGGACAACAAAACATAAATTGGCAAGAGGGATGCAAGTAATTCTGATCATTTAGCAGTCACTAGTTTGAAACAGAAATCAGAAACCCACTACAAAAGCACCGATATTTATACAATTTTTGATATATTACAAGCAATTCGACTCAGAAATAAATGAACTTGGCAAGAAAAACGAATACCCATATATGGAATCAGCAATCAAATACCAAAAAAGGTCTTAAAAATTGAAACTTTAAGGCATGAACTACAAAGCATAAAGATTAATTTTAGAAGAACATACAGAGTCTATAACATTGATGGCCTCAAAACCGGCTTGGCGCTCTCGACCACCATCACAAGTAATAAAGAAGCCTTCCACTCCCGGGCCTAATGGATAAGAACCTTTCTTCTTCGCTGGTTTCTGCAACAAAAAGGGGGGGAATACAATCAGAGGCTAATGATTTAAGACGCACAGAGAAAGAGAGCGAAATGGATACATTGTAAGGGAGATATCGTTGCTTCCTCTTTTTGCTCTTGTTGGGAGTGGCAGCGGCGGAGGAAGACTTTGGCTTGCCGTCGGTCGCCATTGAGACGGAGTGGTTGTCGGGAGTCAAAAGTAGATATCAGCTCTCGGTTGGCTATCCAACCCGAGGGTTCCACGGTTCTTTTCACTGTGTGCATGTATGGGCGCACCGACATGTCTGCCTTATGTTCTTAGTAATTGACAATTTTTTTTTTAGCAACCGACCTGTCTTTTATTTTTCATTTAACTTAGGGAAGTCTGCATCTTTTGGTGGTTCCTAAGACGCTTTAATTCAGTATGCGATACTTAATCCTTTGTATGGCCACAAGACAATGGTTTTTTTTTTTTACAAAGAAAACAAATTAAAAAAATAGTAAATAAACAAAGACAATTCACCAAAAAAACAAAAAAAATCATATTGCAGTATTATTATAAATGTAAATTATACATTTATAATTATTAGATAAATAATTATAAATTACGAAACAATATGTCTTTACTTATTTCTGTGTAAAATGGTGAATCTTTCTTCGTTTGGCACAAACTAGGTGCTCCTTTGACAGCCGAAACACGTCGAAATGAGTAAAGGCCGTGGCCACGTAGTAATCCCGCGCAGGCATGGTTCAAAAGAAGAGAGGTCTCCCCTTGCATCAGTGTAAATGAAGTGTCCTCTAGGCCAAGAATGGTGTGATTATTGAAGCGGCAACCTTGTTAACGTAGTTCGCTACTAGGCCAACTTCCAAGAAGATTGCAGCTTGTAAGCACTTGCAGTGAGAGGGGAACTGGCGTGTAAGGTCTGAGACTGAGGCTGCTGAATGTGCAAGAGATTAATTTACAAGCCAATGGTTGTGAAGGGATACGGGAGAGACAACCAACCAATGCCTATGGCTAAGGCTGTGACGCCAAGGCCAGAGAGGCGAATCAATGGTGTAACTGAACTTAAGAAGGGGGGAGAAGGAATAAAAAAAACCAAAAAAAATTTAAAATATATATATATATTAACGAACATTAAATTACAATCATCTTTGAGAAAAAACCCCTTTTTTTCATGTACATCGGCATTGAAAAGAATTCTCTACATTTACATGAGATATATGTATACATAAGTGATATTATATGTATTCTTATGGTAACTGTACGGTATCCACATTGTGGGAAGAGTAGGATGCAGCGATAAGAGCTGCTCCAACACCTGATCCATCTTCTGCAACCTTAAGAATGACATGTTGAGCGACTTCTTCACCCAGGATTTCATTCACGGCTTCATGCAAGTATTCGCTAAACATTGAATACTTGGTATACAGACTCCCTTCCATCGCAACAACCGTTCTTCTCATTTTCATGTCCCCCCTACTTCTTCCACCTGTAATGCCTCCACTCCCATCCCGGCCAATCTTCTTCAAGATCCCCACAATGCCAGCAGCGGCCAATCTAGCAGCCCTGTGGGTTACAACATCACATACTCTTACAACAAGCTTTCTGAACTTCAAGGGGACTTCTTGAATCTGTAACAGGCAGTCAGACCACAAATTACAACATACGAAAATAGAAACAAAATAAGTAACCTTTTGCAGTCTTGTAACAAACAAAAGTAGAGCAGGTGTGTCTAAATCATCCACCTCCAGAGTTTCTTTTAATATCCTAGCTACTTCCTTCAGATCAGGAGTGTCATCCTCGTGCATTGCAGCCATCAAAGGTGTTCTGAAGTATGATAAGGAAAACTGTGAAAATATGTCCAATATTGGCATCCTCGTGCATTGAATATTAAAAATCAGTAATTATACACTAGCAGAGTAGACTAGCAAACTACAAGAAGTCCTGTCATTGTGAGGACATGACAGTGTGTAAACATGAAATGCCTTGTGCCGGTAAAACTAATGTGCCATATTCATCTATGAATTAATCAAGATTTGTAGATTAAGAACAAAGATCAAGTCCTGGGTAGGGAACAACTTGGCAATTTTACTTCATTCAGAGTAAATTCAATAAATTGAGATATTAAGCAAATATGCCATTGCATATGCACGTTGTAAACATACAAAAGAAAAGACAAACACACACACAAGCATGCAGCAGAGAGAAAGAGTACAATGAGGATACGTACTGCAAACTAAAGGGTGTTGATAATTTGGATGGTACAGGTCCAAAGATATCAGCCTCCTGTGACATTCTGAGAATTACTCTCCTTGCAATCTCTCCTAGATACATTCCTGATATCATCTTCTCAAAACCCTGTAGCCAAGTCCAGCAATCATTAAGGTTGTTCCTTTTAAGACATTACAAAAACGAGCAACTACTACACACTTGATCATTTGGATTATGACTTTCAGCATCCAAATCAATGTCATAAGAAGTTCTTGGCAAATGTGATGACCAGAAACTTTCCCATTCCATGTTGACGACCTAATTAAATAGGAGAATGGAAAAATGTGAGCAAAACAAGCAAGCAGCCAAATATTTTATTATTTTTTTAAGAGGTACCATGAGAAAATGTCTCAATTAGACAATAAAGAATACCATGCCTCCAGAAGACATAAGAAGTCCTTGACATTTTATGATAGCATCTGCTCGCTCAAAATAGCAAGCATTAGTACCCGTTCCAAATATTGCTGCAGCAACAGCATCACCATCATGGTAATGTCCAAGAGCCAATGTCCCCACAGTATCATTTACCTGGTTGAAAGATTGATAGTAATTTATGTCTATTCTTATTCTATGAGACACAGTGAGAAAAGCATTATTTATACACAGAAGAGAAAAAGGGTAACGGTCAAGCTGACACACAAACCCTAAACCCTCCCCCTCCACCCCCCCCCAAAAAAAAAATCTCTTTTCTGTCCCTTCTCTTTCTGTGGTGTGCGCCTTTATGAGCATGTGTGACCTTTTTTGCTCCATCTTATGGCTTGGGTAGATGGACTGCAATACTTACATAAATGATGAAAAGTAATAGTAAATAACATGTCAATGTGCCACATATAATACAAGAGAACACCAAAGAACTTAAAAATATTGAACTCTCTTCCAAAGTATAGAAAATAAATACTTGTGTCAAGAACAGTTTTCCTACAATTGTCTAATAGGAGTATAAGTTTGAAAACAAAAATGACATCCAAATTACAACTGTCATTTTGAAGCAAATAATACAAAGCATGTAAGTGCTCATTTAAGAAAATCCATGTAACTGCATGGCGTGCAAAGAAAATCCTAAAGGATTATATTAACAAACAAATCTGACAAGGAATTCACTTCCATTTATGCTAGTGCAGCAACATGACAGCAATTGCTTGAGGACAATAATGGAGCACTTACCAATGCAACAACCTGAATATCTAAACCCTTCTTGTTCAGTGCCTCCTGCAAGTATCCGACAATCTCTCTTCCAACCTACAACCATTTGCAAATTAAGTCAACAGACAGCTAACCTTATTTTTAACACTCGCTCCATATTGCAAAAAGCTTCTAGATCAATTACAAAGCTTGTTTCTGTACGAGGTTAACTGGCTTGTCTCCCCTAAAATATCACAATATGGCCCAGAAAAGTATAGATTGTTCTTGTCTACAAACTGCAACATAGCTTGCACAGCCATTTGAAAATGGCATAGAATACATAAACTTGACACAGAGACAGGATTGCAAGATGTGGTTTAAACAATTATGCAGCTGCACTTTACAAGAAACATTTTAAAGACCCTGCAGCATTATTAAAAGCAGAGAATTTCACACCAACCATGCCTTCAGTAGTGAGTCCTTTGGTACATCTGATAAGGATCCCTGATCGAATAGACAGTTGTTTCACTGGAAAAGATAAAGTAAAACCTAGTTCCCTGGATCTAGCTGCAGATAGCTCAGAAACATTTTCTTCTTCATCAACAAACTGCTTTAATGTTGAAGCAATAAAGTCAAATAGATCCTACAGGCAAGAGCATATATTAAATTCTGAATATACACATTTCTTTATTTAAGCATGCCAAAATTACAGCAAAACTTTTGAAATTTTATCTTGGTCACCTCACTTGTGCTCCTCATCAAGTGCTGAGGAATTGGATGGCATTCCACATCTTGTGACAAGATTGAGGACGTTCTACCTCCTAGCTGAACCCGCAAGACCCTAAAATTAGTACCCCCAAGATCTAGAGCATAATAAGTTCCTATCTCACTCCTGACAACAACATTAAAAATCAATTTACAGGCACACCTTAAAAAAAATAGAAATACATAGTGCATAATTTCACCAAAAAAAAAAAAGCCAGCAAATGGTCCTAAGAAAAATGCAAATAAAATTTAAGGTAATGCTCTAGCTCATTCTAGTGGGGGAGGAATTTGATATTGAAAGCTCATCCAAATGTCTCAAAACTGATTTTGATAGGAAAAAGAAGATGTCCGGTGAAGATGTGCATCAATAAAGTTGTACAGTAGCAGCTCTGATATCAGGTCCAATACGATCCTGCCAATACTCAGTAATGTTAGGCTGTCAAAAGTGTTCAACGGTCACATGTTCTTCTCGCAGGAAAATGGTGGTTTGCAAGATTGACTTCTTCATTAAAGCATGACTGACATAGCAAGTATTGAAGTTACGAATACATCCATGATCCTGCTGTAAAATGACACTGAAGGAAATATTGTACCATCTTCAATGACCAGATTCAAATAGCAAAATCTGAACAGATTCTTGATTCAAACTCTTGGCATTGAACTTTTTCATTCAGTAAACATACAGATAAAGAAGAAACGGAGAAGTCCAAGATTACAAAAGTAAAATACCCCTCAAACATTTCTACCCCACATAGTTGAGAATGGAAATGAAAAAAACCAACATTAAGATTCTTTAAACCTTATTTATCAAGATACAACTGAAAAAAAAAATCTTCATGCAAATAGTGCATGAATTTATTCCTAACTATAGAAAACGTCTAAGCAACAGACAACACGATGCACACTACGTAACAAATTAAAGGTTGATTACATTATTTTAAGCCGCCCCCCCCCCCCCTAAAAAAACACACTAATGAAGCAGTATCCTGTGTAAACGCAAATAAGGAAATGATAGGAGGAAAGAAGCAAAAGAAAGATTAAAAAAAATCGTAAACTAACAAGCAGAAAACAGAGACTAAAAATAATGCCTATGTTGTTCAAACATGGCACCAAGAGTTTAAAACTACGACGAAACAATTTTATAAGACCAATGGGGGCATAAACAATAGATCATTTCCAACTGAAAAATCAAAAAGAAAAAGAAAAGAAAATAGTAATAAGAGAGAAAGAGGAAAGCCGGCATAACTAAGGAAAACAAATGAAATAGGAATACCAAAATAACCAAACTACTAAGCAACATGACAGTCCACCGTAAACATCACTTATTACATTCACTAAACAACGAATTCAACACCCCAAAAAAAAAAAAAAAAACTAAGGATATTAGGCCAGCATGTGGATATCAACAAAAGAATTTAAAAGACCATATAATCATTTCATTTCCCTTAAGCATCCACACAAGCCTACAATCAATCAACAATCAAAATGGAAAACTGCCATGAAGAACAACACAGGTCGACGATAAACTGATTTACCCATTGGGCAAACGGTCGACATAAGTGAGCAACATTTTAAGCTTGGACCCTCCTTCAGAGGCCAACCCAGCATGCATCTCGACGGCCATAGCGTCCACCACCTGCCTAAGCCTCCCCACGGCAGTCTCACAAGACTCCTCCAATTCCTTCACCACTTCCACCACTCTCCTCCACTTCCTCCTTCTACTCAACCTCTTCCCCACCAGCCCCGCCACCGCACACGCCACCGCCGCCACCCCAACCGCCACCCCCACCGCCACTCTCCCCATCACCTAACCCCCCCAATACAATATACACACGTATGATAATAATACTAATCCAATCTAGGCATGAAAACGGCGCCGCTCCATGGCGAAAAACGTGGTTTCTTTTATGTATATTCCTTTCTGCAAGTAAACCGAAAACGAAACTTTCCAGTTTCTAACCACGTCGCCGGTTCGGCCGGAAACCGGTGGTCTACTGAAGTGGTAATCGCCGATGAAGGAGGCTCCTCTCCGGCGATGGGCTGTTCGAAAATACGCTTTGAGCAAGCCCTCTCTTTCCTTTTCTAGAGAGAGAGTGAGAAGAGAGAGAAACAAGTGGTCCGCAATTGGGGGCAATGGGGGAGCGAACTGAATGATACTTATAGCCAAAGATAAAGTGACATATTTGCCCTTGCTGACATTTCAAAATGACGGATTTGTTCAGCCTTCAAAAGATTTTTCTATATTTTTATTTTTACCAGTTTTATAAAAAAAAAAAAAACAGAGAGATTTTTTTTTTTTATCGAGGTTAACGGGAATTTTGACTCGCGTTTGCTTGTTTTGTGTGTGAGGACGTGATTGCCACTGAAAGTTCGAGATGTTTACGATTATGGGTCTGAAGGAGTTGCATATTAAAAAATAATAATAAAAGAAGAAGAAGAGGGTGAGTTTTGCAAAAGTTTATTGTCCAAACGTTGTTAGTCAAAGATAGCGGTGGTGATTGTTTTGACTTCGTTCATTGATTAGGACCTTCCTAAAATAAAGAGCACTTTTAAGCAAAGCGTTTTTGTGGGTGTTTTCAGAAGTTGTGTAAAGATTTATTCTCCTCTCCCCCAAACCCCGCCCCCCTCCCCCCCGCGGCGGCCGCCCCCGGCCAACCAACGACTACATTTTGAAATGGTGCTGAAGATGGTTTCTAGAACGTGATTGCGCCTTGAAAAATTCATTTCTATTCACGCAAATGGCTGGCTGGCTTGCAGGTTGTCGCAGTTTTGCGAAACATTATTTGGTGCTTTCAAAACTAGCCCATGGCATACGACAGTTTTTGATTGATAATGGCACAATGCTAACGAAATAAATTCCTTTTTCTTTCTTCTTTCTTTCTTTTTTGACGACAACAACAAGAAGAAAATCATTGGTTTGGACGTAAACCTTAAGTAGCCCCAATTTGCCATAAAGAAAAACGAAAGGGCAAAAATGAAAACACGCAAAAAGAAAAGAAAAGAAAAGGTGGGTGGGGGTGGGGGTGGGGGGGAAGGAGGAGAGAAGAGTCTGCCCTCTGGATTTTGGTCCTGTTGTCCATACTCCCCAGCCCATACATTTTTCAGTGAGACAGCTACATTTATATTCGATAAAAAGCTTCTTTCTTTCTTTTTTTTTTAGGGTTTTTGAGTAAAAGAAATAAAGAACATGAGATAAAACGGCGAAAGGTAGCTGCGTATCGGTGTTGGTACTTGGCCAGCTGTATGCCCGCTCGTTCCAGCTGTGCTTCCCACATAAAGCTACCGTCCATCTCCTCTGTCTCCGCCACGCGGAAAGAACTATTGAATTAAATAATAATAATAATAATAATAATAATAATATAGCATAGGAGCAGTTCAACGAAATATGCTCTTTTTGCGGTGATCAAGCCTTCTATTTTTATGGTTGTTAATTCTGAATCAAAGAGATCAAAAGACTTATAAAATAATAATAATATAATCGTCGAAATTCAATCCCGGAATGAATGGATATATATATATATATATATATATATATCGTGTCAAATAATGAAACTTGTTGTTATCTTACTTAAAAAAACAAAAAACAAAAAAAGAAACTATTTTATCAACATTTTTGTTTGTTTAGCCGCACCCCATGTGTCTCCATTCTCCATTGGAAGAGGGACAAATCTGAACCGTACGATCCGCGAAGTGCGCATGGAGTTGACTGCACAAAGCAATGCTTAGCCGGCATTTTCCATCGGGTTTGAGCACGTGCGAAAATAAAAAACCTTGCCACCAACCATCAAAGTGTCCGGTGTCTTCAATGCAAATGGGCCCCTCCCCCCAGAAAATAACGTTTTAGGCAATTAATTAATCAACTAATTATTTAGCCTTCCCTTTCATTACAACGCTTTGCCCCAGACATTGACTAAAAGAGCGACCAGTATGTAAGCCTGGAAGGAGGGACCCAGACGGCCAGCGCCCAGAGAGGTATAAAGAAAATTGTCGTGGTGGGTCCAATTTCTTTTTTATTTTCCTTTTTTTTTTTTACATTTTCTTATTTGAAAAGATTCAATTCTATATGTGCAAGATTGCGATTTTTTGTACTGACAAAGTGGTCAGAGAGTTAGATATAAGCAATTTATAAATTTATTCAAATATAAACTTAAAATTTTTCAACTAAACGATTATAAGACGAAGTTTCTAAATTAAAAAAAAAATTATAAATTCAACTTATATCATTACTATCTCATGCTTATTTAAGATTACAAATTGCAAATGTTAAATATATGTGTGCTTTTAACTTAATATACTCGTGGCTAAATATGTTAATACAGAGTCTATTATTGGATCTCAATCAAAAAAAAAAAAAAAAAGCAATTCTTTGGCCGGATAATTGCCCATATCAGTTCTAATTAAATATCTTTATTGGTCGATGTTCAAACGTTAAATTTCTTATATTTTTGGAATAATAAAAGCAAAAAAAAAAAAAAAAGTAATGTTATATTGGTAAGAGTTTAGGTTTTTTTTTTTTTTTAAACGACGAGCTTATTTTCAAATAACTTAAATTTACCATGTCGTTTATAATCATTAGATAAAATGAAAGAATATATATATATATATATCGTGAGAGTTACTATTTGGCTCGATGGGTAGATACCACGAGCTTATTTCCTGTGTCTCCGGGATGTTGTCTCTTTCTTAATCATAATTTGACTTGTTTGGACCAATGAAAAGCCAGCTCACGTGGTGGAAAAAGGCAAACCAAATCAGGATTAGGATTAGGATTGAGATAATGCAACCATTAATAAACGGATTTGTAGCGTGTCCCTTAGCTGTCCCTGCCTTCTCATGCCATGCCTTGCCGTCGGGCTAAGTGGTGGAGAGCCGCAGCCTCTTTTGTTTATTCATTTATAAGATCTAAGTACATGTGGAGTTATAAAAAAAGAAAAAGAAAAAAAAAAAGACACAGCAACCTTTTGTATTTGATAAAGATATCAATTTATAATTACAATATCAAGAATTTGGCTGCTTCGAGTACTCCAATCATCTAAATATGTCAATTATTTATTTATAATTTATAAAGATTAGAGATAGAATTTTAGATTTAAAATTTAAGTAATTCTATCACTTAAATTTAATGATTAGTGATCACGTCTTAATTTTTAAAGTTTTTTTACTAATTACTGATCACTGAACTTGAGGAACAAAACAATGGAATCCACCACCAGTAAATGGTTGCTTTAACGAAGATATTAGCAAGCAAAGCATGGCCCCAGCTGTCTACCTATTGCTTCCAAATTTTGTGCCGCCACTCTACGTGAGTTTAATTGGTAGAATTTTTAACGGTGAATGTAATTATATTTACATAGCCTTGTTAATTAATTGCATTTATTTAAATTAACTTTTTTGTTTTTCTTCTTCTTCTTCTTCTTCTTCTTCTTCTTCTTCTTCTTCTTCTTCTTCTTCTTCTTCTTTTCAACGTTCTTTTCAACCCAAATTAAACCTAAAAAAAAGAAAAATACCCTTCTTATCAAGCTAATCGTGTCGTGTCGTGTCCTATGATTATTACGTCAAGTTGCGCTTGACAGTGGCCGCTGCGGCTGGCATTATTATTATTATTATTATATTTATATTTATATTACCAACTTGCGGCAAATACTGTGCTGTCATCAATCAAAATCACGACCATGGCCCAACAAGCAGAGTTGAAAATGAGGAATCATATGCACTTTTCACGAGGCCACTCCAAGAGAATTGCCGTCAATGCTATTCCATTCCCGTAGATTTTTCTTTCTATTCACGTGGTTTAGGATTCTGATTCTGCTTTTGTGGCCAACAAGCCAATGCAAAAACAAAACTTTAAAATGAATTTGCGTTTTTCTTTTTTCTTTAGGGGGGGGGGGGTGTGGGGGTGTGCTTTTATGATTTTTACTGTATAATAATCGAAGAATAGCTGTAAAGGTTCGTTGGTTTTTTTTTTTTTTTTTTACGATCACATTATATTTACTACTTTTGTGAACAAATGAACCTTAAGTACACCGTGCTGCTTTACCTTTGAAAGCGAGAGTGGTAGCCCAAGTTTTGTTTCAAACTTCATGAAGTGCAATAACACGTCTCGCAATTAGATACAATGATTTGAAAGTAGCCCATGCACTAAATTTTGGGGGCTTTACTTAATTGTCAGTCCCCCCCCCCCCCCCCCCCCGCACCAAAAACCTCTCCTTTTTTCTGTTTTTTTTTTTTTGTTTTGGGGGGGGGGGTGGTAAAGAATTGAAGCCAACCGTTTTAAATCTGATAAACAATAAAATTTGAATGACCCTAAACGAAGTAATTTTCTTGTAGTATGATTATGTCATTGATAATGCATAACTTCAATTCAACGGGGTTAATTGATTGCCTTCATGCCACCACTTCAGTACTTAAGATATGCAAGTAGTGGCAACATAATTTCCCTAAATGGTACAATTTGGAAATAAATAAATAAAAATGAATTACAATCCAAATTAATAATTAATCTCATACTTTTTTTTTTTTTTGGGTTTTTGGTTTCAATGGTTGAATTGTACCCATCTCTAAGCATATGGGTACCTTGAATGAACATGGGTCAATATAATTTGTTTATGTCATCTTTTTGCTTGAACAAATTATTATTCCTCATCAGCATGTTGGACCAAGCTTCCTTCTTTTCGGTGAAATGGACCTCCTTGATATATTTTGTGGCAGTAAGTTCAAGAGGCATGCATATACTGCTAATAATTAAAATGGGCAACACATTCGTTTAGTTTTTGAATTCCTTATCTCACTAAAAAAAAAAAAAATGAATGAAGGAAAGCTTAAGCTTCCAACAACTTGCCGACCAAAAGAGCACATTGGATGGCCCGATATCTCGGGAGGTATTTAATGCTGAAAAGGTTGTTTTTTTTTTGGGTTAATAATAAATTCCAGTTGTTTCCATATAGGCAAGAGGGGTGTGCAGGTCACCCTCAGCCCATCAGGCCATCTGCCTATTTGTGTGTGGGGGGGGGGGGAGGATTTTGACAGAATGATGGGCCCCAAATATAAAGAATGAAAAGGCCAACCTCATTGGTTAAATTCATCCGATTCTCTGTTCCACTCGTGACTTTAATTCTGACGTGACCAGTTCAGCCTTTGCCATTTTGCAACCAACCAACCAACCAACCCAACCCAACCCAACCGATCATGAATCTCACCGCACTCCTGCATTCCCTCCGTATGATATACGTATAACTTTGATGTTTGAGTTTACGAACTTTTCGGGTAGATTTGAGCGTCAAGAATAATTTGGCACATACTCATTGTCATCGCGCACCTGGAGGATCATGCCAGCCAGAGAAACCCCGAACCCCATAAATGTAAGGTCCTCCTCCAATCGTGAAAAGGATAAGAAAAAAAGAAAAAGAAAATAGCAGCTGGCAACGAATATATATATAAAAATTTTAGAAATAACATTACAAACATAAAAATGATGAATATAATTGAACAAAATTAATAAAACAGTGAAATTTCTTTACTTTTTTTCTTCCTTTTCGTTAACTAATATTTTACATTATTGTAATGATATTTATTTCATTTAATTAATTGCGTTCAACTATAATCAGTGCTTATGTGTTAGCAAAGTAACTTTATATACCCAAAGTAAAAAAAGTTAAAGTTAATCGGACCTCATGTGTAAGTCCCAAGCTTGTCCCATGTCTCCATGGGTAAGCCAATTCACGAGGCTTTTTGTTGAAGACGATGGCTTGCATTTTTCGTGGTCAAAACAAATACTATTGCTAAGCTTAGCCGGTTGGGATGTGGACAAATTTTACCTGTAATAATAAGTGAAAAGCAGTTGTTGAGGCAATTGAGAGAGCTGCAAAAGTAACAGTAACAGTAGGGTATGCGATACAGCTAGGCCTGACACGAGGGGGCATCAATAATTGAGTTGGATTTGTTGGCTCCCCAAAGATCCGCATGGCTTGCGAAAGTCACCCTCCCATTTGCTTAGCCCAATTCTCTTTGACCTTAGCATGAAATGTCATTGCATCCGTCGCCTTCTTTCTTTTCTTTTTTTTTTTTTTTTCTTTTTTTCTTTTGTTGTTGTTGGCTCTCATTACATACTATTTCTAAGTAATATATTGGTCTAAATCAAAAGTTGGATGTAATCTCAATTATAAACTAAGCTTTAGTTCCTGAAAATTAAGTTGAGAAGGCAATTCTCCGTAGATGTTTCAATGATCAGATATGATAGAAAAATAGATCAAAGAAAAGTAGCCCTTTTTATCAGAAATTAAAATAGGGGACTGTTTCTAACATTTATTTCTTTTAGATGTGTAAGTTGAATTATGTTTCTTTTTTAAAAAAAAAAAAAAACCCATTTGCAAGATAAATGTATCATCGGATTTTTCCCTCTTTTTTTTTTTTTTTAAATGGATAGTGATTAGTAGTTAATAGGGAACCAAAACAAATAGGTTTTCGAGGAAGACTGAAGTTGTCTGACACCTTTTCATTTTAGAAGGGAACAAGAGTGTTTTTGGGGTTTCCTATCTCTCCCCACCCCCGGGGGTGGGCGGCAGGCTAGCTGGTTCCATTTTGAGATTTTGTTTTTTGTTTTTTGTTTTTTGTTTTTTTTTTTTCCTGAACCAACCTTGAACGGAGATGTCCTTTGTATTTGTTATCATTCTTTATTAATTAATTAATTATAATTATAATTTTTAACTTTAAAAAATGAATTTAACATTAATAGATCATATACTTCATTGGTCTGTCTTTCGTATTCATTATAAGCATTTGCGGGAACCATTTCTAGGTTGGGTGGGCATATATATATATATATATATATATATAGAAAAAGAAGCAATGCACGCAGGGACCATCTCCAAAGTCACCAATTTTAGGTGTTTTGTAGTTATTATGGGCACACGAGCACCAGCGACCATTTATTTATTGTTTTAACCTCTCCACGTGTGTGTAATGTGTATAGCATTGTTACGGTGGTTGCTCGCGTAATTAATGCAGCATAATAAATAAGTTTTCAAATCGAAAATTAAATTAATTGAATATTATATATAGGATAAAATAAATAAATAAATATATATATATATATATATCTACCTGACATATGCAATGTTTTAATTGACTTGATACGATTTTTTTTGGGGGGGGGGGATTATTTGTAATATATAATAATATAAAAACAATGTTACGAACTCTTTTTTTTGTGTAAAAGTTATGTAATTGAGTGACAAATTCTGGCTGCCTCCATAAATAGAAAACCATCCCTGCGTCGGATTCCAGTCTACTGTTCATGACCACGTGGCTAAAATTTAACCGTGGACTGCGTGTCGATACAAAAGACTACAGCTGGATGATGGGACCACAGGGGCTTCCGACAAGACACGTGTCTAATTGCGCATTCGGACAACTCACCGCCTATGATTGTGGGGGGACCGCAACAACCCGACTCTCCTCGGTTTCTCCTCTCCCCTTATTTCCCCGACGCGCCACGCACGGAGATGCTGTCACGGGATTGAACACGTCATGCATCTCGTCATTATAACGTTTTAGTTAAAAAATTTATTACATTGTCATTGTCAACTACGCTATATATAGGTAGGTTTATTTTTTTTCTATAAAAAAAGAAATTCCATTTACTTCGTACATCATTTCATCTTTAAAATAAAAATTTAAATTCTTGACAGAAAAAAAAAAAGAAAAAGAAAAAACTAATGACAATCCTCAAATTGTTTGTTGGGGTGTAGGTTTAGAAGCACTCACACTTACACTACATGAATTAATGAAGTGATCTACAACATGGATTAATAAATTTTAATCAAACTAATATATAGCTTGCAAATTGCTCCCCACTCCCCAAAATAAAAATAAAAATTCACTGTTTAGCTATTATATATAAACTTGGTAAAAGACTAGATCAAGGCACCATATTTAAAATTCATCGCTCAATGACAGAGCACTGAAAACGCACATGTGAAAGTGCATGAACAACTTACGAGTTGGAAAACGCCCAGGACCGCAGATTAAGTCGACCCTTTTTCACCCTATAACTGGAAGGGTTGAGGAAGAAAGGTTTGACACACCTAATCCTTCCTTGTGGTATTCCGATCTTGCATCGTCGGATTTGGGATGAAGTTAAAAAGGCTAATTCAAAGAAAAAGCTCGTCTTTGAATGGAATCAAGACACAAGGGAAAGTGAGGAGATCAATTTTGTCAGTCCACATTGTTACGCGCCACGTCAGTTGTGTGCTTCATTCTTGGCTAATTCTATTCTTCACTAATAGCATTTTAACTCTCAGAACAGACTGAACTACTATTTAGATCGAGTAAATTACGTACGGTTCGTTGATAGATAAAAATAAATCTGTGACAACATGAAATGGGGTACCTTTATATATATATATATATATAATTTAAAAAAAGGTATTTTAAGAAGAATAATATTGACAGAATTATTTTAAAAAATTTGTTACAAAAATATTATTTTATTAAAATAAACAATTTTTAATTAATAAAATCGTTAAAAACACACAAAAAAAAATATTCATCTCAATGAACATAATTTTTTTATAATAAATTAAACAAATCTTTTTGTAACATTTAACATTACTCTTGTAAAGATACTAATTATTTTTTTTGTAAATTTAAATTAAAAATTACCCATTAATATTCTAATTCAAACTTCTTATACAAAAAAAATCTCACTCAAATAGTAATATTCCACACCATACAGTTGTGCAGTGTTAATTTATGGATTTTTTTATCGTCAAATTGATGATGTGTTTGGTTCTATGATTGGAGTCAAAAAAGTGGAGCGACGAGGAGAGAATACGCCAAATGCATTCCATCGTTTGTCCCTAGATGAATTGAATTGCATTAGAACGACAGGAAAAAAAAAAAAAAAAAAGGGCTGAAAATAAAAAAGTATGAGCAAATCGATTTTGGGTTGCAAATAACTATATTCCAATTTAACCCAAGTCTGGAATTACGTCGTTGGGCTTGAAATGTTACTCCTATATTTGGGTAGTCTCTGCAGCAAAGAGACCCATTTGGTTCGATTGATATACTTGGGTGGGATGATGTGATACAATTAAGGCCCTACCAAAAAAGAAAAAAAAACACTTTTACCAGTCCAGACTTTTTCCTCGACCCCATTTATTTTCCCTAGCGATATTGACTACTGGCCTGGACCAGAAACACTTGAATGTAATATTGTGACCAACCGAGGAGGGGGAGGGTAGTGTTGCTAGAAATTTATGAATGTACCAATAAACAAACACTAGTTTACTGATACCAGAGTTATTTTTAAGATTCAAGACCTAGTCGGACACTAAATTCCTTTTTGCGTCGTGAATAAATTTTCAAATCTATACAGACTCACAATAGTTGAGATAGGATAGGATTCCAAAGCCCTCCTGAGTTTGCTATGTAGAACTTTAATTAATAAATTTAAGTGCTATATTGTCTTACAAAAGCGGGACAATGAGGTTGGCCTATATGACTCGGATTCGGATTGGCCACCTTCCAGGAACGTAGAAAATGGAATCGGTTCCTGCTATATAAATAGGCTTCCCTGCCAAGAATTTGGACTCACAATTCTATTCTGCTCTCCTCAGATGGTCTTCCGTGTTCTCGGGAAATTACCCATCTGCTCTCTTTTTCTTTTTCTCTTGTATTTTTCTTGGTAAAACCTTTTTTTTTTTTTCTGGGGAAATATGGGGTACATGATGAGATGTCAGGCTCATGAAGGGATGGCTCCTCGGCCAAGATACCGACATCAAGAAACCAGGAAAAGTGTTCCGTGTCCATGCTCAGTATCTCCGTCGGAGACTGGGTTGCGCAGCGTTCGACATTGGGAGGAACGGTTTGGGATGAATTGGAAAAGATTCCTGACGAGCAAGAAAGGCATATCAGAAGTTTACAATGTCATGGTGTGGGATGATTCTGCTGCAAAGGAATCCTTTTTCGAGGCAGAGAGGCTGTTCTGGTCCACGAATTGTCTGTCCAGTGCGAACTTGCCTAGTCCTGATTTGTACATTGATTGTATTTATTGGGACTCGAGAATTGACCCCCTACTCCTGATGGAGTTTGAGGCCGCTCGACAGAATAGAAAGAGAGTACCTGCAATGGCAAGTGCTAATAGTAGACCATGCACGATCGAGTGGGAAGATGTAAAGCCCACTGGATGGGAAGTCTGCGGTAATGATTGGAGCAAGCCAAGGGTGCCGACAGGTATCATTGTCGGAGGAAGAAGGGAATATGAGAACCAGCGTGATCATGATGGATATCACGTGCCCATTAAGTCCGAGCAACCAAGGGAGATTTTTGATGGGTGTGGGGAACGCAAATCCTCAACTTTCACTGCTGGAAAGCAAAGGTACCAAGGAAATCATCGAGAAAGATCGGGGTTTGACAATTACACGCCAAATCCAAAAACTTTCGAGAAAGCTATAACACAGCAGCTGTCTTGATCGTATAACAGCAAATGCAAAGCTGAATTTTACTGTAAAAAGAGACCTGTCAGAAAAAGACAAATATTGTTGTTCTTTTGTATGTTTTGTTCCGTACGCACAGTGCTTTAATTCGACATTGTTCTGTGGTTCATAATTCAATCAAGCTCGTGAGCAATTAAGCATCTAGTATTCTAATTAATGTGCAGGGTTGGCGGATTTCTTGTCGGTTAGTCAACATGATATCCTTTCTTTCGGTTTTCTAAGTTCCTTTTGTGTGTGTATTTTCCGAAGCAAGCATTCTCTGCGTCTTACGAAATTCAATCGAGACAAAGTTCCTGCCAAACTTTCTACGGCAAACAGCCTTTTTACTCCCCCGCTTTTCCGTTTTCCTTTCCTGACCCCAGTTTCTTGAAGAATGTTCCCTTCCTGACCTCAGTTTCGTGGAAACTGTTCCCTTCCTGACCCCAGTTTCCTGGAAACTGTTTCGGGAACTCGATACTTGGGGAAAACCCACAACTTTCACCATCAACTAAAAAGCAGCTGAGAGTCAATACCATTGGAGCTAGCATAGACTCCGTAGAAAATCAAACAAACTTGAGTCACCTGACTACCCGCTCTGTATCATGACCAGAACGCTGAATCTTATAATCACAGCTCATCGTGCATGACCATTATCACACTGCCATCAAATCAAGCCACTTTGGCCCGTCCGCTGGTATGTTACCTGCCATATGATCTCCAAACTTTTCTCCATTGTCTCCTACTGCCAGTTCTTTCAAAGGGATAATTCTGTGCATCCATATGCATCCTATAGGTGCTACTTCCATTGTGCTTCTTTAGGGCATTCCTCATCTCATCTTCAAGATCATACTGGGAACGCTGCAAAAGATTGGTTTTTGATATGTGAACATAAAATCCAATCAAGGAAAGGAGAAAACAAATTCGACAAAGCAATTCAAAGGTGGTCAATAGATTGCTAAAGTGAAGGGCTTGATCATAGAAAAGGTAAGAAAACCATAAATTAATGATATTGGACGAAGAATGCCACATATCAATTTGCAAAACAGAGAGCAAGTGAAACTAACATGCATATGCAAGAAGCAAAAATATGGGGAGTTTTGCTGTTCTAGTTGATTTTGTACGTACTGACAAATCAGTGCTACGATATAATTACCACTAAGCTTAGCAAATCCTAGCATATCCCTTTTTGTCTGCTAAGAATAACTTTTATCAGGCATGAAAACCAATAAATGCAAATAGAAACTGGTTGCATGATGCACAGCTGTCATGGAAAAACTTAAGTCATTGAAAGGATATAAGGCATACAAAACTACTAATAATAAGCAAGAAACCTTGGTAGGGTCTGAAAGTACTGCATATGCTTCTCCAATCATTTTAAAAAGTCTGTCAGCATCCTTGTGAACTTCTTCTCCAATCTCTTTCCATAGCCCATCATCTGCATTTTCGCTTCTTGCCAGGGCTTGACCAGCCTATTCCAGTAACCAATTTGTTAAGCAAGTAGATCAGAGCAAAAACATAAATACAACAGTCAGCTGATGGGACAAACCTTGTCAGGATGATGTCTAAGTGCAGCTTTCCTATATGCTTTCTTGATTTCTGCTGCTGAAGCAGAAGGTTGAATTCCACTGGCAGCAAGAAATAGAAATTAGACTAAAACATGCAGAGTTCTGATGTATAGAGCATGGATTTACAGTCTAGTTGCCTCCAAATTGAAACACAAGAAGTCAAACCCCTTAACAATCACAAGTGATGATTGTTCTACAATGACAATATAGCTATTTGAGTTTATAAGTCAAGTGAAGCATAGAAACTAGCAGTGAAATATAACTATTGGGTTATTATTCTGCGCTGGTGTTCCATGCCCTCAAATGATGTTATTATGTTCTGAACCTGAAGACCTCTACCACCCCTAAAACAGCATTCCACTCTAGCAGCATACCATTTTCCCATCTTTATTTCAAATAGGTCATTATTACTGGTAATTTTGGTCAGAAGCAGCAGATCTAAAGGTGCTGGAGAAGAAAGATGAGATGCATATGCAATGTTTTGCAGCACATACAATGATTTTGCCTAGTGAGACATGAATTTACAGAAACAAGTGGCCACACAGAAATTCGTAATAATTGTCATTTAGTGCATATGTTCTATAATGTAATGCACTAGAGATTCTAGCTACATAAAAATCTCAAAAAAAAAAAGAAAAAAGACAGAACATATTGTAAACAGCTAGAATCACAAATGACTTACAGAATGAGGTACATATCCAGAGGAGTATCATTTCTGGATGCTTCTTCTATCGTAGAAAGACGTAGATGAGCTTGTCTCAGGTCATTTGCAAGGTTTGTCACTCTGTCAGACATTCCAGACTGATTTGCCTTCTCTACTTGCTTAGTGAGTACAGCTACTAATCTCTGAAGATTAGTGGCTGACTGTCCATAATCCCTAATCATCTCATATAAAGTGGCTCGTCTAGAAATTGCCTATAAAAAATACCATACACATGGCGTTACCTATAATCTTGCTGAAAATAATTGACTTGTCTGAAAATAGACTATAAAAGTATTGATACAGTAAAATTCTTCACCAATAAAGTTACTGAATACAGGATGGTACACCTCAGTCAAGAACTTTGATGTCCTAACCAGGAACATTTAGTTCTATGACATGAAACTATTAAGATGAAAGCACTTCTGTAATTTGAAATACAAAAAATCATAAGGGCCACTCTTTGCTCTCTAATTCTGAGAATATCAAACCTATCATCAAGTTAATCATTTTTCATAATTTATTCAAATATGAATATATATTAATGTTTATGTCAGCACAAGTGAGCACAATGTCACGGAGTTAGGCTTGGACGTGCTTCGGACGTGCTAACCCGTGCGGCACTTAGTCGATCTTGCGAGAGAAGATGCTAAGTAAGCCTTGAAGAGTTCGAACAACAATCACTTCTCTTGGGAATTGTTTGGTTTGGATATGGGACCTGATGGTACTCCAAAGGTTTAATAATATCATCATGGCCATAAAGATAACACCAGTTTGGAAGGAAACCTTCAGATAATTTCCATCCAATGCTATAGCTAGGCTGCAGTCAGCAATGGCATCCGTGAGTTGGCCCAATGCTTTGTACGCGGCAGCTCGATTGCAAAAACAAATAGCTGCAAAAGGCCGTGACTCCACATTGAGTGACAGGGCAGCAGTGTAATGTTCAATAGCCTCTGAATGTCTTCCTGCTTGAAATGCTTCATTTCCTGCAGTCTGCAATTAAGAACATCAAATGCAATCTTAGGATAATAAAACAACATCAACACCATTAAAACAATTGGCCTCACTATCTAGTACAAAATAAAGCCCCAATAATGACTATCAAATAGTCCAAACATTCATAAACCAAGATGCAAGTTCTTTGTTTAGTATCAGATTTACTTATCCCCCAAAGCTGTTCCTGTGAAATAGATTATACATCCAGCTCTCTTTTATACCCTTAGTTGTAAGAAACCATAGGTGTTATGTGGCTTATCTCAAATGCTCATTTAATAGTTGAAAAGACTAAACATCCTTCAAAGGGTACTGGCCAAACATGTGCCCAACACAAGCAGAATACAGCTGCGGTAGCAGATCAAATTGCCTCAAATGGTCTACATCTTCAGAAAGAAAAGTACCTTATGTTGTAGGAGCTCTCGCACAGTGGCAGTAAGAGGTATTGAAGATTCCAGTATCTTGTTACCATTTGTAGGCTGACTGCATAAGAAGCAGTATCTTTATCACAACCATCAACAAAAGGAAGCAAATCTTGGAAGTTAAAAAGGAAAAATCAATATATACAAGTACAGAGCACCTCTTTGTCTCGAATTTATCATGCTTCTCAAGTGAACCAATAGCCTCTTCCAGCTTTCCAAGGTAGAAATAGGACTTGACAATAAGGCAACATCGCCAAAACTGAAAGGGAGAGTTCACTGTAAGTTCAGAATCATCCGCATTTGTTAACTGGCAGTTGGCAAGTGCTGAAGGAGAATTCTTCTTGGCCAAATCAAAGGTCTGTTCACATAGCTGAATTACATCTTCATATTTCCGCAGCTGCTAGATGACACAAAAGTTTAGGTTATCTACGTGATGCTTAAACAGACTAACAATCTTTGCCTCAAATGAACTAAAAGATTCCAAGAAATGGTAGAGGACACACAAACCATGAATAGGGACTCTGCTTTCATTTCAAGTAACTTTTCAGAGTACAAACTTATAGATAAAGCCTCCACAATTACTTCCAAAGCTCTCGCTGCATCGTCAGATGTCTTCCTTTGCAGAAGTTCAACAGAATGTTGCACAAACTTCAAGACTTTCTGCCAGTTGATAATCAATCACAAATTCAATGTGCAAATTATAGATGTTAATGAATAGCATGCATCAATTTGTCTAATACTGAGTAATCTTCTACACAAATTTCTCTGCATTTGCTGCTATTCTCAATTGCTAACACACTAATCCAGACAATTCACACACTGACAGGGCAAATAGGATTTTTTGTTTTTCTTTCTTTTTTTTTCAATATGGAAAAATGGAACAATAATGAATGTTATTTCCCAAATGAAATAGAAAGTAGCACCTGTGCCTTTTGTAGTCCCTCTGAGGCTTCAACTGCAATCTTTCTGTCCACACACGCATCAGTTCCCAACTGCAGACATTTGTTGAAATATTGCAAAGCATGCTCCACTTCCCCCAGGGCCAAGTGACAACTTGAAAACAAATGACACAAAAGCACAAGAGCAATAAGCATGAGAAATAAATAATTAGCCAATATACAACCTAAAATAATGTGAGCAATTATCAATCCTAGAAATTCTAAAATACCAAAGCATTGGAAAGCTAAATAGCCGTAGAACTAAGAAGTTCAAGATTCAACATGCTCAACAGCACAGTGGCATTACATCTCAACCAAGCCAACTCAAATGAGAAAACAGATACATTAAGGATGAAATTAACCAAAAACACAAATTAATACTTGTTTGATACTTCTTAACAGCAAATGATTGCAATAAAGTGGCATGTGGGCTCATGTACTTATGTAAATGAATCATTGAACAATCTGGAAAAGGAATGGAAACAAAAAATAAAGACTTACTTTGCAGCTCTAACTTGCACCCTCAGAAAACTGGGATCAATATCAGCAGCTGCCTGACAGTCTTGCAGTGCATCCCTCATTCTCCCAAGGGACATAAGTGTTGCTGCACGGTTGCTATAGCACAACATCAATGCCCTGAGGCAGCTTCTAGATGTCTCACTTCTAGAAATGCAATTTAACCCTTGTGTGTAACACTCCTCCGCTTTTAACAAATGCCCATCTTTATATGCTTGATTTCCCCTAAAACAAAGGTCAGATATACATGATGGGCTTAAAGCCTGCAAATGCAAAGTTGAAGAAAACAACCACATAGAGTGGATGTAACAAAAAGAAATACAGCTGAGACGTTGTTCCTGATCTCTTGGAAAAATGACCAGAACTGATATTACCTTAGCCGCCACTTCTCACATGCTTCTTGAGCTGCAGTGGATGCAGAAGCAGTTGAAAAAGACTCTTTCCTGCTTTCTTGTCCAAGGACCTCAGAGTTATCACCAACTGTGTCATGAGAGTTGCCACCTTTCTTTTCAACTTCGGGGGGGCAAAGGCAATGAAGATGTGGACAATGGACAGAACCGTAAAGATGATGAAGCATCTTGAAATTGTGTGTTTTTTGTAAAATGACAGGAATCACGAACAGCTTTAGCTCTGCCGTCCTTCTTTTTCTGATAACGTTTTGGTAATGCTTTCCCAGAAGAAGAGGCAACAAAGGTAAACCCTGAACCACCTATACATTCAGAACTTGCAGCTGAACCAAATTGAGTCCAGATGCCACTGCCTTGCCTCTCAATATTTGTGCTCAAACTGGCTTCATTTTCTGCTGAAGTGACTGCCCCTTCATCAATAAAGTCTAGTTCCTTGTTTGCAGATTTAAAGCTTTCAGTTTCAGCCCCGGAAATGGACTCTTCAGGATAACTTTCAACACCTGTAACTTTATCTGAAAAATGTTTTAAACTGTCCTGTTCTGTTCCTCCACATAACACATCCTCTCCATTTATTGTCATGCGTTGAGTCACAGAAGCTAGACCTTTATCTATTGCATCACTCATAACATTTTGTTGTGAACGAGCTGATGCATATTGATTATCATGACTGAAAAGTTCCTCAGAAGTCACAGAAGTTTCCCTGGAAAGATGGCTTTCAGATGCAATTACCTCATATGGTGAAATATCCATTGGGGAAAAAGATTCTGAAACCTGTGGTACTTCTTGGGAACCGCTGGCATTCAAAACAAAATCATGCCCAGGCCATAGATGGACTTTGGTAGTTTGCTTCAACTTTCCTCTTTTCTTCTTCACTTTGGAGTCTTTCAACTTAGCACCAAATTCTGGTTTTTGACTAGAAAATGAAAATAAAATTCCCGTTTGATTTGGAGTTTTAAATTCGGCGAAGGGTGACTGAACATTATCTTGCTTGCTTGTGAAACTGAACACATCTGGCTTCTCAAGTCTTCGAGTAGGTGGCACCCCAAAAGTGGTCCCACCAGCCAAGCCACCAGATGATAAGTCAGTTTGAGTATCAACATTGGGTTGACCTATAGGAACTTGACTACCACTTGTATCATTATCCTGCAATCCTCCCTTAAAAATAAATTCTGTTTGAAATCCTTCAGCACAAACAGGGAACTTCACAGCACCCTTCTTTCCAGTTTGCATATCCTTGGCAGAGAGTTGAGAAGAAGAAAACACTGCATCAGCATGATGTGAAGATTTTCCTGCCATACTTTCTAGGTTTATTTTGCAACCCATCTCGTTTGACTGCCGAGTCTCTCTTTCTCCACCACCACAACCCGTAGCTCTCTCCCTGCTTCCATAGACATCACTATCCTTCTCATTGGTCCTAGTACCAGCATTATTTGCATCTGCTTGGTCCTTTATGCTCAAATTCTTAATCTGATCGGGCAGTAAATTTTCTGAGGTTTTAGCCAACATGTCATGATCCATCCCATCACTCTTAAGTTCAAACATTTTCCTATCACTGGCACCGAAAGTACCTTTACCACCACCACCATTATCAGAATCTCCATTCATGGCAACATTCAATTTCTTCTTCAATTCATATGATAGACTCGAGAAATCGCTTTTCCCAGTGGCAGTATCATCAACATTGCCACCACTCCTTAACCCAAATTTGACCTCACTATTTGCACTTAACTTAGACTTTCCACCCGCAAATTGCCTACTGTCATCAATGCTCAACTTCTCTAACTTCACATCAATTACAGAACTCTTGCTACGATCCCTTTCGAACACAAAACCAGTAATATCACTCACATTTGAGTTACTGTTTAGAGCCTCATTTTCACATCCAATTCTCAAATTTTTTATTCCCTCAAAAACTCTCTTATCGCCCAAATCACTCCTACTAGCTTCAAACGCAAATGCCTCATTCTCACCCAATCCGCGCCGAGGTTGGCCGAAAACCGAAAAAGATGGTTCTACCCGACCCAAAACGGGTTGAAACGGATTAAACCCGGGCTCTTCCCCAGTTCCTGCGGCGGGCTCCGGAATCTGGGAACCCGATTGCTTTTTCACTTTCAAGAGTCTCGGCCTGCGAATGCCCCGACGAGATGTTCGCGATACGGAAGGCGAGGAGACACTCACATTGGACGGTTGCATGGCGTCTGATAATCGGTTCTTGGGCAACCGGGTCGGTTCTGCTCCGGGATTCGAATTCCGATATGGGAGAAGAGAGGATGAGAAAACTGACCGTTGGGATTGGGGTTTTGAATCGGAGCTCCGGTGACTAGAAACGCCGACGAAATGTCAAAGTCGGAGTCATCAAATCGGACGGAGTAGAGTGCAGTGGCAACGGGAGTCCGATCAGACGGCCGGTGATTGCCAGAAATGATGGGCTTCGAAAGAATGTGCAGAGAAGATGGGGTTTCCTTTTTTCCTTCTATTTTGGGTAAATTTCTTTGAAATTAACACGCACACACGCACAAAAGAACAATAAAAAAGAAAGAAAGAAAGAAAGAAAAAGGGGGGGGGGGGGGAGGGGGAGGGGGAGGAGGTAAAAAGACGACAGAATTATGTCAGCATCACATATGGTTTTGGGTTTCCTTGGAATTGAAGCAACACAAAAAGAGGGAGGTGGAGGTGGAGAGTCTGTTTTCGAATCAGGAGGTCAATTAACCTAAAAATATTCAAAATTAAGACTCTTCGGTCAAAAGGTTGATTTTAGTATAACGGTAATATCCATACATATATATATATATTATTTCGTTATTATTGTGAGAGTTTGGGGAATGAGATCTATTTTTAAACGACATTTCAAGTAGACAAAATAAAATAAAATAATAAAACATCATCAATTGTAATTAGTAATTATATATATATATATATATATATTCATTACAAGTAATAATCATGATAAATTAATATTTATTAGGTATTAAGGTATTTTTTATTATTTTTTAATCAAAATTTTCGTGTGTTTCGGTTTTTAATAATGATTTATTCCACCAACAGTCGTCTGTGTTTTTTTTTTTTTTTGGGGGGGGGGGGTGCGAAGATACTTGTTCCTACATTTACTCAGCCCCTGTTGAGAAATTATTTTCGTCAAAAAGAAATTAAAAAAAAAAAAAAAACGAACAAACCAAGAAAGAAAGAAAGAAAGAAAGAAATCGTGCTTGGGCGTTTGTTTGTTAATTGTGGTTTTAATGTGATCAAATGGATCCGTTCACAAACTGATTCACATTCTCGGCCTGTGGGCTCATGACAAAACCAGGCCTCATTCAATAATTCTACTCGGACTCCCAAAGGGCTTTCTCATAATTGGGCCATTAGCCTGCCTGCCAGCATATGCTAACCAATCCGTTCCGCTGATCAGATTGTCTAGGAAAATGTAAATACCCGCAACGAAGAATTTCGTTACATAGTTCACAATTTAATAAATCTTTTATTATTAATAATAATAAAAAAACATTTGTTCTTTCGGAAACACTCAGTATTTAAAACTCAAAATTCTATCATTTAAAAAATTGTGTTTTAATTTTTATTAAGAACGTAAGATTCATAAAAGTAAAAAGAAATTACTTTTATAACTTAATAAATTTATTTTTTTTTTTTTTAAAAGAGAGAAATCGTGACTTTCTTCCAATACATGGTCGTTTTTATATATAAGAACAATATTAGTGTACGATAATAATCCTCATTTATGACTCAACTTGTGCATAAAAATGAATAACCCACCTTGGTTATTTAATTAACAAAATATTTGTCAATCAAAAGTGATTAAGGCAGCCTTACATCTCATTTGATGTTTTCTTGATGACTTGGAGAAGAACAAGACGTGCGCAATAACTTTGGATAAGGCCAGGAGGGGTCTTGACAAAATTTTGGCCACCAGATACTTTTCTACTGGGGAAATCCTACCAGCAAGGAGCCAAATCTATAGTCCAAATGATAATCTCGTGGAAATAGACGTGGCAATGCGTCATCCAAATGGAGGATTTGGCTATTAGATTAACGTACGCGCACCGCTTGTCTTGTTCAGCTGTGCACTATAAAATATTCTTTCCAGATGATGATTTAGTCCAAAGTTTTGGGTCACCTTCACTAAACGAATTTTAGAAAATGGGTTGGATGTATTGACAAATTTTTAGGCCGGGAACCTTGAACTTGGCTATAAAATTCAAGTTAGGCAGCTAGACATGTTCTGAAATGGAGGACCAGAGAACTTTCAACAGGAAGACTAGGAATGCTGACAAAGAAGGTTGTTGAAATTTATGCCCCCCCCCCCCCCCCCAGTTAGGCAAAATGGAGTGACGTGTGGAAATTTTCCGGGCTAGTGGTTCTAATTGATGGTCGTCGAACCTCCTTGAGCTTGACTCTTTTGTAGTTCATTATGCTTATGCCAGTCTATATATACTGGGGGAAAGGAACTTGAATTGGCAATGCGGACGGCAGAGAATTGTATTTTAAGCACATTTCATGGCTCCAATACTATTGCTCTTCGCTCTGTTGATTTCTTGCCAACAAACAAGTTTAACAGGTATGTTTTTATGTTCTTTCATTTTCCTGAGCTATTTGGAGTATAGAAAGGTTATCTTGACCAAAAAACACATCGCTTATCGGTCTAATGTTTTGCAGAAGCACAATCCATAGGTGTATGTTACGGAAAGAATGGCAACAACTTACCATCTGACCAGGAAGTTGTGAGTCTTTATCGAGCAAATGGTATTGGAAGGATGCGAATATATGATCCAGATCAAAAAACACTGGCTGCACTTAAAGGATCAAACGTAGAACTCATCCTCGGCGTCCCTAATGATAAACTTCAGGCCCTGGCTGATGCATCTGCTGCAGCAACTTGGGTCCGAAACAACGTCTTGGCCTACTCTTCAAATGTCAAGTTCCGCTACATTGCTGTTGGAAATGAAGTGCCACCTGCAGATCAAAATGCAAGATACATCCTACAAGCAATGCAGAACATCTACAATGCAATAGCATCAGCCAATTTACAAGGTCAAATTAAGGTTTCAACGGCAATAGACACAACTTTGCTGGGAGTATCTTTTCCTCCATCAAAGGGGACATTTAGTGACAGTGCAATTTCATTCTTAAGGCCAATCGTCAACTTCCTGCAGGCCAATGGGGCACCACTTCTGGCCAACGTGTACCCTTACTTCTCCTACATTAATAACCAACAAAGCATCAAACTTGACTATGCTTTATTTACTTCACCAACAGTTGTGGTACAGGATAATCAATATGGATACAAAAATCTGTTTGATGCACAATTGGATTGTCTTTATGCTGCTCTCGAAAAGTTGGGTGCTTCCAACTTGAGAATAGTGGTATCAGAGAGTGGCTGGCCATCAGAAGGCGGCACTGCAACCACTGTGGAAAATGCAAGCACTTATTATAAGAACCTGATCAATCATGTGAAGCAAGGGACACCCAGGAGGCAAGGGCAGGCTATTGAGGCATATTTATTTGCCATGTTTGACGAAAATCTGAAGAATCCAGCTTATGAGCAACATTTTGGTCTCTTCCTTCCTAATAAACAGCAAAAGTATCAACTTACTTTTAGCTGAAAGTACTATCAGTTTTAATTGTACTACCGTGCATCAACTTTAAATAAGAGTGGCTAATGCCAACAGAGAATCTTTGATGTGCTTATTTGGAAGTATCAGTCTTTATGATATAATAAACTAGCTTATATCGGGCAAGCAAATCCATTATTAGTTTTTATTTTTATGTTTTGAGTTTTATTCTTCGCTTTCCATGTGTCTGAGTATCAATTCTGATTCTACAAGACTAATCAGACAGGTCTGATACACTGCAATTAATAATAACGGAAGACTCCGAAACAGGAAAAAATGGCTGACGAGTAACAAAACCATTTTCCAATTTATCTAATTCTTTTCACTTTTCAGTCTTTATGGGCGGTGAAGGGAGTTGAATCGTGCATCCTGTGACTAAAAGTCAAATCTACTCCATGTGCATCCCTGGACTATATCGAAGAGCAGTTATCATGACCCTTTATTGGTCACCGTACCCAGGGAAACTTAATAGTTTGCTGTGTTTGATTACCAGAAGGATCCTGCAAAACTGAGCGACGTTCTGCCCTTTTGTTACTCGCTAACTAATCCAAGTGCCAACTCCAATTTATTTGACCGCTATACTTTCTTAGGCATGTTCAAGAATTTTGCAATAGTCCCTCTAATGTATTGGGGCCTTTCTATTCAGGGTTTTGTCTAATTTTATGGTCAATGCTCAATCCTAGAATAGAAGTTAATTTTTAATTGAATGATAAGAAAGCAAGCACGCGAGTAAAGTTAGGTTCACCCAAATAGTCAACAACTCTGAAGTTTCTGATATTAGCTTAGCTGTCTGGTATAGAAACTATTAATGGGTTAGCACTGCCAAAATCTAACATAGCGGTACAACTTCAACTAAGTAAAACGTGTGCCTAATACTAGCTATTGGCTATCACTAGTGCATAGGAATTCAGTTGCACAATGTCATAAAGATTGCTTCTATTCCTTTGACTTCTCAGCTAACAGGGAAATATACTCTTTACTCAGACTGTTATATTTCTCACAAAGGTCCTTGAAAGCTTCCTTTTTCTCCTCTAGAACATCTTTGCTCTTCTTCTTCTCCTCCAGATGAAACTTCACGCATTCAATCTGGCTCTTCAGTTCTTCAATTCTACGTGTTCTCCCCTCCAACTTGTTCTGCAGTGCTTCCAATTCCGATGGTTTCTTGGCTGTGTTTTAAAATTACACAATTGACGTCGCAAATTGCCAATAAATACTAATTTTGGAGAAATGACAAAAATGCATCGGTATTACCTGAGGAATTGACACTGCTACCTTCCATGATCTCCAAGTTCCTAAAGAAACAAAATTGTAAGAAATTTAATTGAATCAATACCAAGTTCAAATGTTTCCCTCAACCTTCCTGCCGGTAGTTCCTTCTTCTAGACTATTTCCTCAATACCTAATGCATTGTTTGTGAATCCCATCAATTGAATCAGACTTCTCATTTAAATGTAGAGAGATTAAGAATGGCCATTAAAGCAGAAATCTCATGGAAGGCTATCCTATCAATGGCTACCCTAATTTTCTGTACTTTATGGCCAAACTATTATGTTTTCAGCGACCAAGTATTTAGGCTTAAAGAAGAATTAATAAACTCCAGCATTTATCTGAACATTGCATGAGGTAACTTTATTATTATTGTATAATTTCCTGGGACCAGCCTCCATATGTTGAAGAGTTGGTAAATGTTCCCCGCTCTATTTTTCCAACTAAATTCAGTTTTAAAAAATGTGAGTTTGCATGGTCACCTTACCCACCAAATGAAGTCCATGTTAACTAAGACAACAAAACTTGTACAGTTGCACTTACTTTTGATTTCTGGGATAAGGGCAGGGCTTCTGTTTACAGGTACGCCGAAGAAACAAAGGCACAGTTTATTTTACAATATGAGAAGTCCATTACTGGTATAGAAATCAAGGTAACAGGGTATCGCGATATGGGCTTCCACATTATTTATATAACTGGCTCATCTACTTACCTAGCTGAGAAGCTGGGCATGCTTTTGAGATGAGGGTCCTATGGGGAGGGTTACTAGGTAAACATAGTAAATCATGTAGTAGGAGCCAAGATGATTAATGTATAACATAGAAAAGAAAAGAAAAGAAAAGAAAAGGAAAGGAAAGAAAATGCTTTCTCTTGGTTTCATTGAACTTGAATATATAGGATCTCAATTGAGCAGTGGGAGTTACAGTGCAGAAATTATAGAAAGACTAACCTTAACCAGCAAAGAGCTGCCCCTGTTTTTTTATCCCAGTATCGCAGCGATGGCCCCTGCGCTGTGAAGATGTGATAACTATTGGTGGGTAAGGTGACGAATGACCCCAGAAATGAATTTATCCGCACAAACTTTCTATGTGTATATGCAAGCAATAATCATGCAAGCCATGGCACATGGACTAGCACTCTAACAGGTATGCTACTCAAATAGCAGCAAAAGGACCATGACAGGAAGGAAAGAATCTTCCTTTTATGGAAACAAAATCCCAGCCGTGGATTCTTGTAGAGAGACTTCCTGAGCCATTGATCTGAAAGTCTCTCTCCCACCCCACCACCTCATTTGTGCCCCCTCTCAACTGCAAACAATGAGAACATAGCGTGTGTTTGTGAATTAACATGACCTGTTGACCACGTATGTTTATACCGAATAAGACAATTTAACATAAGGGAAGATCTTTAATTCACTGGTATGTCTCGATGGCCCTTGGGGAAAAAACGGAAAAGGAATATTGCCCTTGTTTGTAACGTGCACTAGAATACATGTTTGGAGGAGGATGATCTCCTCTCGCACAGAAAGAGCAACTTTTTCGAGGCATTAAGGGAGACCATCCTTCTGAACAGGCAGAAAAGAAAAGATCTGAATCTCATGCCATTTTTTAAATTTTTTTATTAAATTCTTATTTTTTTAATACAAATTTTTTTTAATGTAAATATTAACATATAAATCTTAATAAAATCAACATATTGTTGTACATAATATTAAAATTTTGTAAAAAAAAAGAGAATCTTCTTCATATTTATTTTTAAAAGACTTTTCTGTTTCTCTTATTTTTTTCTTAAGGGTTACTCATTTACTTATTACTATAAATAAGAAATTATTTTTTTCCTGTAATCATTACCTTAATAAGAAATTATTTCTTTTTTTGTAATCATTAACTTAATAGGTAGTTATTTCGTTACTTTAAATAGGAAATTACTTCTAAAATAACAAAGAATACCTATATAAAGTGAAAAGTCCCAAATTAATGTATCTTGTAATATCTTCTCAATTGGATTGCAAGTGGGTTTGTGATACCAGTTAATAATAATAATAATAATAATATTATTATTATTATATCTAAGTTAAAAAATCTAAATTATAATACAAAATCTGAATTCTGGAACATTTGGACACTTTTTATATATATACACACACATATACACATCGTTGTTTTATCATAGGCCAAGTTTGTTTTAGTTCACAATTCACATGCAATATCTACAAGTAATAGGAGCCAGTGAGGAAATGGATACATGGGATGGAGAAAAAATTCCTCCTTTTGGGTGACTTGTAGTTTAATAGATTTTTTAAAGAATTGAAAGAAAATAATTAGTGTATTATTTAGAAGTTCAATTAAATTATTGAAAAAACAATTCTTTTTTATTTCATTTTTAAAATTTAGAGATCAAACCCTAAGTTTAAAACTAAAAAAAAAAAAAACATGTAACCCTTTCATTAAAATTTTGTAGCGAATGACTTGAAAAGTAATTTTTTTTTCTTTTTCTTTTCAAAAAAAGCAATTTTTTATTAAATAAAATATTATGACTGGGCCCATACTGCAAAATCATGCTGGGGAGAAAAGCAAGGGAGTGACAGCAGCCTCACAAGTGAACAGAAGGGGCTTTTGCTCATTTCTCAAGGTTTTATTCGGTTTGGATTTTATTGGGCTGTACCTCGACTTGCAATGAAAATATCAGAAAAATGGGACCATCAGCCGATCTTTCTTCTCACAATTTGATCGGACCCCTCAGCCACTGCTCGGCAGGTGAGAAAAAGCTGGGCTCAAGTTGGGTTTACTTTTATGACCTCCATAACTGGATCTGGCCCACCCTGCCCACTTTGGCAATCCCTATATGTTTGTGAAATTATTGGGCTACATAGGGCCCCAAAATCACTGTGCTTTTCTTTTTTCTTTTTCCAATTGTCGAGACAGAAATTCAAAATCTTCGATTCTTTGATGTTGTCATATTCCTTTCGAAAAATGGGCAACTCTCAGGACAAGGGACATGTGAACCTCATAACGACCAAAATGGAGCCGCCACTATCTAAAGGACAAGATATATGCGTATGGCATGCTCACATTGATCTGAACCAGTCAACAAGGGTGGGCCCACGTGTTTGTATCCACCGCAATGGACAAAATACCACAACCAAATTCCAGTACGATCCAAATGTGGGGAAAAAGATTATCTAATCAGGTAAAAAAAAAAAAAAAAAAAGGACGAGACTCATCAACGCAACCGTGTAATCATGGAAAATTCAATTGCTTTTGACACAGTCAAAACCAATAGCAAACTTGCAGGGATTGATCAATTATATTTCAAGAAGCCGACGGAAACCCCCCCCTCTCCTCTGGCGCAAAAAGAAAAACTCCTTCGTATTGTACGTCTTAAGAAGAGTCTAATATTGAAGAAACTCATGCCTTGGCTACTAATGCCCCATGCAATAATGGGGCTTAATACAAAAGATTAACTCTTGTTACTCTCTTCCAATACCCCTCCAATTTTAAAAAGAACGACGATTCATTGCTTATAGTGCATGTGCTCTCCCTTTTTCCCTTTTTCAATTCCTCTGCAGGTACATAGTGCTCTTGGACACCGCAATATGTTACCACTGGACATTGGAATACGTCACCATTGATAAGTTAGCGTCAACTCTCAACTACTTGAACCATTAACAATTTCTTAAGACCTCAGTATCCCCTATAGACTTCAAATGAAGGGTTTATCTAAAGAGGAAGATTATTCGTCGCTGGTTTGATGTATAACTTATGATAGATCTTCCCAGGAACAAAAGCTGTCATCCATATTGTGACCCTCAATGACCTCCGATGTAGTGGGAAAGGTAAAAATTGGGCCAATACCAACTCTTTTCTGAGGTATTTCTTGTTATTGTTTTTTTTTCCCTGTTGTGACCAAGTAAATGTATTTGTCTCAATGTCCTCGGACTTCTAAAAAAAAAATCACGATTCTGACGTAAGTTTTTCAAGGCTTGGAAGCAGACCAGGCGGTAAACATAAGAGAAAACCATAGCAGTATCAGAGGATCCAGCATCCAGCAAGATACAAAAACAAACATTTCATTAAGCTGAATAGGAAATGAGTGCGGTAACCTCTGGCCCCATCCTTTTTTTTTTTTTTTTGAAATAATGTCCGCACCCCATGTAGCAGGAGACTCTTTCCCCACCAGTGGACTTGGGGAAATAAAATGAGTAAAAAGGAGAGGTCCCCTAGACATATGCCTTTGATCACGTAAAAAAAAAAAGAAAATTTTAACAACTTTTTGTCATCTCACATTTTCTACAATCTAAACAAAAATAACCACCGCAGAAAAGAGACGAAGAGTGGAAAGAACTTCACTTGTCCATCCGCTCATCCACCAACCCTTTATATAGAATTAGCCTATCAGCACTGGAGTAAATATTTTAAGTTACACGAAAGTCTAAACTACCTGATCTGCTCCTGCGTAATTGTTATCTTCTCGGCACATACTTCAATTCTAAATAGTATAATAATCACTCGTACGAAAGTGGGTGGGCAAAGATTTGAGACATGCATAAAATTGCAGCCTAACAACAGTCGTGCTACTCGCTTTAGCCTGTGGCCTAGCACATAACCTACAAATGGCCATTAAATAACATAGACTAAACAGTAAAAACCCGACTCCAATTAATCTTTCAGCCCACTATGTATATAATATGCATTTGCAGTCGGTAGCATTGTACTGAAGATGATGATTATGATTCCAACCTTTCTGAGAAGTTCTCTACATATATTACACTCGGTGGTGCACGTATACCTTGGCTGTACATCTACATGTCATCTTTCTTGTATCTGCTTCTCTATTTTTCTGCAGTACAAAACACAAACAGCAAAATATTAGTCAGGAGTAATTTGCAGAATGAATCTGAACAAATTACAAAGTTTACTAGGCAACAATCTATTACCCTAGCAAAGTCAAAACTCTCTGGCCACAGTAACCTTTATAACCTACATACCTGAAACAGAATCTGTCAATATAAAGTAGTTCACAATCTATAATTAGCCAGCTCTCTACTCTTTGGAACTATAGGATTGAATGTGCGGAAATTGTTAAATATGTGGAAACTGGAAAGACAAATACACACACACACACACACACACACACACACACACACACACAATCTAATGAGAGAGAGTGAGAGAGAGAGTGATAGTCTAGAACTGGAAAGCAGTACCTTGGTTAGAAAATAGAAATGCTAAGAAGGCCCACTGCTGGCAGAAGTAATGGGAATTGATGATTCATCCTCAGACGATGAAGAGAAAGATAACTCGGTGTCTTTGATTTCTATCAAATCAGAGGAGGATGCAGGCTGTTGATTCCCTGCTGAGTTTGACGGGTAAGAAAAGAGGCTATCAGGAAGAGCAGGCTCCACATTGCCCTCGTGACTGTAAAAACAATGGATTACATTAGAAAATAAAAAATAGGTAAACACAAAACGAAAAAAGGAAAAAATCCAGAACTCAAAGCTAACAACATTATGACAGATGGCCATTGTGAATAGAGAATGCTATACCATTCATAGACATCACATGTTTCAGAGATGAAGTCCCCCTCTTTGCCATTCACAGTATTATTTTTCTGACTCCAAGGCAGATTTATTTCTTGTTGAAATTTTTTTCCAGAAGCAGCAAAAATAGATGTGTAAGCAGCAGCTAAGTGACCACAGTTGCCTGTCACCAGACAAACAAGCAAATTGAAAAGAGTGAAATCTCTTCATCTATGGCACATGATATATACCATCTAGACAAAATGTTTCAATGACTGGAAAACCTTGAACTTCCTGATTCTCGCCATCAGAAGTAAGAAACACATTTTGAGTGACAGGAGTATGTGTAGGCGAGGAAATGGGAGCAACAACAGTGTGACTACATTGGTGACTGTGATTGTAAGCTCCTCGATTATCTGGTAGTTGCAGGTTCATCAACCTTCTTCCCTGAAGCTCAATGGCTTGCTGCAGCTCAGCCTGCTCCTCCAACTTTTTTCTCAGCATCATCTCCTGATTATTATATTGTAGTCTTGTTCCTGAGAGCAAACAATGGATTCAAGAAAGTAATTCAGTAATGTTTTATCTGAAGAAAAAGAAAACAGAAATGGAAAACAAATGTGCATATTTAATCAAAATATCCAGGAAAATCGTATAAGCATTCATTACATTTTACCCACCAAGGTCAATATCATATAGCTCTCTAGGATCAAGCCCTGAAGGGATTGGAAAGGTTGGGAAACTCCCTCTCTCCAATAGCTGTTGCTGTAGATGCTGTTGTGTCCTGCTGTTTGTTCCATTAACATGAGAAAATTTTCTGTTGGAGTAATAAGACAGAAAAAGGAGTAAAAAATTGCAAAAAGAAGCCATACTCATTTGCGACTTTTCCTTTTTCCTTGTATGGCTTAACAAGCACACGTGAATCACAGATAAAATGAGGGTTCCCATGGGCCAATATAATCTTCACGGTCTCTGGATGGACAAAAGTAATGAACCCAAACATTCGCTTCTGCTGGTGAGGAATCCTTACATCTTGAACCGGACCAAAAGTACTGCAAAGACAAAACTATTACCTCTACATAACTAGTTAAAAGAATTCAACAGACAAAATACATCTGTTTGGAATGCACCATTGTCAACAATTACTTAAAATGAGCACTTTATTAAACTAATGAGATTAAAGCAAATATATATGTGGATACTCTAACAAAAGTGACATGATTGGCAACAAAAATAAAGAAAACATCTCAATGAATAAAAGCAGGTGTGTTACTTGAAAGAAAAAATGCGACAGTGACAGGCACTGGTGGAACCACTGTTGGCAACCTCCTTTAAGAGGAAAACAAGTTAGGAAACTTTATGTCTGTTGAAAGCTAGCGTATACCAAGCACTTGGCGTGCTGCAAATATCATTCCATGTAAGAATGAGAAAAAAGGGTTTCAGGATGCTTCTGAGGGATGAAAAATATAGAGTTTACTTTCCAAATGCCTGAACCCCTTGGTCTGCCCCTGCAATAGCAGATGACCTAAACATTAACAGACACCGGAAAGAACATTGGAAAGTTTGCTCCACAGTGACCCAGCAAGCCCCTGCTAAAGATGCCAGAAGGAAAACAAAGCTGAAGACCCTGTAACTACGGTAAAATGTTACAGTGTTAAGAGCACACTTTACACAGAAGAGGAACCCTTGAACTCCCAGAATAACAAGGGATGAGCCTCTATCACTTCACATAGTCAAGAAAATGGACTGATTCCTCGGAGAGGATAAAGAATACTCAAACAAACAAAGATTCAAGATAATTGGTTGCCCAGGGACTATTAATATTCACACTCTTTAGCCAAGGTCATCACTAATTTGTCACCATGCTCTTCTGCCCCTTCCCACCTCCCCCTTAAAAAAAGTATAACCCAAAAGAAAGATGAGTTTGCAATATTTCATCAAAACATTTTCTCATCAGCCTAACCTGGATCCAACACATAGTTTCTGCTTAACAATTTTTTTTTTGTAACAAACTAAAATGCTAATGAGCCTAAATCATCATATGAGGAACTCAGGTGGTTTACCTGAAATAATTCAAAACATGTTCATCTTTGAAGGTGCTATCCGCTGGGAATGTCAAGTATATCTGTCTTGCAGCTGGGTTTGTCCTTTCTGCTATTCCCATTGCCAGAAGGTCATTTCTTTCAGGACGGTATTGGCCAAACTTTTGGAATTTGTCACCCATAATTGCTGATGTCCCCAATCTGCAATGCATCAAAGCCCCCAAATGGTGTCATTGTCAAATTCAGTGGGAACCCCAACGTCATTTAAACATGAAACGAGATTAGGGGCATAAATATATATATATATATATATCTATGGTCACATGTGCTCATCTATGTCTAGTTGTTCCCCCAGTTCACGGAACATCCTATCTGAATCCAAGAAAAAAAAAATCATTCTAGGACAGAAAAGAAAATTTTTATTTCTAAATGGAAAATATCTTGGGGACTTTCTTTCCTGTGAGAAAGAATCCACAGTAACAAACTACAAGACTTCCCAATGATTTTACACATGCTACAATGATTCTGGACTTAACCCAACTACCAGTCAAAAGGAAATTCATTTATCGAAAACATGCTGACTTTAAGGGGTGGAGAAAAAGGGAAGAAGTGTCTACATCACATTGCAATGGGTAAGACCCAAATGGTTAGTCTCGGAAATACTCCATCCAAAACAAGGATAACCACTCACAAACCATGACCCAATTATCAAACCTTATTTAGAAAGATAGATTTACGCACCATACTCCAAAGAAGTAATAGATTCCTCAAGTAGACAGTAATTGCACCCAAAGTAAAATAAAGGAACAAACCAAAACAAAGAAACCCCATTGACTTAAACGAAATGAAATTGAAAAAAAAAAATTGTGAAATGTCGTACACCACTCATAACATGATAAAAGGGAAAAGGGAACATCTCCGATATACCTCCGGTGGTCATTCCTTTGTTGTAATAGCAAATCCATGTACTTAGTGTAAGCCAATTGTTGTTTTAGCTGTGCTGCTTTCGTTCTCGACATATTTTCATGCCGCTGCTGCAGAAAAAAGCCACCGCCACCAGCCCCATTAACCTCAACAGCATTATCACCATCAAAGCAGCCATGAACAAACTTACAATTGTCCCCATTCTCGCCAAAACCTTTAGCAAAATGCATATGAGGCCGATAACCAGTTCCCAAAACCTCGTCTTCAGCTCTAAAAGACGCGTCACTCTCCCAGAACCTCCTTCTATGCGAATAAAAATCCCCATTATTTCCTAAATAGCCACTCAATTGAGACCTCAGCTCCGGCGATTCCTGATTCCTAGAAGAAGCATCGTCAAGAAAAGAGAGATACTCGTCTATTCGAGACTCGCCAAAGAAATCGCCCTCGTTGTCACCACTATCACTACTATCACCGCCATTCTTTGAAAACGACGGCTGCAACAACACCGAACCAGAGCGTATATTATCGTACGACAAGAAAGGACTCGCCTTTGGGCTTAAAGAACTGTTACAACTAGTGTTGCTATTGCCATTGTTTATTGATCCAGAACGGACAGTCGACTGTGGAGGAAGGTTATGATTATGATTGGGATTGTTCCCAAAATCGGCGAAAGAGCCGCCGCCAGGGACTCTAGGAGAGGACTGCGAAAATGGGTTGTTGCCGTTGCCGGGTCTGGATATGGGGTTAAGCGGCGAAGGAGAAGACGGCGCAGAAGAAGAAGCAGAAGAAGATAAGCTGTTTGTGAAAAGTCCCAACTGGGTTTTGGCGTTGATAACGACATTGTACAAATGTATATCAGGACCAAAGGCCAAGCGCAGCAAATCGCCGTCGCTCAGGCCTTGTAACAGAAGATAACCCATTATTCTCGATGCATTTTCTGGGTCTAAATTATTGATCTTTATCAAAAGCACCCCTTTTGCTTCGTAGTGATCCATCAAAAGACCGGCTACCTACAACTACTACCACCACCAGAGAAACAGGAGTGGAGAGAGCGCGATAGAGAGAGAGAGAGAGAGAGAGAGAGTTTGGGGGAGAGAGAGGGGGGGAGGAACAGTCGAAGTGAATGTATGTATTATATATTATGTACGATTGTTTCTTTTTTTTTTTTTTAAAAATAATTTGGTAAGATTTCAATATTGAGTATGCTGTATAAATTAGCCCCAAATCAATCACCGAGTGATTATTATTTTTAACAGATTTACGGAGAGATTTTTGGGTGTAGGGTTTTGAATTGAACCAAGCAACACAACACAACTGAATGCACTCAGCTTTTTTTGCCTTATCCTATTTGCCATTCCTTGTATACAGTGCCGCCAAGTTTTTTTTTTTTTTCCTTCTTTTGTGGCGAAAGGACGGTAAAAATAAAAAAAAATAAAAAGCGACCGTCGGTGACAATCCTCTGCAAATTATATATATTATGCATGGAATGGGATGGACGTGATAGATGTGCACGTTCACCTCTCTCTCTCTCTCTCTCTCTCTCTCTCCCTCCCTCCTCCAAGGCCTTCAATAAGAAGCCCTTTTTCTCACTCTCTGTTCTGTGAGAGTTTTGGTCAATTTTAAGTAACTGGGGTATTGGGAGGGGGTGGGGATGGGGGGATATTTTAAGGAAACTAATTGGATATGAGAATTTTGGTACAATCTGCAAGAGATAGTAATCGAACCCTCCTATTAAAAAAAAAAACCCCCCACACACAAAGAGTTGCATTAAACTCACAGGCTTAAAAAGAGAAACCAAAAAGAAAAATTCTCGAGGAGCTGATGGCATATTTACATGTTGTGGCTCATCATATACTCAAATAATGTTTCAACTTCAACTTACCTAAAATAAAATTTTCTTCAACCGAGTGTGGTGGGTGTAGTGAGACTATAATATGAAATGTTGGATTTATAAAAATAAAAAAATAAAAAAAGAAAAAGGTCCCCATGAGATTGGAATGACAAAATTGTCCAAAAGAAAAGTATTATCAAATAAAGGTTTGATTAGATCAATTATTAGATGTGGTTTACATCCCAATAATATGTGTACAAGCTACGATCAATATATATAAAGAGAGGGTAGAAGTAGTCGAGTAAATGGAAGAAAGCTGTCACAATGGACAGAATGGCTGCAATGGCCGCACTGTTTCTCTGACTATTTTCCCTTTCAGTGTACTGTGCCTCTGTTGATGCAATCTTTCTTCGAAGATTTTTGCCCCCATTGCATTTACAGCCACAGATCTTAATAATTCATATACTCAATTATTAAATTAATAACAGCAAACAGAAAAAATACGTATATATCCATTGTCGAAATGTTGAGCCAGGGGGATTGGGGGGGGGGGGGAGAGTGTGGGGTGTGTGTGTGTGTTAGGGTTGCACAAAGGAAACTCTCCCGGGGCGCCCCCATCTGGACCATTGGCCATTGGTACGTGCCTGTTGAGAAAGTGGGATTGGACGTAACTTAATCGGGGCGGGGGGGGGGGGGCGCGTATCGAAAGCCCTGTTTCCTGATTGAGCCGAAGGGGTCTTTTTACGCCGCCAGGCTACTGAGATCATTTCCCGGAAGAAGGTCCTTCGGCTGATTTCGGTTTCCCAGCTGGACGCAGGTGCCATAGATAGCTTGACTTTTCGACCGAGAGTGTTTGATTTTTCTACCAGCTTTGGGATGTGGAGCGATGTGATTCTTGGTTGGCTTTTGCAACATATCTTTGACATTTGGATTAGGCTCGTTAACTTGGGCTGTAGATACATCCCACGCTACCAGAACCCCTTTTTATATATATATTAAAATTTTTATTAAATTACAAAAATTATTAAATCGTCAGCTACAATATATATGTATGTATATCACACATTTTATTTTATTTTTCGAATGATTAGAATTTAAAATTTTAAAAATAATAACTTCAAATTTTTAATTGTTAAGTATCCCTAACAGTTAGAAGCTTTTTGAACATAAACGTTAAGACCCACCATCATGACTAAAGGGGTCCTCCGTCCTTATCATTGAAAAACATAAACATAATGGTGTAGTTAGGAGTTCCAGGGTTATTATTGTTGCGGATTAAAGAAAGGTCTTTTTCATGCAACTTCATTTCTTTTATGATGTTGCCATGATGACCCCATGGTTCCTAGATTACATGTAATGAACAACACTTGTGTGACTTTATTATTATTATTATTATTATTATTATTATTATTTTAATGAATTAATGCTTTGGATGAACTTGGTCTTCACGTAGTCATTTTAACTTTTTCGGAAGAGCAGCATGGCCATGATTGGAGAACATGGTGATCTCAAAAAGACTGAGAAAAATTTATATATAGAGGGGCTAAATTTATATGCATCCTAAATCAAATCTGTATCTTACATTATCATTATTACAAACTACATAATCTTTACCTTTTTTGTGTTTAAAATGTGTTAAATTAAGTACATTGATATTATAAAAACTTCTAAACAATAATCATTAACTAGAGAAGGAAGTTGGAGTTTTTAAATTAGTTGCAGCAACCACCCATCAAAATTAATTAAAGGGCAAACAAAGCCAGCTTTCAAACAAGGACTTCCCTGCAAATCATAGATTATTTCGTAGGCGTCACTAATCACTCATTAACCAAAACTCTGGAAGAAACAGACAGTGAGGCGTCCCGAATTAGATGGAAACAGCTTGTTTGCGTCACCGACATTGCCACTACGTCTCTGAAAATATCCTTCACTGACCTCAATTTCCCCCACCCCCACCCTCGAATGCTCCCATCCTTACCCGCAAAAGAAAAAAATAGAGTGACACTCGACATGATAATGTAGGCTCCATATTAACCAAGGCATGGATGGAAGAGGGCCTTTACATTGCATGCCAGGTCAGGGACCTGAAATGCTTCAGCACGATATTGACACCCCAACTCCCCCCTTAAGTGGCCAGTGCCGTATCAGAAGTCCAGTCCAGCGGTGACTTTTTAAAGCGGAGGATATACCCAAAAATAAAATAATAAAAAAACCATAATTATTATTATGGTTTTAAAATTTTGTCTTAAATTGATTTTTTAATAAAAAGTAGTTAAATTTTGTTAAAACCTGTGCATTAATTAAATTAAAATTATTAACCACTTAATTGATTTTTATCTAAAATGATTTTAAATAACTCTTCAAAATGTAATACTCAAATAAAATTATAAAAATTTTTAAAACTTCATTATTAAAAAATTATAAGATCTTAAGACAAATTTTATGAATATTCCCTTGTTTAGCTATCACAGTGGACGGTACTGGGGGTTGGGTTGGGTGGTCCTTCCGGTGCCATTCTCCATGTTTTGCTGGCGAAACATGGGCCCGAAAAAAAAAACACAACAAGCAACCTAACACGAAAGGGATCTATGCGTTTCTCCACAATTATAGGAAACCAGCTGGTGCCTATTGTTTTGCTAAACCCAGCAATTAATCTTGCAACAAGACACAATAAAACATCGTATCTGCATCTTTTTTTGATCAAATCTTGTGCTCCTTTCTTCCCTTTCTTTTGTTTATCCAAGGAAGTTGGTTAGCCCGTGCAGTGAAGCTGAGTGTGATGTGTATTTGGACAATTAAGATTAGAATTAATGAATAAAAATTGGGATGCATTGCTACTACTAAACAATATTTTTTTTAACCCAAAAAAAAAAGAAAAAGAAAATTTATAGGGTCGCAGTTTTTGACTAACAAGAAATGGGATGTGCAAGCGTTGCCGAGTACAAAAAACTAGAGCACGTGTAGATCAGGCACAGAAAAAAGGGCACAATTGTCATAAAAAGAGAGAGAGAGAGAGCGAAAAATTAGCGGGATAAAAGGGTATTTAAACATGGAACAAAGGTTTGAAAGGGCGAAAAGGAAAGGAGTGCGCGGTGCCCCAGACACCATTCATTCATTTCATATATTGGGGTGCCGTCAGAAACCCATGTGTGAGTGTGGGCCCCAGCCATTCATGTCCACCTAAAAAGGAACCACAAAATGAGACAAAAGAGTCCTCTAAAGCCAGGCCTTTAATCACATGGCAGAACAGAAAAGAACAAATTTCCTCGTTTTCGACTTCTCTCTCTCTCTCTCTCTCTCTCTCTCTCTCTCTCTCTCTCTCTCTATTTTGTTTTTTAGTACAAATTGTTCGGCATGAGCCCGGCTCTGAAATGTAATGGATGACAATACTGGGAAGTGTGAACAACAGGAGGTGACATTTCTTGTAAAGTGCCAGCCAGATGGCTTTCGTCCTGCCCATCGAGTCTTTGTATTGCCCTCTTGCCTTTAGACTTTTCACGACATGAACACATTGGATTAGGACAGATCGAATCATTATAAATGTGCATCAATAATGAGATGGAACACTTTCCGGATAGGAATTTCTGTACACAAAGTGATATGACTTTGATTTCATTTCCATCTGATGGGCTAAGGGTTTTCTTCTTTTTTTTTTTTTTCACCCCACAAGGAAAGGTGGGTAAAAAGTTCATGGATCCACTAAATTACACATGATAAACAGAGTTACTGCTAGGACCCTTTGAAAAAAAAAAAAGCAAAAAAAAAAGACATTTTTCTTCTATTGCTGTGTGGTCCAGCACACACTCAAAGAGAGGATACAATGTGAGGTAAAAAGAGTCACCCCACTCTAATAATATAATTTCACCTGTCCTTTTTATGTATACACTATGTATTTAGTTTTAAGCAGTATGGATTGACGATGATGGTGATCTTGATAAGAGCTTGTCCAGAGATATTTTTTCTGTTCTTCCTCGTGAGTATTGGGTTTTGGCTATACGGCTAGAAAACTTTTTTTCTTCCTTCTCCCTGGTTTCCAATGTGTTTCTGCAAAAAGATCAAACAAAGAAAACCCCACATCATAAAGCAATCGAGGTATTAAGGACCAATTACGTAAAACTTTTGTTGATCGTTTTTAACCTGGAAAAGAGTCGATTCCCAGTTGCAGGCCATGTTTTCCTCTGCTGACTAGATGCCAATGGCTCCATGCCCCGGAGGAAGCCTGAAGAAGAAAGGAAGGACCACAATTAACTTTATTCCCTCATTGGGGATTAAAGTGTGTGAACTCTTTTCACAGCATTACCTAGGCATTTGGAGAAAACACGACTTGAGAGAAGGCACGTCCAGAGCAGAACTGGTGGTGGAAATTAATGGATTATTGTTAGAAGATGTAGTTGGGCTCGTGGTATTCCCATCAATCTCCACAGAAGCAGTTGAGAATACAGTAACGTGGTCACCGGCTGATTTTTTAGGAGAGTTGAAGAGGTTATCAGGAAGGATGTGCTCCAAACTGGCCATATTACACACCATATATAAAGTTAGAGAGAGGGTCAAAAACTAGAAATGTAAAGAATAGGAGACAATAAACTAGAAAGCAAAACATCTGGAGCAGAATTCCGAAGGAATTGAATAAAGAGTCTCAGAATTAACATGGTGTTTGCTATTAATGGGAATTTCCTCCTTAAATCAGAAAATTTGTTCGCTTACCTTTCATGGAGATCACTTTCTTCAGTCCTGGGACTCTGCTCCTCGTTACTATTATTGGCATTGGCACCCTTGTCTTGGCACGTTGAATACACTTCTTGACTGGCATCTCCAGCAGCTTTTCCAGACACTGCTGCATCAAGGTCACCACTATTCTCTGCAACAACACACTGCATGTTATACCCCCTTGATGCAACTTCAACTATCATGCAAAAGTTGAAAGGATTGACCAATCAACCTTTAGTATGCCCATTTTAATGGCATCGTGTGAAAGGATGATGCTTTGAGTATTGGGGGTGGGCGTGCGAGAAAGGGTTGGTGAGGAAATGGGAGATCCAGAAGACAAACCACTAAGGTATTGGTGCGCATTAGAAGTACGATTTTTTAGATCTAGGAGCTGAAGATCCATTAATCTTCTTCCTTGCAGTTCAATGGCTTGTTGCAAATCAGCCTGCTCCTCTAGCTTCCTCCTCAACAGAATTTCTTGAGTATTGTAAAACATTCTAGCCCCTGTTGCAATGAAACCAAACCAAAACTTAGGAAGATATCACTGGAGTTTTGGATCAACAAAAAGCAAATTAATTTGTTCGCTTTCCTAGATGCAAGTCAAATTGTTCCCTAGAATCAAGTGCAGTTGGGCTTGGACAGGACAAAGATTCACCCAGCTCCATCTGCTGTTGAAGTTGCATCTTCCTGAAATTGTTCAATTAAGTAAAATTGATATATACACGACTCTATTAGCGAAGAAAATAGAAAGTGCAGGAAAGAGAGAATAAAAGGCCTCGTACTTTTCTGCAACTTTCCCCTTCTCCTTGTAAGGCTTCACAAGCACACGGGAATCACACACAAAATGAGGGTTCCCCTTCGCCAATATGATCTTGACCGTCTCTGGATACAGAAATGTAACGAATCCAAACATTCTCTTCTGCTGATATGGAATCCTCACATCTTGCACTGGCCCATATATGCTTCAAAACCAAAACCCAGAAACAAAATAAACCGATAGAAGAAATTTTAAAGACTAACTACTTCGGTTCAGTCTCAATCTAAGGGAAACTGAAGCATCTTACTCACCTAAAGTAATTGGACACATCTTCTTCTCTAAAAGTGCTGTCTGCAGGAAATGTCAAATAGATCTGCCTGGAACCTGGGTTCATTGCTCCTCCCAGCCCCATTGGCAAAAAATCGCTCCTTTCAAAACGACATCTTCCCAACTTGTGAAGCTCATCCCCCATCATAAGTGCAGCCGTCGCAGCTAATCTAAAACAGCGCATGGACAATGCCACAATAAAAGAAGAAAAAGAAAATAACTACGCAAGTCCAAAATAATTCACAGAAGTACCGTGCATCCAACATTGGTACGTGAATATAATTGCTTTGGATATATAGTACCTTTGTGTGTCATTTTGGGGTTGGACAAGGAAATTCATGGACTTGTTGTAAGGGAAACAAGCTCCAGCGGCCAGCTTTTGCTGCTGGGTAACAACATTTGATCTCAGTGGTTCTTGGCACTGCTCAGACTCATTCAGTTCACTTGGGGAACCAACAATGGGAGCTGCACCACCACTGCAGTCGGCTTCTCCATGGAGAAACCTGCAACTAGTACCATTCTTGCAAAATCCTCTAGCAAAATACAAGCAAGGCTTCCATCCAAGCCCGGAATTCAAATCTTCAGAACCGGAACACAAGCCTGGAACAGAGAAACTTCGGCTGCGTAAATGAAAATCGCCCTGGTCAAATAAATCATCCGTCTTTGCATCATTGAGGAAAGATAAGTGTTCCTGGAGGTGATAATCATCAATGAGACCATTAGTGTTGCCAGTGTTAGTGCTAATGTTGTTGTTACTGCTGATGTTGCAGCATGGAAATGCATTGGATAATGAAGCAGAACCAGTATTGCTTTTACAGGCTCCGTTAACAATGCTCGCATAAGAGAAAGAGAAAGTGGACTTGGGACTTAGAAGGGGCCAAGAATTTGAAGAAGGTGAATATGAGTTTGGGATGTCAAAGCCATTGTTGCCTGTGACTCTTGAAGTGGGGTTAAAAGGGGAGGGTGAAGAGGGAGTGGAAGGTGTTGAAGGTGAGTTAGCAAAGATTCCCAGATGGGTTTTGGCTTGGAGGATGAGACTGTGCAAGAGAAATTCGGGTCCAAAAGCCAAGCGTATCATCTCCTTGTCTCCATGGTCTTGTAGCAGAAGGTAGCCCATGATTTTTGAGGCATTTTCTGGGTCCAAACTTTGGATCCTTGAAAACACCATCTTAGTAGCTTCACATGAATCCATGAGGGGAGAGAGAGAATCCTCGCTCAACTTCACTTTCTACAGAGAGGAAGTCGGTGGGAGAAAAAGAGAAAACAACGACAATTAGAGCAAAGGAGACTAGTGAGCGAAAGTGTGGACTTTCTTGCAAAGGGAAACAAAGACAATGGGACGGGGCTTTTGTTATTTTGGTATGGAATGATTTTGAAGTAACAAAAAGGATGGAGACAACAAAGAACCATAGAATTTTTTTTTTAAATCTATATTAATTTTAAAAATTTATAATTAAATATAAAATTTATTTTGTATTTTATTTAAATTCTACATTTTAAAATTTATTTAAAATAAAAATAATTTAAAGTTATGAATTAATTAAGTATAAATTATTTACAATTTGTATTTTTATTTAAAAATTGATTTGGAAATAATTAAAAAATACAAATTTAAATAATACTTAAAAGATTATAAAAAATTTAACATCAATTTTTTATTTTATCTCCCCCCCATGGCAGCTCACATCCTCCCAACTCTCGAGAACATGGCTTTGCTATTAGAGAGAGTGGGGCGGGGCAGAGTTTGAATGGAGCTTTTTGGTCGTGGGCATTGGTACAGGGAAGGAGGGCATCAAGGAGGCTTCCTTTGATGTTGGTGTTAGCGAATTTGATTTAGGTGACAAGACACGTAATGTTATTTTCGATACAAATATCACAAAATATCATTAAATAAATATATAAGACGTATAAAATATCAATTATATGCCAAATTAAGTGTAGGCTATGTACCATTATAATATTCAATTGGCAACTCGTACTTGAAATAGCATTGACATTTAAAATTGACGACAGAAAAACCTCTATTGAAAAATTAATAATTATAAAATAATAATTTTAATTTTTTTACAACTAAACCAAAGAATCATTTATCCTTTTGTTTTTTTTTTTTTTTTCCCTCTTCACTCTTTTTAGCATTCTAATTATCTTGGGACCTCAACTTTTGATGTTAGTGGAAACCTGGAGAAGCCTGGGGAGAAGAGTTAAATCACTCCCACCTCTCTTTGTCTTATTTTATATCATTTTTCATTTTCTTTCTTTTGCATTTTGTTTACAAGAGAAAAAAGAAAGAAAAAAAAAGGGTTTCATACGTTTGTAATAACTGTTATTTATGCATCTGTAACTTATATTATTGTGGTAATGTATCAAATTAATATAAATGTGTGTTCTTTAATTATGATCATTTAATTGTGACAGTTTTTGTAGGTTTGGTTAAAAAAAAAAAAAAGAGAAACCACTTTTAACATTTTCATTTTAACAAAATATCTTTGGGTTTCTCTCTCTCTCTCTCTCTCTTACTTTCTTGGGCTTTTGTCCTGACAGAAATGGACAAAACAAAGGCTTGTAGGAGTGAGGGGAGAGTAGCTTCAGATGTGCTTCAAAACCAGAAAAAGTGAAAAATAGAAAACTTGAGGAAAAATAAAAAAATAAAAAAGGGTGACACCACTCTCCTTGTCATGACGGAGCTTGAGCACTCGCCCCCAGAAATCGAATCGGATCGATGAATCGGGTTGACTATGAACACGAAAACGTACCGGTTAAAAAAGTTAGTTATTATGGTCTTTGATTTCAACATGACTGTACGCGACTGGTTATGCTGCGCGTGGGGCTATCCTTTACCATTTGGTGTTCCAAATGGTTGCACGTTCCCTTGCTTTCACTCTGACAAAACCGGCCCTTTGTGGTACAGTGATATGAATTCAAAATTAGATTCAATCCAATCCTCAGATCAGATGGCCTCTCTCTCTCTCTCTCTCTCTCTCTCTCTCTCTCTCTCTCTCTCTCCATCTCTTTTTTTTTTTTTGTCATTTTGTCATTTGTTTTTGTTTTTTTTTTTTTTTTTTTTCTGGTGGGGGGGGGGGGAACTGCGCTCCTCTACATGGGCCTTCAAGGCCATTGCTTCCATGTGTCTCTCGCATCACTCTCTCTAGGCTAGGCTTGACGGGTATCAGTGGAACTGTGCCCTGACAGATTGGCAAAGTTGTTTGAAATGATCTTTGCGGGGGAGTGTTCAAGTTAGTTGGGGTCAGATTTAAATTGGCAGCCTAATGTTCCCAACGACTGAAAATTTGAAGAAATGGGTTGGGGAATGGATCAACATCCAAACATTGAAGTCATGGGTTGCTCCGATTTTAATGGCCTTTTTTCTGGCGCTGTTCCACATTTTTGAGTAAGCCGTACCTTTTTCGGAGAAAGTGTAAGCATAATTATCTGACATTTGAGAAAGAATTCAAATTTGAACAAGTACAAATATAATAAATATATTATATTAATTTAAATATCTTATACCTTGCTTACATTTACTGTATCTTATCGTAGTGGCTTCTTATTGAAAATTGACTTGCAAGACAGCTTTGCCGTCCCCACACTGAGATGATCAGGTTCAATGGGCTCAATTGAACAGCAGCCTGACATAGTGACGGATGCGGGTGAATCATGAAAGAAGCACCCCAACACGACGTCGTTTTCTGAGTTCTAAATCTGACCTGCGGACCATCTTTGTGCTAAGTTAGTGGTAGGCCAATTTACTAACAAGTCAAAACCCAAAGAGCTGACAAGCCAAGAAACGGTGCGTTTCACTTCCCAAGCGAATCCGGTTAACCCGGGTATCTCGAAACGGGTATATATTAGTGTACCGGACTCGGATTTAAATTAAAGCTACCAATCTGATCCGACTGGGCGCAATAAGACCTCCGCAGCCACGCACTCTGTTCTCTCTCTCCGGACTTGCACCCACAGACGCGGCCTGTGAAAGAGAAACGGGAGATGATGGCGAACGCGGAAGTGGAAGCGGTGGACTTCGAGCCAGACGAGGACGATTTGATGGACGACGATGCTCCCGCCGACATTGACGTCCCTCTCCCCAAGCTCAAGTCCGCAATCACCACTACCAGCACCACCTCCGCTACTTCTTCCAAGAAGACCAAAGGCCGCGGCTTCAGAGAAGAGGACGCTGCTGATGTCGACCGCCAGAACCGCCTCGCCGGTCGCCACTTCGACTCGCTTCGCTCCGATTATGGACCTGGCCCCCAGCGATGTTAGTAATATTACTAAATACTAGTGCTCTGATTTCATGGACGATTTTTTGTTGTTCATGTGTAAAGTCTTAGAGAGCTTGCTTTCGGTTTTTGTCTGCTTCTTCTAGGGCTTTGACTTTTGAGTGAGCTTATTTATTAATTTCATTGATGTGATTATGGCTGGGTTTGTAAAGGAACGTACCTAAACGACCAAAAATTATGAATCAATTGATTGAGCTTGTCGACACAGATAACATCGTTGAAAGGGATTTTCACACAAGTGCTAATTTAGTTGAATTGTAGATTGGTAGTTTAAAGGTTTGCCGTTCGATAATATAGTTTTTTTTTCCTTTTTTTGTGGGATTTTCTTTCTATGTTTCATTATTTGATAAGAGTACAATTTTATTTTATTTTTTTAAAAAAGATGAATTGTGTTCCGGCTCTGGGAGGCATAAACATGAAACCAGGTGCCTTTACCAATGGTGGGAACTTCTAATTACTGGTTTAAGGAATGCTTTCAACATTAATGGCTTACTGATGATTAACTTGTCTGAAGAATTCTTCATCTTTTATATTTGAGACTTCCATAGTGTGAATTTCTGATTATTTTTATGCCAGTCATTCTGTGACCTAATGCCTATACTGGAAGTCATTATCTCGTTAACACAATTGGGGATATTTTTCATTATTCAGTATATCATTATCAAATGGAGAGTTATATTGTTTCTTTTTACAATTGATTTCGATAATTGTGTATGTATTTTGATGGAGATCTGACCTTGTGCACTTATTGCATTTTTTGTCATTATCTACCTCTCATGTGTTACCTACATTGTTCAGCCATTGAAGGATGGATTATTTTGGTAACTGGAGTGCATGAGGAAGCACAAGAGGATGATTTGCAGAGTGCTTTTGGTGAGTATGGGGAGATGAAGAATTTACATTTAAATCTTGACCGTCGCACTGGTTTTGTCAAGGTAAGTGATAGCATTCTTTCATTTCTCTCTCTCAGGTAGAGTTTGTTATTTTTGTTGAGCTGGGCCTCCATCTAAATTTAAATCCATGTTAAAAAAATATTAAAACTATTAATGATCTCATTCTTAAGATCAAAATGTATCTTTAACATGGATATATTCTAGAATAGAAACGCAAACAATAATGTATGGCAATGTTGCTTCCATTTTATGGCCATTTTAATATTTTGTTTTCATCAAATTAACTGATTTTATGCATTATGAACATTTCCAATGATTGTCGTGATCTTTTATTTTCTTGATAATTGAGAATCTTCTCTTGTTCTTAGTTAGATATTGATATTTACACTTTTTTCCCTTCTTTTTGGCAAATTTGAAGCAAGTTTATTTTATTTTATTTTATTTTTATCTAGTGTAATAAGAGTTATTCTTTTGCAAGGGCTATGCACTGATAGAATATGAGAAATTTGAGGAAGCACAGAATGCAATAGCTTCTATGAATGGAGCTGAATTCCTTACCCAGCTCATTAATGTTGATTGGGCATTTAGCAAGGGCCCGAGCACCGGGACCTTTAGAAGGAAAAATATGAGGTTTGTTTCCTACTTAGTTTTTGAGATCATTGCATATGGTTATTATTTTACTGGGGAGAGTTGTTGGGAAACTTATAATGAAGGCTGTTGTGCTCTTGAGTGCCCAATCTTTGAGGCTTTCAGTTCATCTTAGCCTTTCTGATATTCTTTCCCTGATGAAATTTGCCACATTTTAAAATAAATACTCAAATGCATTTATGTGTATGGCCATTCGTTTGCTTCATGAAGTGGTTCTATTATGACCTGTATGTGGGGTCGTGGTGCATTTTGATGTGTTGATATGATTTTTTATTGAAGTGTGTATTGATTGAAATCTTGTGCCATAACTTCATAGCTTGTTTCTTACCTATTTGCAGACCAGAACGAGCACATCGCTCAAGAAGTCCCAGGCGGCAATACTAATTTTTGTGCTTTCTGTTTAAGGCCGAATGGATTTCTTTGATGGCGTTGACATTTATCTTTGTAAGGGACGAGGTGGGCAGATACCATCTTCGATTCATTAATGAATGGTCCTCTGCTTTCTGAGAGAACGATACATTTTCTCTCCGTTTGGATATTGTGATATTCTGGATCTGATTTCGATTGTAGTGATTCTGTTGGGAGGCGATATCTTTTTCCTGTAGTATTATGGTTCCTGTCCTTGAAGATCCTTGTATGACGGTGGCTTTCAAGTTTTAACTGTAACTGGATGATGATTAGATACCATTTTTATGGATTTGGCGGGAATTGTTGAAACTTGAAGTGAAGCTGATAGTAACTGATGTACTTTGGAATTCCGCAAAATGTCGACCTGAATGGAATGAATTTTCGACCTTCGATTGGTTAGGAACTCGATGTCAGCTTGAGATGAGAAAACGCTGTGAACGTCAAAGATGTCACTTGGAGAGTTTCGCATCTTTCTACGAATGACGTCTGCTGGTGACTTGCACCAAACGATAAGCAAGCAGATTTTTCAATAATTTTGACATGGTTTCGTTGCCTAATATTGTTGACATTGGCCTTCAATCGAATGATATTGACCGGAGTAAGCAATTGTTTGGTGTCCCTCTAGTTTTAAATAAAAGTGGCACAGCAGACTTGATTGAATAATAAGAATTTGGCTCATCTCAAATCATATTAGCCGAAAATTTTGTTTATAATCTAATGAATTTTCTAATAGCTAAAATATAATGAAAAATAATTCAAAACGTTAGAAAACGAAATGACCGAGAAATGATTGAAAATCTGAAGAATTCAAACTCGAGAATGCATTGTATCTGCAGTAAAATGGATTAAGAGTTCTAAGTACGTGATTCGAGGAGAATGCAATTCAAGCATGCAAATATATACCAAAGAGGCAGAAACTCAAATCAGGGCTTTCAGGCCATGCATAGAGCCAAAAGAATGGATGGCTCCTTCGAATTTATCTCAAAACCTTATTTTTCCTGTGTTGAGTCATGTAACTCATTGATAAAGGTTTTCTCTTTCCATTGTTCTGCCTCCTCCAGCAACAAGGCGACCATAAACTTGGTTGCTCCTCTTCTATGTTAAGTGTTAACTGTACAATACTACAGAATCATATGTTCTACCTGCTGTGCATAATCTGGCTGTTCCTAGTAAGCTTGTTGCTGTATTTCTTCTAGACTTATGATGCCACAGCAGTCCAGTAACTGGCTCTGCACAAGCTTGAAGGTGTGCCAATAAATCGCAACCAAGACCACTCTGTGTCCTCAAATCTTCGCATTTCTGCCAACTGCATCAAGTAGTACTGTGAATAAAGCCATCGAATTTTTTATCTTTGTTCCCAATTTTCTTTTTTAAGTTCTGACCCAAATGTTATAATTACATTATGTTTCATTTGACCTATTTTAGTTTGGCATGAATAGACTAGAAAGAGTACAGAATGTGGATAAAAAGTGTTTCTACCTTCTTATAGTCTCCTCAATGGAGTGAATATGTAGTTCTTGTCAGCTATTTACCATTTTCATCCTAGAAATATTTTAAGATGTAACAGTCCTTCAAAATTATGTCATATAGGGTAGGTTCTTTGAGGATGGGGAATCAGAAAGTGTACGAGTCAAGAAGCATTGCTTACTCTGCCATCTCTTAGCTCAAAGATGACTGAATCCTCAGAAAAGGGGATTGGCCTTGTCGATGCCACCTGTGAATAAGTTGGTGAATATCAGTTTTGCATCAGTAATGTTTAACAGTATAGCAACATATCCATACAAACCTTTGGGTCACAATTTCCATCGTGATCACTGAGGTTTTCTGAGTCTTTCTCCAAGCTTGCTGCCAACTCTCCATCAATACAAGATTCACTATTCCTATCCTTATCCTTTGTTTCTGTTTGATGTCCATGCATTAGCTTTCCCACACATGGGAAGCCACAGTTTTTCCATTTCCATGTTGCTTGGTCCAAGTATCTCATGTATACTTTTCCGTCTGAACCAACGAGAAATAACTGATTACCTTCAAAGCAAGGGCTAGGGGGAGTGATCAAGATCACACCTTTATTAGGTCTGCCATGTTCGACCCAATTCCAACCATCTCCTGAGTTCCATTGATATTCAACTAGTCCACCGTCTTCTGAAAGCATAAACAGTGAGCCTGCGAGTGATAATGATGATGACCTCATAGCAGTTCCTGGCAATCTTGCTAGAATCAAATGCTGAGACTGATAATGCTCATGCCATAATTCGCTTACTTTGTTATACTGATACAGCCGGCCATTCACTCCAATGACAAACACTATATTCTGCCTGAATAGCTCTTGATCGACAATGCTTGCAACTTTGGTATTTGGAGGGTTTTGGCAATCTTTCCATTTAAACTTCTTAAGAGCAACCTGTTAGTAAATTAGGTCAAGCAAGAATCAGAGTGATTATCCCACCAAAATTTTCTTTGTTGACCTGATAGCATCTGATTTCATTTATGTGTTTGACTGTGAAAAGAATGGGAAGAAACGATCGTGTCCAACAGCAAATTTTACTGTGTTCCATAACAATAAAAAGATATTATTTCCATAGACAGAAAATAGCAGATCTTTACTCGATTACTTGCTCATCAGAAGTAGTCTGCTTAAGGCAGGTAAATAATCTCATGGCAAAGATACTCACCGTGAATTGCATTAATCTTCCATTTTTGCTCACAAAGAAGATGGCATCTTCTACTGTAACTTTTGTGGCTTTACCTGGAATTTCATCCCATGGACGTCCTCCAATTATTTGCTTGCCTTTCCTCATGGCAGTGCAATTTACCCATGCCAGTTCCTCACCAGTCCTTCCTCTCATAATAAGACTCCCATATATGTCTACCAAAAATAAGCTTCCATTGTAGTTTCCCAGAGCACCTTTCATTGGTGTTGAGTGATCGTGCCTGAGCCAGAGCCACACATTTTCAGCATAAAGGTATTCAAAGGTCAAGCCACCATCTGTTATTAGGAAAAATGATTTGCCTCCATGCATCATTCGCAGGCAGAAGTTACTTTTAATCCAATGATCTGGGAAATTGTATGCTTCTGGGGCTTTCATTGCCCTGCTAACACCTACATATAAGTAATCTTGCTGTGGCTGGTTTCCCTTTCGCCTTCTTGTTGTTGCTCTTATACTTCCTGATTCATTTGGCTCATCTTTTGTGCCTGCAATGCAATTTGTTGATCCACGCTCTTCTTTACAATATTCTAGATTCCATCCTTCAGTCTCTGGGGCATCTAATATTGTCCACACATACTTGAACGATGCTTTCCTTTTTGTGTTTACTTGCTGATTTGGTCCCATATTTTCCCCACCTAGTCCTGGTAAATGCAATTCTGCAAGTCTGCCGTCATCCAGTGGAAAAAGAATCCTGCCAAGTTGAATTTGTAGTCCAGCAACTCCTCTTGCAGCTCTTGCATGCAGTGGATGCATATGACTTATCCATGCTTCAGGAATCAAGTTCTCTTGAACATTACCTGTCTTCATTCAAAAAAATTTGAAGTGAACATTCAGCATTTCTGATTTTAGAGCAAAATTCTATAACTGAAACAAGTGTGCATTTTTAGGTTAGTATGGAACTACTGAACTACAAAAGAAAAAGACAGGAAAAGTATACCAATTTTAGATAGGCCAATAGATTGTTTAATTTAGCTGCTTGTCTTACCTGAATGTTTTGGTATCTGATACTCTAGAATGGAGCCAGACGAAGTAGTGCAAAACAACAGTAAGACTCTTTCATTTGTCTCATGGTGTATAACTGGAGTGATTGATGTAAGCTGATGGTTGAGGGGACTTCCATGAATCATCCACTTCCACTTCCTTTGATGCAACCGTCTTTCTATCAAATTACCACCCTGTGTGCAAAGATCTTGTGAATGATACTTGGAAAGCTATTCCGTTTTCTGAAAACAAGATGATAATTCATACGCTTTGTCATGTAAAATTTCCCCAAGTCAGCAGAAAGACAGGTATGCAAGATTGTTGATACTTGCAGACATGATACCTTTGTTAAAAGAAATAGGGACATGGAGTAGTCCCCACCCAAGCCATGTAAGGTGCACCCCCTTGATGGCAGCAGAGAGGCATCTTCTGCCATTCCTTGTGCCCATATGCTTCTTCCACGATGGCTTTGAGTTACTGTCATACTCGTAAAGATCACCTGCAGAACTGCATAGCAGTAGCACTTATGTGAAAAAAGAAAATGAATGTTGTTACTTAAAACATCTGATATTACCACCTCACCAAAGATGTTGGAAATCCTCAATAAGGCAATATCCTTTCAGTTGGAAGTCCCATAGTTATCACTATCATTTCATGAGTTTACTGGGACTAGCAGCAGACGCATATCATGAAACCTTATGTAAAAAGCCACTCTCCTTTGCAGGTGAGGGATGCATGCATACAAAAGAAGGGGAGAGAGAGAGAGAGAGAGAGAGAGAGAGAGAGAGAGGGAGAGGCAGAAAGGTAACCTTATGGTGTATACTACTTCTGCTCTAATAGTGGTGGCATCAGCAATTGCTGCAACATCTGCACCAGGTGGACGCCCATGATTTACCCATCTGTCCTACGTTCATGGCACAAAAGCCCAGGATAATGTTAGTCACCGCATTACAGTGTTCACTTTAAATAAAAGAATGGACTTTTAAACTGAGGTTGATCAAGTAAGTTAATAGAGTTTTTAGTTGTACAGAACTCAGTTTACCTTGGAGGCTCAACCTCACAGAGTTCTAACAACCACCCACTCTTTGTGCAGAAATATATTCTCCTGGAAGCCAGTGCAACAAAAGCAAGAATTTATAAGTTGAATCTCCGTAATAAAGAAATATAATTATGCTATTCCGACTGCAGCACATGCATATTAGCAAATAAATGGCCCTAAAGTGAAAATGATCCACTTACGCTCCATCCTGTGAAACAACACCAGACTTTACTAGGATCACAGAACTTTTTTCTGCTTCTTTAAATGTACTTTGTTCAGGGGTAGGTGAGAACTCCGCCCAAAGTGGTTGTGAATTCTCACTCAGTTGCATCTGAGAGGGAAAGAGATGATGAATCAACTAATACAAGTAATAAAACTTATTCTTGTAGTCATAGCGTTAGGTGAATCTATTTTTAGACCGAGTTTTTTATTAGTAGAAGATCAACATTTGTAATGTAAATGCAGATCAAGTGGTCACAAACAAATAGCTCTTTAACCTTCCTGATTAAAAATTGTGTATCCAGTGCACGAGACTCTAACGCTGTGGAGTCTGTTGAAAAGTCAGGTTATGCTAAGAGTTACAATCCCATCATAAATTTACTCGTGCATGTATCTAATATCATATAACACATCCTAAACAGAAATTGATAGAAACAGAACAAGAATAAGCAATTAAGGGACAAGCAAGCTGTGTTCAGATTCTGGAACTAGGCAATCAGAAAATCAACATGGCTTTGTCTGTAAAAATGTTCATGCTTATATTTCTGTCAATAATACATCTATAGCTTTCCTAGCTTTGATATGATCAAAATATGAAGAAAGGGGTAGACAGTACCTGATAGAGAATTCCTGCTTCTGATAGAGCAAGAATTTTCTGATTGACAACAAAGACTGAGATTGCATGATCCCCTAATACCGGCAGATCATGGGGTGCTATTACCCACTGCACTCCATTCCAGAACCTCTCATAAATAGACCCACTTTCACCAGTGACCCAAATGGATGTATCAGACATTTTAGTCAAAGAAATTCTCTTTCTCAGAGGCAAAACAGCCTCAGAGTTCTCCCTTACTCCCCTTCCATCGCCATCCTCTATTTTCAGACTCTCAGTTTGGCTGATACCATGATGTTGACTTTGATCCCGTTTAGTTTCTTTTATCTGATCAAGTGAACCTACTGTAGTGCAGTTGTCATTAACACAGGAGACCAGGTCATAAGGCAGTTCCACTTCAACCCAAGAGTTGGATTGCTCTTGGAATTCCCAGAAGCGATCAGTTTTCTGCTGGAATTGTTGATTGCCTTGTGGAAGATAGTTATGTGGGCACCAAGAGCCACAAACCAGAATTGGAAAGATGGACAAAAGGACCCAGATAGAAGGGAACAAAGTCATAGTGGCACGAGAGAACCTGATGCAAGAGGGGCCAACATACAGATATACTACAAAACTGAGATATGCGGAGGTGTCATGGGCAAGTTCTGGTTGATTGGTTTTTTTTTTTTTTTTTTTGTACCTTCTGTGGTACCACCATATAAGACCACAGCAGAAAAGCCTGTAGAGAATCACTCGAACTCGAAAGGACTTGACTAAGATCCTTGGAAAGGCCAAGTCTTTTTTCATGGCCTTCTCGGGTCCACGTGTAGAGAGAGAGAGAGAGAGAGAGAGTTGCGGGGTCCATATGAGATTAAGTTCGGGGAAAATTCATGAAAGGAGAAAATTGGACAATAATATCTGCCAGCCATCCTTAATTGCCTGTGACTTCGTTTCTCAGGGAATCCGTGCAGCGGAAGATCCTTGAGACTTTTTACATTAAAATATTCTCTTAAAAGTATTTATTCTGTATACAAAATCAAAGTGAATTGAAATTATTTATAATTCATTACTTATTATTATAAAAAAAAAAAAGGAATTTGTCTTTTTTTCGGCGTCTCAAAGGGTCGTGAAAACGCACAAGAACCCTTGAAGGGGAAATGGGAAAAGAGATGATTTAATTCAGCTAATCTTCGTATAAAGATATTGCATAAAAAATATCTGTGTAACCATGATTATAAGACCAATCATATATCACATTTATTATTTCGTCCCAACTACTCTGCTACATCCATTTCATTTGGGTATTGGTGATCTTTTAACAGTAGCTTCTAAGGGAAGGGATGGCTAAGTCCAAGATGCTGAATTCTGGAAGAACACCGTCATTGTGGAAATGTACACGCAGTAGAAAAATTACGCAACCTTGACGCAAATAGAGACCTCCTCACACCCGACTATTTCGCCCCATTTGTCAACTACGGACGGCAATAATCTCCAAGCAGTGAATTGGCTTTAGATGGGTTGCCCAACTTCCTTTTGTATTCTTATATCTGTCAAAGGAAAAAGTCCTCCTTTGCATTCCGTGAATGCATCATACTTCTTGGGAGTTTGTAATGGTTTTCTTACCTAAACACAAGACTCTTTTGTCAATTTGATATTAGATTTTTACTATGATCTGCTCGTAACATTAAACAAATATATTCTCTACTAAACAGATTAAAATGTATTTTTTTCTTTGACTTCTTTAAACTCATCCTTTAATTGAGATTCCTCGTGAGTCAATCACATATATAATATACATCCCTGCACAATGAATTTCCTAGGCCAAGTGGGGAAGGAAAAATATTTCTTAAGGCCTCATCAGAATCAGATGACAATGCTCGTCATTTGGCAGGAATGTATTCTATTACACATGCGTAGGGCTAAAAGTGTATTAAGAATTGTTAAATATCTAAAAATGAGACTATAAATATACAGTTTAAGAACTATAATTACTTCTTCTTTTTCTTTTTCTTTTTTTTGTGAGGACGCATAAGAACTCTGATTACATTTTTCTTCTTCTTAATTTTTTTTTTGTTTGTTTTCAACTTCTTTTGGTTGAATGTACAGAGTTGACATATGATGTTATTGATTTTTGGTTCATTTGTCTTTCAGAGAAACGGGAAACTAATTTTTTCCAATTCTTCTTCTTTCTTTCTTTCTTTTTTTTTTTTTTTGACAATCAGTATTTCCCTTTCTTCTTATTATTCAGTATTCATGAATCTCCATGGCCCGTGCCAATATGGGGCCTCGTGATATGTGAGAATGCCACTATTTAATTAATTGGCAATCAAATCCTAATAAGCTAAGGGGGAGTTTCTCAATCATCCAAATTTTCTGATATTTATTGTGCAATAAGGTCCTCATTCGCCCGTCTTCTTTGTGGGGTCAGCAGTAAGTAGACTATGAGCCGTGGAAGTAAAAGCCCAGTCGAGTGGTGGGTCCGATTACTACTGATTGATCCGTGGAATCTTTTTGTGGACGGGCCCTACTTTAATCGGCGGAAGGAATCTTTTCCCTCGCGCGCCGTCCACAAAAAGGTAACAAGTCACAAATGACCTCAATGAGATGGGGGGGCACTTTTGGTCTTATTGGAGACAGTGGGTTGCTGCTTGTCATGCACGGTGACGCAAATTATTAAACAGTAATATCATGTTACTAATTATATATTTATAAATATTTAATAAATTATTACAACTAATGACCAATTACACTATTACAACTAATAACAGGGAGACAAATTTACGATCAAATATTACCATATCACCGTACGTGTCTTAAAAGACCTGCGTCTATTCGACCCCAAGTGCTAGGGGCAAAAATTTGGCACATCGAAATGTTGATTGATTTGATTGTTCACTTCATCATCCCCACCATATTGGTATGTACTGGATAGCCCCCACCCCCACCCCCAACTTGCCATAAAAGCTACGTCCAACCCCAAATCACATCTCTCCGCAGAAAAAGTAAAAACATTTGTCAGCCTACCCAATTCTCCTCAACTTTGCATCGAGAGGAAAATGCTCAAAAAGAGCACAATTCAAGGGAAATTTAGCTCATCGCTCCCGCGCGAGAAATGGCTAAAGCCGGCGTCGATAGATACTTAAAAAAAACAAAAAAATCCTCCTAAATGGTTAAATGCTAACCAAACAAATTCGTCGGGCTAGACGAAATGTCGTTAAGAGATTGACGCGCATTTAATATGACTTGTGTGTCAAACGACGAGATTCCGCTGCTTCTTTAGATGCTTGATCACCACTGACGCTTGAGCATTGGACTCCGCCAGACATCAACTTTAGAAATGACACAGTACTGGCGGTTGCTTCTTCCATGCAAACTATGGATTCATGCTTTCTTCCATACAATGTCACGACGAGAAGTGTAAATTAAAAATAAGAATTTTATCGAAATAAAAAAGATGGCGTTGATTGTTGGAAGAGAATCAATTTCTACTGATTACTTTGATAAATATTTTAATAAATTAAATATTTTAATAATAATATTATTTAGTTAAATTTAAAAATTTACCGATTACTATTAGAGATATAATATCATCTATTAATTCAAAAATATAAAAAATAATCATTATTAATAAAAATATAATTTCATTTACTAATTTAAAAATAATAAAAAATAATTCTACTTATTAGAGATATAATCACACTTACTAATTCAAGAATAATAAAAGACAACCCTACCTAATAAGGATATGATTCCACCTATTATGGATATTATCATTCTATTGTCCTTCAAAATAGTCTTGTCTTCAAAGTTAACTGGTAATAAAGTTTAAAAATCGATCTACAAAAGAATGATAGAACTCCTAAGTAGCATTATCAACAAGGAAGTTAGTCTATTGAACCAGGATTTGGACAACAGCTCGATTTTCACATTTGACAATATGTCGATTTAGGATGGCTTGCGGCTGAAGGTGGACCTCTCCTGTGCAGGTAATGTCAAGCAGTTGGCTTTGCGTCACCACACCATCCCCTACATTCTTTTTCAAGCAAGAGACATAGAAGACGGAATGTATTTTGATCCAACTAGTAAGTTAAGACAATAAGCAACAGGACCAATCGGCTACCAAATTCTCACTCCCTTTTTTATAAATGATCTTGTAATCATAATCCAATAATTTGAAAATTCATTTTTGTTGTTCTATAAAAGAGATTCGCTGCTCCAATAAATATTTTAGACTTTTATAATTAGTCTAAATTTGAAAACGCCTCTTAATGAAATACGGACACCATTTCGAGACGTACTAAAGTTTGGTAAGGTAAGAACTGGGGTAGTGGTCATGGCTCGTTTGAGTTGAGCAAACGCCCCCTCTGCTTTGTCGTTCCAGTTAAATGAATCTTTTTTCAAAAAAGTCGCCAATGCAGCGCTGATCTTTCCATAGTCACGAATAAACTTGTGATAATAACCAGTCAATCCCAAAAAGTCTTATAGTGTCTTGATCGTCTTTGGAATTGGCCCATTCAGCATCACTTGAATTTTGGAAGGGTCAATTGTCACACATTCTTTGGAGACAATATGGCTAAGATATTCCATTGTTGGACTAGCAAAACTACATTTTGTCTTTTTAAAAATAAAAAGTTCTTATGCAAGGTAGTAAATACAGTCCGCAAATGTGACAAATGTGCTTTAAGGGAAGAACTATACACCAAAATATCATAAAAAAAATATCAAGACAAACTTATGTAAATATGGCTGAAAAATCTCGTTTATTAAACTCTGAAATGTTAAAGGTGTATTAGTAAGCCCAAAGGGTATAACCAAAAACTCGTAATGGCCATCATATGTCCTGAAAGTTGTTTCTTGAATATTCTCCTTATAGACTCAGATTTAGTGATAGCTTGACCTTAAATCCAATTTAGTAAATAATTAAGAACCACCTAATTCGTTTAATAGTTCATCACCACGAGAATAGGATATTTATCCTTCATAATGATGTGGTTGAGTGCTCGATAGTACACGCACATCCTCTAAGAACCATCATTCTTTTTTACTAAAAGGACAGAAGATGAGTATGAGCTAACAATTGTTTGATAATGCATGTTTCCAACATCTCCTTAACAATTTTCTTAATTTCTCCTTTTTGGAAATATGGATAATGGTACGGTCGAATATTAACAGGTGTATTCTTGGATAATAACGGAATACGATGGTCGTATATCCTTTGTGGGGGTAAACAGCGGGCTCAGCAAAAAAACTAAAGAATTAAGTCAATAGTGTTGTAACCTCTTTCCTTTGTATAGAATGTGATTTGACCATCTCTACACCTGTTAACTGCACCAGGAATCCTTTTCCTGCCTTCTGTAGGACCTTCTCTATTTGATTACTACTAATAGTGATAACTTTACCTCTGCGTCTTCCATGTAATTCCACTGAATGTTCATTTAATAGAAATTTCATTCTTAACCTAAAAAAATTCCAAGTAATATCTCCCAAGATTTGCAACCAATCAATACAAAGGACAATTTCATAATCTTCTAGAGGTAGTAGGAAAAGATCAACATAAACAATCTGACCTTGTAACTCGAGTTTTACCTTTGTGTACTTCCCTTGACATGTCAAATTTCTCTCATCTGCAATTTTCACAGCAAACTTGTCACAATCCACGATTGAAAAAGCAAGTTTTTTTTGGCAATTTTCTCATCCATAAAGTTATTGATACTACTTGACTCAACCAGTACCATTATTAATCGTCCCTTAAAGACTCCATCAATCTTCATAGTTTGTGGGTTTGAATACCAAGCCAAAGTATGCACTGCATGCTCATTTACAAATTCAACAAAAGTGTCATCATTATCTAGGCTCGTATGGTCATTCCTTATTTCTTCAGTCTCTTCAATTGGCTCAATCATTAAAAGCTTACTTTACTTACAATGGTGCTTTTTATGCTACTTCTCATCACAGTGCTAATACAACCCTTTTGCTATTCGCCCTTTTAATTGTTCTTGGATTAAACGTCTAGTGTTCGAAAGACAAGTAAGAGATGGTAAGTTGGTGTTACCTTCGATAGGTTTGCTAGTCACTTTAGAATATGGTTGATGATTTTTAGCACCTACCTTTTTCTCTTGCAAGCGAGCAAAGGAAGTAGCCGCTACTATTATTCGTAGTTGGCGATCATTGACTTCTCGTTGGATGTCAAAAGTAAGTACTTCAATGAATGTTCCCACCAATTGCCTTTCAAACTAATCTTTAGCTTGATTGGCAAGTCGTTCAAATTGATTCTGATATTCGAGGATGGTAGATGTCTAGCGAATTTTTGTGAGCTCTCCGTCAACATTATGATATTTCGAGGGCCTAAATCACACAAAAAGGCTTTTAGTGAATTCAGTCTACGTGAGAATTCCACTACTTGTTTCAACCCAATCATACCATTGGATTGCATCACCTTCTAATTGAATAAAAGCAATTTTAACTTTAGAGAGCTCTGGTGTATGATGGAAGCAAAAATATTTTTCAGCTTGGGAGATCTAATTTGCAGGATTACTCTCATCCCAATGGCAAAATTCTACCCTTGTGTGTGGTTGGGTATAGTTATGATTAGTGCCTCCATAGGATTTTACAGGTTCTTTTTGTTTGTTAGCAGATTCGGAAGTGTTATCTCCTGACTCCCTTTGTGTAATAGAGAATACCATTTATTTAAACCTCGTAAAAGATTCTTGCACGAGAGATAATGATTCTTCAATTCAAAATATTCGAGTTTCAGAATTAAAAAAATTATGTGAAGACATACTGTAAGATTTCAAATTGGTGATACCCAACTTTTTCTTTTGCTGTAGGGTAAGGGGCATAAAAACTTTTTTTTTTTTGGACGGAATAGAAATAGAACCCCTAAGAATACCATTATGATACCAAATGATAAGAACCTAGGGTTTTAGAACAAGAAATTTGGAATAAGGATTGAAAAGTGAGGATTGAAAATAAGGATTTTGTAGAAATAAAAGAGATAGGATTAATCGTTTTGAGAGAATCAGTCTCCAATAATCACTTCGAGGGGATCGATGCTTTGATAATATTATTGCTTAATCCAAAAGTCGCAAATATATACTGATATAGACTTGATAGAGCACTATTAGGAATATAATCCTACCTACTAATTCGAAAATAATAAAAGACAATCTTACCTAGTAGGAATATAATCTTACCTACTAGTTCAAAAATAATAAAAAAAATTTTCGCTTATTAAGGATATAATTTCACCTACTAATTCAAGGATAATAAAAGACAATCCTGATTATTAGGGATATAATACCATCTATTAGAGATCACATCATGTTAACAAGAGACACGTGCGCACACAAAAAAAAAAAAAAAAGACAAGGTTTAAGACTTACAAACACTAGAAAATTTAAGGCATTCCTCTCTACATTATAATACAATCAATTAAGTCCACCATATACATGTCAAACAGTTTTTATCTGAAACGCTCTCCCCGCCTACTGCTTGAAGAAGCTCTTACTATATACAAGAAAGGAGCCGGAAATCCCTGATTACATTTACATCGTACACTTAAGTAGCTATTGCTGCCCTCAAGAAAAGACCCCAAAAAAAGGCGAACCTTTCTTTGAGCCCTTTATTGTTTGTAACTGCAGTAAGACTACAGCTAAAGACATGCGAGTCAGGGCAGAGATAATTTAGCCAAGTGTGAGCAAGAATACTTTCTCAAAACCGAAGGGAACCGAAGCAGGCATTCTAACTGCAAAAATGCTGCCACACATCCTTTTGTCACTGATGTGGTCTCCTAGAACATTTAAGGACTGCAAAGGTTCCTCAGGTCTGCCTCCTTGGCATACCAGCTTGGTATAATCCTCGAAGCAAATGTATGGAGATCCTTATAGGCATTCCTAATGGTCCCTTCTGCCACTCCTGTAGCCAGCGATACATCTGCACAAATAGAGCTACACTAAGGTACTAAGGATTTCACTCAAAAAATTACCCAGTGATTAATGCTCTCTCATCATCTTTCTAACCTTTAATAAGTTTTTTGTCACCAGAGAGCTGAGTTATCATGTAAATGACAGCTGCTGCTACAGATATGGGGCTTCGCCTGAAAGTCGAACATGAACAAAATTTTCATTACACTATTTACAAGTCCCTTCCCCAACTATCCCTTCACCGCTACAGAAGAACAATTGCAACAATTGCACTGTTGGACAGCGACTATTGAAGTCATTCTCACTTCAGGTACAGATCCACATAATTATACTGCTTGTGACTCTCCGAAGCCGCATCCCCATTTTCACAGTTTCCAAATCTAACCCATGACTTTACATATAAATATGACACCATTTAAATTCCATTTGGGGCATAAAACAGAGGAGGCGCCCAAGCTAATAAATTGCATGGTGCAAGGAAGAACCTCATGAGTGTCGAGCCAAGAGAAAATACAGAACAAAGTACAAACAGAATTGACTTACTCAAGACACAAATTATTGAGTCTCATTCAATATTGTGCTGCATATTCATGGGTAGAGGCCACAAAGGCTCTTGTCTAGGATGCCCTTTTTTATATGCGTAGGTAGAGACCGCATCTTTGTTATAAAGAAATTAATTTCATGCAATGCAATAGAGAGAAACAGAATCTTTACCTTATATCAAGCTCTTCAGATTTCGTGACAGCTTCTTGCGCTGCTTTAACTGCTTGATTGCTAATCCCAAGATGAGAACAAAACCGTCTCTGAAATTTCAGGCGGACAGGTCAAACTCGACAAATGCATATAAAGAAAAAATAATTTAACTCCACAAATGCCAATCAATAAAAAGTTTTACTTCAACGATAAACCCACCAAAAAGTCTCCAGCATGTATGGTTCCTATTTCCATAGACTGACCCATCTCCACCTCTAGTTGCTTCACAATATACTCCTTTGCACGGCCAATCTCCTTCTTTGTGGCTCCATTAGCAACCAAACAAATTTCTAATTGGCATTCAAAGGTTGAAGGATCCTCGCACAATAATATGAAGGAACAAATATAAACATATCAAAGCCATCAAACACCAAAACTGTACCTTTTACAGTGCGTGGTTTGTCTTCTTGTCGGCAAGCTATATAGAGGCACGCAGCTAAGATTGCATCTTGATTTCGTCCTCTAAGAAGTCTATGATCTTCTACTTTCTTATATATTTCATTAGCTCGGTCCTTCATTTCACTCAAAAAAGAAAAAATTACAAATAAAAGTCAGCTAATGGAATATATATTCTGTGCCTTCCACAACATAAATTACCATGCCTTTATGCAAGGTGAGAAATCAAGACATTTTCATAAATAAAAACGTTATCATTGAAACATCATCACCCTATAACTCAAATGTGGGAGAAAGGAAAAATTAGAAGGCCTCTTCAAAAAAGGTACAATCTTCAATAGGTGCATGACTCTGCCATTCCAAATTTAACATAGTCTAGAAATCTAGTCTACCAAGAAAATACAAGAACAAAATCCATGTCTCTTGATTTCAGTTCTGGTTTCTGCCTTTCGTCCTTCAAACCCAAGATTAATCCAGGCTATAAATCAAAAGGTGGCATCTTGGATAACCTGTCAAATGTCAGCCATTGTTCCTTCTCCTATTTATTATTCCTTAAAAGGGGTTGTTCACAGTTATACCTTAGTTCACCTCCATCTAGTAATTCCCCTCAAGACATATGCTTCATTTCCACCACCACCGACAACGGCCAACAACTTATTGATGAATTCAAAGTGGAAAATATAAGAATTTTGACTATACCTTTATGGTTGCGACTAGTCCCAACCTGCATGCAGAACATCATTTATACTTGAATCAGACAAATTATTATACTATAGCAAGGGAAAAAAAAAACAACTTCAATAACAAGACAATAATAATAATAATAATCCCATCTCCCACTTATTTAAATAAATAAAAAACAACAAGTAGAAAAGAAAAAAATAAAATGAAATAACTTTATTGTTTAAATAATATACTGAAAAAAATAAAAACCTGTCAGACATGGTGGCAATGGTCTTAAAAGCGTGGATAAGGGAGCGATCGGGATTGGAGCCACGGTTCTGCCAACGGCCCAAGGAAGTGGACAAGAAATCGATGGAGCCGCCCTTGGGCCTGGAAATGACGGTGGAGAGGCCGCCGTCGGGGAGGAGAGGATTGGAAGGGCCGCCGACGCGGACGGGGTCGTTTTCGGCGGACTCGTTGGCGAACGTCCGCCACTCGGAGGTCTCGTCAATGGAATGAGCCTCCAGGACAAGGCCGCATTCCGAGCACACCGTGTCGCCCGCAGAGTGATCGAACACCACCTCCGTCGCTCTCTGGCAGTCGGGGCAGCACGTGTCTGCCATTTCCTTTTTCTTTTTTCTTTTTTTATTGAATAAGCGGTTTGATGGGTCTCGTCATTAATATTTATTTATTTATCCGTTTGCTTTTATTTTCTTTTTCTTTTTCTTTTTGGTTTGAGAAATTCTTTTCATTCATAATAAATAATAAATTCTCGCTCTTTTTGATTCAGTCAGTTATTACCTAATTTCCCATAAAAGAAAAACATTTAGTAGTTTTTTTTCTGTTTTTATTAATGGAAAAAAAATTAACGACTTTTTATTACTTTTTTTTTTTTTTTTTTATAAAACGTTCTGTGTTTGGGGCCTTTTCTTGTAGAGAAGAGAAGAGAAAATGTAATAAGGGTGGATGCCCACACCCCGCCCCCACCCCACCGGGGAACAAAAAAAAAAAAGAAAAGGAAATCGTTTTCATTTCGGATAGATTTTTAATAAAATGCTGGAAAAAAATTGGGTTGTGCAGCGTTTTTCGTGTTCCTACGGAATATTATATATATATATTAATTTTTTTATTATTTTGTATTCTTGAGGAATGTAATTAGTGTTAGTGGTAAGTAATTTTAGTTAATGAGGGATTATAGGACGGGAACCCATAATCCTTTAAGGACTAATAAATTAAACAATATATTTAGTGGCAAGTAATTGCAGTTAATGAGGGATTATACATTGGGGGAGAAGAGGCCTGTTGTCCGTCCGCGGCAGGAGACTTAGCCAGCCTCGCATCATTTCACTTACCGTTAGACATCAAAGTCTAATGGGGACACATGTTTGATTGATTATCACAGCTGAGACGCGTCATGTCATACCGCAGGGCCAACCGAAATTAATTTTTGCTTCACTCTCCAACCGTTCTCTGTCAGCCTGATTGCTACCAACCAATAAACAACCTCTTGGTTGTCAGATCTTCGTATTAATTTCATTCGATGATCTCCACACACACACGCACATGCACACATATAAGAATCTCTCACTAGTTCACCGTCGTTGGTCTTATGGGTGTTCGTATTAATTGGACATTAGAGTGGGATTGATGAAAATATAGGCATGAATAATCATAATCATAATCATAATCATAATAAAAAAAAACAACTAATTAAATGGAAAAGACTTTGTGGCCTTAATTCAAATACAACGTTTAGGTTTTTCAAACCCCATTCCCCTATAATGAAGAAATTAATAAAGGCCAAAAAAAAAAAAAAAACTGGTACTTGCAATTTTTAGGCCTCTCATTGTATGAATTACTGCCAAGGAAAGACAAGAAGCTTAGGACATAAATGATTCTAACCTCGTTAATTTTGGGAAAAATTAGTCACAAAAAATGAACTCTCAAAATTTAAATTCAAATCCTTCTTTCCCATTTATAGACTAAAATTTTGTTAAGTTATAATTTCTCTTCACGTCTGCACTTGAGATGAAAGGAGGCTACACTAAATTTGGTCTGTTAAGATGAGGATCCCAAGACGTTTGACTTCAGCAAACTTGGGCTACTTAGGGAGTTAGGTTGCAATAAAATCAAGCTCCGCTCGCATATATCTTCATCAGCTGTCTAATAACATTTAACCAGCCTGCTACATCCCTTAATAAGAAAAAATATGAAGAAGAAAGCAAAATGGAAGAGAGACAGAGGGAGTTACCTGCAATGCAAGTTAGTCACTAATATTGATGGCAACCCAAGGAAGAAACCAAAAAAAAAAAAAAAAAAAAATTTGTTAAATTATTGAAGGAACCACGTATGTGAACCATCCTACTGAATAATAAAAAGTGACATGAATGTCAACGTTACCACTACAGCCTAAGGGGAGCTGTACATGTAGGCACAACAGAAACCCAACATTTAATTCCTTTACTTGCCAACCATACAAGTCTATCTGCTCGAATACACATCATTAACTCCCCCCTCCCCCAAGTGTCTCCTTCTCACTCCTCTCTCCCATACCAGACTTGATCCATGATCCCCAATTCATTCATGTTTGCATTCATAGAATTGGTTGTTTGGTGATTGTTGTATTTCCAATCACTAGGTGAGCTAACCAATCGTGCACGACATGCACACCTAAAAGGTTTGCCATGTTGCTACCCTCTTGCATATTGCATTTTCTTTTCACTAACTTAAGCTCCTCATCACCAGAATCTTCAGTCGGGGGTGCTATGGAGATAGAGGAGGCAACTAGTAGTAATAATATTGGTGGTGGTGTGTACACCGGCGGTGGCGGCAGTAACAACAGTATTCATCATTATGACAAGGCGGTTTCGGGGAGTGGAAGGAAGAGAGGGACCCATTTGGTGTGGGAGGATCTAAATGTTGTGCTGCCAAATTTTGGTCATGGACCAAGTAAGAGGTTGCTTCAAGGGCTTCATGGGCATGCTGAACCAGGCAGAATCATGGCTATTATGGGTCCATCCGGTTCTGGAAAGTCCACACTTCTTGATGCTCTAGGAGGTATGCTTTTGAGTCCCCTTTATTCCCTTGATTTCCTTGATGGGCTTGAGGCTACTAGGCCACTGACGTTTTAATGTAAATTTCATCAAATTGTCTTCCGGGACATATCTAACTATTAAAATTTTTGATTGGTGGTTGGTTAAGCAACCAAAATTGGGAGTGTCGGCATAGAATGTCTGGAAACTGAACACTCCTTATCGCAAACCTAGAAAAGTTTCATTGAATTGGTGAACACAGAAATTTAAGTTTCCGTTGAAAGAGTAACGTGTGGGCGTTTGCTCCTGTTCAGATGTTTTGGGGAAAGCTAAACTACCCTCTTCTGGGGCAACTAATTTGGCAACAAGAAGAAGTTAATATAAAGGCCTAACCTCTTGCTTCTTAAAACTTTCGTTTTGGTGAGATAGCCTGTGCAACTTTCTACCGACTCAGGTGGGAGGGCCATGGATTTACGTTTTTAGAAACAAATGTGCGCACAAACGACTCAAATCCTAGTAGAGTTATGCTTTCTTTATCATATAAAATTTTAAAATGTAATGTTAATCACTCAATTTTCAAGAAGCCCACATTTTGATTCCCAACAAGGAATCCAAAAGCCAAGCCAAGGGAAGCTGAAAGTGGTAGTTCTCTTTCAAGTTAGAATCCATGGCAGAGGACAAAAACAATAGTTTGTCTACAGGCAATATTTAATGATTAAAAATTTAAATTTTAATCTTCAAAATTTTAGAATCTAATGATGAAAAAAGTTACGAGTTTTATGGAAAAGAGAAAGTTACTTATTCTATATAATATATGATTGAATAAATTTCATTTTAAAGAAAAAAAAAAAAAAACTGGAGTCTCTCTCTCTGTCAATTGGGGTCATTTTCTTCTTCAGGGCATGTAAATGTCTCGAATGTAAAGACAGTGTAGTCCAGAAGTAATTTCCCAGCTGGTCCACTGAATTGCAAGCATGGGTGGGTTTTATTGCCAACGACCTTTGAAATGGCCGTTGAGTTTTGATTGGAACTGCCATTTCTAAATAAAACAAAAATTGAAGTAGATGCAAGAATAAGATATACATTAATTTTACTTAGTAATTATAATTTATTTATTATTTAATGATAATAGGTCAGTTAATTTTTTATTTTTATGAATGATGGATTGATTGTAATTAACAGTTAATATCAGTACGCATCCATCTAGGCGTCTACCAAACTCGTCAGGCCCAAAACGATGTATAAGGGCTTGGTGGGCTCTTCTTTATCCTGAGTTATTTATTTATATATCAGGCACAACCCAATCTGGGAGACTGATTCTTGATTGTTTTCCTTTTTTTTAATTTACGTGGCCTTTCAAAGAGCAGTTATTGCAAAATGGTATTGGATGAATAGATTGCACAGTCCATAATGACCACCCAACTGGAACAAGAATCAATGTCCAAAATTGAATAAAAGTGAAGAGGAAAATTCCAGAATTTGAAAAAAAAAAAAAAGAATTAATAAAAGCAGCCATACGATCCGAAGGAATTTGTAAGCGAATTTGTCTCGGGGGTGCGCTAAAAGTTTCATGTAACCTTTTTAGCAGACATGACAAAATATTAACTATACATTATATGATGCAGGCAGAGGTGGATACTGCAAAGAATAAATGCATAGGGAACCATGGCCCTATTGTCCTTCAAGTCTTGTCATGCGGTTACGCATGTTTTTCATGTTACCATCCACAAGTAGTTGTTGCCTTGTGACACCATTTGCTGAAACTAAAATGGGCTCTTGAACTTGCTACAGGTAGGCTCTCAAGAAAAGTGATAATGACTGGAAAAATTCTTTTCAATGGAGAGAAGAGGAAGGCAGATTGTGGTGTTGTAAGTGACTCTCTGTCTTTAAGTTCATGCAAACTGTCTTCATGATGGCAAATTCCCATTTGAAAACATTTAATTTAGACCAATCAAATTTGTTCAGTAATTCTTTTAAACGTCAAATTGCCACAGGCTTATGTGACACAAGAAGATGTATTGTTAGGGACTCTTACAGTCAGAGAAACTATAACTTATTCAGCAAAACTGAGGCTTCCATCCTCAATGAGCAAAGAGGAGGTTCAAGATGTTGTAGAAGGAACAATCATAGAAATGGGTCTCCATGACTGTGCTGATCGGTTGATTGGTCATTGGCATTTGAGAGGAATCAGTGGTGGTGAAAAGAAGAGACTGAGTGTTGGACTGGAAATCCTCACAAAGCCGCATCTCCTGTTCCTTGATGAACCCACTAGCGGCCTAGATAGTGCCTCAGCTTTCTTTGTGGCTCAAACTCTTCGAAACATATCCCGCGATGGAAGGACAGTTATCTCTTCCATTCACCAACCAAGTAGCGAAGTTTTCGCTCTCTTTGATGACCTTTCCTTACTGTCCAGCGGTGAAACTGTTTATTTTGGAGAAGCAAAGATGGCTGTAGAGGTATGCAACTGCCTTGTTTTCAAACCTGAAGGCAAGCATTAACAGTCTGCAGCATTGAAACAAGGAAAAAAGGAAGAGTCTTAAAAAGCCTCAAAATGAGCCAAACTTCAAGCATAAAAATCATCGCCATGTTAATTACTTTGCAGCAATCTAATACTTTTATTGGTTGCTTTCACAGTTCTTTGCTGAAGCTGGTTTTCCATGCCCGAGTAGAAGGAATCCTTCTGATCACTTCCTACGTTGCATAAATTCGGACTTTGATGCAGTGACAGCCACACTAAAAGGATCTCAGAAAATTCGTGTATTTATTTTCCCAACTCCACATAATTTGGTGTTTCCGAATACATCTTCAACGCATAAATATTAACAGTTGTAGATGCCTTCTGGTGTCTCATTTTGGTGTATTATGTGCTGACGTTTAAAAGTTGAAAATCTTTTATGACTCCATCATTAAACCTAATCATTGGATTCATAGTTCTTTTTTATTTTGTCAGGTTACCATTATATAATTATTTTCTTACTTATAGGATATCCCAACATCATCGGATCCTCTTATGAATATGGAGACATCTGCAATCAAAGCAAGACTTGTTGAGAAATATAGGCGCTCAAACTATGCGAAAATGGCAAAAAAGAAGATACGGGAAATATCAGCCATTGTAAGCAACTGAAACCAGAGCTTGTGCTATTGTTATCCTCCACATGAAGCAATTGGATTCTGTAAAATATGCACTCTGAATTCATTAGATTGTTTGTTGCCTTCATCACCAAAACAAATGCTGAAAAATTCATGTTTTTCAGGAAGGATTAGAAACCGAGACGAAGAGAGGGAGTCAAGCTAGCTGGTGGAAGCAGCTCTCAACGTTGACCAAAAGGTCATTTGTAAACATGTCCAGGGATGTGGGATATTACTGGGCTAGAATAGTCATCTACATCGTTGTCTCTATTTGTGTTGGTTCTATCTTCTTTGATATTGGCCATGGCTACACTTCAATCTTGGCCAGGATATCTTGTGGTGGATTTATAACAGGCTTCATGACATTTATGTCCATTGGAGGTTTCCCATCCTTCATTGAAGAAATGAAGGTAATACTCTTGTTCGCGGAAACACCTTCGAAATAAACACGAGAAGAATTTTGATGTTGTACCTGAAAGCTTTGAGATCTGAAAGCCTTGTTCTTTCTTGTAATGCAGGTTTTTTACAAAGAAAAGCTTAATGGGTATTATGGAGTTACAGTTTACATCTTATCCAACTACATCTCTTCTTTCCCATTTTTGGTTGCAATTGCACTAGTCACTGGGACTATATGCTTTCACATGGTCAAATTTCGACCAGGATTCTCCTATTATGCATTCTTCTGTCTCAATATCTTTGGATGCATATCTGTTATAGAGAGCCTGATGATGGTTGTAGCTTCATTAGTTCCCAATTTCTTGATGGGACTTATCGTTGGGGCTGGAATGATTGTAAGAGCAGACCCTATTAGAGTGCTTTTTTTTTTGGTCGTTGATGGACTTGATTTTGTGTAAGCCTGGTCTTCATTTTTAGGCATCTATGCAGGGATTGATGATGATGACCTCTGGATTCTTTAGATTGATACCCGATCTTCCAAAGCCGTTCTGGCGCTACCCTGTTTCTTTTATCAATTATGGATCATGGGGAATTCAGGTAATTTTGTAAAGTTTCATTTCATTTTTCTTCATTCATATCTTATGTATTTGAAATGATATTAAAGAGCGCATAGAAAACCAGGATTGAACTTAATGGAGAAAGTTATTTTGTAATCATAAGCCTTAGTCTTACATGTAGCCTAAACCTTGTAAGGCATACCATGTTAAGCAAAAGCTTTACTAATAGACACAATTAGCATGGAGATTTCAATCTCTGCCTGTTGTCATTGGAATTTTAGGGTGGATGTAAGAATGATTTTCTTGGCCTTGAATTCGATCCTCTGTTCCCTGGAGGCGATAAGATCAAAGGCGAATTCGTGGTGACCAACATGTTTGGAATCTCACTGGCACATTCAAAGTGGTGGGATTTGGCTTTTATTTATTTCATCCTTGTAGGCTACAGGGTTCTATTCTTTATCGTTCAAAAGTTCGGGGAGAGAGCTTCACCATTTGTCAAGGATCTTTATTCTAAGAGAACTTTGCAGATACTTGAAAAGAGGCCTTCTTTCAGGAAGATACCATCTCCAGGGTCACTGTCTTCCAGGAGGCATCAACCTTTACATTCACTGTCTTCTCAAGAAGGACTCAACTCTCCACTTCATTAGAAGTACTGCTGATTATTCTTTTGAGTTCTTGAAGTATTTAATTGTCGCAAGATGGTATGCGGCTGCTGTAATATGTATTTCTTGTTTATACAAAATGGATAACAATAAAGAAGGTCCCGTTGAAGTTCTTGTTCATGACTTAGTATTCTTTTTCATTGAGATAATAGACAGTAACATAAATGGGGAAATTCCCTTATGTTTACTTTATTGGACTAAGCATGGCTTTCCCTTTCATTTTCTATGTTTTCTATGTTTCCCTGCGAGGGAACATTTATTGGATCTTAGGGATCTATATGGATTAATTGTAGTATATTGACAACTCTCCAAACTTATGACTAAGGAAAGGGAAGTTGAGATTTACTCTCCTTTCAAGCAAACTTTATAAATAGGATCTTGAACTCTGATTATAGGTAAATCCAAGAACAAATTATATATTTGTCTCATTGAAAAAAAGTTAGAATACCTTAGTCTCTTATGCCACATCATACTTTTATAAAAAAAAAAAAAAGTTGGGATAAGCGATGCTCCTATCCTTATTGAGATTTACAACAAAAACTTTTGTTTTACATAACAATTAAAAAATTATGACCTTTAAAATCAATAATCTTATGCTTTTCATCCTTAATATTAATTTATAATATTTTTTATTAATTAACTAATGCTTAATAAGTTCTAATCAATTTATGGAACATAAAGAATATTAAAAAAATGCTTCATACCTAATAAGGTATCCAGAAACACATCCCTTTTCCTTTTAATTTTCAAATGCTCCTTATTATCAATCTTTACTTTAAATTGAAAAGCTTAATCCAAGTCTTTGAATTTGGCAGCATTATAAGTTATGTGATAAGTGTTGCCACTATTGATTAACTTGTTCTAAAGTCTTCTTTTATAACTTTGCATACTATTATAAATAGTGACTCTTCCTCTTACTTCCCTTCAACAACCTGAGCTCGTTATATGGTATAAATTGCATGGTTTGTTTGTTTTTGCAAACTTTAGCAATACGCAACTTTTACATTAAATGTCTAATTTATACTAACAAAATTCCTCTAAGTAACTAATCCTCTTACAATACTTACAATGTCCATATTGCATCTTTTTCTTCCACCTCCCTCCTTCTACTCTTTCTTTTTATTTTCCTTGTATGCATTTGACCTACTTGCTTGACTCTTGTCTTTGCCTTTTACTAATAATGTAGCCATATGAGTCTTCTCCTGCCCAATTTTCCTTTTGAACTCTAATGCCTATAATGTATTAACAAGTTTAGTAAAGGTAAAACTACTGAGATCTGTTAAATTTTTTGAAAAGGAAAATTACTGTTAAATTCTCTGAAGAGGAAATTTTGGTTTCATATTTTTCTGGCAAACACACTAAAACCTTCTTAACCACCCTTTAATTACCCAATTCTTCTCCCAATAAATTGGTCTAATTTAAAGCCTTTATAAACTTGTTAGCAAATCGCTTTACAGACTTCCTTATAAAGTTTAAAACCTAAATATGTTAGGTTTTATCACTACTATGATACTCTTCCTTAAACTTATTTCAATCTTTTTGGCTATTTTACAGACCATTATTTTAATAAAGATAAGATTTGACATTGTAGAGTGGAAGCAAGTTAAAACTTTATAGACTTTGGTTGTTTACTATGATGCCTCATTTATGCAAGAGTTAGATTCTAAAGAAGTTAAGGAATTTGATCTTTTCCTTCCACAATTTTCTAAAAGTAAAGTGTCTTTAAATAAGTTTTCATTTTAACTACCCATATAAGATAACTTTCTCTTAAGAAAATAGGAGGTGATAAGGTAAGGAAGCCATTAGTTGCCATCTTTAATTGAGATTATAGGTTCTTTATGTTTCTAGTTTTAATAGTAAGATGTCTCCAGTTTCACCCTTGTTTTAGGACAAGACCTTAACCCTTGTTTACTATGGTGACATTTAGCCACTTAGTGGAGCATTTACTTTTGTTTTTTATATTCTTTGCGCCCATCTCTGCTGCGCCTTTCCCCAAGAATTTTCTTTGGAATTTATGTACTCAGAATATTGCTTGCTTTTCACTAGCTCTGAGCGTGTAAAATGAATCATTTCATTTTGCAGCCTCTTCTGTCCTCCTTCCACATTAATGCCGTTGCAAGCCACCTTATTTCATCTTCAACAAGCTGGTGACAGCTGCCACTGCATGAAATTATTACCACTTCAATGCGTGAAAGTGATTCAAGAGGCACCAAAAAGTGTCTGTCAACCATTTTATTCTCTACTTCCTCTGCTTACACTGATACAAGGTTACATTTCCTTCTAGTTTGAACAACAATTGGGCTCTGAGTAAAGCCATATTAGACATTTCGTTGCACATTAACGGGGACAACAAAATGGTCCTCTATTTGAGAAACCAAAACAAGCAAGTGAAAAAATCAAAGTCAAATCAATTCAACCAACAAGGAAAGTCTCGTTCCAATGTTGATCTCAATTAAAGCGAAGGGCTATCTGTGAATGGACGTCAGAATCATTTATCTATGATGGATATGGCATGTATGTATCTATCATAGTTTAGGGAATGGAATGCATATGCTACCTAAAAATATGGCTAGACAAGTCACTAGCTTTTGTAGATGAAAACTCCATTGTTTTGGGGCTTGTAGTGTCTCAGGTTTAATCAATTGACTCCATTTTGCCAATTCACATTATTGTTGCACAATCTGTGCATTTCTTGCACAGATCGGGGAAATTTTTGGCGGAAAATTATATGTTTTTTCTTTTTTTTTTTCAATGTCTAATGATGCGAGAGAGTTGGTTGGAAGTTGGCAATGAAACTAAATGCTTATTGAAAAATTTTGAAACTCGTTCTTTCCCAAGTAAGGTTTATTTAAATAATGATGGAAGAACTGAATCTTTGCGAGTTTTTACCTATAAGAGATGAGATGTTGACAACAGTTAAAGTTGATAGCCGTTGAAGAATTCATCACTGTCAATTTCTCCTGCTCTAATTTTCTTTCTCGCATTTATGTTACGAGCATTCACAACAGGTTTGGTGATCAGTTACTGTCTCGGAACTAACCTTACGGCGTCGGTAATTCACCAGGGAACAATAATAGGCACCAGCAGTAGACCATCTCTTCTATACATTCATTTCTCTATTATACTTTCTTTTGCTAGGTTTGGTGACCAAAGTTATTAGCTCATTAACTTATTTCACCAGTAAAATAGTAATAGCATGTCACGTAAAACTTTCACCCAAGGCCACTATAAAAGACCACAAGCTCATGGTGTGGTAAATTCTCTCCAGTTGCTTCTTGTTGCCAACTCCTACTCAAAAACTCTGCTGAAGTATCATGGAGATAGAGCAGGAAAATGCCGCCAGAGAAGGAGATGCTGGCTGTGGGGATGTGGAGACTGGTTCATCGGGAGGAGGAGAAGATGAAGCGGGATCAATGTACTTGGTATGGGAGGATTTAACCGTGGTGCTGCCAAATTTTGGCAATAAACCTACAAGGAGACTGCTTAATGGGCTTAATGGTTATGCTGAGCCGGGTAAGATCATGGCTATTATGGGTCCTTCTGGCTCTGGGAAGTCCACCCTTCTTGACACATTAGCAGGTTTTGCCTCTCTCTCTCTCTCTCTCTCTCTGCCTGATGGTGCCATTTTTTGGGTGGGTTCATTTGCCAGTACAATGCACCAAACAGAGTAAACCTGAGTAAATGAGGAAACGAGACTATCTTCTTTTATTCATTCGCAATTACACTTCGTATAGATTTCATCTTCGTTGAGCTAGTAGTTGGAACGGTTGTAATGTCCCAACCTTGATTCCGATCTCCTCTCTTATTTTTATTGGCCAAAATCTGATCAGCTTCCATTTTTAGTGGATGAGAAGGGACAGTGTCTTACATCTTTAATGGTTCATTTAACAAGCGTGGCAATGGTCATGAAGGCTTTGAATGTACGAAATGATAGCAACAGGAAGGGAGTGCTAAAGGCAAGCAGGAGTTAGGTGAACATAGATGCCTCAACTTAAACATTTGCCATTACTGCAATGCAGCATCTAATGTCTGGGAATTCCAGACTAGTGTCAGAGCCCATATTAAGTGGCACGCAGACAGGTGGCATGCCACTGGAAATTGTTTTCCCTTTGTGCCCTTTTTTCTTTCTGTTTTCTCGTCTTTCTTGTCTCATGTCAAAATGCTTAGTAGATGGGGGCATCGTCTTCCATTTTTATGATCCCACTCAAGGACTTTATGACCCTCGTTCTTGGTTGACCTCTAGGAAACTGCCTACACGTCCTACACAATAATACAGTTACGGTCTTGGCGCCACAAATGTGACCAACCAGCAGCAGCATGATTGCTGTGTGCTTTTAATGAAAGGTGCCGTAGATGTGAGCAAGAGAACGCATTTACTTTTCATAAATGAAACCAAACCATTTTGATATTGGACCGAGGAAGTGTAATTTTTGTTAAATATATTGTGTCTATATGTCCTATTTCCCAGAATAAATTAGTTGAAGCATGAGATGCGAACTGAGCTTAGTCGTTGATATTGGACAATTTGCGTGCTTCAAGGCCTTTTGTATTCGGGTTTGGTGCATCCATTCAAAGGCAGGTATGCTTGTAGGCATGGATGGATTGGCATTGGCACACAGATTTCCTTCTCTTTGATTAGTTCCTTCTCTTTGTTTCTTATTCCATCTTCGCCAATAGTTGTCAGTGGTCTATCAAAAAGTTAGTATCCTCGTCGTGATCATTCCTATCCCAACTCTTTTCTTGCAGCTGCAGATCCTTGATCATGTGCGATTAATATTAACGACAGACACCCTTTATAACATGGTCAAAAAAGGGGACGGCCTTCATATCCACCTCCCAGAAACAAAATACTAAAAAGACCAATCCACTCGATGCCGCATTGTGAATTGTGATCTAGTCGTGACATTTATTAATATCAAGTTTTAGCTACAAAGTGAATGCAATGTGCACTGGAATGGTGCAGGTAGGCTCTCAGGAAATCTTGTCAGGACTGGAAGTGTGCTGCTTAATGGAAAGAAGAGGAGAATGGACCCCGGTGGTGTTGTAAGTTTACTGAATATCTTCTTACAAGGGTTTTGTGCACCTACTGTCCTAACAGACAGTAACTGAGTATTATATGTGTTTTTGACTCTTCCCCTTCTAATAATTCAACTTTCAATCCAGGCTTATGTAACACAAGAAAATACAATGTTGGGGACTCTCACAGTTCGAGAAACCTTGACGTACTCGGCTAATTTAAGGCTTCCAAGCAGCATGACCAAAGAAAAGATTGATGGAATTGTAGAAGGAACAATAGTGGAAATGGGTCTCCAGGATTGCGCAGATCGGCTAATTGGAAACTGGCATCTGAGAGGAATAAGTGGTGGAGAGAAGAAAAGACTAAGCATTTCACTTGAAATCCTCAATAGGCCACATCTTTTGTTTCTTGATGAACCTACTAGTGGCCTAGACAGTGCCTCAGCCTTCTTTGTCACTCAAACTCTCCGAAATGTTGCTCGAGATGGCAGGACAGTTATTTCTTCGATCCACCAGCCAAGCAGTGAAGTTTTTGCACTCTTCGACAACCTTTTCTTGTTATCTGGTGGTGAAACTATTTATTATGGAGAAGCTAAGATGGCAGTAGAGGTGTGGATGCCTGCTTCAACCTTTTCATGATACTCTTTGAGTTTCTTGCTAACCAAACTCTGAAGTTTTTGCCATTTTGAGGTTCTGAAATTTTAGAACATCTTAATTATTGGCAAAAATGTTATTTCATATTCACCAGTGCACAGTGAGATCAAACAATTATCTGCAATTCTAATCCCTCTCTAACGGGTGGTAAATTTTCTAGTTCTTCGCTGAAGCCGGATTCCCATGTCCAAGTCGAAGAAACCCTTCTGATCATTTCCTACGTTGTGTTAATTCAGACTTTGATCTTGTCACTCAAACTCTGATGGAATCTCAAAGGGTAAGTACCATCATAGCACTTAGGGTATTCTCTTATTTCCAGAACACTTTAAAAGAGTTTGTCTTAAGAATTGCGTGACCCGATTTATTATGCTTTTGGTTTCCACAACTGAAGGTAAATCGAAAGCCACCAGATGCTATAGCAAATATGCCAACAGCAGAGATCAAGTCAATCCTTGTTAAGAAATACAGGACTTCCAGCCATGCGGCAAGAGCAAGAACTAGAAGAAAGGAAATCTTGGCCATTGTAAGCATTCCATACCATGCAATGCATACACACTGTTTATCTCTGAAAAAAAATGGTAGTTAACGGGCGCACTAATTCTGCACTGCAGAAAGGGCTCGAGATCAAAGGACGAGGAACCAGCCACACAAACTGGTGGAAGCAACTTTCAATACTGACTCAAAGATCTTTCACTAACATGTGGCGAGATATAGGATATTATAGGATAAGAATAGTAATCTACATAGCATTGTCCATTTGTGTGGGTACCATCTTTTTCGATGTTGGGACAAGCTACACGGCAATCTTTGCCCGTGGAGCTTGTGGAGGTTTCATATCTGGGTTCATGACATTCATGTCCATTGGAGGCTTCCCTTCCTTCATTGAAGAATTGAAGGTTAATTCGAGAAACATATTCTAACGCATGTATCGCTATTGTAGTGTTGGCATTAGTGTTGTAACTTGGCTTTCGGTTGCTTGTATCTCTGTACTTTGACCAGGTATTTTACAAGGAAAGGCTCAACAGGCACTATGGGATTGGCGTATATGCCCTCTCAAACTTCCTCTCTTCATTTCCATACTTGACTCTAACGTCAGTTGCTACGGCGAGCATTACCTATTACATGGTGAAATTTCATCCTGGATTTTCACATTTCACCTATATCTGCCTCGACCTCTTGAGTGGGATAGCGGCCGTAGAGAGCTGCATGATGACTATAGCTTCGCTGGTGCCTAATTTCTTAATGGGAATAATTATAGGAGCCGGATATATTGTATGGATAAGTATTTCGTGCTGCTTTCACTGATAATCTTATCGCATTCTTCAAATTTATGGTTGGTCTCTATTTCCATTGGCATTCCTCTGCAGGGAGTCCTACTGTTGACTTCCGGCTACTTTCGATTGCTGCCCGACCTTCCCAAGATTTTCTGGCGTTACCCAATCTCTTACATCAACTATGGAGCATGGGGTTTGCAGGTAATTGTAAGGAAGAGCAAATGTTTCGGTAGTTGTCCTTCTGGAGTTAGTCATGCATGATATGGCAATTCCTGCACATGACTACTGTAATTGGTAATGCAGGGAGCATATAAGAACGACATGATCGGGCTAGAGTTTGATCCTTTGGTGGCCGGTGATCCGAAACTGAAAGGTGAAGTTATACTTACAACCATGCTTGGCGTTAACATTCATTATTCGAAATGGTGGGATTTAGCTGCTGTAGTGGCCATTCTCGTAGCTTTCAGAGTCTTCTTCTATGCCATTTTGAAGTTCAAGGAGAGGACATTGCCCGTGTTCCAGGCACTTTATGCCAAGAGAACCCTACAGCATCTCAAGAAGAGGCCATCTTTCAGGAAGAATTCGCCTTTTCCTTCTAAGAGGCATCAAACTCTCCATTCCCTTTCTTCTCAAGAAGGCCTGAATTCTCCGATTCACTAGCAGCTGCAGGCACGGTCTAATGTATCAGTTATGTTCCACGCTTTGCAATGGATCTTCAATACACGTAAAATAAGAAGAAAACATTGGCTCAATCTTAAAAGGACCGTTGAACTAGCCACAGAAACAGTACGCATACCCCATTGAACGTGTTTGTAAGCAATGTAAAAGACAAGAAATACCTGGCATTTCTAAACTTGGTCGAATTCAATCAAAATTAGTTGGTTTTCCACCAAAACTTGCTGTAGATTCCCATCTACAACTTCAAGCCTACTTTCCAAATATTAGAGTGCCTCGAGGTCTTCAAACTTCATCTTATCAAATTGTAAACCATTTCCTTCACCTAGAGTTTCAGTTATAAAACTTTATTGCTTTCTCTTATCCAGCCGGCAGCAGATATTATCAGTCATTGGTAGTTTCCAAACGAGAAATGAACTCATCTTACGTCGGAACAATAGGAAGAGAAATAACTTTTGACAAGCAACAATAACTTCTAAGCCTGACTATAAAGATAACTCTCGAACTCCCATAACTATAATTTGCCAATACTCTTGATTAATTGATACCAAAAGTCTACCATGGAACATGTCAAACTTATGCAGCAGCATTACATTCCACAAGCATAAATTAAAAAATTAAGTCAATCTCTATCAAAGATGTTTGAGTTTGACAACTCATCGATCTGTTTGTCAGTCCTACTCTTAACTGAACTCAAATAGAATGCCAAATTCAAGTCAATTGCCCATCTAGATGTTAAAAATGGAACTGGCTATTGTCTTTTCTCATCGGATACACCATTTTCAGCACGACTGTCAAACCCATAATAAGGAACTTCTACCATGGGCTTGGGGACTAGACGTCCACCAAAATCCTGTGGAAAGAATTCAAAGTCAGGACCAAAGTTAAACTTGACCAAACAGTTTGGCTGATCGGGAAGAGTATACATTGAAGCAGCTGGGTAGTATTGACCGCCATATAAATCTTTAAAAGCAACACCTTGACATACACCATTCTTGAAGAAAGATATCTCACTTCCTGCAAGGCAAGAAACAAATTTGGTACAGGATGTGAATAAAAACTTCCAGCATATGAAGCAAGAACTGCATATTTGGATACCAAGGATCAACCATGATCCCAGTAAAACATGACAACAAGGACAGAAGCATGTTCAAGCATTAGTCTAGCCAATCAACCAGAAGCCAGCAACAATTAAGTGAGACATAAAATAGCCTCATGATGGACAACAAGGCATAACAACATCCTTTGATATTTCAGCAGATTGTTGGAGCAGTTGTCCAATTAATAGACTCTAGTGCTAAAAGCCACGTAAGGGCAGTGTTAAAAATGAAACAAGACTTTCATAAATCAAATAATAACTTTTTTTTTCCCTTTAAAAAAGTCAGCAAATTTGGCAAATGATTCTTTTGAATGTCAAAATGATCTTAAGCATGACCATTAACCAAACAAGTTAACTTTGGAGAGTGAGCAGGCTGACCAGGACATGAGCAAGTCCAGAAAGGTTCCAAGTAAGCTAGATTCAAGCAATTTTTTCACAGCACTGAAGCTCAAACTCATGCAATTGCTAGCTGCAGATGCTTTGGGAAGAACTAAAACGACATAAGCATAAATACATTATTGCTATCTTATATGATCAATTAATGTGACAACTTAGAGGGATCTATTAGAGCCTTTCCCATGAAAATTCTCATATTCCTAACATGTGTACCGGAATATCATTTGCAAACTGACTATTTAAGTCTAATGCATACCCCCAGGGATGCCCCCTTTTATACACACAGCAACACATCTTTCAACCAATCTCCAGAATACATAGCAAGTCTTACTCATACAGAAATAACAGTTAACTTGCAGTCCTAAAACTGGATGACCTTTCTAAGCAGATGATAACCCCAATTCCTCCAAATCTTCTGCAAGAGCACTCCTGCTCTTCATTTAGTCTTCCAAACAGGCAGATCAGAATCCACAAACCAGATGCAGGACATGCAAAAACAACATAGTCGCCACAGGAACCCACACACAACAACAACAACAACAAAGTCTTAATCTTAATTGGAGTTAGCTACACGATTTTTTACTCCCATTCTGTTCTATTATGAACTGAGTGTGGTATGAGATGCATGCATTCAAAATCACTACTACCCAAATATTCCCAAGACAAACTTGGTTGTAGGAACCATATAAAGAATTTTCCCAATTGGATCTATCATCAACACTAAAGTACAGGACAAGATCGATTCTTACAGCGACTGGACAGAAATCATTTACCAATTAACCATAGACGAACATACAAACAGGAAATCTTCTTCCCACTCACACTATTAGCCTATAAGTTTATCTTTTTGTCGCCATAGAGTTATCTGTTCTCCCATTCATTTAGCAGTTTCCAATTTTGTGTAGCATTATCATTAAGATTCAAAACAACATTCTTTACTAAAGCATAATCCTTGATGCTTAAAACACAAATACACAACTATCAGGTCCCAAATAGTCCTCAATTCAAATGATATTAAAAATGAAATAATGCACATTGCAGCAAACTTGTAACAAAATAAGCATGCTACAATGCAAACAGGTTTCAACCGTGAGCATGAGCTCCACAAGCCACACGACAACACACTCAAGTCCAATGGCAAGCTAAACCAAGAATTGAAGAGTTCAACACTATTGTAAGCAATAACAAAAGCAACGTCAGAAAGATGTACCAAAAAAAGGAAAGCAATATCAGAAACAAAATAAACTTACCGGGAACAATCTTGGGAGGCTCATCCTTGGCATCTGGGGCATAAGTATACCTCTGGCCCTTGTACCAAACTAAATGGGGAGGCTTGGGAGCATAGGAGCTACCATCTGGCAAGTTAATGTAAAACCCAATCACATCACCTTCCTTGTACCCATGCTCCCCATACTTCTCCCTCAATGCCTTGTGCACTTTGCTCCCGTCAATATCCCTATACCCAAAACTGTTTGCATCATACCCAACTGGCGCTTGCAAGTCCCCTTTCTCCGTAGACCACCCAAGACGCGTATGCCCAGTTTCACCCAAGCTCACAACTTTAATCTCGAAGTACCAAGCCCCCTCACAAACCCCTCTCGTTGCTCTAACCATTCTGTATCCTTTACCGCTCCCAGCACTCATTCTATCTTCACTCAACTCCACTTTCTCAGCTTTGTACGCCTTGGACAGGCAAATTTTCATGTCCGGGCTATCATCGTTGCGGTCTGGGAACCTGGGGACCGGGGTAATCAAGACTTTCTCTTCGGAAGGGGTGTTCTGGGGATTGGGTTTCGATTTTTTCTTCCCTTTTCGCGTGGACCTCGACACCCACATATTGTTATTGTTCTTTTTCTTCGATTTCTTCTTTGCACTGGCTGCTTGTGCTGTCCCTCCTGACGTTGATGCCGTCCGGGCTTTGGTCCCGTTGGCTACATCGTTCTCGATGTTGCGATTGTTGTTGTTGGTGTTGTCGTCGTCGTCGTCAACTGGCGTTTCGGTACGTTCTTGTTGCTGATTTTCAGTGAGGGAGGAGAGCTGCTTTTGCTTTTTAGGAGGTGGGTCCTCGTCGTCGTCGTCGTCGTCGTCTTCGTCATCGTCGACTTCCTCGTCAGTGTCAGTTTTGGGGGATTTGGGGGTGGGCTTCTCGGTGTCGTTGGAGGTGGTAGGGTGTTCGGATTCAGAGAGAGATTCGGAAGCCGAAACAAAGGGGTCTTGTTGTTGCCGCTTGATTTCCTCCTCGTTTTGGGCGCCTTCCCGAGCACTGGTGGCGGTGGCGGTGGCGGTGGCTGTGGCTACGGAGGGGGAGGTAGAAGACGGAGGATGGCGGGGGCTGTTGGTGGCGGGATGTTGCTCTTCTTCTTCATCTTCTCCATCTTTGTAGATTGCTTGAAGAGAGTCCATCGAATTGGATTGGCCGGGGTGTGTAGGAGTTTGGTTAGGGTTTTGAATTGGCAATCGATTCTCCAGATTATAACCAAAAAAAAAAGAAGTCACCCTTACTTCTTCTATTTCATGTTCCAATCAATTATCAGCTTCATGTGCCGTGGCGCAGGAAAGGGCAGGATGGCAAGGCAAGGCAAGGCAAGGGAAGGGAGGTTCCTCTACCCTCTACCTTTTTTGGTTGATGAAAAAAACCGTTTTTTTTTTTTTTTTTTTTTTTTTTTTTAGTATGGTAATTGCTTTTAGGCATGTTTCAAACCATATGCATATTCGAACAATTTATTTATTTTGTTTTATGTTTAATATTATATATACATGTAGAATTAATATTAAAGTTGTCTCCACGTCAACTGAGGATAATTTATTTATTTTTTTAACATTTAACTGTTACCATGCTTCATTATTTTCTAATGATCACAGTAATCAGATAATCCAATTTGATTTCAAATAATAATTTTATAAAACAAAGATGATGAGCACGAGCGAGAGAGAGAGAGAGAATTTATTTATTCATTTATTTATTTATTTATTATTAGTATTATTATAAAAGAGATAACAGTGAGCAGATTGCGATGTTAAACTCTCGTACCATGGGATTCCTAAAGCATAAAGTCATGAAATTATTGTGGAAGAAATCTATAAATAAAATGTTGAGAAGCAACGCAATAGTAAGTAAAGTAAGCTTTATTCCCATTTGACCACCCCCCCCCCCCCCGCACATGCCATCACTTGCTGCAAATGTCACTGCTCCCTTTTGTACAGGCGTCCCCCACGGTGTGTAAAGTGGCTATTCCTGGCAACAACGCCCAGTCCCATTTATTTTTCTCCGCCATTTTTCACTTTCTCGGGGAGGGGAGTTCTTATTTTTTTCAGGTGTTCGTGTTTGGGTAAGAGTTTCTAACTCTCCAATGGAGACGTACATCCAATGTATGGAGGCGTATTGTAAAATGGATTATCTGATGTTTATCTTTGATTCAAATGCTAATCCCACTCAATTTCCAAATCTAAAACCATGTAGAATTACTTTTTAACCAATCCATAACCACCCCGAGCGGAAATTATTTGGTTACCAATTAGGCTTTGTTTTTTTTTTTTCTTCTTTCTTTTCTTTTCTTTTCTTTTCTTTTTTTTTTGTTGGGGGGGGGGGCGGTGGGGGGAATTTATTAGAAAGATCATTGGATCATAAATTCTCCCAATTTTCTTAGAATTATTTCTTAAAATTTTTAGCTATTGACTCAATGGTATTTTTTGTTTGGGTCTTCTTCTATTCGATATGCATCATCCTTTTGTTGTTTTTTTTTTGGGGGGGGGGGGGGGGCTACAGTGGAATGCGATTGGGCTTGTGCTCCGTTTTTGAGCTTGAGCTTGAAGACAATGGGTCTCCCTGGGCCGTCCCAATGTAGCCTGAAGTTTCTGGAAAGTATGCAATTTTTCACCCAACAAAATGGAGACAGAGAGCCAACCTACGCGAATAGCGCGTTTTTTCAAAGTCAAAAAAATAAAAAAAAAATAAATAAAAACACACGCGCGCGCTACGTTAGGAATCGAATAATGGGCAACAACTCTTCTAATTATGCAAACTTTATGCAAGTGTTTTAACATATATATGTTTTTTTCAAAGGACTAAAATAAAATACTTTATTGTGACTTGAACTAAGTTATAAAAACAATTTTTTATTTTTTATTTTTTATATAAAATACGATTACCAAAGTTGCATGACCATTTTCAGGGTTTTTTTTTTGTGTGTGCTGAGAAGTTATTTTTTAAACCTTTTTTTCTTAATAAGTATATTAATAAACAAAATCGTACCATAATATTATTTTATTTACAAAAGCTAAATATGAAGACAAAATTATGTCATAATATTAAAATATATTAAAAGAATTAGTTGATGTATTATTGAGCTTTTTAAATTCAATATATTATAGTGAATTGCAAAGAAAGCAATGAGAAAAAAAATATTTTTATAATATTTTATTTTAATTGTCAAAAAATAATGAGAAAAAAAAAAGAACCGCTGGTAACGATAAATGATAATTAACTTTCCTGTTGACGGAGATCAATTATTAATAATAATAATAATAATAATAATAATAATAATAATAAGATCTCTATTTTAATTGTAATTAAAAGGAGAGTGACAAATGGGTGGGAACTGAAAGAAAGAAAGAAGAAAGAGGAGAGCAGATGGAAATCCAACCGTCCTTAAACCAAAATTATCTACTCCTCCTCCGATCCAAGTCTCCAACCACAACAACGGTCAAAGTTTTCTGCCTCGGGCCACGCTTTTGTGGGCCCCGCCCCTACAGAAACATAAAAAAAACTAAAAGAGTCTCTTTTATCTTCTATTATTATTATTATTATTATTATTATTATTATTATTATTAATTTTATATATTTTATGGTTTTATATATTAGTTTTTAGTTATTATGGTGGGAATTCTTCAAATTAAAATATAATTTTTTAATAATGAAATTTCATTTTCAATGTCATACATTTTTGTGTCAAGAAAATTGAAAAAATATGTAGTATAAGATGAGATAGTGACAATATGTATTCAAAATTACCATATATTAAATTATAATAAATTTCCTGATATTGATAGTAAATTTAGATATTTATTAACATATATAATTAAATTGATGATCATAAATATTGGCACAGGTATAATATATATATATATTTAAAATTTATATAATATTTAAGAGAAAATAAAAATTATCGAATAATAATAATAACATTTTATCTGTTTAAACGTTTCAAGTGTAAATGAAATTGAAATTTCCTCTGGACCTTCTCTCTTTGACATTCTGGGTATATATTTGTTCTTGCAGCTTCTGTTGCTCTTTCTCTCTCCCCCCCGTGATTTGCAGTATGACTAACAGCTTCTAGGAGAATCTCTCTCTCTCTCTCTCTCTCTCTCTCTCCCCCTCTAACTTTCTCTCCAATTAGTCAGCCATGGCTCCCAGCAAGCAGGATTCCAGTGTAATCATCCATCTCCTTCCTACCTTCCAGTCATTTAGACAAGTTTTGTGTTTGTCGACGGTACTGAATATTTAAAAAGATTGCAGCTTTTGAATTTTATGTACATGGGTTTCGATCCCTTCCATGATCCTGACTGGTCTTTATTACCTATGGTGAATTGAATTGAATTGTTCGCAGTGTCACTTGTGCTTCTTACTTCTTTAATTTGCAGGTTTGAATATATAAGGCTAACATTTGAGCCCCACTCTCCCCAACCAAAAAAAAAAAAAAAAGGAAAAAAAATATAATTTTTAATCTTTCTTTGCTTCGAAATCAATGATTTGGTGTGTTGAGTTATTATTATTATTATTATTATTATTATAATACCTAGTCCAATTGAAGATTGGAGGTCTTATGGTACATTGTCAGTAGTGCCTTATCAATAAGATCACAGTGTAAAGTAATTGTCAAATGATTATTTAGGAAATTTCCTTTTTATTTGCTTTGCAAATTAAGCATGGATCAAGTTCATTTCAACCTTTTATTGCCTCTTCTGGTTGTATCTCAGTGGTATCTTAGCTATCCTTCTTGATCAGTTATCTTGTATACTTTGTCACTAAATTAAAGCTTTCTGTCTAATAGGATTCCTATGCTAATGGAGATGCAGATATGTGGTGCTCACAGCTGGATAATAGATTTAATGGGCTTTCTCTGCTCCACTCAGAGAATGCAGTGCAGGAGCTTCTTCAACAGACTCCTATGCAAGGAACTGACGACCATCTTATAGAGTTCTCAGAGGCTCTAAGAAGTATGCTTCTGTTTACTTGATAAATTTACTTTTTGGCTGCAACTATCTATTGGAAATTTAAATCTGATGTTCAATATTCCTCCTTAGCTGTTGCTAAGACATTAAGGCGAGCTGCTGAGGGAAAGGCTGCTGCTCAAGCTGAGGCTGCTGAATGGAAGCGTAGATATGAACTGCTGAGGGAACGGAATCAACAGCTGGAGCATAAAGGTTCCTGCCTTTAAATAATTTGCGTAAACTGTAACTTATGCTTTTTAGGCATTTGGTATCTCCTATTACTTAGAAAATAGGCAGTCTTTACTGCACGTGGCATTTGCACTTGTAGTTTGTCTGGATTGAGTTTGCTAGTGGTTAAATTTTGGCTACTCATATATTTGACTTGTACTTGTAGTGTCTCCTCTTACTGTCCCACTTTGGATGCCCTCATTCTGTTGCACTTGTCTATTGGCTGTTATGGTTTGGGGTACCAAACTGTTGTGGCCTTATGACAGTAATACATTATTCATAGGCAGAGAAAGTGCTCTTGCCAAAATTAGTCCATATGGTGTTCATTCATTTAGGATATGCATTAAATGTTCTGCTGAATTATAGAACTTAAGCAGTTGGTCAACTGTAGACTGAGGCTTACTCTTCAGGGTGAGTTATTCTCAATGATTGTTCTGCTCTTTTTTTTTTTTTTTTTTCTCATCCATCAAGTCAACATTTGTTTTTGTTTTCCAATCAGATTCTTGCTTTTCCTCTTCTATGACCTAAATTCACTACTTTCAAAACTTGTCTTCCTTGAATTTTGCCAATTATTAGAAAGGTACAGGGCCTTTGATGTTCATAAACATGCCATTTTTATTCTTTTTATAATAAAACTTGTAGAGGCAGACTTTATGAAGATGTTTCTTTCAATTATTACTCCTTAATTTGGAATATCTGTAAACATGTGTTTCATTGGTCTCTCTCTCTCTCTCTCTCTCTCTCTATATATATATATATATATATATATATATATATATATATTTATTTATTTATTTTATTTTATTTTATTTCTTTCTATGGAGGCCAGACACATATTACATGTACAAACTTATTAGCCGTTAATATTTGCACCTGGGTAGAAGTAAATTGAAGACATTGGAATCAGTTATATTGTCTACAAACATGTTTTTCTGCTCTACAAATTTTTTTCCCCTGTGCCTAGGTTGTTTAAGTTGTGATAAGTGTGATTATTTTTATGGTTTTATGAGATTGCTAGTTGCATCATCAGATTATGACTGTTCTGGTTTGGGCAACAAAAGGATCAACTTTAGTGGACCCAAACTTTTTTATGTAGTCTGATGTTTATAGTAAGATCTCTTATTTACTTGGAAGCCTTGCAAGGTGAAAACAGGAGGGTTTTGGAAGGTATTGGCTTCACTAGGGAAGAATGATTAGTGCATACAGTACCTGGGAGAATCTAGTGGAAGAGAGAAGTTGATGTAAAAAGCAGTTGAGATATCCAATCCTAACGAAAATTTAGAGATCTTCAAATGATTACCCATTTAATGTCTAATCTTAACGAAAGGAAGAATGGAAGGAAGGAAGGAACTCTGGGAGTTCAAATGTGGCTGTGTGAAGCCTCAATTTGTTATAGATACAGATGTAGAGATTAGAACTATTTGATGTGCAATGCCTGCATGTGTGGTTTTTGTTAATTTCTATGGTAATGCCATTAGTTGTGCTATTTGTTATTTAACAATCATTTATTTGTTCATCATGAATTGTGAGCTTTGGTATAAAATCAAGGTTACTTCAGTGTGATGTGGAGATCATAGGTTTGAGTTGTGGAAATACCATTTTTGTGAAAACAAGGGTAGGGCTGTCTCAGACTCCACAGTGTAGGAGCCTAGTGCCCTGGGACAACCCCTTTTTCTTTTTTACTTGTTCATCTTGCTCTTAAAACCTTGATAACAGTTTTCTCATTCTTCTTAAGAAGTGAACTTCTTGTACTGCAGAACAGTTATCTGGAAAGCATAATGGCAATCTTGACAATGAAAGGAACTGTACCGGCCAATCTTTTCTGGGAAATCAAGCCAATGAAGGATCTGGAAATTGTTGCACCAATGGGATTTGCTCTCATGAAATACTTGATGACGGTGAAACCAAAACTGATGCCCCAATGTTTCACAGTAGGATTATGCGAAAGGTATTATTTATGTGTGCTGGTTGAAGAGCTACTGGCTTGGTGCCCAGAGCATTGGTGTTTGGTTGCATGTACTCCTATTAGTTTAGGTCAGAAGCACTATGTATTTGAATAATGATCTTTTATCCTTGGTAGCATCTTACTGTTTCATTAATCTCTATAGTGTTATACTTACAACCTGGACCATACAAGTTTAGAAGCTTTTGTTACCTTTGTTTGCATGATATAAATGTATGCTGTTCTTTTTTACAACTTTCTTATAAGGATCTTTAGATAATTATGCATATCATAAGTCAGTAATGAACTGAGAAATTATTCATGTTGGGACAAATTTGTACAAGAAGATAACTCAGTTTGACTGACACTGAAATGCATGAGACAGGCATCTTTTAAACTTTCTTGGTGGTGTAAAGGTGAGAATGGTGATCAGCACAGACATGATGTTGTGTCTTTTGAGAGAGGAAATATAATGACCGCAGGCCGCAGCAGTAACCAGGCAATTTTCTGACATCTACATGTGATACTTTATTTGCATTAATTGCTTGAGTCATAGCACAACTGTATAATTCTGCTAAATAATTCAAAGCATTTCCTTAAAGAAATTTGTTTCCTTTCTGTCATGGTTTTGTCTAACCACCTACCCATCTTAGTTTTGTCTAACCAGGAACCCATCTTTGTTTCAGATTTCTTTGAAGTGGGAATCTAGCCCACACACCGTGCTGATTATGACCAAACCAAATTCAATTTCTGTTCGAATCCTATGCTTGGAAATGGTCAGGTGTGAATGATTAAGATGATCTTTAATTCATGTTTTGTAGTTTTCTATTGATATTTTGATTTTTAAAATTGTTATCATTTGAATACAAACTCATGTGATTTCTCAATTTCCATTTCTAGATGGTTGAAAGAGCACAAGCAGTTGAACATTTATGTGGAACCACGAGTGAGGTCTGAGCTTCTAACAGAGTCACCTTATTTCAGCTTTGTACAGACATGGAAAGATGGTGAGCTACAGTATCTTCTTTCTTTCATAAACTTAAGTGACCTATTATTGATTCAGGACAGGAAATTTACCATCCAAATTCCATTTTACGTAACATTTCCTTGCAGAACAGGAAATTTCATTTCTGCACACAAGAGTTGATCTTGTGGTAACCCTCGGTGGAGATGGAACTGTTCTTTGGGTATGTGCTTTCCAATTACAATTTAACATGATTGATCTCTTAATTTTTCAAAACTCTTACTGTCCATGTGTGTGGTAGAAGTGGTGACATACCTTCTCTATTTGCAGGCTGCATCAATGTTTAAAGGACCCGTTCCTCCTGTTGTTTCATTTTCTTTGGGGTCTCTTGGCTTCATGACACCATTCCGTATCTTTCGTTTGATTGATGAATTTGTTTTAAAAGGGATAATTAACTTCCAATTCTTTCTAAAATGAATATTTAATTGAATGGCAAGTTCAAATGTCAATCATAAATATTGGCTTCTGATATGCAGGATTAGATTATTTTCTTGGTTTATTTGGACCTTTCCAATGTCTATGAATTGAGTGAGTGTATTTCTTGACCATTCTATAGACAGCGAACATTACAGGGATTGCCTTGATTCAGTTTTGAAGGGTCCAATTAGTAACACTGCGACATCGGTTGCTATGCTGTGTAATAAGAGATGCAGCAAAAAATGAATATGAATCTGAGGAGCCTATACTTGTTTTGAATGACGTAACAATTGATCGCGGGATATCCTCATACCTTACAAACTTGGAATGCTACTGTGAGAACTCCTTTGTCACGTGTGTGCAAGGAGATGGGTTAATCTTGTCAACGACATCTGGTAGTACTGCATACTCATTAGCTGCCGGAGGATCAATGGTCCATCCCCAGGTACATCAGAATATCTTCTTTGTTATATATAACTGTTGCGTTGAAAATCCTGTCACTTGTGTTTTGAGGAAATTTTGTTCATCTTTGTTTGTACACTTAAATTTATTTTTTCATAATTGCAGGTTCCTGCAATCCTCTTTACGCCAATTTGTCCACATTCCTTATCTTTTCGGCCTTTGATATTACCTGAGCACGTAACAGTACGAGTGCAAGTTCCTTTCAACAGCAGGAGTTCTGCCTGGGTATCTTTTGATGGCAAGGACAGGAAACAATTAAAGGCAGGTGATGCCCTTGTCTGCAGTATGGCGCCCTGGCCTGTGCCTACCGCTTGTCAAGTGGATTCTACAGGTGATTTCTTGCATAGCATCCAAGAGGGTCTTCACTGGAATCTTAGAAAGACACAATCTTTTGATGGCCCCCGGGAGCAATAATATTCTCGTGGAGCTCCACTGTTACTGATAATCGCGAAAAATTGCTTAAAGGCAATGGAAGTTGTGCATGTCGTATGACAAAGTTGTCTCTGAAATTTGTGGAACTGGACATTACCTATTGTGATCATGGATACAAGAAGATCCATACAAATAGCCATTAAATGAGTAGATGAAGCAAGATTTGTACTCTTTCAATATATATAGAGCTTATATGGGCTGGTCTGGTGTGGCAATGTGCATGGCATTGAAGTTTAGGCCAATACAAAATATGTATTTGAACTGGTGAGGAATGTTTCAGTGTGTTCCAAACGCATTGTTTAGACATTCCACGAGTCAACAAGTCAACGCCATTTTTATCCTATTTGCATGCGTAATTACCTGGACATGAGGTTTGATTTTGCACGCAACCATCTTATTGAAGCTTCAGCGAATTACACCGAGGTAATGTAGAGCGAGCGAGAAAGGGAGATGGGCAGAAGAGAGGGAGGGCATGCGTTCAAGTCAAGGACGCACGTCTCTCTTTCTGCGGCGACAGTAAATGATAATTAACTTATATATTTTGTAATTGGTTGCTGCCAGAAAAATTACATAGAAAAAAAAAGGGGGGGGTCATTGAAGATTGACTATAATTTTCTAATTATTTACATCTCTCTATTCAGGTTGCAAATTTTGGTTTTGTGGGGGAAGACTCGCCCGTTAGTCCCCGGAGTTCGTTGATATGAATATGCAAATAATTGCCTAAATAGCAATTTAGAATGATTTTATGTACCGACATTTTTTTTCTTTCGGCCGACTGACATGAAACAATCTGTAATCATCCGCATGCATCAAGACATCAAGCCAAGCCTCTATTCATCAATTTTCTTACAAGGAGTCTAATAAGAAGATTTTTCCGATTAGTAAAAATTAATTCAATAAAAGTCCGACCAATATCCATCTATGATACAAGTCATTTTAGAACTTGGGGTTGGTCCCCTGGCCCTCCACGGAGGTTCGGCCGTTGCTTTGCGAGCATATTAAAGAGCAATACCAAAATTTCTGCCAATCTACCCCCACACTCTAGGTTGTGAATTAACCCCCCCCCCCTACCTTAAACTATAGCCTTTTGGGCTAGCACTCAAAATTCATAATATCTAGTTAAAAACCTATCATCTTATCAAAAATATTCAACGCTTGACCATCTCTTGTAGTTAACGAGAGAGTATGAAAGAGAGATCAGAAATGAAAGCTAGAAAAAGGACAACACCTTTTGTCTTACCAGACTTGAGCAATAAAGACGCTTCCATAAGCCCTTTAAGGCCCGTCTTCCTACTAATTCCTTCGCAGTCCTCTCAAGTGTGCTGCACAATGTCTTCCACTATTGCCAACTCTATTGAACAGAAGTTCCAAAACACGCCTCTTGGAATTTTATGCAAGTCCATAGTTATTCCAGGCCTTGTGCTCGTCTTCTTCTGCATGTTCCTGTTTAACTACTCTGATAACTCGTCTTTTGATGTCATGCCATTCCAACTCAATTGGCCAGCTTCACCCAATACCAGCAACAACAATTCTCCCACTAACATCAGTCACATTGGTTTTATAGTAGTCAGTTCCTTGGAAACGTGGAAGCATAGAAGGCCTTACACTGAATCATGGTGGCGACCAAATGTCACCAGAGGATACGTCTTCTTAGATACAGAACCAACGGAGGAATTTCTACCTTGGCCTTCCACTTCTCCTCCTTTTCGAGTTAACGAAGACATTACAAAACTAAGGATATATCCTCAGCTTGTGAATCCTGTTGAAGTGAGAATAGTGCGTTCAATATTGGACATGTATAGAGTTGGAGACAAAGGTCTTAGATGGTTCATGATGAGTGACGATGACACTCTCTTTTTCGTCGATAACTTGGTTGAGGTTTTAAGAAAGTATGATCATACCGAGTATGTTTACATTGGGGGCAATTCAGAGAGTGTAAAGTCCAATGCCGATTTCTCCTTTGATATGGGGTTTGGAGGAGCTGGATATGCCCTTAGTTATCCATTAGCGGAGGCTTTGTCAAAGACATTGGATCCATGCATTGAGAGGTACCCATACTTATATGTAAGTGATCATATGGCACAATCTTGCATTGCAGATATTGGTATTGCTCTCAACCTTGAAAAGGGAATTCATCAGGTAATTGTACTCTGACTGCTCCCCCAGGAACTATTGATTTGGCAAAAATTTTTTGGTACTGCTAGTTGTATAACAAATGTTTTTCTACTAGTGGCATTTTCTTGAAGTCCACAGCTTTTATTTGGCACATGCAGATCGATCTGCACGGGGACATATCGGGCTTTCTATCAGCTCACCCTCAGTCACCTCTGCTCTCTCTCCACCATTTTGATGTAGTAGATCCAATTTTTCCCTCCAAGGATCCCCACGAATCTGCACGTCACCTCATGAAATCAGGAAAGTTTGATCAATCTCGCCTGCTACAGCAAACAATCTGCTACCAAAGGGACTTCAACTGGTCTTTCTCCGTCTCATGGGGCTATTCTACTCACATATATGAGAGCATAATCCCCCGAAGCATTCTCCATAAACCCCTTGAGACATTTAAGCCTTGGATTAGTAATACTCCACCTCCTCTTTACATGTTCAATACTAGATGGCCCAATAACATTGATAATCCATGTGAAGCGCCTCATGTATTTTTCCTTGAGTCCGTAGAGTATGCCTCAGAAAACCAAGTCCTCACAACCTATGTTCGCAGATCACTGCGCAACCTGCCACCTTGTTTAGCTGCTGGTAATCATTCTGCTGATCCCATCTCCAAGATTCAGGTGTTTTCTCCTGCATCTAGCAGCAAGAGGGTATGCGTTTTCATCCTTAGTTAAACACAATACTATGGCTGGAGGTTTAGCTTTGGTTTCAAGTTTACTTCTTGATAATTTAGAAGCACATCTTATGCACAAAATGGTTGCTGCCCTCCTGAATTAAAATTTATAGCATTGTGACACTTACAGGCTGGTGTTATAGAATGCTGTGACGTTCAATACAAGGCTGAGACAAATATTGCAGACATTAAGCTGAGGTCATGCATGAAAGACGCAGTTATTGCCTAGGTGCAAGTCCAAAGCACAGAAATCTTTGCCTTTTGTGTTGCAAAATTTTGGATTGGTATCTGTTTTGTCACTCTCGAGTCGCATCCCATCCTTAGCTGTATCGCCCTGTGTTGTACACCTCAAGTTCCGTTGTTCGAGTAGGGATGGTATTTCTTTCAAATGCCATATCTGGGATTCTATTCCAGATTGTAACCCGTCAAATAATAATTTCAAGTTTGAATATCTGGTCTTATATTTTTGTGTATTTTATATGTTTATTGAAAAACTGATCATATTTTAACTTTACTTAATCAAATTTGATTCTAATAAGAAGAATATTTTTAATTTATTAAGAAGTTTATTAACTCGTAAATTATTTTTTTTTTATTTTTATAAATTTTATATGCTCTTTTTAAGATTAAAATTTTAAATTTTAAGTGATAAAATTTGGAAGGAGGTAAATTTTTATAAGACATAGAATAGAATAGGTAACCGCTACATCACAAATACCTTAATATTAACCGACCTCATCACTCAATAATAATAATAATAATAATAATAATAATTTTGATGGAAAAATTCTTCGCAATGGGTAGTAAAATATCAGGTAAAATAAAAATAAATGCGACTTTAATTAAATGAAGCCTCTGCATTAACCAGTGAAAAGAGAGAGAGAGAGAGAGAGAGAGAGCCGGACGGAAGCCCGCGTTTATTTGTCCAGCAAAAAACACAAAAACACTACGCCCTTTTTCTCTGTCGTTTGAACAAACACAGCATCGGATTGGATGCGAACCTACTGGATCAATTAACGTTTAACGTCGAAGTCAACATGGCCCAACAAAAATGGGTTTCAGCAGGAGCCATATTTAGGCTGGACTGGGCGTAATCCATTACCACTACATGGATGGGTTGGGCTGAAAAAAGGGCTCCTGTCACAGAGTCAGATTGAGCTCAAATGGGTATATATAACCCAGAGTAAAGCAAGTCCTACTTACTAAGACCTGGCTGGTTGCAGCCTACTGGAATGAAATGTGAAAGTAGCGACGAGTACAACATAGCTGATAATTCATAGAATTATTATTATTATTATATATTTGTCCAATTTTATTTACATTTTATTAATTCTTGTGTATATATCGAATGATTTTTATCAGGAAAACGCAAAGGATTTTTTTTTTTTTTGAAAAAATTATTATTTCAAGACTCAAAGGGAAAATTGTTTGTCTTTCTCGAGAACTATAACTTTTTAATACATGAAGTAGGTTTCGAGCATTATCGGTGATTCCTTTTCAAGACTTTAATTGCTGAGAAGTGCAAAGTGATAACCGTTGGAGCAGAGGCTCGAGGTTGATGGAAATGCCATCGAAAAACTTCCGCTCACATGTCTCTTGATGGATGGGCATGGCCTTCCAAGTCCTAAGCTCCAAGCTACCACGAAAATAATGCACCAGCTGCTCCGCAAAGCAAGCTTTGTCTGGACAGAGATTAAGATAAACTGAAAAAATAGAGCAATCTCACATGAACCATCGATCATATGCATTTATAGGCAAGAAACATGAGTTCATGGTACTTTCCAAAAATTCTGTCTCTCTTACAGATTTCCTATTTACAATCACCCCCGTAATCCATCCGCTCACATTCAGTCTGACCCCATTTACCTTCTAAGACCGAACATTCACTCCTATTACTTAACCATGTCTCCTACGAATGCCGACTCCATTCGGCAAAACTTTCTGTTCTTGGCCCCTGGAACTTTATACAATTCCCTAACTATTGCAAGTGTAGTATTACTCTTCTTATATGCATTCTTGTCAGGCCATAATCCTGCCAACCGATCCTCCTTGGAGATTTTGTCCTTTCGATCAAATGGTCAGCTGCTACCCCCAACAATGCCACCGGTTCTCCGACCAGCATCAGTCACATTGGTTTTATAGTAGTCAGTTCCTTGAAAACGTGGAAGCATAGAAGGCCTTACACTGAATCATGGTGGCGACCAAATGTCACCAGAGGATACGTCTTCTTAGATACAGAACCAACGGAGGAATTTCTACCTTGGCCTTCCACTTCTCCTCCTTTTCGAGTTAACGAAGACATTACAAAACTAAGGATATATCCTCAGCTTGTGAATCCTGTTGAAGTGAGAATAGTGCGTTCAATATTGGACATGTATAGAGTTGGAGACAAAGGTCTTAGATGGTTCATGATGTGTGACGATGACACTCTCTTTTTCGTCGATAACTTGGTTGAGGTTTTAAGAAAGTATGATCATACCGAGTATGTTTACATTGGGGGCAATTCAGAGAGTGTAAAGTCCAATGCCGATTTCTCCTTTGATATGGGGTTTGGAGGAGCTGGATATGCCCTTAGTTATCCATTAGCGGAGGCTTTGTCAAAGACATTGGATCCATGCATTGAGAGGTACCCATACTTATATGTAAGTGATCACATGGCACAATCTTGCATTGCAGATATTGGTATTGCTCTAAACCTTGAAAAGGGAATTCATCAGGTAATTGTACTCTGATTGCTCCCTCAGGAACTATTGATTTGGCAAAAAAATTTTGGTACTGCTAGTTGTATAACAAATGTTTTTCTACCAGTGGCATTTTCTTGAAGTCCACAGCTTTTATTTGGCACATGCAGATCGATCTGCGCGGTGACATATCGGGCCTTCTATCAGCTCACCCTCAGTCACCTCTGCTCTCTCTCCACCATTTTGATGCAGTAGATCCAATTTTTCCCTCCAAGGATCCCCACGAATCTGCACGTCACCTCATGAAAGCAGGAAAGTTTGATCAATCTCGCCTGCTACAGCAAACAATCTGCTACCAAAGGGACTTCAACTGGTCTTTCTCTGTCTCATGGGGCTATTCCACTCATATATATGAGAGCGTAATCCCCCGAAGCATTCTCCTTAAACCCCTCGAGACATTTAGGCCTTGGGGTAGGAATCCCAAGTACCCGCTCTTCATGTTCAACATTCGGTGGCTCACCAAAAATCCGTGTGAAGCTCCTCATGTATTTTTCCTCGAGTCCATAGAGTATACGGCAGGGGGTCATCAGATTCTTGCAACTTATGTTCGGGCCTCATCTCGTAACTTACAACCTTGTTCAGCTTCTGGTAACCATTCTGCTGATTCCACGTCCAAAATCCAGGTGCTTTCACCCGCAAGTGCCCACAAGAAAGTATGTGCTTTCAGCTCCAGATAAAAACACCAGAATTGAATGTTGAATCCTCTTCAGTTTGAAGTAGATGTCAGTTCTGTTATTCGTCACTGGTTGTTTTTTTTTTCCCCTTCATCTTTCAGGCAGGTGCTCTAGAATGCTGCGACGTTGAAGAAAAGGGAGAGGCCAATATTACAAGAATCAAAATCAGATCATGCATGAAAGATGAGGTCATTGCTTAGTGGCCATAAGAAGCAGAGAGTACCTGCGTTCACAATTTTTCCCAATTCTACCTCTTTTTTTTCGTCGTAATTTTTCCCAGTTTTTTCTTAAGATCTTGAAGTTTGAAAAGCACGAGACTGACAGGAAGATGGTAAGCATGAATGTGCAATGTACCTGTGTACAAGTGCAGTTGCAAACATATCCGAAATAAAACAGTGACAAAAATAACACCCACAGTGATGGGGAAACCCAGGCAATATTGTGAAATCTGAGTTTCGTTATACAAAATTTTTTGAGCCCCAGTAAAGTCATTATCATCCCAACACCCCCAACAAATATTCGATGGAATAACTGACTTCCTCGTGCTCTAATTGAAAGAAGCAAATCAGCCATTTTTGTAAACTCAAATTGGAAGTCAAGCCCGATGCCTTGTGCTCCTCTTGAGGCTGTTGGATTCCTACCATGCGAACATAATCCACACCACCTGTTGAGCAAAACAATAAGCGAGTATGATGGATGCAAAGATGGTTGTCAAAGATGTCTAGAAGCCAAGCATATTGGAGTCTTACAACAATGAACCCAGGAAAGTGTTGCCAGTTTGAACAGGGCAAAAGCAAATTGCACTGAGCATGAGCTTGTGTTGGGGCAGCAGTGGCTCCCAAAATGCGCTGCTCAATAACACCAGCCAATGCTTGATACCTGCCCAACAAAATCAATGTCTCTACCCGCTCCCCAATGCGCAAATAAATAATCCTTATGAAATGACAATTATATCTTTTGGAATGTCCATATATCTTTTCCTCTAAAAAGGGATAAAAGATGGGCAGAAGGCCTCAGATGAGAGTAAGGAAAATTAAGATGTTCTGTTCAGCAGTCTCCATTAGGCCTCCATTAGCTAGAGGCCACACATTAAGTAGGGTTTGTTTTCAGACGGTTGGCGTACCGTGCAGATGCCATGCGTGGCATCGTCAGCGTTATAGAACATAAGAGGCATCAGAAAACAAATGGCCAAACATGTGCCCCAAGGGACTCAAAGGTGCCAGAGGCTTGCTAGAAATTCCCATGTAGACACCATAAGCAACGCTTGTGGACGTTCTCAAACCCACCACCAGTACCAGTAGAAGAAGTTCACTTATCCACTGCCTTCTGTTCATATAATAATGATCAAGACATGTAATTAGATGATCATACTCAAGAATTACGTTTATAGACTTATTCACACAACATCTCCTTTGTATCTCTCCCCTGTTTTTATTTTATTTTATTTTATTTTATTTATTATTTTTTTGGGCTTTCCCCAACTAATATACGTTTTTGTGGAATGGATACTTTTCTAAACTAACACACAAATATTGATTTACCAAAAAGTATCTAAACGAAGGCAATATCAATACCAACATGTTTACCTCATCACTGACGAATGAATAAAAAACACACACAAAAAGAAAAAAGGAAAAAAAAAAAAAAAAACAACAACTTCCGTGTAGGATTTGGCTACTCCCCACCTACGAATGGAATGGAGGCTCGTCATTTATTACTGTATCTTTTTGGTGGTCTAACTTACAGGCACGACTGAGATCTTTTAGCCTTTCCTTTCTGTTTATGGATCATAATCACACATTGACCCTTTTTATTTTATTTAAAATACCGTATTAGTTTCAAAGTCATTAATAACATGATCTCCATTTATAAGAGGTTATGGATACGTTTATTTTTATTATTTTAAAAAAAAAAAGTAAATCAAAAATCACGATTGGACTTAAAAAGAATTGTTTGGTGATTTTCATTTCATTTAATTGCGATTGATTGCGGGCTGTGCATGGAAGGAATGGTCGGATTTGGGCAGTCTATATAAGAATTGGAAAAGTCTACAGCAAATACTTCTTTATTATATTATTTATATTATTTGTGCCCACAGTTCTTCCCCCACCCCTCCGCACCCCCCCCCCCCCCCCCCCCCCCCCCCCAAAAAAAAAAAAAAAACACAAAACAAAGGTAAAAACTAAACAACAGGATGAGCAGCAGTGGCAGTGGAGCAGGGAAGGTGGTGTGCGTGACCGGAGCGTCCGGTTACATAGCTTCATGGCTTGTAAAGCTCCTCCTCCAACGTGGCTACGCCGTCAAGGCCTCTGTTCGTGACCTCAGTCCGTATTCCTCCCCTTCCTCTTTTATTTATCTCTTTGATATATCTATATTTATATATAGACACACACCCACACCCACTCGGTTCGATTGTCATCGTACTTCGTTTTTGTTATTGATGTCGGTATGGGATCTGACAAGATGACTTTAATTTGGCTAACTATGGAGTCATCGCCCACGTTCCCAACTGACAAAAATGAATTCTTCCTGTTGTTAGCTTCTAACGTTAATTTTAAATGAAAATTGTTCCTTTCCCCTTCTCAAAACTATGGGTTAAAAAAGTTACATAATTTTGGGTATAACTTAAGCTTGCAAATTTTCATTAGTCCTTTTTTGTGGCCGTTTTCCAGTTTTGTGGGAAGGAGGGGTTGTGTTGGGGGTGATTCTCTTATTGCAATAGATTTCCTTGCATTGCGTAATTCATAGTTAACTGAATCTTGTTTTGTGGGGTGTTGGTGTCCATAGAGTAATCTTTCCTTCTGGCATATCACCCCTGAATATAAATGTGTTCAAGTGGCACGTATTAGTATAAATGTGTGGCAAAAATCAGTGCTCATGTCACCCCGTTTATAGTGTTATCTTTCCACGTTCCTTTCAATGTCGTAGCATGATTCTGCTTACGTTTTCTGGGTAGTTAGTATTTCTTTACAAAGAACAACTTCCCGTTGAAACACATTGTAATGCTGTGAGTCTGTGTTCTCGGGCAGATGATCCTCAAAAGACGGAACACTTACGTGCACTTGATGGTTCTGAAGAGAGACTTCAGTTGTTCAAAGCAAATCTATTGGAAGAAGGTTCCTTTGATTCTGTTGTCAAAGGGTGTGAATGCGTTTTCCACACTGCATCTCCCTTTTATCATGATGTGAAGGACCCACAGGTTACTCCTAAATAATTACTTTCCTATTTGTTGATAGGTTTCTTAACAAATCAGTGTGGTTGATGGAGCATGTATCCCTTGCTCTATGCCCTCATCCAACCATGAAGTGATAGTACAGTGTTTGTGCAATTGATTTCTATTGGGCTTCTTATTACATTGCTGCAACATCAGAGTCAGGATTACGAGAATATGTTTTTCAGGAAAGTGAAAATATTGAGAAATTTTAAAAGGGAATAATGACATGGTCACAAATGTTGCCTTATATCTGTTTGCTGGCACTACATATTCTTTTGATGTATACTTTGTAATTATCGGTTTTTCTGTTTTCACTTAGGATTTGAAATTGTGTGTTTACTATTTTTGGTTCAATTGTGTGTTTACTTTAATGTATAACCAAGGCTTAACATTTACTAACTTTTTTCCTTTTTTAATATATCTGTATGATCATATCAGGCAGAATTGCTAGATCCTGCAGTGAAGGGGACGCTTAATGTTCTTGCTTCTTGTGCAAAAAGCACATCGATCAAAAGAGTTGTTTTGACATCCTCTATGGCTGCAGTTATTTGTAATGGAAAACCTCGAACCCCCGATGTAATTGTGGATGAAGCTTGGTATTCAAACCCAGATGTTTGTAAAGAATCTAATGTGAGTACAGATTAGTTTCTATGATTCTTCGATTCTCAAATCTTTTTCACTTGTATAATCTAATTTGTAACTTATTATTTATTGCATGTTATGTAGATAGACTTGCAAATAATGTTGACGAAAAAATTACTGCCCCCAGAATCATTCAATAATTTTCTTTTTTCTCAATTGGTCATCAATAAAAGGACTCATATGAACATGCTGAAGCATTCAGATCCATATATAAATCTTCTCTTTACATGGATAGTCAATAATGTTGAGAAGTTTATGCCATTTCTTGCTTCTTTCTTTGAAGTTCTGGTCCAGGCTTGTCCATACAAAAGCATACAGGAAGGTCATTATTGTGGCCAGAGTCAGAATCTCTGAATGGATCAGACATTAAGCTTTTAGCAAGTTTTTCCTCTCTCTTTTTCTTAGTTTTTTCACTTGGGTATTGGCAGCCTACTGTTTTTTCTGGGACTGTCATCGGCTCATGTTGAGATTCCCTTGCTTTTGCAAATAAGTTCTCGCTTTGCAATATTTCTCCACACGTTTTGTTTCCCCTTTTAGATGTGGTATGTGCTCTCAAAGACTCTGGCTGAGGATGCTGCATGGAAGTTTGCAAAAGAGAAGGGTCTAGATTTGGTTGCAATAAATCCTGCAATGGTTATCGGGCCTCTCCTGCAACCAACCCTCAATACAAGTGCTGCTGCGATTTTAAGCCTAATAAAAGGTACACTAGCATGCAAACAAAAGTTGATGGTAGTGTTCACCACATAAATAATAATTATCATCTTAGTGTATACAAAATTAGTAATACTTACCTTTGGTGAGGAAGCATATGAAGTAGATGTGCATAAAAAACAAAAACGACAACCAAGTCTTAATCCTAAAGCAGATATGAATCAGAACATACACTTTCAATCCTTTCAATAAGAATATGCAAATCCTCCAGTCACATAGTACCCTTTAAAATTTATCTATCTAACCCCTCCCTATGAAGCATGCATTTATCCTTCTCACTCCTTAACTGGGTCCAGGAGCAACCACATTTCCCAATGCAACTTTTGGATGGGTAAATGTGAAAGACGTTGCCAATGGGCATATTCAGGCATTTGAGATTCCATCAGCTAGTGGAAGGTATTGTATGGTTGAGAGGCTTATACACTACTCTGAGATGGTGAAAATATTGCATCAACTTTATCCGGATTTCCAACTTCCAGAGAAGTAAGTACTTTGATCCTTGTAGTCGCATCTTTTAGCACGTGCGTGGTGCTGAAAATAATTTAATTGTCAGATAGTTCATCACCCCACAGATTTTGTCGATGTTTTTTTGGCTATAGAAGTTTCTTTTATTGTTAGGTTGATCTTGTTTTTACAAAGGTGAAATTAATATTTTTGGTGGAAAATCTCGCAGGTGTGCCGATGATAAGCCTTATGTACCTACATATCAAGTGTCAAAAGACAAGGCAAAAAGCTTAGGCATTGACTTCATTCCCTTGGAGGTGAGCATGAAGGAAACGGTTGAAAGTTTGAAGGAGAAAGGCTTCGTCAGTTACTGACTTGCGAGATTTGTGAGCGTGGCTTGATGGGGCGTCATGCTTTCATGAATAAATAGCACAATGCATTTGCATTGGATGTACTCGACTTTGTTTTGGTTTTGTTCTTGGTCTCCAGAGTTTGATGATTTGCCTTTGCATTATATGACTCGTTACGAAACTGCTATGATATCTTGCCCGCTGTTGTCGCGGACAATGTATTCACGCATTCACTATTATGAAGAAGTAATTTAAAGTAAGATATCTTTGCAGAGGGCCAATCTGGATATAATGGTAAGTGTTAATTGGCTGTGATTTGAGGGGGCACGAATTCAAGTCACATAAACAACATTTCTTTGGTCAAGTTTATCAAAATAAAAAAGGAAAAAAAATTGAGGGTAAGATGGTAGACATATGACCTTTTGCCATATTTTAATGATGCTAGATGCAGTGCAAGTGTGATTCGATTCGATTCGATTGTGAGGGAATTTTTTTTTTCTTTTTTTTAATGGATGAATTCATAACTAGAAATCAATCAAGTAGGTTCAGTGATGGCGTTCTCTTTTCCTCAGTTAGTTTCTCCGCCCATTAAGTTTGAGAATAAATGTATTTAACCCACCGCTCCCTAAGGAATTAGAAGCTTCCTTTTCACGTTGGGCAAAACAACTCACCATGCCACAACTAATATATTAGTTGTAATTAGTTATGTCGAGCAAAAACGCTGCACTGCAGCCCAGGTCTCGCCTTGGAAAAATCAACTCCCCCATCCCATGCAGTTAGAACCAATCTTCTGACCCACCGGACCCCAATGATCAATGACATTTTTTTTCCTTCTTTTTATATATGTACATATAATGAATTCTTGTATACATAATATGTACATGGTTTTTTATATGTACATACATATATATACATACACAACCCATTGAACCCCATGCAGTTTCGAATTAAACAACCTGAAACTTAAATTTATATATATATATATATATATATATATCTAAATTTTAATAAACAACCCAACACTTCAATTATATATATATATATATATATACACACACATATTTTACGTTTTGGATTGTTTAGTTGAAATTTAGATATATTAATCTTATCTAGATAGATAAGCATGCTGTTAAACTCTTTCAACTCCAAACAAACTTCTGTTACTGATCCTATATATATCGTTAGCATCGAGTAGAACTCTCCGCACACTCAAACACCTGAAAAACCGAGAAAGAGAGTCAGGGCCAGAGAGCCAGTCGCCGTGCAAAACCTTATTTTTCGAGCTTTTGCCCGTCTCTTGCGAAGCCGTCAACATGGAAGGTAGGAAGCTTACAACAAAACAAACAAGCCGCTTCAAACTTTCGGCATCTCCGAACCCACTTGTTCCAAGTGCTAACACCGCTGCCTTGCTCGCGGCGGCGGCGGCTGACCGCCAAGGGATCAAGACTGGGAGAATCTCCGTCAAGAACTATGATCAGCAGCAGCAGAAGATTGACGCAGACGCAAAGTACATAGATTCTTTCCCTTCTGGCGTCAGGTTCCGCCCTACGAATGAGGAGCTCATCGTGCACTACTTGGCTAGAAAGGTGAATAAACAGCCTTTGCCTCCAAACAAAATGGTGGAGGCCGATCTTTATATGCACCATCCTCAGTTTCTCTCAGGTACTTTGTCTTCATTCATGATTATCACTTTATGTGGGTTTTGGAAATTTGCAAGATTAAGTGGTGGTTGACATATATGCTCTTGTATTTATTTATTTATTTATTTTGTTTTTGCTTGGATTATTTGTCTCATTCAATTCTAATTATATGGTAATAAGAAATTAATGTCACGTTTAGATTTTTTTTTTCTCTAGTTTTTCGTTAATTTTTTTCTGTTCCTCTCTCTCTCTCTATCTCTTTTATCTGTATTTATTAATTTTCTATTTTTCACACGATCACGTTCTATTTTTGTAATCTCTTATTTAATTATATTCTCTCTGCTTAAAAGGAAACTTGTAGCTATGTCTAATTTAGGAAAAAAAAAAAAAAGGTGCAAGATGATGTTTATGATTAAAGAAGAGAAAAAAAAAAGGTATATATTAAATTTAAGGATACTATTGGTTGTATAGATGTATTTTTCTCTTAGTGGACATGCATGCACGAAGATTGATTAATTAACACGGTGAATTTGATGAACTTTAATGAATCTCAATTTGATAAACAGAGACGTATAAACCCGTCGTGGAGAATACATGGTACTTCTTCACCTCAAGGGATAGAAAGTACCCGAAAGGAAGCAGACCGAATCGAAGAGCTGACGAGGGGTTCTGGAAAGCCACCGGAGCTGACAAGTCGATCAAAAGCACGTCTAATGGTGGTGCTGTCATCATTGGATTCAAGAAATCCCTCGTTTATTACGAGGGGAAGCCTCCAAAGGGCGATCGTAAGACCGAGTGGATCATGCATGAGTTTCGAGTGAATGGTCCTCCAAGGAAAAGAAAGGACGACAATGACATGAAGGTAAGTAGTAATTCCCATAAACTCCCTTTTTTTTTTTTTTTTATTTGTTGAGCATATAATTATTAATTAATTTTTATTTTTGGGATCTTTTTTGCAGCTGGATGAGTGGGTTCTATGCAGATTATACAAGAAAGGTGGTAAAATCACTCGCAAAATACAAGAGGGACTTGAAGAAGAAAAAGAGCAGAACAGTTCCTCGGTGACCACTTCTGACACTGCTGATAAGGAGACTAGCTTAGATTGCCCATCCATTCCCTTGCATTTTCCTCCTGAAGATGCAAATATCCTCGGTGGTTACTATGCCCAACTGTCTGATTTTCCTCCACGTTTCAATCTCCCCCACACGCCACCACAATTCTGGGGCATCGGCTGCAAACCTGATATGCACGGTGGAGGATCGGTTCACCATTTCGTGGCCGATAGCTCTGTTGGTTCCAGATATCAGAGTGTCAATCCTTGGGATTTCAATCCAAGAGGGGTCCATGTCCAAGGCGGTTGTGAGGAAAAGACAAATTACTTTGACGACCCCTTCTGTCTTGCTAGGCATAGGAACAAGTACAATTCTGGGCCGGTAGATTGCAGTGGTGGTTACACTACACAATTTGTAAGAATGGACCAAATTCTTCCAGCAGCTCATTATCAGCCAATCAATAATCCGGACAATATTTCCAACATCTATTCAAGGGGAACCAATGTGGGGAATATTGTGCCTGGCTACAATCAACTTGCCAACACTGCAGCAGCAACAGACCTTATAGCCAGCTATCCAAGCAGTGCTCCTCCAATGGCCACCAACATGGGGGAAATTATGCCCAGCAACAATCAGCTAGCTAACAATGCCACAGCAACAAACTATACAGCCGGCCATCCAAGCAGTGGCCAATAAGTGTCAAATGCTCCGCCGGCTCACTAACTCTTCAACCATTTAGGCTGCTGGCACAACTCCTACAGAGTCAGACTGGAAGCAGACATTCAATAGCAATAAATAGGAGAAGGAGGTTTAGTATATAGTACAGGAGCTACATATATTTGATAAGGACTATATTTCTCTTTGCTTCTTCTGTGATATATTTGATTATGCCTCTGGCAGCTAGTAGCTAGGGTACCAGTACAGATTATAAGTCAAAGACGATGGTTGTTTCTTTAGACTCTCAAAAATATATACACATGTTGGTAAATAGCATTTGTGGTGCTGATGTGCTGTGCTTTCATGGTTTCCGATGATTTTAAGACTACCCACAAAAAAAAAAAAAAAAAAAAAAAAAAAAAAGGGGATTCTGATACTAATACAGGTGCATCTAATTATGTATTTTTCTTTGTACAATTTAACAGATAAAGGTACTAGAGACCAGAACCTTTGGCTTGTTGTCTGGCAATTCACCAAACGAAGAAAACCAAAACCCATTGGCTGTGCATGTATGTGGGCCAGTGTTTGTGGAATGACTAATGAGGAAGAGACATTGGTGGCCTCCGGGTACATACACTATCAGCTCTTATTAACTGCAAGTGATAGCGCTGGTTTCATCCCTGCTTTTAGTACTCGGCTTGGGCTTCTACCACAAAATGGCAATGGCATATTACCATTTCGTGAATTCTCCATTCTTCATGTCTCCTCTCTCTCGTCTCTGTCTCGATACACTTCCCCTTTTCTGATCTGAAGTCAAAATTTTCATTTGTGAAGTTTGAAGATGGGAAAGGCAGTGTCATAAATCCCTCGCTCAAATGGTTTTGAATTGCAGTGAAATTTGGACAAACATAGATAAACTCTCACCCATAATTATAATGGGAATAAATAAGATTCACCCACTAGGATTCATCCTGATCCAAGATGTCTGTTCTTTTATTGGTACATAGCCTGCCTATCTGATTTGAAAAGTTCCACCGTGGCTTAAAATTGTAATAGAAAAGCTGAAGAATAATAGGTCTTTGAATCTGTCCTTCGAATGAGTAAATTGAAAACTCTCGGGTTGAAAAAAAAAATTCGTAATCTAAATTCAACAATTCAAATCTCACTTTGACCACTCATTTTTGTCTCTGGAATCCAACCCCTTTTAATATCTCCTAACTTAATACTTAACGCTGCTGCAAATGAACGAGTTGAGTTTCCAAATATTCGAACTCAACTTGATAAAATTTTACTCTTAATTTTGTGCTCGTTCGCTGCTTTTAGTCCCTTTTTATTATTATTATTATTATTATTCATATATAAATTGTTATAATTTTCCTTTCTTTCTTTCTTTTTTTTTTTTCATAAATCTTAGACTCTCTTTCCAAAATTGAAAATCATAAATTGAAAAAAATAAAGATATGGGTTTTTGACTCTTGGATGTCCGCCTGCCGAGAGATTTAGGGCTTCAATCTTTTAAACTCCGGATGAGGCGAGAGAGTTAGAATTGGGAGAAGCAGAAAATAGAAACAGGTTGACAAATGGGACCGAAGAGTTGAACCATTTGTATTGGGCTTGATCAATCGTCAATTGCTGACGGAAGCCCAAATCCCGACCCCTTGTAAGCCCTAAAACGCACTCTCGGCTTATGTATTAATACTGCCTCTAGTCCCGCCCGCCGTCTCTATCCATTTCCTCCCACTCGCTCCATTCTCTACAGATACCCAGAACATTCTCCTCCCCCTCGGCAACCGCATACCATTACTACAACAACCAATCGCCATAATGGCCGAAAGAGGCGGAGGAGAGCGAGGCTTCCGCCGCGGATTCGGCGGAGGCGGCCGCGGAGGTAGGGGAGGACGCCGCCGTGCTCGCCGCGAAGAGAAGGAGGAATGGGTTCCGGTTACCAAGCTGGGCCGTTTGGTGAAGGAAGGGAAGATCAGAAGCCTCGAGCAAATCTACCTTCACTCCCTCCCAATCAAGGAGTACCAGATCATTGACCTGCTCGTGGGCCCCTCCCTCAAGGACGAGGTCATGAAGATCTCTCCGGTCCAGAAACAGACCCGAGCTGGCCAGAGAACCCGGTTCAAGGCCTTCGTTGTTGTCGGCGACGCAAATGGCCACGTCGGATTGGGGGTCAAGTGTTCCAAGGAAGTGGCCACCGCCATACGTGGCGCGATCATACTGGCTAAGCTGTCGGTGATTCCTGTGAGGAGAGGGTATTGGGGGAACAAGATCGGGAAGCCACATACGGTGCCGTGTAAGGTGACCGGAAAGTGTGGGTCCGTCACCGTGAGGTTGGTGCCGGCTCCGCGTGGTACAGGGATTGTGGCCGCCCGTGTACCTAAGAAGGTTCTGCAGTTTGCTGGGATGGAGGATGTTTTCACCTCCTCCAGAGGCTCCACTAAGACTCTTGGGAATTTCGTCAAGGTTTCTCTCTTCTCTCTGTCTACCAATTTGAGATCTTTGTTTTTTTGTTGGCTTTTCTTAATCTGCAAACGAATCAATAATTTTCAGACTCATTTCAGGTAATTATGAAGCTAAAGAGAAATGCAAATGGCAGTGTGTCGTTTAGTCATTAAGTGGATTAATTGTAATGAAGGTTAATGACTTCCATAGTTGTATTTGAATGGTGTTAATGTTAGTTACCACCATTTGTTTCTTGGTTTTTGCAGCATCATGTTTCTAAATGTTTTTGTGAAATTTTTTAATTGTTGGAGTAAATAATTTTGTTGCTGAGGTTCCCTAATGTTTTGGTCACCTTTAATTCTTGTTATTCATTTGCTTGCATTTTCTTGTTGGGAAAAATAAAACTTTTGATAACTGTGGGGGGACATTCTTTGTATTGACAAACTCAAATAGCTATTTCTTGCACTAGCAGAAGCAGATTGTGAAATTGTGGTTCCTAAGATGTTTTATGTGGAATACATTGTGGTAGATGTAGGAAGTTTTGATATGCTTATTGCTTCTGCCTTAAAGGTGATTTTGAATGTTGTTTTGTGGAATTGTGTCCTTGGTGCAAGAACAAATGTCTTTTAATTTGTTGGTTCATTATCTGGTGCTGGTTGATTCGTTTTTCACTTTAATTCATTAAAACCTTATGAATGCAGGCCACTTTTGATTGTCTCATTAAAACCTATGGTTTCTTAACTCCCGATTTCTGGAAGGAGACGCGCTTCACAAGGTCTCCTCTCCAGGAGTACACTGACCTGTTGGGAAAACAACCAAAAAGGCTCGTTATTGATGAAGTGGAGGCAGAGTGATATGGTGCCATCTTTGCTTCTTGAAATGGCTCTCATAGAGCCATAGAAAAGTGTCACTGGATGTAAGAATGTTATCTTTTTTGTTTTTAGCTCTTTCACCGAGGGTTTTGTGATTCAGTTCCCAGTGTTTGTTCGGACTTTTTGGCTAATTTGAGCAAATTTTGATTGTTTTTGCAATTGTGATGGGTTTGGTTGTTTTTCCATAAGCCTTTGATATTTGCACCTCTTTGTATTCCAAAGTGATTGCCATTCATGAAGAAACCATTGGGGATCTGGGGTGCCGTCAATGTTCTTCAATGAGAATGTAACCCACCTTGAATTTTTATTCAACTTGTTAATGTTATGACGGCTTCCCGATTATGATGCACATGGATGAAAGGAGGAGCCAAAAAACAAAAAAAGAACTTGAATTGGGCTAGACTAACCCTCTTTGAGTTCTCCAAAAGAATAATTCAGCCATATTTCGGAATCAGAAGCAAAGCGTAGTTCAAATGTTACGACGAGAGTCCGCTGAGATTTTTCATGCCTACCGATCCGCAGGGGTTTCGAAGCCACAAGTTTTGTCTGGGATAAAGGAAACACGTGGCCTCGAATCATTTGTCCAAGCATCTCTTAGGATAAGGAAATGGATGGTGGCCTCCTGAAGACGGCGCTAGCCCCTTTGCCCCACCGACTAATAAGAGTTACCTTTCCTTCTTAGCTTTGCTTGTGAAGATCGTAGTTTGGCAAACTCGCATCAAGATAAGGGGTAACCAGCATCTTAGAGATGGCATCCATGACCATGACAGCGTCATTCCTCGCTGGTTCAACAACCTTAGCCAAGCAGCCTTCCTCTGCGCCACGTAGAGGGCTCGTTGTGGCCAGGGCCACCGATGGACAAAGGGCCAACTTGGAGATGAAAGCCAGGGAAGAGAGCAACACCGGGAGAAGGGACTTGTTGTTTGCCGCTGCAGCCGCTGCTGCGTTCTCCATTGCCAAAGTTGCCACGGCTGAGGACGAGCCTAAGCCAGGGACCCCAGAAGCTAGGAAGAAGTATGCCCCTATTTGTGTCACAATGCCTACCGCTCGCATCTGCCACAAATGAGAATTTCGATGTTCTCTTGATCTGTAATGTTGCCTGTTAGATTAATGTAAAAGTTTGTACCCACTCTGTATCCTTTCATTGAACGATCCTGTTTATTTCATCTCTTCCCTCTCAACTCAATTTTCAATTTTTCTCCCATTACTTTTCTCAAGTCATCAGCTTCCGTTTAGGCAGATAAATTAGCTTTGCATGCACAATAATAAAGTAGGTCGGGACAGTTCTTCATTAAACAGTTTTGTGCGAGCGCGAGAGAAAGAAAGAGAGCTATGAAGCGAACACTGCCGAAGGTTATATGTGACATTCAGATATGCACATAGTTGAAATCTAAAATGTAGCAGATGACGAGGTGGAATAAACATACCCATACAAGAGTTCCATCCCAAGTCAGACTGGAGCATTAATCATAGCTGAAACTTCGCAAGTGTAAACTCTATTTCCTGAAAATTTTCTCGGCATTCTTGCTAATGTTCTTGCCTGGCTTTCCAATATTTTCAGGCTCAGCTTTCTTTACTTCCACTTTTCCCCACAGAACTTAGGGTCTTCCTTATTTAGGATTCTTCAGTGTTGTGGAATTCCAATCAGGAAGCACTTCGCTGGACTTCTCTCTGCCAGCTCCTAGACGGGACTTCGTTGCATTATAACGATTCTCAGAAAAGTCCACCCCAGGAAATTCAAGGTCAATTTCTCGACTCCTCACCTTTTCTTGCACCTTTACTGCAGAAAGCGCAGCAATTTCAACATTTGGAGGAACGTTTCCAGCCTCTTCAGAAGCCACCTGCGTCTCATTCAGCAAGTCTACCTTAGCATCTGCATCTCCACTGCAATTAATACCTATTAGGCAAACTAGGTTATCAGCATCGAGTTTGATTTGGTTGCTTGAACACCGGTGTCTTCACTTTGATTCATCATGGGGGCTCTAAGCTTGTAACTTTCCTTTTGATTATAACCATCCATGGTGCCTTCAACATGGATTTCATTCTGCAAAGAGGTTTTCTCTGTTTTGTTCTGGCGTTCATCAGCATCGATTACCTCGACTAGTTGCTGCCTTTGTAGGCTCACTTCCCTGTTTGGCAACTGCAGCCTCCTCCTCCTCTTTGCAGCCCTAGAACGAGCCTTCTTCCTCAAACCTGCATGCATTTTCACTGGTTTAATGTTATAAATTTTGCTGGAAATTTCCTTCACACTCTCTCCACTCTTAACATTGCCACCATCACTTTCACCTAATCCGGTATTTTTTTTACCCCATAACCGGTTCGTGACTCCACCACAGCAGTAGTTTTTCCTGCTTTTGACATTTCTGCAATGGTTACTGAAACATCATGCTTGTTTACAGAAACAATTTAACAGGTTTCTTTACAACAAGACACTCATTGTCCAACACCTTAATGCTCTTCAGATGTGTGTTCAAATCCATAGCTGAAACTGATTTGCCCTCCTTTGCTTTAGCTTCATCACTCTTCAATTCAGAGCTCTCATTTTCAGTTACCATTTCCATTAATGCTCTTTTCTTCCAATTTTGTCATCACCAGCTTCAATACATTCCTGTTCCAAGGTTTCTGCGCTGAACTCCATCCTGGCAGATGCTACAGCCTTCTTTGGGGACTTGGTTTTAACTGTCATATTGAAACCTTCCGAGGGCATAATTTCAAGCTCAAACCGCTTTTAACTCAAGTCCAATTCTTCTTTATCACCATCTTCATAAAGAATACTGTGCAGCTTCTTCCCGTGGTTGAAAGCTTTGATCCTTCCTATATACCATCTCCTTGACCCTGACCAATAGACCTTTATTCTCTTGCCAACAATTTAGTAGCTGTCACCCTTAATCCAATCTACCCTTCGAAAAGATGGCACTTCCTTTCTTGTCCGAAACCTTGATAAGTCTCTGTTTGCTGATGACAAATATGCTAGGACAATTTCTCCATCTGCACCTCTTTTCCATTTCAATGAAGTTTTTACCATCTCTTCATTACCATTCAAAGTTTTCTCCTTAGATACATTATCTCCCTCACTTATCTTGGCCTCAGCGCCAGAATTGCTTATCTTTTCCATAGAGAACTTGCCTTTGATCTTCGTAATTACGAAACGTCCAAGCTGCAATCTAAAATGCAGTCTTGAAATCAAGAGCAAAAGCAAACCCAACAATCTGTAATCTCCCTATGGCCCCTTGTAAGGCCCAAGTCTATCAACAATTTGCTAACACAAGCTTCTAGAGGAACAAAAACTGAAAAGTACATAAGTAGTATGCATGTGAGACTATCAAACTCCATGCAACACCTCGAGATCTTCTGTAAGGAAAGTTTCGGCAATAAGATCTCAGAAAGGGGCCCGAAAGAAAACTATCCAAACTTAAAAGTACAGTTAAGAAAGAAAATCATGGGAAAACTTTCAATTCATCAATAAACAAAAGAATAGTATAATGCTGTGGACAAATTTATATCAGAAACCTGAAGCTAATGAATGGAGAGCATTCAAGAGAGAGACACACTCAAGACACTAAACAAAGGCAGCCTGCTAATATAAAAAGTTTCTAGCTTTTGTAAAGATAAAACTCAAACATAGGGAGAAAAGTCCACCGAAGGCACAAAAATCATAAAAACCCTTGATTTTGAAATGAAGGTGAAACAATTAGACGGGATTTTGAGGCCTTATATATACACACACACACACACACACGTATGTATACATGTATGTATGTTAAGAGAAGCTTCAATTCAACGGTGATATCAAAAGATAGCAACTTCATGGCAAATTGAAAATGCAGGCAAGTAAATTCACCAGTAGCAAGCCTCCAAACTGAAATAGAACACGGCAGGAGCCCTGAATATGACAATCCATCAAATGGGTCTCACAAAAGAAGCCTACATAACAAAAGTGAAAAAAAAAAAACAGGTTGTCCCTTTTGATCCCTTCAAATGCCAATACAAACTACCCTTGTCTATCATTCCATCACAGTTTGAAATCCATAAGTAAAACTACTTTCAACCCAGACAGCAAAATGAGAAGAACCTGTAAAAGAGTTAAAATTGAACATCTAATCGAAGCAAAGAAAGGAAGGAGAAGAAAAAGAAAGAAAGTAGAGGGCAGAGCAAGCAAACCTGGATGGCTGGCGCCCTCCGGTCAATAAGCGATTCCTTTAATTTTTGCCAGAACCAGAACGCCCAAGTCCTTAAAACCCAACAGCGATTCTCACATCAAAGGAACAAAAAGAAATTTAGTACCCGGTCTAAAAGGACTCATCGAATCCCTCATCACGGCTACTTGGGTGCCAGGGAAACACAAGCACAATACTTGGACGGTAAGAAAGTGTTAAAAAATAAGCCAGTTTGTGACAGTGACACTCGTCAGTATTGTACCATGTTGGCATCTGCCGCTTGACTTGGCGAAACGCATTTGCCCAATTTAGACTAAGAGAATAATATTTACAATAAAGAAAAAATTTAACTTTATTGTATAATTTATAATTTAATAAATTTTTTGATAAACATGAACATAAAATTTGAACAGCTAAACACATCTCAGAGATTTCCTGCACATTTCCTCTCCTCGTAGGCTTGCACTTTTTTCCCCTATATTGTGCCATTCACCCAAAAATTTGCAACAGAACACAATATGAATATTCAATTATTTTCCGCATTTCAGAGATTCAAAATAGTATAATTAAAATAATAATCATATACGTTACTGCTTTGAAACGGACTAAAGAGCCGTTCCGTTATCAAATGTGCTCCGAGCACAGGACAGGACACTTGAATTTGCAGGCTAGACAATGGATAAAAAGGGGGAACTAACCAACATTTTTCCTTTCTTAGTACATCGGAATTGAAACTAAGGTAACACCCTCCTGAAGCTTTCCTTGCTAAGCCAAAAAATATTTCTTGCCCAAGGGTTGCAAAGTGGACACATTTGGTTCCCGTGCAGTGCAGCACTTGCAATTGGGCCATCATTGCTATTAAAAGCGAATTTGAAACAAAATAAATGAAATGAAATTAGACGTTATCCAATGAGAAGGCCTGGGAGAACCTATCTGATGATCTATTCACGACCACAAGTTCATAATGTGTGGTTCGCATCCTCAACCAACTTTTTTCTCTAGCAACTTTTGGAACTCTTTTGCTGTCACTACCTCACAACAAACAAATTCAATGCATATCAAAGAACACTAAGATCATTACTCTAATCCTACCTATACCAACGGTCCAAAGAAGTGAAAGGAGAAAATTGAATAAGACTCAAAAGGGTTATAGAAAGCCCTTTTTTTTTTTTTTCCTCCTTTTCTTCCTCTGCCGAAATCAACAACTTTCTTCCGTTTGTATGGTTCATCTACTCTCTCAACTGGCTACTTGCAATGATCCATCCCTCATTAACTTTAAGCTCAGACTGTTGAATCTTTCCCGTGAATATTGCCTGGAGGCCTTTCTCCAGTCTGTACCGGCCTTCATCATTGCAGCAAACTCCTCGTAACTTATGCGCCCATCCTGCAATAATAATAAAAACTGTAAGGTACTGATCAAGTAGAAATGCAAATTAGCATTCACATTCATGTTTCTGATTGCATCATTACTGGCAGAGATGCCACGATGCAAGAAACCCTTTAATGATACAGAATTTATTAAGTGGCATAACTTAAGAGAAAGACACAGCTCATGAGATGTGCATGATAAGGAGACATCATATTATCAAGAACAATTTGCACAAGACGGTTGACACGTGAAGCAATAATTTAAGTATGAGAAGACACATCCAAAGGCAATAAAGCACCATCAGCCCTTGGATTCCTAGCCTAACTGTGACGTGAAGTTGCCCCATTTATTCAAACTCCATAGGCATCATCTACCACAAATCAATGGCCCACGCAGAATTTTAAGGGCAGAAAAGGTTCCCATTGGTACCCACAACTTGTCTAAATGATGCCTAAATCAATCATGACATCTGGCCCTTTCTAACACTGAGCTGCTAGAAATGAGGAGTTTTGAAGGTTCATCTAATGAACAAAAATTATCATCTGCATGCTTTTGAAAAACTGACCTTATCCGTATCAACATCATGCATGATGGCATTGATAACATCCTCGCCACTGGTATCCACTTCATCATTCAAGGCGTCTTGCAACTCCTCAATCTCTATGTAACCACTCTGGTTCTGATCAAAAAATGCAAAAGCTTTATGCAGATGCTCATCATTGGCCATCTTTTTAAGATGAACAGAAACTGCAACAAACTCTCCATAATTTAGAGTTCCATCAGCATCAGCATCAGCCTGTAGAGTAGGGACCAAGGCATAATATTCATATCATGAAATGCAAAAGAGAGGAGGAAAGCATTACATATGGATCTTATTCCTATGCAATGGGGTAACAGGAACCAATCCATATAAGGGACCACAAAGAAATTTCATGTGAGGAAGAAAATCTTGCCGAACTTAATGCAAAAGGGTTCCCAAAGGCAATTGCCTTTTTTTTTTTGGTGAGGGGGTACTAAAAGCAACTGTAATTCCCATCATAATGAAACATCAGCACAGTAACTCCAGAAACTAGGATTTTTACACTGCCTATAATACAATTCAAGATCTAAAGAAAATTTTATATCATTTTGAACAGATAAACAAGTAGTCAGCAGAACCAAAATGATGCTTACAGCTTCCATAAGGACCTGGAGATCCCCATCAGAAACCTGTTGGCCCAGCTTTTGCAAACCAACTCTAAGCTCATCAAGGTTAATCTTGCCTCTTTTGGAAGTGTCCATCAAGTCAAATGCCTCCTTTATGCCAGCCACTTCCTCCACAGACAAATGCTCGGCCACCACCTTCAAATAGCCCAATCAAAACTCAGTCATTCAATGGGGGAAAGAAGAAACTACAAATGTTGGCAAGTCCAATTACAACTCAGAATAGTGTTGTTTGTCTCATACTAGCCAAGAAGCCAAATAACAAAAATTTGAATCATTACCCTAAGTGCTCTCTTTTTGAGCTTGTTCATCGTTGAAAACTGTTTGAGCCTCGCTTTCACAGTCTCACCCAGTGAAACATTTGGAGCCTTCGTGGCATTTTGTAACCAAGGATGCTCTGCAAACAAAAAAGGTTGAGATAACAGTAAAATTTGGAAAAATAAGACGTACACAATCTTCATTAGGTAGCAAAAAGAAATGCTACCAAGCACTTGCTGAGCAGTGAGCCGTAGCTTAGGATCAGGATTAAGCATTTTCTTGACAAGGTCCTTTGCATTATCAGAAACTTTAGGCCAGGGATCCCTCTTGAAGTCAATAACAGAGCGGATAATTGCCTGTGCCACTCCTTGTTCAGTTTCTGCATGTAGAAACCAAAATTTTATGAGAAACATAAAAGGCCAAGTAGGAAACAACAAGCAGACAGATTTCTGCACTAGAAACTCTTCTCAACCCTAACCTTCACAAGAGAAAGCAGAAAAGCACTACTAGAGGATTTAACACTGAAAAATACCTGCCCAAAAAGGTGGGACGCCACAAAGTAAAATATAGAGGATAACTCCAGCACTCCAGACATCAACTTCTGGGCCATAATTCCGCTTCAGGACCTCAGGAGCCATGTAGTAAGGACTTCCCACTATCTCATTGAATCTCTCACCTGAAGAAGAAAAGAATTCCTCAGTCATGTAAGAAGATGTACCCATAGGACAAAAGTGGCAGACATTAAAAGGGCATATGGTAGGTTAATTTATGCCATGGCTGTAATAACACTGCAATACCAGGTTTGAAGAAGACTGACAATCCAAAATCAATTGATTTCAAGGCAGCCGTTTCCTTCTTATTTGCAAACAGAAAGTTCTCTGGCTTGAGATCACGATGCATGACTCCTTGCTTGTGGCACATCTGCAGTATAAATAGATATGAGGGAAAATTTTTTTTTTTTTTTTTTGACCAGAACAAAAGCCCTCTAGTATGGAGCAAGCATCAACCATAGTAGACTAAACAAAACAGTTAGAAACAACGCCAGCAATATGGATCCAGAGTCTGAAACGAACTAACAAAACCATTTTTTCAAGCAAACAACAAGACAAGTATAAGAATACTCCACAATGAATACCCTGAATCAAAAATGGATAAAAAAGTTGAAAGCATCTACTCTCACATTAAAATTAGAACAGTATGCTAATATAGCTGGAAAACAACAATAAGGAAAAAAAAATAATAAAAGGAAAGACTTCAGCAATGTCAAAAGGAAAAATAGGTGAAAACTTGCAATCAAAAGGAACCGTGTGGATTGGAGGTTTTGGAGAACCTCCTTTAAAGGAAATATCAGTGAGGTCAATTAAAACTGCCTCACCAATAACTAATTATTAAAAGTAACACTACATAAACAACAGGAAATGACTAGAAATTCAACCTGAACAACTTCGACAATTGTTCGCATGACCACGGCAGCAGCCCTTTCCGTGTAATGACCCCTCGCTACAATCCTATCAAACAACTCCCCTCCCTCACACAACTCCATGATAATATGAACAGCACTATCATCCTCATAGGTGGCCTTCAATGACACAATATTTGGATGACCGGGTAAATGCTTCATTATCTCTACCTCCCTCCTTACATCCTCTATGTCCACTGCAGTCCTCAGCTTCTTTTTAGATATGCATTTGCAGGCAAACCTTTCCCCAGTGTTTATATCAGTGCACAAATATGTAATACCAAATTCGCCGCGGCCAAGCTCACATCCCAGATTGTAATGAGCCGAGATATCATGGCCATTGGGTTCTTTAAGGACCCGGAGCTTGTCTGCAGACTCAGATCGGTCAGCTACAACATAATTGTCACCATAAAAAGGATTTGCTTTTATCTTGTTCTTCCCTTTGGCTCTCTTCTCAGAGGGCGACCTCGGAGCAGGAGTTGCACAGCAATTACCCATGCCTTTTTCAAAATTTCAACTTCTACGCCACCCCCCCCGGAAAAAAAAAATCTGCAGAGATGCCAACAAACGTCCATTAAATCACAAAACCAAATCTTTCATTGACAAAGTGTTATATCCCATAATAATCAAGAACCAAAGGAATTCAGGGGGAAAAAACCCGAAAGAGACACAGAGGAATTTTAAAAATAAGAGAGAAAAGATTCTAAATTGGGAAGGAAAAAAATCTCTAATTTTCAATAAATGAAGAAAAGGATAAAATTTTGAACATATATATAAAGAAGAAAGTGCGATTCATAATCAGAAAAACCCTATATACAATACACCATATTGAAATGAAAAACAAACAAATGCATTCCGGATGGGGGGATTCAGCAAAATACAAAGACAAGCATGAAGCTTTTGAGGCACAGTGGAAAACATCATGGCAAAGAAGAAAGCCCACCTGAGAATTTGATGATTTGGGGCCTCAGATGAGAATCTGAGGAGCACCAGCTAAGCCTTTGGATCTAATTAATGCAAGAACCCACCCACCAAAAAAATAATAAAAAAATAAAAAGAACGAAAGAATGTGAAAAGAGATGGAAAATCGAGCCGTTGATGCAGAAGAGACAATGAAAGAGTGAGTCAAAGAAGCTCTTTTTGGCAGATACTTTATCTTTCTCCCCCCTCCCCCTGTCTCTTCCTCTCTCCCTCTTTCTCTCTCGCTCTGTGATTCAACGATGCAACGAGAAACAGAAACAACCAGACTTTTCCCTTCTCTCTCTCTCTCCTCTTAAAATCAAAATATCCAATCAGGAAAAGAAAAACAAATACTCAGGTTTTTCCCTATAAAAAAAAAAAATGAAAGGAAAGAACCAGGAAAAGTAGTTAAAAAAAAAAAAAGAATAACCCTTTTTGTTTTATTTATTGGTAATGGTACATTCCTTTTTGTCACTCTTACAGCTAATATTAAATCAGACTACTTACTGCTTTTGCTTCCATAAACTAGAAAAAAAGGGCAAAAAAGAAAAGAAAAAAAAAAAGCACTTGTCCTACATCTTTTCATTTCTATTTATGGTGCTGTCTATATGGAAATGCCCAACTGAAAATTAATGCAAGTTCACGTGTTGATAAGTAGTACAAAAGCACAAAAATAAAGTCATGGCGGTTGGGAAGTTGAGGGGAATCTCATCATATGAAACCAAAAGAAGACCGTTTCAATTTTCTGAGTTTTCAACCATTTGTATTTTGTGCATGTGAATTTGATCCAATTCATGTACCTTATTTTATGTTTGGTCAGTCAAACCTAATCTGAGTGAATATTAATTGGTCAAAAATTGGGACCTTCGTCTTTCTTTCTTTCTTTCTTTTTTCTTTTTTTCTTTTTTAAAAAATTATCAATATGACATTTTTAAATTAATAAAATTACAAATATTTATATAATTATCTAACATCAATCTTTAAGACTTTTCAGTGATTTTGTTCCTGTAACGATAAAAGTATATTCTCGTTATCGTATTTTCTTTCGGATTACCGTGACTTCGTTGGCATGTAGAATTTGTTTAAGCATCCCCCCCCCCTAAGAACTCGCAAAATTCCTCAAAATATTACTTGACGTACTCCACAATAAATAGTTCTCTGCTTTTGACAGTATATGTGTTCATTGTTCGTTCATTCAATTCAGTTAAATTATAATGTCAAAAATAAGTTAAAGAGACTGGTCAACTTTGGCTTGCAATTGCAGTCTCCTCTAAATAAAATGGAAGGTTTCGACTAGGAAAAGAGGTAAATCATAAAGGAAAAAGGAAGTTTCCTGCTGCTTTTGTGGAAGTACAACTGGAAGGAGAGTGAAGGGTCTTCAGATCAATGATGGAACCTTTCTCCAGACTCCCTAATACTAGACTAAATACTATTAGAGGAAGTTGCACTCAAGTCCATTAATCCATTCCATGATCGGGTCAGGGTCAAGCTTCGGCAAAAGTTTCAAGTGTTTATGGCTTTATAAGTTACGGACCACCACCTCCCATTTCTGCCTTTGCTGTCTTTTCCGTTTTGCCACCCACCGGCCACGTCTGTGGTTGTTGTTGGCATGTCCCAACATTGGATACAAATACATTCACGTGTTGATTGGAACTTGGAAGGCATTATGAAACATTTTAGCATCCACCCCACAACTAAAATTTTAGGAACAAGCTTAGCATGTCAGTAATTCAAAATTTGCAGTCCACATTGAACACTAGACAATTAATGAAAGCCCAAGAACTTAAAAAAAAAATAATGGCAACAACCCACGCATTTGGGGAGACTACGAATTTCTGAAAGACTGGATCTTCTTTTGTTTCACACAGCAATATCAAAAAACCTTGATCACAAATTTAATTAAAGAATATTTGTTCTATAATGTTCCATTTGTGCAGGTTCAATCATTTTGTTTTTCTTGTAAATACCTGTCATTTCTCAATCAATTTAGTGATTGCACTCTGCATTTCAAGTGTGGATAGCACACCTATATATCTGTATAAATCAACATTTTTGCCCTATACTTCTCTCACGGGACTAGCTTACTTCAAATTACCAGTGGACAATTTGCACAGAAGCTATTTCAGTTCCATGCTAGCGCTAAACCCCAAAAACATGACATCAAACATCTAGTCCAGCTCATATCTACATTCTACCAACAACAACCCGATAAACCTGCACACCCGCTCAGAGTTCCTTGAATTACGTAAACCAAAACTTGATTCAAATTATTTGTCTCCTATTGTCTTTGAAAAGCAAAATTACCACCCTGGAATTGCAGGAATGTTTCAGGAGTCCCCGGTAACATCTGCAAGACTGCAATTTCAGGAGATGCTCTTTCCAAGGCAGTGGTAGCAGCTGGACTTGGTCCTGATTCAGGTCCATCTACGGAGGGTTTTATTACCGTGTAGAATAGAACGTTGTAGAAAATGGTTAGTAGAACGAGAGCTGTGGCCCAAGTTACCAAGACAGAACCTGGAACTTCGGATGTCACTACTTCTGTCATCTCATCTCTTGTAAGTTTCACCTCTGAAGCTGCCGATAAAATCAAGTAAATCACATATCAACAATTAGACTGGGAACTGGGGTTCTACAGATACAAATATATTTACCCAACCGATCTTACAAATTAAAGTTTTCGACTTCCATTCACAAAATGAGAGGGTGAGCCTACAAAATTGGCTAAGATTACTTCCTGTTAGCATACAGTTAAATAGGCCGCTAATCTTAGTCGACTAAAAAAAACATTATAGCTTAAAAGATGATTGCTTTTTGATATTTCCTATCGGGTTAGGAGGAGGAAAATCAAAGATTTACCCTCAAGACCAAGACATTGAACTATGGAAGGCTACCTTTAATCTTTGGAGGGCTGACTTGTTTCTTGGAGAGGGTTTGCAGCTGCTGGTCCAGTTCTCCAAGGGCTTCTTTAGCCGCATCTGGGTTTATCTTATACTGCTGTGAGTCTTTTTCCACTGCACGAACAATACAAGTAGAAGACTCAGAACTGAATTGGTTGGTGCTTGTGTTCCTGGGAACAGGACAGCGTCCATGTTCTAACCCGGTAGATTTCTTCTGGTTGGCGACGAAAAAGAGCTTCGGAGGTGATGTCAATGGCTGCTTGTTGTAAACCGAGAGACAGTAAAGAGAGAGCATCTGAGTATATGTGGAACCTGCAGAAGTGAATGACATCCACCTGTTAGCCGTTATCAGCAACAAAGGATAAAACCATAACGGAGGGGAGCCCTGATGTTTTGCCGTGAGAGTAGCCAGTAATAATCTCGTCTAGCATATTCGTCGGGATATGCCTAAAAAAATAAAATAAAATAATAATTAGATCTTCACTTTATACATTATTTATATATTTTTTTATTTATTTAAATTAACTTTTTAAACAAAATGTTATGAAACGTTAATATTTATCGTTGGATTAATTATTTTTATTTAAAAATTAATTTAAATACAATTTTAAAATATAAAACTGAGATTGGATCCACCCACCACCGCAATTGTAACGGACTTGGCCTTCTTCAACCCATCGTCCGTTCGGACTAATAATTCATTTTGACTCAAATACTAATCAATTATATCCAAGAATTAGAATGTTACACCAAATAAAAAAATATACAAAAAATTTTAAAAATATTATATTATTTAATATTAATATATTATTATTGAATGATTTATAAATAAGATTTTATATTCATTTTTTGATATATAATTAGAATTTATTTGATCTAATAATGATTATTAATTTAAAAAAAAATATTTTACACAACTCTACATCTTATAATATGAGAAGATAAGAAAAATATGTAAAAAAAAAATTAGAAAATTTTACCTATTTTTAAAATTATAAAAAGCATTTAGAATAAGTCTTTTCAGTAATTTAAATTAAGTAAAATTAGGCAGGTGACACAATGCATGAAGGCTTCCCAAATATAATTTCAAGTGGGTTTTTTTTTTTTTGGGGGGGGGGGGGGGGGGGGGGGGGGGGGGGGGGGGGGGGGGGGGGGGGGGAAGTGTCATTCCTTGCCGAGTTACGTAGAAAGAAATTCTATAGACTGGATTGTAGAGAGTCAACATTAAATTAAAATAAAATAAAACTGTTTAAAGAAACCAAAATCTTCAGAGTGTAACATAACATGTTAATTTCCTTTTTGTGCATTTGTTTATGTTAGTAGTTCATAAAATTTTCCTGTTTTCTATTGCATGAGGTTGAAATCTCCGTAATTGCCCGTGGAATAGTGTGATTGGAGAAATCTTGAATATGGGTGCTTTCAGAATAGCATTTAAAATTTGTTGACTTTGTTATGACATCGGATCCCTTTTTAGGTTTTCTTGGTTTTTCACCATTCCTGACTTCTTCAAACCCCTCTGCCTTTTTCCCCATCTTGCCACACCTTGCATGCTCACACCCAGAAAACACCAGTAAAATCTTTTGCACTGCATTTTTATGATGTCCTAATTACATCTTGCAGGTATCAGAAACGTATGTACAGCATAATTGATGATGTTCTTGAGTGGTCTCCCAGTTTAGCACTATCAGGAATGATGGAGAAGCAGGAAACTGTGGTTAATGCCACCACAGAGCCTGGCGACAATTTTGCAGCTGGGAGCTAAACAAAATCGGGGAAAATGTCTACACAGGTGGTGCAGCTGGGGAAACCTTCTCAGAACAAGATGCAAATGAAGATGTAGGAAACACTGGGGAGACTGATCAACAGCATGGTCCTAAATAATGGTAGAGCATGCCTTAGGAATGAGAATGCATGTACACTCTTTTTTAGAAAGAAAAATTTCAGTTGGATTTTGACCTTTAATTTTGGGTATAAAACTGTGTAATCAAGCTGTAGAAGTTAACATAGTCGTTTCGTCCATACCAGCGACAATGTAAGTATAGGATCTTTGTTATAGGCCTCACAATGGAATGACACTTGTTATATGTTGGGTTTCTTTTCTTGTATTGCTACACATTCAGCCCTGAAATAATGTCAAGATTGCTCTATCCGTGAAGATTTGCCGGATCTCCTTTTCGTTTTGCTTAGCCAAGATTTTTAGCAGGAAAGGATATAAACACAAACCATCCACGGGGTTAAATCACGAAAGGAACCAGATGTTGGGGCAGACAAAGAACTGGTTTTACTAGGAAAACCAAACTAAACCGACCCAATTTGTTTGGCTTGGTTCAGTTAGATTGCTAGAATTTCGGCATTTACCCATATAAACTCTGGCCGGTCAGGCAAGATGATAGATTGATTAACGAATGCCTTATCTGCAAATGTTTCTCCCAGCATCCGTTGCTCAACAGCGCTCGCAGGCTGCGGAGGATATATTATTACATGGATTTGCAATTAGGCTGAAATGTAATTTGGGGAAGTTCATAGCAGGCTTAGAGTTGAAGTAACAGAGACTCCTGTACTTTCAACCGGGGGTCTGATTTAACAATTGTCATTTCACAGTGAATAAAACAGCTGGCATCGTAAGATGAGCTTCGGAGAAGACAAAGCTGACCACAACCCAGGAAAACAAGGAAGGTCGTAAGAAACAAGACAAGTTTTAGATTGAAGTAAAGAGATGTCTCGCCTATTTAAAATATATTCTCACGCCCTTTCTACTGAAGTTAGCTTCATACTTTTATGTACAGATCGAAACAAGAAAGGTGGGAAAATGATGGAATGAAGAAGCATTGGCACTCGGCAGAGTCAACATAACGTCAACAGACAGTTCACCATCTCTTTCCTTCTATCCATTCAAGCCCTAAGGCAAGAAACAAAGCCAAGAATGATTTGCCGCCTGGCAAATATTGCCAAGTACGAGATCACCAGATAATAAGAGTATTCAACTCTTTTCCTCCATCTGGGCAGCCACCCAGCACAGAGGAGCTCAGTGGTTAGAGGTAATACTAGCCCGCTGGTGGCCTGAATAATCTCCATCTTTCCCTTTTCCACTCAGGTGTGAATGATACATTGAACTCTGCAAGTCAGTGTGATTCTGGTAAAGGCCGTCTCCTTTTGTATACTTGTGTGCTTCAAGAGTGTAATTCCAAGTTTCAGCTGAGTCAGAGGGCATTGCATCAGAACCAGATGAACTGCCAGACTGAGATGAGGGAGTTGGACCAGAGCCATCAATCTTTCCTTCGGCTGCTGTCTGTGTGGAATTGTCACCATCAGTTTTCTTTGCAAAACGTCCTCCGGTACCCCTTGCCCTTTTCATAGCATGTTGATGTCGAGATTCATGAAGATATGGCTGGAGAAAATGAAAATTGATGCAGTGCTAATTTCAGTGGGTTATATATTTCATTCTGTCTTCCACAAGCACAGTCACATCCTTAAAAAACCAAATCCTGTGACTTCAACTTATAAATGAGGTAAATGGGCATCCACTTACAATTATCAAGCTTTAATAAGCAAATAATAATCGAAGTTCAAGACAACATAAGGCATGGCAAGAAATGCCCAACAGCAACCTGCTGAGCTAAAATGGGGAAATTGTATGGTTCACACCAACTGCAGAAGAAATGCAAATAGAATACTCTCACATATGACGTACTAATATGAGCTTCAAAACATTATAGACAATGACAAAAACTAATTTGACTGAGAAAGGGAGAGAAGCTATTCCATGTGAGATTTAAATTATCACCTTTCTAACTTTTATCAGCTTCTTCTGAGCCTCTGCTTTTGCACGTGCTTGTCTTCGTCTTAGAATCCCTTGGTATTGCTTAGCATTCACATAAACAGGTTCCTGTGCCATCTCAAAAGGCAAAGGCATTCTGGCGTGAGGCACTCCAATGAGATGAGGATAACCCTGACCATCACATGGACACAGTTTGTTAGATAACAATCTAACTATAGGAAACAGAAGAAAAAACAAGGACTTGGAGAAACTAAAAAACACACACAGAGCTCTTCTCGGACCTCACTTTGACTAACATGTACAAACATATTCATCAATTAACATAACATTAGACTTCAAAACAAATGTCCACTTTTCCAGACAGGTTTTAGAAGTAACAAACAATAGGATATCATTCTTTTACAATGCAACAGTTTTGCATTGAAAATGTAAAGGACATCATAGAAGTATAAGTTATCAAGCAAAGGGTAAAATAATCAACATGGTTTAGGAGTAAAGGTACAAAGGAATTAAGCTCACATACCATAGGCTGGTGTCCATATGCTAGCATTTGCCCATAGTATGGATCCTGATATGGATTAGAAGCACATGCCTGCAAAGAAGTTGCAAATAAACTAAGAATTCCTTCTGCTATGAGGTAAGCATTTATTACCTTCACAAATTGCAGATTCTTGGGCATATATCTCAGTCAATTCAGCAACGCAACCTACAAAGGTTAGAAATTTTGGAGAGAGAAGGCAGAGGGAGGAAGAACTTACAATAGAGTGACCAACAAGTTCAAACTGTGGAGGTTGTGTGATGCACTCATCATGAATTGTGGTCATATTTGAAACAACATTACGCAGATTTTTGTGTTCTTGTCCACAATTCCCTAGACAATTCAAGACAAAACATTTATTAGCATTTATCTTTCCAGAAAAAGATAAAGAAGCTTCACATTAAAGAAGGTTGAACCAAAAACTCCTGGGCTAAAACTATCCACATCACACAGAGACAAGTACATGAGAATCCTCATGAAGTTTGATATGTTAGACTAATCAGATTGCACACTAGAAGTATGATCCAGATCTATACATGATATTTTGCAGTAATACCAGCACCAGTTACAGCGTGTGATGCAGCTCTTAAAGGACTGTGTGAAACATTAAAAATCTGGAATTCAAGACATAATTATTAAGCCATGGTTGAACACAAGGATTTATAGAGCTGCAAAGAAAAAAATTGCACATATATATATATATTAAGACAAATGAAGTTTCATTAGTTAAAATCAAAACCAAACAAGATGTGGCATGATCACAGAAACTACAAGTAGCATCATTCAAAGAAACTTCAAGTATCAATTAACAGAGATATGCTAACTATCACAAGGAGCTTTCTCAATGTCATTTCTTGTAAGCTGCAGGAGAGTTTCAATGTGAAGAACATCCATGTAACTTCCTCAGAAATAATTGAAGCTATGCTGAAACAATGTTTGAATTTGTTCTGGTAAGACAGAATATATACACGATTAAGATATTAACCACAAATGAAGCCTAGCTCTGAAAAGACTAACACGGGAAAAAAGACAGACATAAAGAGGATGAAAATAAAAAAATAAGTTACTTCTTTGTGTATTAAATAACAGCAAGCATTATCATTCCATGCACCTTAAATTATCAAATAGTTGCAAGTACCCGATCGTGAAGATGAAGTGCCTTGTGATTCTTTGGTAGCATCATCACCTTTTTCGTTCAGCCTACCATTTGACAATGATTGATCACCATTTGACTCCAAGCGATCGTTGCCCTTTGGTGAAGATAAATTAGAAGTGTTTACCCCTGCCACAGCTGGAGGCGTACCAATACAGCCAATACCACGCCACCAGGGTTCGGAATGAACAGTGTACGGTTGAGAAATGTGAGGACCCTGTTCTAGTGGACTTGCACCATTAGTTCTTGAATTCATGCCTTCTAATTCCTCGTTGCACTCTTATCTTTCTGCCAAACATGGACAGAAATTTACTTGACATTGGATTATAAAGGAGGGATAAATAAAGGCAGATGATAACTGTGGGCTTACATGCATAGAACTTCCACTCACTAATAACTAGCTGATAGCAGAAATTTCTTCTCCATGCCTCATAGATCAGCAATCTAATAACAGTTAAAGCATTCCAAACAACAGAAAAATGGGTTAAAAACTTACAGAAAACAACAGAACCAGAAGATCGTAAATTTAATATAATAACAACACACGCGATACTAATGCCCACAGAATGATTGATGCTTTCGAGAGAATTCAAGCAGTAAGAGAGCTCAAATCCTTCTAAAAAACCCAGCTTTTAATTTACCCACCCCCAACCCAAAACAAAGAAAAAGATAATATCTTGATAACCAAACAGACAAAACGAGCAAAACCCACCACAATTCTTAACCAAATTTCGGAATTCAATAGAATAATTCTTGCTAAGGAAAAAAAAGCCCAAAAAATTACCCACAAAATTCAAATCCACGTGACAATCGAACGCAATCATGAAAAGCCAAATTGGAGGGAAAAAAAAAAAGGAAGAAGTGAAACAATTAGAATTTCAATTACTACAAAAAGGAGCAAGAGATTAAGAGAATGTAGAAAGACCCAATATAAAAGAGAGAGAGAGAGAGAGAGAGAGAGTTAAGACACTTATAGTCGGAAAGAGGGGAAACAAAACCCTAAATTTTGGGGAATTGGGCTTACAATCGGATAAACAGAGGGAGAAAATCTCGGAGGCTTGTTGTCGATGGTGGTGGCGGCGACGGCGTCAATTTGTATAACATTAATATGGGGAAGTAAGTAAGTGAGAAAGTTTTGAGTTTATTTATAAGACAAAAGTAGAAATACGAGAAAGCAGAGCAGCTGCCAGCCTCCGCCTATTTAAATTCCCAGAGAGAGAGAGAGATGTTATGTCCACCCACGGTATTTCCACGTAAGTTTTTTCGGTGCGTATACGTGGAGGCGGCGGCTACTTTGATTTTTGGCTGCAAGCCTATTCTAAAATCTATAAACTATATATATATACTGAATTGGCGGCGCCAGGTGTTAGCACCCCCACACACCCACCCGGAGCCGTTAGTTTTAGGAAAATGCAAGTAGATTGAGACCAGTTTACATCGGTTTCTACGTGAAGTTAGAATGTTAATATGTGACAACAACATGCAAAAAGATTTAAGAGATGCGAGAAGTCGTGACTCGTGACTTCAAGAGAATAAAGGAACTTGGGTCGCGCCCCGCCCTGGTTGGTTGGTTGGTTGGGTGGTTGGGTACGATGGTAGCGCATCAATGTGTTTTTTAGCTAGGCAACCAAAGACTAATAGGAGAATATACGACTCACTTGAAACTTGATGCAGGCGGTTGAGGCATGGGCAGAATTTAGATGGACATGCAGTCAACCTAACAATTGGCTACCCCCATTGCAAATTTTAAGTGTAAGAATGGTCATGGGTACAAATCAGGTGTATATCGATAAACAAATAGTCGATAAAAGTAAGAATGATCATGGGTTTTTTCTTACAAAAGTAAGAAGATTGTATATAGGTCATTAATTCTTCTTTACTAAGAATGACATGTATTGATAGTCGAAGTTGCCAAGTAAGGAAAATTTATTGGAGACAACATGTTGGCGTATTCTCTTGAGTAAAGAGGGAACATCTGTTGTTGGTCGAGTGGAGAGCGAATCAGGAATTCTGATTAGATGTCAATAATTAACCGTATAATCTAATGGGAAATGAATTTTACTATTCATGATTGGTTTTATACTTAAATTATACATGATCTTAACTAGTTAGATGTGTCAATTATTATTACCATAAATAAATAAATAAATAAATATATATATATAATATAACAATCAAGAGTCATATTAAAGAAAAAAAATAAGAGAGAGAGAGAGAGAGAGAGAGAGAGAGAGAGTAAAACACTTAAGAGTGGAGTCCTGATAATTTATTTGTATTTTGTAGAGAAAATAATAAAAAATATAACTAGTTTGTATCTTATGTATACTAAATTAACTAAAAATTAAGTAAATTTTAATATCAAAATTTTAGTTCAAAATTTGGTCTCATAACACCAAACCTCCTTTTCGATAGCGGGAGTTTGACCCTTGCACTCTTAATCACTTGTAATATATAAGTTTTTTTTTTTTTTTTTTTTTGAGAGAGAGAGAGAGAGAGATAAAATAGAATATTAATTTGTAGTGTAATGTTTACTATTTTGATAAAAATTTAATTACAAAATCAAAATTTATATCTATATATATTTTTTAGTCATTATAATTTGTATTGATCGAATACGCAAAAAAAAAAAAAAAATTAGTTTAGTTAAGATATATGTTTGTATTGTAATTAAAAATTATTCTCAATAAGTTGAGTTTAAAAAATTTTGATGAACGATATTAATTTTATTTTATTTTTTTATTGGGTGGTGGGGGGGGGGGGGGGGGGCTCTATGTGATTTCAATTGTTTAATCTCAATTAGGGGCATGTTTTGAATCCAGAAAGGATTGCCCATCCCACAATACTTTGGGCCTACGTCCTCTCGGATAAGACGCACACCTGACGTCATTTATGCCAATTCCATAACTGGGCCTGATCTTTACAAGCTTATTGGGGTGCCCACCAATTCATCAGTCTGAACAGACCAACATAAATTTCCACTCAAAACTAATCTCTGAGCCTAATCCTCTTTTTACGAATGTAAAATTTGATAAATTTGCATGGCTGGGCGAAGTTCAATTGTTAAATGAATGGTTTGTTTTTCAGATCAATGGTTGGCTGGGCTTAAATCTTGTTTGGTTATTGTTGATGATATTGGATGTGATATATAGAAGTTTTGAATTCTGCCTAATCTGCAATTCAATTAACAAAAAATAGACCAAAAAAAAAAAACTAAACTAAAAAGAGAAAAGCAGCAACAACAACAGCATGCATAAATCCCAAATTTTCTGCCCCCATAGCTTTTATTCTGGTTCTGGTCGATTGCGAGTTCCAAGATTCGGCATTGCTCCAATCCGGCATCCATCCTGTCCTTAGCAGCAGAACTATATCATTATAACAAAGAAACATCAGAAAAGAAAGGCAAGGATCAGTAACTTAATTCATAACATAAAGCTCAACCCACTCGACAAAAGATTCTGCATGGTTCTAAAATCAACATATGCTAACAAATTCTGATGAATCTTTTAACGATCAAATTTTCTTTTCCTTTTTAGGTACCAATGATTAACTTCTTTTTGAGCAAAGCCTACTTAGGATTCCTCTCGAATTAGGTCCCTTTCATTCCCCTCTTAATTACCAAGTAAAATAGTCCATGTAACTTGTAACTAGTTGAACCTGTTTACATTTTGCAAATCTATTATGTGGCAAACTATTTGCAGCTCCTCCCTTATAAACATGGATGAATTCATGTTCACATGTACAGCCCAAGAAAAAAGCGAGCATCAAAATTGCTGTAACTAGTTTGACCTAAAAAGTTAAAGAAGATTTATCTTATCCCCTTTGTGGAAAAGGAAAGGGGCAACCTCGGATTCTAGAAAAGAACCAAAAAAAAAAAAAAAAAAAGCCAGGGCAATATAAGCAGAAAAAGCTACAGTAAACAAAGCAAAATTAACAGTAGATATAACATATTAATCACATCATTCAATGGGGTTGCAAAAGGAATCCTTTTACCTTTAGGACCTAGCTAGAGACACATCAAATATTCTATATATTGTTTCCGTAGAAACCAAGGTATGGGTTGGTCAAATCAATTTCATCATTCCTCATCCCAAAGTCCTCATTATTCTCTCTTTTTTCTTGGCTCTCACACATGCACACACCCACCTATGTTATTATTTTAATCACTGTTCACATAGTAAAACAAAAATCGTCCCCGTGTCCTTTCTTCCTCGTGTGAACCTAATGCCTGATAACATGAAAGACAAATGTTTTCAATAATTAATTTGCCGGATGAAACTATTCATAGAAGGTTAACGTAGTAGCTATTAGCGAGGTAATTAACAAATGATGGGTCGCATAGCCAAGCTTATTTGTCATCTCATGGCCTCAAATGCCATTGATATTTTGTCGTAACGTAACTTTGCCATTGACAAAAATATAACCTCATAATAATATGAAAGTTTCGTGCATTAAAATACCTATTTTAAAAAAAAGTACACATGCCCATCAAAGCTAACTCATACATGAACGTGCATAGCATCATCATGCCCAACAAAGAAGGGATCAGGGTGGCGTGGAAAAGGTTTCTCCAAAGAGGAAAAGCTACCTCATCATTTGAAGGAGAGGGAATTCTGATAAATGTTGCATATTCCTTCTACAATTATTTATTTATCCCCAAAAGCTCCAACATAGAGACGTTCAAAGGAAAATCTCTAGCCACTTGCATCTCTTTTCAACCCATCTCAACATCATGTACCTGCCTAAGGAGTGATATGTGTATGAATTATTCAATGCGGTGCATGAACTGGTGAAAAACTGAAGCTATTCCACCTTGAGACAAAAGGCTAATTTTGGCCATGACTCTTGCACTGTCGACACACGAATATAAATTATCCTCAGCTAGCGGGGAAGAATCCAAATAGCTGCTAGTGTCACTATGTTAACCACTGTCTAAATATTATTTCATGTATTGTCTAGGGGTATGGTATGGAAGAACTGAGAGTTGCGCACTGGGTCATATGGCCACAAGTTTAATTCCTCCGAAGATTTTTATGGGGCACCCATTTCTCTTAGGATTGAACTGTACATCCAGTAAGGATCTTAATAGGAGTTGTCCTTCCAGCTTTCTCAGAATTTATGTGTTAAGGAATTCATAACGTACGTAACGAGTTTAAGAAAACCTTGGCGGTGTAATGTTCTAGCAAACAGAATCAAAAAAATGAAAGGAAATAAGTTGAAACTTTTGTCAATTATGCCACAATGCACAGTGAATGAAATAAAGATAGCCAAAATGAAATTCCAGTGGCATATCTCGAATAACAAAGTTAAAAAAAAAAAAAAAAAAAAAGAAATGGAAGGATAAATATAATACATTTCTTGAGATGCTCAACAAAGGCAATGATGATCGCAACCCGCACGAGTCGATTTCATTGGATTCTCTTATGGATGCTGGGCTCAGCAGAAACACACAGATACTCCCGACAGGCCACCATCTGACAACATGATCCCATTTCCTTCCTTACAATAGAAAAAGAGGGGGGGGGGGGGAAAAGAAAAATAAAACAACACCCTCCGGTCCAGTCACTTTGTGTTCCCACTACGTTAAAAGGAGTTATAAACGCTAATTTCAGCTATATGCTTTTGCCGCCTCCACGCCAAATATCCTGAAAGCAGCCCATAGTCCCCATACCCCAGAAAAATTGTCGAGCTGCAAGTAGCAAACTGCCTCTGGGTTGGATGGGTTGGAAAGTGAAAACCCAACTACAACTCATATTTGTTCATTCTGGACTCTAAAAGTGGATCAAGGGAATAACTTTTATGGAAGACTTTTCCGGATGGGTGAAGAAGATGACACGGTTTCACTTTCACATCATAGGCGAAACTGTTTAGTATGGCCCCGTAGACGTTAAATTGAATGTGATTAAATTTCTTAGAAATTATGGGGGCACATTATGATTAGTAAGGAAGCCACGATAACAACAAAAGGGACCCCGTGCCCACGCCACTTGAAAAGAAAGCCATTGATTAATTCAAGAGTAAGAGGATGGTGTTTTTAGTGCAATTTGCGCAAGCATTTTAAGGGACGAGGTGTTCTAAATCTTGCTGCCTATCAGTCAGCACAACTCAACTAAGATCCATAAGAAAAAGAAGAGAAATGAGGGAGAGAAAATATGGCATGAAACAGAAATCGTGCTTTCACTCACAAACCACAAATCAAGTGACTTTCACGCTCTACAACTTGAAGTCAACAGTACATAAAAAGAGAAAACAGAAAAAGTAGGCATGATGCTAAAATTTAGTGGGACAAGCCCAGCTAAATTCAGCAATTGGAAGTTTACCCTGCAGAACAAAAACAACTCCTAAGATAAACAAAAGTACCGAGGAGGGGTAAAAGATTACAATGGCCTCAGTGGCTGCTAAGATCACTCACTTCAGTGAAGGTCTCAAACTATCACGCTATGACCAAATAAAAAATAAAACAAAAGGTGAAAAAAAAAAAAACACAAACTATAGCCCCATGTATAGAATAGGAGTTAATAAAAGATCACCTCTATAAATATTGAAATGAAATGAACCAGGATCTTCACTCTATAAACAAACATTTCAGGCCGAGATATCGCTCAGCGCAAAGAAGAAGAAGAGCTCTAAATCAGGAGGAGCAAAGAAAGCGATTGGTCTCCTTTGCAACGAGAAATTTGGCATCACCCTTTGCTTCTTTGGTGCTGGTGGGCAAGTAGCAATTTCCGGTATCCGAAATCTACGAGCTTTCGGTGTAGAGCAGACACTTGGGGCGGCGATATCATCGGAGCCCTCAAAATCTAAGACACCCATCTTGGAACAAGGGCTGTTACTGGCACTTGCAGTGGGGGAGGGATTCAAAGGCAAATCCTCAACTGCTAATGCTTCTTGAATAGTCTTGGGTTTTACAAGCGGCTGCTGCTGCTGCCTCTTGCAATGGATTTTTTTTGTATTTGGCTTTCTCGTTCTTGCTTTCACTTTTCGTCTGCTTCGACCAGACGGAGCCATTGGAGAGAAAGGTAGCGGCTTTGGAACTGCTAGCCAAGCTATGCAGTTAAAGTAGAAAAGAGGCAAATAGATACCTCTAACTGGTAAAATGGAAGGGGCTGTTTGAAAGAAAACTAAATTTGACTGGAAAGTGGCCAATCCAATGTCCCCAGACTTAACCTTTTTTGAAAATAAAAAATTACAACAATACTACTCCTCGAGATAAAATGTTTTCAAAACCCAAAAGAAATCGGTACCATGAAACCTGTTCATGGTCTTCCAAAGAGAACAAACAACATCTCTTTAACGAACTTAATCCCATGTAACCAAGGTCCCAAACCCCCCTCCCCCCAAAAAAGAAAAAATCCCGTTTGGCCAAAAACGAGCGAGAGAGAGAGAGAGAGGGACGCTTCTCTGACCTTAATTTGAGGAAAGGGTTAGTATAATGATTGAATGGGGGGATTGGTTACTGAAAAAGGCGGCTGGCTGCCCTAGTTTTTGGAGACGGGGTGGAATACATATAGAGTAGCGCCTCTTCTGAATTCAGTGAATCTAAAGATAATATTCAAGTAATTAAATACTTTTCTTTAAGAAAAAGGAAAATAATTAGAAATGAATGATTACAGACAAAAAATAAAAATAAAAAACGGAGGGGGAATTCAAACTTCATTGCCCCTTGTCACTTAGTTTTGTCATTTCAAAATGACCAATAAAAAGATTAACTATTTTCATTCCTTTAAGACCCATCCTTTTTTTTTTCTTTTTTCTCAACCTGTTTTTTTCTTTTTCTTTCTTGTCTTCTCCCTTCATTCAGTTCTTTGTTTTCAATTACTTTGCTTCTTCAATTTGCAAAGCTAAGGTGCTTTTTATAGTAATTGAAACTCAAAAACAATGATACTATGCTTTGATTTAGAGTAATAACGTTGTAGAACTTAAACTAATGGCGAATTTCGTAACTACATACTTTAAACCTATTTGTTTTTCTCTTGTTATATATACTATCTTGGACTTTTCTGATATTAAGTTTAAAATCAGTTTATTTAAATAAATGGGAAAATGGATTTAAGTTGGTATAACTTGATTACTTTCATTGTTCTATAATTCCTTAATTTTGAAGCCTCTAGTCCTCTTTGTTGATTGATTGATTTATTTATTTATTTGGGGAAAGTCGGAAAACTCTTTAATTAAAATACATTGGGGGCTAGCTTGAGGCTGCCCTAACTCAAAAAAAAAAAAAAAAAGGCACAAGAGACGTGTTACAATTGGGTGCATTCTATTACTAGATTAGAAGGAACATAGGCAAGCAAGAAAACAGTTCCATTGAAGTTAGGATTCTCCAATTTAGATTATTTACAGATTTTTTTTTTCTTAAAAAAAAAATCCCACTTCGTCATACATCACAGGCTACGCGGAGAGAGGGCAATAAGATTGATGTCTCACCAACTTCGCGTAGCTGGGTAAGACAGCATTTTTTATATATACTTATATACACAAAAAATTCCACAAACGCTTTTCAACGTTCGTGCATGGTGAGACGACGATTCCTGTCGGTTTGCTCATCGCACTGGTTGAAACATTTTCAGGTCCTCTTCAGGGGGATCCTAGAACAAGAGTATACTGCTTGTGCACGTGGCACTGGTCCCAGCTATCCAAAAATTTCAAATTTTCATGCCCTAGAGAATAATTCAAGAAAATTATATATATATATATATATTGAACTTATCTAAAGTCACATGGATCAACGGAGTTCTAATGATCCATGTTCTAGATAAGGTGATATATTTTTCCTTTTTCTTTTTTTATTATGAAAAATGAGTTATTATTATTGTTGTTGTTGTTATTATTATATAGCAAAAATTGAGATAATACCTCGAATATAAAATTTGCTGTCTCTTGAATTCAACTGTAACATTTGGAAGATTACTGGTTCTACTTGGTTCCAGAAGAATCTTTTTTTTTTTTTTTTCTTTTCTTTTCTTTTCGAAGAATTTCAATTATCGAAACAATTTGTGTACCTCTAACTCATAAGACAAGACTGTTTCAGATACACGAGACACAAAGTAGAGAATCTTAGAAAATGTCTATGACACAATGTTCCTTTGCAATTTGCTTGAACCTTGCTGCTCTCTTTTGTTTTTTTTGTTTTTTTATTGGGAGGTGTGATGCTCTATTTACATAGAAATATGAAACTTCCTCAGTTCATTCCCTCGAGTACCGATGTTCTGATCTGCCCAGAAAACGCGTAGACAGGGTAATCCTTTCTCAGTATCCACATCTTCAAGAACTGCAGAATGGCAAGTGCGGATTTGCCAACAGCTGTCCTAAAGAAACATTCACAATTTTGGATTGGTATGCATTTACAAACAGAGAACGATAAAAGGTACGGATGGCCCACAAGATAGCATTGGTCAGGACGCAATCTGAGACGATTCTCAAGCGATGTTACTGTAAAATGTGCTGTCTCGGAGGCCAGAGCCCCACTGACAAACCTACACGGTGAATGCAATTGGGGTTAAGACATCACATCAGTCAGTACAGACTAACATACGAAACGAAAGTTTACAAATAATACAAATGAATCACCGCCGGGCTCTTGAAGCTTTTCTGATTCCAGGGAAATCTCTCTCTCTCTCTTTATATATATATACATATACATATAACTGACTCCAAAGCGTCATCCTTTCCTTGGCCGGCCATTGCTGCTTTAATTTGAATCTTCAGCGCTTGCAAACTCCAACAATTAATGCTTCCCCGTTTGGTCTCCTCACTGAATTCATTGTAATATGAATTGAATCCGCTGGCAACACAAAATCTTTAAAGAACTATCCGTTTTGTCATCATCTTCGCCGGTTGAAAATGTCGGTCCCCTCTGTCGGACATTTTCGGGCTCTGAAGCTCTTTTCAGTACCAAAAATTATCGGGTGTTTCCGCTCCCAAGAATGATTTGCATTCCTCCTCTTTTGCTGCATAAATTTCCAAAATTGGAATTATCGTCATAAGCCCAAAACACGTCCTTCTCTATTTTGCTTTTTCTGCTGGAACAAATTTTACGGATTGCAGGGACATCCATTGAACTACCTCTCCGCTTATAAAGGGTGGCCGATGTACTTGTCATATCACATCGAAACAATCAAAAGATGAAAAAAAAAAAAAGAAAGAGAAAAAGAAAAGGTGGAACAGTAGGAAACCAAGAAATCCAGCCATCAACATAATATAGATTAATTATTTTATTTTTCGGTTTTTGCATGATCGACGAGTTGTATTTGGTGTTCATTACTTGTGTCATAAGTGAGCCTAACAGCCTGAACTATAAATATTGTTGAAATTCTCGTTTTGGATCCCTGCAATTCAATTTTATTCCATTTATTTACAGGCAACTTAAGGGACATAGTTCAAGTTAATCACTTTCCCTCAATTAAGTGTGGCGAGTATCGTGCATTGAAATAAATTTTTAAGAATTATATGAAGTAAATAATATGAAATGGGTATTAATTTACAATTATTGTTCATTTATATAAAAATTTATTAATTAATTATACAAAAATAATTACGATGCGTCGGCGTCATTTTGTGTTCAAATTTGACTTTTTTTTTTTTTCAATCTCATTCTCTGTAATTGGATTTGGACCAAATTGGCTTTAGACCGACCGACCGACGGCCCGCCTTGGATGGGAGACGCGTTTCATGGTGTTGGGAATGTACGGTCGGAGATGTTTGGTAAGCTGCAGCCGAAACTGGTTCCCCAGTCCACGAAGCTCGGTGGCTTTTACGAATTGCCTTGGAAGCAATGCCCACCGGCCTCTCTATGTCTTTTGCCCAAACAGTCTTTTATTCAGTATGCTTACGCGCTCGTAGTTAGTGTTTGTAATAAAATTCCATTCTTTCCATGCAATGCGCACCGTCACACTCACTTGGGCGAATTAGTCCAACAAGTTGGGGAATTTTTTTGACTATTATTTTTTATGTTCTCCAAATGAATTGTGTATATACACAGCGAATAAACTTTGCAATTCTGGTTCGAGAGAAGTTTGTCCGGAAATTGTTATTGATTTGTTTGTTTGTTTGGTTGGTTGGATCCGTTAAAAGAGTAGTGAGCTGTATCTATTATATATATATCATGTGGGGGGGGGGGTAATCATGAAAAGTCATTAATACTCTTGAAATAAATACTCTATAGCCTGCACAATATAGTAGCGAGCTATTTATATGGGCATGGGTGATTTTATTTTCTTTTCAAGATCTATCCAACAAAATTCACTGATGAATTAATAACTCTAAAAGTTGACAATGTGTGTTCTTACGATGTGTTAGCAAGGTCATTTACCGATAATTCCGCCCCCCCCCCCCCTAGTTCCAAAACATGCAACTTATTTTGGAAGGGAACCGAGTGGATTGGATTAGCAAAGGTCAACCTATCTTCTGAGGATTGCCGGAAAACTTTTGGGATTTAACCAATTCGACTCAATTAATATAACAAACACAAATTTGTAGTGCCCAAAATAAAATAAAAAATTTTAGAAATATTTTGCAGGCCAATCACTTGCGCGTGGGGGAGAGGAACTATTTCACTCCCAGAGCAGAGTCCATGTACATTTTATTTTTAGCACGAGTAGTGGCCGCCAAATAAGATTCGGAAGATTCCACCACGTGGCAGGCAAGCTGGACATCGAATGGGAGAAACCACCGTCCAGATATTTTGGGTTCAGACGGTGTACCCCAAAAAATAAAAATAAAAAGAAAACAAAAAATTCAAACTAAAGAAGATTCAATTCAAAGCTTTTGATTTTTGCGTCCTGACCCGACGATGGCTTGGAGGATTTTGGACCTCAGATATTTTTCTGGTTAATAAAATTTCAGACTCTCAGCTAGCCTCGCACGCAATTCGCGCACTTTCCTTGCTCCCCAACGCTTCTGTCTCTTCCGTTCCCGAATCTCTGACTAGCTCCAGTTATTCAGGAATTTTCATTTTCCCGTCTACCCGTTTGATCTTATATTTATTGGGTATCTGTTATTTTCTTCAAAAAACCCGGGCCTCCAGTCAGAAAGGTGCAATCTTGATCTGGTCTTTTAAGATACTTTGAACGTCGCTTTTATTCCCAGAGAAAAATGGTGGGAGCTCTACCTGTGGTGGTGAGTTCATCCATTTTGGACTCGCACACCAGTCCGTGTCTGTGTTTGGATGCGCTTCCTGCAACTAATATTGGTCACAAGAACGGCGGAGATCTGCTATTGCAGAGGAATTCGATGAAGAGAAAGCAATCAGCCAAGGTGGGATCTTTGGAGTTGGGGAGTCCCTTTCTGGATTCATGGCAAAGTTGCAGGTTATCATCAAAAGTGATTTCAGGCAATAGAAGTTCGAGGAAGCAGAGAAAGGACCGGCGGCTTGTGGTTGTCGGCGAGTTAGCAGGACAATATGAAGACAGTTTTGAAGATGTTAAGACGGTGAGATAAGTTATTGACTGTGCTCAAGATTCAAATTGGAGGAGTTGACGAATGTCGGCTGATAAATTTGGTTCTAGGCTCTAATGGATGAGCATGAACTGAGATATACTTGATAAGATTCATTGTTCTTCTTGTGGTCTCACAATCATAACTAAGGTCTCTGTGTGAGTTTTCAGGAATGTTGAAATTAGGGAAGTTTTGTTATTGAATTACTTGCATATTTTGTGTTCAAATATTAAGTGCAAACCCCTGCAGAGGCATGAAAATTTGGTCTTGTTTCATGCTTGTGTGTGACTACAATACTGTCTCTTGTCATATAATTAGTTCATTTGTGCTGATCAAGATTTTCCTGCCTTCAGCAAATGTTGAACTATTTCACTTACAAAGCAGTGAGGACAGTTCTTAGCCAGCTCTACGAGATGAATCCAACGCAATATAGGTGGTTTTATGAGTAAGTAGCATTTCATTCTGTCCGAGACTACTGCTTCTCCTTGTACCATGAATCTTGTGAGCTAATCGTTCCGGCCAATGCTTCATTACAATCTTTCGGTGGATTGACGAGAAAGGATTTTTGATTGATTTAGCCTTATAATTACGAAATTTCCATAACAAACGTTCGTTATTCATCGGCACGAAAATTGAAAAAAAGCTAATGTAAGTGGTCATCTACGACAGCAATTCTGGTCATCTTGGAGACTGGGAGTAGTGCTGAAGCTAGGTGAAAGCTAGACCTTTGTTGGGAATCGGAATCCTTATCCCTTTACATTTTGTGCATGCGTATATAACCTTTATAGCCATGGAGTATCGGTTTAGCTGTTGTTTTATTTCTACATCTTTTGAGTTCTGCTTATTTGACAGCTTCATTGCCTCAAATAAGCCTGGAGATGGGAAGCGTTTTATCCGCACTCTTGGGAAGGTAGTCTTTTAGAAACCTTCGTGTTCCATTTGTCCACCTCAAAATTGATGTAGCTCAGTTTCTTTGCGTACCGATTTGAATCATTTACAATTTAGCAAGGGATTCCTACAGCTGCTTCATCAACTCACACTTTGTAAACGAAGTATATTTTTCCTTTTGACAGGAAAAGCAGGACCTTGCTGAAAGAGTGATGGTAACGCGGCTTCACTTGTATGGAAAATGGGTCAAGGTAGTGGATGTTTCTTCCACTCTTTGACTAGTCTAAGCATGCCTAGCTTATACGAATTAATAACCAAAGATGTTTTCTTGTTGTCTCTCCATGATGTAGAAATGCGATCACGCCGAAATATATAAATACATATCCAATGAAAACTTGGAGCTGATGCGTGAACGGCTCATGGAGACTGTGATATGGCCATCAGACGACACCAACACGGAGAAAATAGGCTGAGATGATGCAATGCTAGCTTAATTTTCCTTTCTCCTCTATTTATCATTGTTTTTCCACCAGCTAGCAAGTATGCATAGATGTTGTATAAGGTTTTAAATTTAGATCAAAAGTTGTTTTCGATAGTTTTAAAGGGGCATCTACATGGGCCTGCTTAGTTGAACGTTGAAGGCTGTTTTATTTATGCTAGCTTCTTTGTTCCCACATTTTCCTCGCAAAAGATTTGATAGATATCGTTTCCTTTTTGTTTATACGTACATATATTATTTCGGAAGGATGTCATATGATACCGTTTGAAATGACTTGAAGTCTTCGCGGTCCCAATGAGATTCAAGCTGCAAACAAGCCATTGTGAGCGCAATAATTACTTGTATGTTGGGTTTATGTTCGGCCATACTCGTGAACATTTCCTTGCCAATAGTACCATACATCCAGCCAAATTTCTTTTGCGGGATGAACTTTCTACGCGTGGGAGAAATTTCACACATGCAATTTTAATAATAAAGTTAATCCATTATGACTCGAAGATCACACAATTGAATTGCTGCCCGTCGTTTCTTCAAACCACATATTATCGGTCAACCTAAAAGCCAGAGATCAAGTCCCAAATGGTTTAACCCCCCCTTACAACTCAAAACGGGGAAGAAAATGGTAAGCTCATTCACTTGCACGCCTTGCAATTTGGTGAGATTCCAACAGCAGCCGAGGGAGCCGTCATCCTGGCAACATGTAGATGGCTAAGATTGTATCACATGATTTAGGCCTAGTTAACATCAAATGACATGTTTGTCTCTTGTTCCCCCCGTTTGTGACCTCGGAGATAGAAGCTACAATGGCAGGAAGACGAGAGGAAAAGAAAAGAAAACCTCTCGTTATCAACTCAGCCGTTGCGCAATCCCACCGTCAAACCGAGGCATCTTTGTGCTGGTCTATCAATATCCTCCCGCAAACTTTGAACTAATAAAACATTTGCAATTGAAACATAAATTCCAGATGTCAACTGCGATGGACGATGCTACAACATTTCAGAGAGACTACGTATCCCACAGCACTCACAATGAATACATCACCGCCGAGTACAACATGAATCAGCACAGCCTGTATAAAATGGAAAGAGAAATTGATGGTAACCTGATCTATAATGCCCACAAAGCAACGGTGCCGGCGCACTGCCCTAACCAGAAAATTTAAGAGCAACGTGCCACACCTGCAAAAGCAGCAAAGAGAATGGCTTCAGTTGGAAATCATTTCCAAAGCTCAAGGGAGATGAGCTTAAATGAAACACGGCAAAACCTCTTCACTAAAGGCAACAAAACTACTTGTAAGGGGTTTCACAAGGTGCATCATGTGAACAATATTTTTATCTGCTATCTAGAAATTGACCACTCCAGTGTCTCAAGCATTTTCTGATGGTTCAATTGTAACTTGACCAGCCAAAAAGGAAAAACTACCATAGCTGCCAACCAGCTGTCTGTAATGTTTAAAAACAACAGACATATCCAGTTACAGCTATTCTTCAAATCAAATATGTTTTGTCTTTAAATGAACTGAAAAGAAGATAGAGTTGCATTAATCGACTGCTTTATGTATATTTTGTAGGCAAACTCTTTAAAAAAGATACGACTGCAAACCTTGGCTTCACTGGATCTTAAAATGTTGCAAGCTTCTGGGAAAATGCTCCACATATCTTACACATCAAGATGGTAACAAATACTAAATAACATTATTTCTCTTCATTCTTCTATAAAAATTTGTGAATCAGAAATGATCAAGTCAAGCCATCTCCAAAGGCTGAAAATTGAGTTAGTACTGTTTGCACACGAAGCTGCAAAACAAAAATTACATATGGTTTAGCAATACTTTGGAATACTTCAAAGGAAATCGAGATTGAGATACAGATGTTAGTGACCTTGACATCTAGGCAGGGATCATTAACCATATCCCATATTTGGGATACTATACCAGCACTTCGTAGATTTACAAACCGGCTGAATGCACTAGGGCAAGATGGCAATGTGAGATTTATTATGGTCCAGACAGCAGCTGTGCGTAACCTGCTGTTGTTGCTCTGCAAGAACTTGATAATGAAAGATTGACTCCCATCGTCAACTTTTGAAAGAAGTTGGTGCACAACTGCTTCCTTGTGAAGCTCATTTCCACTGGCAACATTGGTGAGCACATACATTCCCTACATCAGAAAAAATTTTGTAACTTCTGATAAGGACATATGCACCATTCCAACACTTTTTTTCTACACAGTTTCTCAATTTCCAAATGACAGATGCAACAGTTTTCCACTACAATAAGTATGCTACCTAAGTCCCACAGCCACAGAAATTCTGGAAAAAAACACCATCACAGTAAAGGGCAGCTTGGTGACCTTACAAAAATATAAAATCATCCCATGCCAAAATGTAACATAAACCAAAATTAAATAATTCTGCATGACAGCTGGAAGCCTAGTATAGTGACAATTTGCAAACAACCTCAGTAAAGAACAATCCCAACCTGTATCCCAATTTCAGCTTTTGAAGTACTCTGCAATTGTCTCCCGACTGCATCTAATATAACACCATCTTCAACAAATACATACTCAACAGAACTTATACAACCATCAACAAGATTCCGAACAAAGCCCAGTGTATGCTCTTGAACAAGAGGCTCTGGGTCTGCAGTTTGAAAGCAAAAGAGAACTGGCTCATCCTTCAATATATAGAGAATATACCCAACAGTTACACAAAATATAAGCATTACCACATATAAGGCTTGCTAGTAAGGGAGCAGTGAGCTCCGAAAAAATCACTTCCTTGCATTTGTGATCTGCCAAAAATATCATGTTTCTCAAAGCCCATAATGAGTTTAGCCTCACAGTGGAATCCATCGATTTTGATGATTGAACAAGATGATTTACGCCTCCACACTGTACAAAGGATGCCTTACTTCTTGTAAAATCAATTAACATGTTACTAATAGAGCCAAGAGCTGCTACCTGGTAAATGGCGCATCAAAGTGACATGCTAAGCAATTTCACACATGATGAAGTTCAATATGTTTAACAAGCAAGTGCAATATATTTCATATACCTGGACAGAAACAGAAGGGTCATCTAGAAGTTGGACTAGGGGACTAATTAGCCTCTCATTCATATAGTAGCCTGCACACAAGTTCTGATTGACATATTATTAGCAAAAGGCATATTGCATGATATATTCAGAATGTGCTCAAATTGCAAACCTTGATTGAGCGAGACACACTTTTAAACAAATACAAGCTGCAATCCGTACATCAGTATGCTCATGACTTAGTGCATCAGCAACCAAGTTCAAAACCTACACATTCATGAGATAAAGTTACAAGTTGGAAGCTGATACAACACTCACACAATTTTCAAGGGAAAGGGCTATGCTCATGTAATCCTAATTTACTCACTACCCAAAAAAAATTGCAGATGAGGAAAAAACAAACTTCAAGGGTAGCATAGTTTGCTTGGGGTCAAGGAACTACTAGAAGTCTAGAATGCAATTCTATATCTTATCTGGTTGCTTGGGTCATATGGAAAGCAATAATAACATTTTATTGATTAATCCTCCGCCTAGATATTATTGTCTATTCCTGTTTTGTTATCTCCATTTTCATATTGCATTGTTACTTGACATGACTTGTGGCCTTTCTAAAGCACAGAAAAAAGTAGTTGGATCCTGTATGTATTAAAAATCTCAAACATGAACCGACTCATTATAAAAGCATCCAACACACACTAAAAATGATAAAAAGATCATAGAAAATAAAATTCGAAAGGCACTGAACCTGGAATGACAGAAATCTAGATCTGCAGGTCTCCAACTTAGAGCATAAATCGGCCAATACCAGCAATATGCCTTGCAAACGCTTGGCAGGCAATTGAACTTTTTGCAAGTGGTTGCAAAATTTATGGAGAGCATTGGCCTCAAAAGCTAATTTCTGAAGATCCTCCTTCTCAGCGATCAAGCTAGAAAAAGCAAATGGAGCTTCATCTCCAACTTGACCAGGATCATCAAGAAGCTCAAGTAAGAGATGTACCAATTTAGTTTTGATTCCAATATCTTGCAAACGATCAGAGGATGCATTTCTTATGACAATTAAACATATGCATGAAAGCAGCCTTGTGCGGGGATATCTATCTTTTGCTAAGTCAATGATTCTACACAATGCTTTTCCACTGTCTAGTCTCACAAACTCGGATATAACTAGGGGATTGTCCTTGAAAACTGCAGCAAGTGACTCTAAACTGGCATCTCTCTGACACAGGGAACCATCCAGGAGACTAATAAGCTTTTCTAGAGCCCCAGCATTGCACAATGCTACCTGCTCCTCATTTGACAGGCACGAGTGTGTGATCATACTCGCACCAAGTCCAGTTACATTTTCGCTCACACTGTTCAACAATGAAACAACAAATTCCATGTTTTTCTCTTTAAGAAAATCATACTTGGGTGCCTGTTTGGACTGGTAAATCATCCTAAGGCAGCGAGCACCAGCATCCACCACCTGAAGATTTTAAAAGAAAAAACAAAGAAAGAAAAAAATTCATTTCACCTGAACAGCGATTCAATTGAAGCATGAAGCTACATTGAACTTGGCCTAGAAGCCTTCTTTCTCATTTTGGATGATTTTCTCACAATCAAACAGCAGATTTTTAAATTGAATTTTATTTTTTTTTTTCAAATTTCTCAAAAATATAAAGGTCGCAGCAGTTCTTAACATTAATTTAAAATTTAAACACACGAAAATTCAACCAATTAAAAAATGAAGAAAGACAGGCGAGATTTCCTTCTCATCGTGATTGGAAAGCAGCCGAATTAGGTGAGGGAAAGCACCGGCTTGGAGAACAGCCCGGACGCCCGCGTCGAAGCCACAAGCGAAGCTTCCAAGAGCGGCGGCGGACTGGACGAGAATGTTGCTGTTGTAGTCATTGCTAATTTTGCAGGTGATGCTCGCATCATCGCTGCCAAATCGGGAGTCGGCTTCACTTACAGCGGCGGAGAGGATGGAGGCAACGGCGGGGACGGCGCCGAGATCGAGGAAGGAGAGCTTCTTGGTGCGGTTGCCGATGATCTGGTTCTTGACTTCTCTGAGGGCCTTGAGCTTGATTTCCTGGTCGGGAGAAGCCAGTCGGGGTAGCAGGTCTGTTGGCCGGTAGGCCGGGACGGTTCTAGTGGTGAAGGTGGTTGGCATGGCGTTGGCGGTGGCAGTTGCCGGCGGAGGAATGTCACAAAGGGCTGGCTGCTCCGCAAGGGGAGCCGGTCCCAGAGAGAACGAAGCAATGAAGATAGAAAAGAGGGATCGACGATCGATCTTAATTATTGTTCTATTTCTGTATATTTTTCCTTATTTATAAATAACTGAAACAAAAAAAAAAAAAAAACAAAAACAAGAGAGGTAATATTATGATGTTATTATTATTATCAGAAATACGTTCCATTTAAATAAATTCAAATAAATTGTAGCATACTATTTCATATTCTAATTAATTAATATTTTTATACGTTTTATTTGTAAAATTATTATGAGTAACCCAAAAAACAATTATTTTTAAAATTTTGAAAAAAAAAAAAAAAAAACAAACATGCTCAATTTATGGGGTATTCTTCTAATGATAATAGTACGTTGATGTTATAAATTCTTCCTATAGAACATAATTAATATGTATTTGAATTGGAGTTTGACTTTGACACGGTAAAACACGTTGACCGCAGTTGACCCATTTCATGGTGGCCGCACCCACCCTAAAACGACGTTTCTTGGAGGAATCGCCGCCGAGTCCACCGGTTTGTCCCTTTTGTCCCCCACAGACTCTTATCCGTTCCCACACCTTCCTTTATATTTTACTCCTTTTTTTTTTGTTTTTTTTTCCCCACCTAAAAGTATTAAAGTTTTGTTGAAAATTTACGGCATGCTTCTAATTTTTTACCCCAAATTTCACTAACTGAGGTTTTCGGCATAATTATTAAATTGCGTCCAACCAATTTTACTGAGTCATTTGTTCAGCTAGTAAATTATTTATTAATTGATCCCTTAAGTTATATATATATATATATATATATATATATATATATGAAATAATCTTCTTTCTGCATCAACGTATTTATTGTAGAAAAAATTAAAATATTAAATTATTTTTAAAATATTAAATTTAGATATAAAATAAATATTGATGTATTACCACTATTTAATACGTCTTTTTCATACAAAATAAATAGTTTTGATAAATAGATATTTATTCTATTATAAGTGAAATTTTATGCTCATAAAATTAATGAAAAAAATAAAATTTTATTATATTAAAATTTTTATAATTAATTTTATTAATTTAAATTTAATTTATATAAAATATTTTTTATTAAATACAATTACATAGTGATAATTACTCAAATGTTACTTACATCTAATAAAATTTTCGGATGCAGCGTATTTCCACCGCATCAAAGTCTCCGAAAAAGAAAATTGCTCTACTCTCTCTCTCTTCTATACATAAGTCCAATCCAAATGCCCGAATCTCCGCTCGTGACACCCTTTTCCCTACTCTATAATATTCTCTTCAACATCTTATTGTTTCGCCTCTATTTTGTAGTACACTGCATGCTTCAGTTCTCAGTGGATTCTCTTTCTGTTTGTCATGCTGTAGTTTTTTGTGTGTTGATTGGAAGAGGGGCAAGTTCCAACGGCATGGCACGTCTTGTGATTCTAATTCTTGTTTGATTCTTACTAGCGTTTCCATGTGTTCTTATATCTGATATATATATATATATTGTATATCATCTTCTCGCTGTTTTCCAAGTTGATTGAAGCATGGGTGGAGGGTCTGATCAGTTAACTCCATAAAGCAATTCTTTTGCTGAAGAAATGGAAGGTCCAATTGGTTCACTGGAAGCAACAATGATGTTGAATGTTTTAAGCGTTCTGTATGTGAAGAGTCTGAGGTTGGAATCTGGTATGGTCGCGACGGCCTGTCGAAAAAGATGATTCTTGACCTGAATTTCTCTTGCAGCCCTGACAAGACCATTGCCCTTCATTGTGCTGCTTCTGGTGGATGTATTAATGGTTTCCATGCTGTCAAGATGCTTTTACTTGCTAGTGCTGATCCCAGTGTCATTGATGGGCATCGTCCAGCTGATGTCATTGTTTTGCCTCCAAATTCTCTCTATTCGAGAGTAGACTTTGAAGAACTTCTGGGAAATAATTGTTCTGCCTGTCAGAGGGATGTGCAGGCTTCAATTGACAGCCCGAGTTCAAGTTCGCTGCCTCTCTCTTCGTAATCAGAAGAAAGTCTGTCGCCATCTTCACTTGATACTTTCAAGCTTTTTGCAAAAGTTTATCCTGCTGAGAAGGAATACTCCTTTTATTTATGCCCGACGCCTGTGTTGAACGGGATAGATTACACAAATGGAGCCTTTGGGTAGGAACCACGGGTTGACCCCCTTATCGAAGGATGAAGCATTCGTTAGCGAGATTTGTGCATTAGGCTCAATTAGATCCAGAGGCAAGCAATGCCTAGCCAATTTTCATGATGTAAAAACAACGGACTTTAGCATTACCCTAGAGACATTTCGCTCTCAATGCACCAGTGGAATGTTACAAGAAGGCAGAGTTTACTTCCGTAGTTTTAGATAGTCTAACTCTGATGTCTAAGGCACTGAATTGTAATTATCCTACTCAGTTGTTGAAAAAACTTCAAAGAAATCAGTTCCTAATAATTATTTTTAGAGAATTGAGCTCTAAATAATTACAAAATTTTGATATATTTTATATCATTTAAATTAATAAATTATGTTCCATTATATGTTATATATAATCTCATCTAATAATCTATTAATAAAAAAGCAATTATGTTCATATATAAAAATAACAAAAAATAAATATTAAATTACATAAATTATTTGTAATAATTTTTTAATTAATATGATCCTATCATATCATTAGATGAAACCATCGCGAAGCTTACTGAAACAAGTCCCTACGACTGCCTTAGGAATCTCCAGGGGCCCGTGCCAGTCCCTATCCTGCAAATGCAGAATTCAATATATTATTGGAGGTCTCGAGTTTTGGTTTCCGTCCGAGTCAATTAACTTGAAACAAACAACCATAAAAAAAAAAAAACAAGAAGGGACCCATTTGCTGGTTGTTGACCATAGAGGCATATACCCTTTGGAAGCAAAAGTTGGCAAGTATGATTTAGGGTGGCAGCACACATCATAGGTCAATAATATCAACAGGCTGTGGTTGTGCTGGAGTGGCAAAATCATACTAAATCCACCTGTGGATGCAAAGCTTCCGACGAAGAGGAAAGTTAAAACATGAGTATCTTGCTAACGAAGAGTACCTCGAGAATCCCACAAATGCCCGGAGGCTCATGTAAATTGTGAGAGCAATCCAGAGTCCAACAAACTTGTAACTGGAGGATAGAAGCAGCAAGCACAGGATGCTGACAATGGCCACCAGAACCTGCAGAAGAAGAATTTTAAGCTAATCCTTTTAGAAACTCGAATTATACAGTTCTCAAAGTGGTAATTCAGCGAGAAGTTTATCCTTCAGAGAATGATTTCCAAAATGGTGCAAACAGACGTAACGAAAACAAACGGAGAATAAGGGTGCACGAAGCTTGCCAAGGAGCAAGCAGAGTATGCAAAATCAGATGCTCCAAAGTTGATGCCGTCGAAAACGAATGCCAATGAGTTGATAGGCTGAGTGCCTGCAACAAACTGAAATGAAGAAATAGATAAAAATTCCAGCATTTCCCAACAGGAAGCATCAGGTTGAAAGTAGCATTAATCTCTCCTTGCTTGTGGAAAGAGGAGATACCGGAACGCCAATACTAATCAGGTGGAGTACATTCAGATCATTTGTGAATATCCTTGCTCCAAAACTGAGACCTATACCAAGCATGAAAGCCAGCATCAACCCTAAAAGCAATCCCCACTGCAGTTGACATCCATTAAGAGCTTTTAGAGAAAATCGTATACTGCAACTACTGAAAATCTGAAATTTATATACAGTACCTGCAATACTCGAGATGCTACAGTTACTGCCCTAGCATGGTCATCTTTGGCAAAAGCACTAGCCAGTAGTGCCTGACAGTAAAAGAAAATATTAATTCACCAAAAAGAAGAAGAGAAGGAAAGAGATCAACCTAAATTTTATGCAATAGATAGAAGTTAAATAAAAAACTAAAAAAAAAAATCAGTATTTCTTCAGAAACGGAAATGAAAAATAGACAAGGACAAACAATGCTAAAAGGAGAAAATTTGAAGTTTGATGTTCGATGCAAAAATTCAGGGAAAGCCACTTTAGAGAGACCAAACACAACGTCATGCAAAGATGATTCATGTCACATTTGGAAGACTGAATAAATGTGTGAGTTTATTGGCCAAAGAACACTAAAAGAAAGCTAATTCAGTGTATGTAAGATATAAAACCGAAAATAACTGTTGCAGGACGATCACACCTTGTTGCTTTTTTAAGGTATTACATACTCAGTATTATGGCAATGGTTTGTTAACTGCTTCAAATGACAAAATAATAGAAAAGAAATATGAAGGATAATGGCGTCACGCTAGCAAATTTTGGGTGGACATGGAAAATGTTACCGATCTCCCAAAATATAAGGAGCAATCTCTAACCTGCCCGGCAACAGCCAACCCATCTGCAAGAAGAGATGTGGCCAACCAAAACTGCAAGCAGACCTGAAATGCAGCCATGGATGTTGAACCTTGTTTTGCAGCTAATGATGCAGCTAATGTAACACAAAATGTTACTGCTATAACCCTCATCAACAGTAGAAAACCTGAATAATCACATGAGAAAGAGAAAACATAAAACACTTAGGCATTGATTTGCTAACACTCTGAGTCTGTAAACCTGACATCCTCCTATTTTCTCATTTCTCACTTTCTTGACTTTGAAATTTGATAACAGAAGCATTGAAGATCATACAATGCAATATTCTTGCATATGCGACAACAGGACAGTAGGAACCTCCATAAGGTGGCAAATAACTTACATTTGTTGCCTTTTTGAGAATTTCTTGAAGCAACAAAAAAATTAGTTACCATTTTTAAGGAATCTACTGAATTGAAGATGGTTCGTGCTCGGGGGTAAGATTTCAACTTGTTCCATTAATCTCCATAAGAGTATAGTCGATATCAGGTATCTGTGGTTATCAAGCATTTGTGAAGTTAACGTACCATGATAGACAAAACAAACATGAAACACTACCGTAAGAAAATAGCTTGGATATGACTTACTGGGATATAACATGGGCAATTGCTGCACCAGTGACACCCAGTTGGAAAACGAACATGAGTATAGGGTCTAAAATTATGTTCGTTACATCTCCAGCCACTACAAAATAAATCAAGCAGGAATATGATCAGAATAAGGGAAAGTAATGATGCGATCCAAAGCCTAACATTCAATATTTCAGTCAATTGAGATCATTGCATAATGATTGCAAGTATTTAATTCTGCATACAAGTGGCATATAAAGGAGTCTTTGTGTCCTTAAATCCACGGAAGACCCCTTGCAGAGCCAACGAAAGGAGAATTGCAGGAGCACCAAGGGATCTCAATCTCAAATATTGTTGCGCCGGTTTTAGCATCGGGGAATTCTGTGTCAATTAAAAATGTCTCAATTTTATTAATTTCCCACAGGAGTTAATCCTGACAATAAAAATAATGCAAATTAAACAAGAATAAGACATGGTCTAAGCTAAATATCTTCTCATTTCGCCACAAAAGTGCTTACAGAGCTGATTCCCATGAAGTTCAAAAGTGGTTTTGCTCCGGAGATAATATGCAGCTTGTATAAGGCCAAGGATAGCACCAATAATCAATGCAGATGAGGCTGATGGGATATGCTTTTTGTTCTTAATCTTAGCAATGTCAAAACTGCTATGAATCAAGTTAGATTTGCGCGTTGCTTCACCAGGTGCTGATAGAATTTGATAAAACAAAAGGAACAGTTAAGATGACAAAACGTACATGGATTGTAGACTGAATTTGATTTAATTAAAAAAAAAAGAAAAAAAATTTGAGGGCTTGCAAAGCCCAACGAAATTGGCCTTTCATAGTCAGATTGAAAAGTACACAGAACAGATAGACTACCAATTTGTGGGATTAACATGTTTTTTTCGTTGTTTGCAATCGAACTTTCTTCCAACAGTTCACTTTCTTGTTCTACGGGGCTCGATCTTCCCATGGTTTCTTCTTCAGCAACAAAAGAAGTCGTGACACTTACAAGTGGGAATATTGCGATTCTGGATACTTGATTGAATAGTGCAATAGAGACTCCCACGGCTGCCAGTTCTACTGGACCTGAACGGGTTTGGGTAAATTAAAGTTTAATCCTTCTATCCGAACCACATTTAGCATGGTTCTAGGAATGCAGTCCCTGAGTAAGGCACGCCGTCAAGTGTAGATGTTCTTACTAAATGGAGGAATTATTCTTACAGAATTTTGTTGAACCACTAAAAGTACCCAGAATAATTAAAACTGAAATGTGTAATGACCCCAAAAAATGAAAAGAAGACAGAGAAAAAGAAAAGGAAAAAGTAAAGTAGTGCAGGTTCAGAATTAAGACATAGAGTGAGAAGGAAATACCTATTTGGCCGATAAATGCTGTGTCAACCAGGGAAGCAACAGGGTCCGCTGTCAAAGCCAAAGCCGCAGGAAATGCTATTCGTGCTATTTCTAGACCAAGTTCATCCATTTTGAAGACGTGCCTGCTCACAATACAAGATCAATAATTCTTAAAAAAGACAGGTTCAAGCCAAGTTGTGATTGCAAGCATTGGTTTGATCAAGGACTTCAGCTCAGTTGTGAGCGAAGAAATAAACATGGACCCATCCGTTCACTTTACTGTTTAGACTGAAGCAATGAACTTATGCGTGAAGCAGTATACATGCATGTTCCATGTAATTTTGCGATTGTTAAGAACTTTAAGATTAAACAGATGAAACTATTTGGAGTCATACCTGAGACCCTTAAAGAAAATGCAAAAGGGGGTTCTCTGTGTATCCACGGATGGACATGAAGAATTTTTCTTGGCCATCAATTGGACAGGCGATCATCAAAAGTATGCTAAACCCTGGAACGCACTTTCTCCAGAAGAAGAAGGGCGAAGAAATTGGTCAATAAGGAATTTGTTCATAAATTTGGGCTCCACAACCTGCACGCAAACGGTATCATTAAACTTTCATAACTACCATAAAAGGATACCAATTGGTTGGCAACCAAATTCACTAAAAACAAACTAGAAAAGCAAAAGAAACCATCCTTCGGTTGCACCACACAGCGACAGTACCAAGTGATCACGCCAAGCAGAAGCAAGTGCTGCTGCTGCAACATAAAGGCTATAATACAAATAAAGCACCTCAACCTCAAATCAACGAGCAGCCTTAACAGATATATATATATATACACATATATATTAGTCTTAGACTTCTGCCTAAGATATATCTAACAAATTACTATGTATCTGTCAAAGTAGTGGTCGCTTTTACTAGGCAGCCCTGGAAGGGTCCATCTGGATGAACAATATGGACTCAAGAGACTTTCATTGGTCACCTTTGTAAAAAACCTCGGAATTTCACTGTCAAAAGCAAAAGAAGGATTTATGCATGTAACCAAGTATCAAGTATGCTTGTGCCGGGTTTACCATAGGTGAATCCTTTTGTATCAGCTTCAACAAGGCGTCGTCTCATTTTCCAAAATAAAAAGCAGAGTGCCCGCGGCACGGATTCCCATGAAGGTCAATTGTGGCTTCGCAACAGACACGAGATACGAATGCCAAAATACATTTTTGTCTACCAAAGAAAGAAAATTCAAATCCAAATTCCAGAACTAAATTGGTACGGTCATTTGACCAAGATACCAAGATGAACCCCGAGAAGTTTCCATGAGAGAAGACTTTGGACTCATAATTTTAATCACCTTGAGACCTCGGCGCCACCAAAAGACAAGGAATGGAAATTCGCCAAATTCAAAGCCCAGAAAGAAGTGATACACCTCTCGCTTTGACAATCGAACACACCATGCAATTCAACGTACCGGTAACCCATTTTTTGAGGGAGGCTAAAAAAAGCCAAAATTTCAGAGCCTTGAAACCTACGAAACCACCCCACAAGAAAAAGAAAAATATCCCTCACTTTCACAAAGCATTTCAAACTTTCAAACCCAACAAAACATGCGAACTTAAAGACATTTAAGCCGAAAGCGTCAAAACTTCCAAGCATGAATTACCCATCAGACCAAGATAACCACTTTGAAAGAAAAGGTCAGAACATATGGTTAAAAAAAAAAAAAAAAAAAGGACATTCCAACCTCCGCGAGCTTATGATGCCAGCAGGCACGTCCGGCAGAGTGGGGGAGAGGATTCTCTTGCGTGGCTTTTTACATGGACAGAAAGATTGTGACGTAATAAACGAAACGTAAAAACTTAAGGTGGGCTGAATATTTGGCGCATCAAATTCCCCCCCCCCCATCTTATAAGATCCCATAATGAATGCACAATGTGGGTGCGGATTGCATTGGCCATCGTCCACGTGTCATTACAGAACTGAACTCAATAAAAATAAAAATAAAAAAATGACAGCTTCTTGTCACCAAAATCTCCTCTCCAACAGCCACCATGCTTTTAAAGCGAATGGATGCCGAGCACTCCACCATCCATCGAGGCGCACACTTTAAGAAAAGGCAATGCTAAAGCCAAATACTGGAAAGACAAATAAATAGAACTCTAATAAATCTAAATAAAGATCTTACATTCTTTATATATATATATATAAAATATTAAACATCATAAAAAATCACTTATCATAAAATTTTTATTTTATTAAAATATATAATTTTTATTTATAAAAAAATTTAATAAAATTTATTGGATTACAAAAATTATTAAACCATCAACTACAAAAAAAAAAAGAAAAATAATATATATGTAAGTATGTATGTATATCACACATTTTATTTTATTTTTCGAATGATTAGAATTTAAAATTTTAAAAATAATAACTTAAATTTTTTAATTGTTAAATATCTCTAAGAGTCCGAAGCTTTTTGAACTTAAACGGTAAGACCCACCATCATGACTAAAGGGGTCCTCCGTCCTTATCATTGAAAAACATAAACATAATGGCTTAATTAGGAATTTCAGGGTTATTATTGCTACGGATTAAAGAAAGGTCTTTTTCATGCAACTTCATTTCTTTTATGATGTTGCCATGATGACCCCATGGTTCCTAGATTACATGTGATGAACAACACTTGTGTGACTTTATTATTATTATTATTATTATTATTATTATTATTATTATTATAATGAATTAATGCTTTGGATGAACTTGGTCTTCACGTAGTCATTTTAACTTTTTCGGAAGAGCAGCATGGCCATGATTGGAGAACATGGTGATCTCAAAAAGACTGAGAAAAATTTATACATAGAGGGGCTAAATCAAATCTGTATCTTACATTATCATTATTACATACTACATAAAATCTAATAATTTTTTTTTTTTTGCATGACACGTTATTATTTATAGTTAATTATATCAGGTAGGGGTGTATGTAAGTTGAGTTGAACCACCGATAATTATTTTAAAATTCTAAAAATTATAACTAAATTTATATAAAAGTAAAAGTAGCCAGATCATTACTAACAATTGCAAGGCGATTTAGTTGGATTAGAATTATGTTATGAAAGTAAATAAAATTATGATGCCAATGAAATAAATGTCAAATGAGATACTATGAAATTTATATGATAAAATATGTTGCCAATCTATAATTGGAGGGGTAGGAACTACAAGAAGATAATCTAGACTAGAAATAAGAATGTTACATCGGTCTAAATGAGCAAATATTTAAATCTGATAATAATGTGTTGCATGGGAGCCAGCAAGTCAAGACAACAGGCAACAACGATACAAACTGGAACTATAGTTACACAAACAACACCGAACAGATTGCAAAATCGGCACTTACTGGTGTGGGCCGTCTATTTTTTCAGCTCTACTTGCTGGTGGACTGAATGCAGAGATGGTTAGGTTTCATGCCCTAATCAAATAAAGTTTTGGTCTTAGTAATATAGGTGGTTCAGAAGTTTCTAAACCACAACAAACCATAAAAGTGTAGTTTGTTCAAATTACAAATTCTAACCAATTCGTACATAGTTGCTTCGATGGTTTCAGTTTAATTTTGATCGGATTTCACGAGCTTGACAGTTTTGTATACATCCCTGCTAAACATTGCAAGAGTGAAGTTGTGTACTTGCGAGAACAGCTTTTAATTTCTATCTATATATAAAAACCAATGGAATCAAGGGGGAAAGATTAAAAAAAAAAAAAAGAAAAAAGAAAAGTACTGTCTTATCTTTTGTTTCGTTTTGTATACATACATACATACATACATATTTATTTATTTATTTATTTATTTATTGAACAAAGGAAACTACTTATCTGTTGTTTATAACAATTTGAATTAATGCAACCATTCGTGAATGTGGTGTCACACGCACTTATGCACAAGTAAATAATGCACCCCAGCAACCACCTGGGCTATGGAAAATGGCATATGCTCCCAATAGTCTCTTATACATGCATAATGGTTTTTTTTTTTCTCTGGGAAGGGGGGAGGGGTGGGGAGGAATTAGTCAAATATTGGGTATGGAAGGCAAGTCTGCAAAACAAAAACCGAACAAATTGACAAGAGGTCGTGATGAACGGCATTAGTGCACCGTTGATTCATCAGCGAATTAATAGAGAGTCTACAACCTTAGCAACAATTAATGTTTTCTAGCGTGGTATTGCTAAAAATTGAGAGGCTAATTGTACTGGAGACTAGTGGTTCAATGAATTCCACGCCCCCACCCCGCTTTTCCAGCTTTTTAATTAATGTTCATTAATGACTCCTTCCTTCCCTACCTCCTCCCCGAATCCCCAAAATGACTTCGGGCTTGGAGCTATTTTCTTTGGTCGTTTCTTGCGTGTGATTTTTATAAAATGTATTAAATCGTGAGTAATTTTTTTTTTATTTATAAATTTCATACTCTCCCTTTAAAATTAAAAATTGGAACCTTAAAATTTAAAATTTAAGTTATTCCTTGAAGGGCATCATCTTCCATATGATTTTGAGAGTTTGTTTCTAGTTGACATGGTGATTGCAGCAGTCATCGTGTTGTTTGTCTGGCTGGACACCTCATGGGCCTTGGTTCAATGGTTACGGTAAGTCCAATTAAAAAAGGCAAAAGTTGTTAGCAATCAAGTCCAATTAAAAATAACTGATGGTGGGCTAAGTTGATGTTAAGCACGGTTCATCTCCTTTGATTAAACTGCGTTTATTCCCAAGACTTTACAAATGCTTTTTCTTTACTTAAAAACTAAATCAAAAAAAAAAAAAAAAAAAAAAAGTGGGGGAGTGGGTGGCCGGGAAGATAAAGAAGAAAAGAAAGAATGGTATAATAATGGTGAAAAATGATTCAAGAGTGCACACAAGGAGAGAAAAAAAAAAAAAAAAAAAAAAAAAGGACAAACGTTGTGGAAAGGGCATGATGAATCGACCAAATGAGAAAGTCGATTCATTCGATAAATATGTACCAATCTGATTCTTCTGCCAAATATCTGATTTTTATTATTTATTTTTTTTTTTTTGACAAGAAAATTTGACTTGATATATTTCACATGTTTATCCAAAATATCCAAGTCAGTCACCATTGACTTAATATTCAAATCTTGCCACGTTGTCGGATTAAACATTTAATATTAAAAAATATTAAATAATAAAATATGTGAACCAATCATATCAAAATTCGGCAGCTACAGAACGTGCTTGCACCCCCCTAATTCTTTATTCGACAATAATAAAATATGAAACTTGGAGAGAGAGAAAGCAGTAGAAAAAAGGACATCACCATTGATTGATTCATCAATCAATTGCTGGCACTCGTTAAATTATGCCACGTCAAAATTTCCACGTAAATTTCTAATTTCTACTAAATTATAAAGAATCGAAAAACTTTGATCAAAACCACCTACCTACCCCACGCACCCCCCCCCCCCCCCTACAACAGCCAAAGCCGAACGCGGCAAATTGGAGTTGCGAGCAACAAAAATGGGACCTTGCTCTCGTTTGCGTCCGCCAATTGCCGCGACTCACCACAACCCGATGGCCTTCCACCAGACCCCTCCAACTCCAAGCCAGATAACGATGTTGACAATCGACATGAGGAACCCGTAGACCCACCATTTGGCCAGCGGCACGTAGTTGGCGCCATAGAATACGGGTGCAGACCCGATGCCGTAGTGGGTAATGCCGCCCATGAGGTTGGAAAGGAAGGACAAAACTAGTGCTCCTAAATATGGCGGAGTCCCTAACGCACTGGCGACAGACAAGAAGGCCGTAAACATGGCACCGATATGAGCTGCTCCGCTAGCAAAGAAGTAGTGGGAGTAGAAATATAGAAGAACCAAGATGCCAAAAGATGCCTGCCACGACAAGCCCAGTCCACCAACGAACTGTAACCAACAAGCAAGTGTATATAATATATAGTCATCAGCAAATATTGGCATTGTGAGTTGAAATCAAATAAATATATCAGCAAATATTGTAATCGATTACCACATGTACATATAATTAACCAGCTATTACCAACAAAGGCACCAAAGCTAATATTTATGTGTTTGACACATGATTATTGTGACTCGAAAAGAATTTGGGTTGGGGAAAGTATGGAACTGAAATTCATGGTCCGCTTCCATAAAAGTCACCATAATATGAAGTATAAGAAGGCACGGCATTGGCATAATTAACAAAAGCTACCAACAATGAGAACACGGTCAAGGGGCAGACACGAACCTTAACTACAGTTTGGCTGAACCAGGAGATGAGACCGTACTTGTTAAGATATCCGGCCATGGCAATGAGGGCAGCAAACCATGTGAGCGTATCCCAGGCAACTGCTTCAGCTAAGCACTCCTTCCACGTCACAACACCGGTGATAAGGAGGATAGATAATCCAAGTATAGCGGCAGTAACAGCATCCACATTCAGCATCCCTCCAAAAACCCACAGGCCTACCTATTGATGGAGAGGAAGTGGACATTCAACATAAGGGGCAGAGCACAAACTCAATAAGAAGCTTGTACAGCGGTGCACAAAGTCCTTGCCACCACAAATGCATAACATGCAAATCAAGAAAGGAATAAAAAAAGAGAACTGGCTGGCAATAATATAACTTTACAATATAGCATGTGCAAGAGTAAATTGCATAATTAGAACTGGTAGAAACACATGTTACATGCAAAGGTTCTTCTTGCCTAGTCCAGTTGCAAATTTTTCTTGTAAAAATCCACAAAAATCAGTGCCTGCCGGGGAAAGTTTCTTTCCCAGTCACAATTTTCACTTTCTTTTTCTTGGCTTTCTAGCCACCATTGTCTAGACCAAGTCTACATTTCATCCAAATACCAATTTCATAATTATTCACCATGAGACACATGAAAACCATAATTGAGTATAAGATTCCCAAATTCCCAAACTAGTAACATATTAGTATTCAACATCAGTTGTACCACTCAACATGACTGTTTATAAATTTAGATAATCCTATGCCCAGGAGAAAAGCAATTTAATAAGGAATCTAAACTTGCTTTCATTTAGAAAAACATTTAAACCATCTATACAGCACAAAACTCTGCACTGAGTCACAACACCATAGCTGAAATGCGAGGCTCCAAGATTGAGCTCAACCTGATCATCCCACGCATCATATTCACACACCCACAATAACTGTCTCCAACACATGAATTCTTCAAGACATTGCAGTTGACAGGACAGCCATCTAAAACTATTGCACAAAGTTGCTCATTCAAGCAGATTGTTAACAAGATCAAAGAGTGATAAATGGTAGCAAATGAAAGTCGGTTAACACACTAGTCTGATTCACTCAAGCTGAAACCTTCTTTTGATTATCAATTACACAACCACAACCACCAACTTTTTCACCCAGTAACCGTGCACTCTTTGTAACAACAAATCTCATAGAACCAGATTAAATTTCCAAATCCTTTGCCAGAACACATAAAATGAAACTATAATCTTCAGTCATAACGAGTTTGACAAACAAAGGAATCACATGCTTGCTTTAATTATGTCTTATTGGGCCATTTCTATTATGAGAAACCAATGCATTATGAAATTTCATATGCAACAAAACTTCTCAAGCACAAAAACGCACTTCATCCAAACCAATCATGTAGAGTACAAAATTAAATTCCAACATCTAATAGCTAATTGCAACCTTAGAAGCCGCATCATAAAAAACAGAGCTCAAGAAAGTCAAAAAAATTTTCAGTTTTGAGGTCCCCTCCCCCCCCAAAATAAAAACCGCTTATTCATCTCGTAAACAAATGTATGAGAACTCAGCCCTCTCTACTCGACCATTCTGAATTAAAAAGGGTGTGTTCCAATGCACGAGGTTCTACATTTGACCAGTCTGAGTAGCATTCAAACAAGCCAAATGCAATAGATAATCCTAACATCCTTTCCCAATTTAACACCAAAATCAAAGAAAAGGAGTTCATTTGAGCTAAGCATTCGCTGAAAACTATGCACTGTCGCTCACGACTAGACTCGAGTAACATAGTTGCACCACATTCTTTTATTATTTTTAAAAAAAAAGGAAAGAAATGAAATTAGGCAAGACCAACGAAAAAAACAAAGTGGATTTAAAATGGATAAAAGGAGAGGGAGAAGAGAAATGTGTACCGTTAAAAGCAGAGTGCCAGCCATTATAATCTCATTGGTAGTCATAGGCCCCATTTTCTCCAACCGCTCCCGAGCCAACTTAGGCGCGTCGGGGCTGCTCTTCACTGTGGGTGGGTAGATTATATACAAAAGCATAGGCACGACAATCAACGAAACCAATCCCGGCACGATTGCCGCCTTAGCCCAATCGGTCCATCCAATTGTCTGCTTAATCGTATTGGCAGTCAAATTCGCGCTCAAGGGATTCGCCGCCATGGCAGTCAAGAACATTGACGATGAAATCACTGACGTTTGGAAACAAGTAAGCATTAGCCACGATCCGAGCTTATTCTCCGTCCCGTCACCGGCATTGCTGCCGCAAGCGACGCAGAGAGACTTCACCAACGGCAAGAATATCCCTCCGGCTCTGGCCGAAACCGAAGGGATCGCCGGAGCCAACAGCGCTTCGCTAAAGACAAGACTGTAGCCTAAACCCAGAGAAGAAGATCCAAACAGCGAGACAAACTGGTAGGCAATTCTGTTTCCGAGGCCAGTTTTTATGAATCCGCGCGCAAAGAAGAAGGCCAGCGCGATTAGCCACGGGATCGGGTCACCGAAGGAGGAGAATGCCGCGGAGAAGGTGAGCGTTTTGGTGAGGACAGACGCTCCCAGGCCCATCAAGGCGACGGCGCCGAGGGGCAGCGGCTGCGTGATGATGCCGACGATGGTGGCGAGGAATATGGCGAGGAGTTGCCAGGCCGGCCTCGATACTCCCGAAGGGACGGGGACGAACCAGAGAAGGACACCTGTGGCGATGGAGGCCAGCAGGGGCTTCATGGAGGCGCCCTGCCATGCCGGGGAGGCTGGCGTCACAGTCGAAGCCGCCGAGGAATTGACCGTCAAGTTTGACTTCTTTGGGGGACTTGGACGGATTCCGTGGGAGGATTTGGGAAGTTGAGGGAGTAAAGGAGCAGGGAGAAGGAATCCGATAGAGTTGAGGGGGGGGAGTGTTGGGGTAGAAGAGAGGGGAATCTGGGTGGATCTAAGATGGGAGGAAATGCGGGATTTGAGAGATGGGCGGTGACCGAAGGAGAGAGAGCAAAAGGAAGCTGGAGTGAGAGGCAGGGACGCCATCGCCACCCGACAGGGCGTCTCCAACGGATGAATTGGACCGGCAACTGACTAGTAGCAACAAAACGGCTACTACCAGCGGAATGGAGTGGAAGGGAGAGGGAGAAGTTTTTATTAGGGAAGGGGGAAGGAATGGAGGGGGTTTTAAAATGGGGAATCGGAGAGGGTTAGATTCGGACCGTTGGATTTGGATCTGGCTAATTTTCTTTCTTTTTTTTTTTGAGGGGTGGTGGGGCAGAGATTGGAGTTTTGTGGGCCTCGTTAATGCCGTCGTCCGATTGGAGTTAGGGAAATCTCCGTCTGCAAAGTACAAAAACATGCTGCTTGCCTCAGACAGTGGGTGGGTGTGCAACTGGACTTCTTCTTCTTATCATTATTATTTGTCAAATTAACACCACGTGGCAAATGCTGGTTACGAATACAAAAAAGGTTCAGCTTTTCGGTGAGGTGAGGTGACGTCAACTGGAAACGTTCCGAGTAGAATGTGCACGTGGAGGATTGTTATTGGGGGAACATCAGAGAGAAATCTGTAGGGGAGAGAGAGAGAGAGCAGTGGGCCAAACTGACAGCAACCAGAAGCAAGCAACCGACAGTTTGGTTGGCAGGCCATGTGTTTCGGTTCCACGAAGCATCTTACGGGCGAGCAAGCCAACGAACTTAGAGGAATAGTTAAAGTGCGGTATTAACGGTCGCTTTGGCCGAGTGGTTAAGGCGTGTGCCTGCTAAGTACATGGGGTTTCCCCGCGAGAGTTCGAATCTCTCAGGCGACGATTAATTTTCGCCCCTCTTTCGTTTTGTGTCCATTTAGGCCTTGTCCATCGGCAGTTGAGGAAACTGAACTGAGCCTAGAAGGAAGCATCATTGGGCCACCAGCTGCTTAAGTCTCTTTTTTCAGCCCCAATCAGATGAGCCCATTTGGTGTCTAACCGCTTCGTCAGTATCTTTTTTTTTTTTTTTTTACTTTATTAATATTATCATTTAATTAACACTAATTAAAATTTAAACTTGAAATCTTTAATTGTAAAATCGATTATAGTATTATTGACTTAAAATTCATGGGGTGGCTTCTTTCATGTCTACACCGTTCAATGTTTATTTAACAGTTAATTGTTGTCGATTGCACTTGAAAAACTTATTCCGCATGCATTTACTTTAAAAATAATCTTTGGGCTCAAGAAATATAAGAAAGAACAACGACGACGACGACAACAGCAGCATCTCCACCTCCCTACCGCCACAAAAGAAAGACAATTGTCTTTACCTTGCACCTGTTCCTTGTATGAAGTCCTACTAGCATACTAATTATTGCTGCTAGATTTCTTTTTTTTTTTTGTTTGAATAATTTGTTCATCTTCTAAAACTATGTAACTGCCACAAAGCCAAAACCATATTTCGTTTTGTTAACTAGAAGAAATTGCCCCGCATAATATTCATTCTCTACAAGGGATAATAAGGGATAAATTCGTTAGCAAATGCCATGTATAGATGACACAAGAAATGACGTTTCCACTAAGAAAGCGTATTAGATTGATGAAGTGCTATTAGTATTGAAAAAAAAAAAAAAAAGTTTCAAGAAAACTGAACCGTACGTATTTGACATTTGGCCGCTAGCTATGCTCCTCACGGACGAGCGGGAGAGCCTCCCCAGTCTAACCTTAAATTATTACTGCTTACGCACAAATGTTCGTGATGGAACGTTAAATGTATGGAGGGAGTGATTTAGGAAGCAAAGCGTTTTTCTTCGCTGTTCATACGTCATTCAAGTGAAAAGCGGGTCACCTTGGATTAATTATGTACGTCCAAATTTTTCATATGACGTGCTCCCAATTAAAGCTCATATACTTTGCATTCTATGGTTGCGTTCTTATAGTATCACTGCTTTGCACACAGTTGCGCCAAATAGCTTTCCTTTCTCATTGCAACCTTTTGAGTATTATTATGTATGATAGCTTTACATTTCAGTCCTTAGGGACCTAATCAAATCCATACAAGATAAAAAGGGGTGATAATTATTCTTTGAAGCAAAACCCATTGAGGTTATAACTAACTTTATTCGACATTGGAGTGACCCATATAAGTGCAATGAAAGCAAGCTGACTAACCATGCAATGATAATTGTTATTTCCAAAGTAGACGTCTCATCTAAATCATCAAACTTCGTTAGTCAGAGCACGCAGTTATGACATGTTATCGTTTGAAGAAAGTTGACCTGAGAGAGAGTGTGCGCGTGTGTGTGTGTGCGTGTGTGTGTGTGTGTGTGCGCCTATATCTTCATGATCAACAACCAAATCCAACCCCACTATTACTAACAACTTCCAACCCCCCTGCCAACATTATACATCTAAAAGAAATTTATTATTATTATTATTAATTTGTTGTGCCAACTGATCTTTACATGGCTATCGTCCATTTCCACAATTGTACATGAGTGTTTCAGGCTTCCTAATTAATTGATCTGCACCATACATGCTTGATACGTATATCTTTCTCTTTTTGACAAAGGTAGATGTTCATAAGAGTACAAGGTCAGAGTGGAGAGAGAGACCACCCACTTCAAGGAAGATTTGGTGACTCAACAATATTATTCTCTTTCTGTTCCCGCTTCTCTGTGAATATTTCTAAGAAATCCTAGACAAGATTCATCTCATCAGTTATTTTTATGACAAGGAAAAAGAAGCTATATATGGTATAGAGAGCATCCTCCATAGTTAATATTGTGACTTATTCAACTTGAAAAATCAAGGAAAGGGAAAGAGGAAACATCTTTCATCAATTCTTCGAGGTCCAATTCCCCAACTTTTAGTTCTTCTCCTTGCCAAAAGTTTCCAACTCCGGCAGCTGCGTTCTCTACCATATTATTACTGCTGCTCAGGTTGCTATGAAGGTTGTTGCTACCGTTTATATTGTCAAGTAGTTTACCATTTTCCTCTATATTTATACTCTCCAAGGGAGGAACTTGAAGCTCGCCTTCTATCTCAATATTGACACCTCCAAGGATCCCTTGTTCTCCAAATAGATCGTCAATTGACCCGACCCCAACTTGGCTCATACATGGGTTTGCATTATTTAAATATACACTTGTTGCGCCGCATGTGTTAAGGCCACGATGATCGAGCATTGGTAATATTGGGGCCATCGCGTGACTCATAAACAAAGCTTGCATGGACTTCCCCGATGATGGTGATGGTGATGTTGATGATGATAATGATAATGATGGCGGGTTCATGTACATGGGCAGAATGCCTTGTTCTTGCATGGACTTGAATCCCCCTGATCCCGTGATGACATCCTTGCCAGGGTCCGAGGAGGAATCGCTCGGGTTTGGAGATGGCGTGGACGAGAGGCTCTTTAGTCTCTTCTTTATTGTTGAGTTCCAAAAATTCTTGATTTCATTGTCGGTACGCCCTGGTAGACGAGCCGCAATTTGAGACCACCTTGAGACAGAAAAAACATAAACTAAATTTTCAATTCCAAATAATATCCGTGCAGGAGTTGAAAAGCATTTTCAAGCGCGATTTGCATGTGGGAAATTTCAACAATGATGAAAGAAAAAAAGAAAGAAAAAAACTGAAGAAAAAGGAACTTTTGAGTGACTTCTACCCTTTCTTAGAGCAGACGAAGCACATCCAAGAATTAATGCCTTTGTCGTCTTCTTTTTTGTCCAGATTTACGGCTGATTAATATAGAGAATCCTTTCTAATAAAGTTTCATGTGCTTTCTTTTAATTGCCATTCTAGTAAGGAAAAAAAAAAGAAAAAAAATCAGGAACACAAGAATTATACATGCTATGGACATGGAAATAAAATAAAAAAAATAATATGCATCTGTTAAACGAAATAAAATTGATGCTTGATTTAATGTGGGGATGCTGTGATTTAATTCTGTTTTGATATTTGTGTCTTTGATTGTGTCCATTTACTATATACATGTAACCTAACTCTTTTAATAATTAGTAGGATGTTATGCATGTTTGATGTCCTTAATTAAGCATGGATTGGATATGTGGATGAGTGAATCCTAATACAAGAGCAAGCAAGGTTACGTGTCTTCAATTCTAAGGGTGGACACACACACATATATGGATACTAGAAGATGACGTCTCTATCAACTTCCTTTAAAAACACTGAAATCAACACATCAGCAAATCAACAATTCGGCAAATCAGCAGATTAATTCATGCACTCCCACCCAAATGTGTCACTTATCAAGATTTTATATAATTATTATATATCATTAGGATCTTTTAATATTAAGGAAAGCATAAAATTTTTAATGGACCATTAGTGTTACCATTTATAGATATATGGATGCACATGTATATACTCATAAATCAATTCATGCTATCTAAAATTCCATAGTACTTCTCGAGGATATTCTGCACTTTTCAATTCCATATTATTGTGACCATTAGAAATGTTAATTCACTATTTCTTTATAGTCGAAAACCCCTCATTAATTAAACGTCAATTTTTATCTTAAAGGCACCCAATTTTAGAAGGGATGAAAGATTTATGGAATATATATATATATAGAACTAAAGGTACAATAAGCTTCCTAAGAACAAAATAATATAATAATAATAAAAGATCCGCTATTTTCTTTTATACATTTGAGTAATTTCCTTCCCTTCAACTTCAAGTCATGTCGCTTTTTAATGTGTTACTCGCAACTTGCAAGATACCGTGGAAGTTTTAAATTAAAAGATCATAGAGCTAGTAATTGAATGAATATGGTAGCGATCGAGATGTTGAACTTCATGATATAATTAATATAGATATTAGGGAAGTATAAACCTAAAAAGAGAATCAAAAAATAAAGAAGCAGCAAGCCTAGCTTATTATAACCTTACACACAAACACATGCATGGGCAAGTAATGGAAAAAAAAAAAAAAAAGGGGGGGTGTATCTATAGAACCTAAGAAAAACAGATTAAAAACCAAAGGAGGGGGAGCAAGATGCAGGTGGATAAAGCAAGCAAGGCAAGTGTGCGTCGGAAGCACCTGTTGCCTAGAAGAGAATGTAGGTGAATGATAAGCTCTTCTTCTTGGGGTGAAAATGCGCCTCTCTTGAGGTCCGGCCTCAAGTAATTTATCCAACGGAGACGGCAACTCTTGCCACACCTCTGCAAGCCCGCATTTCTGGCAACATCACTCCAACAGCCTTGACCATTGCGTAGCATGTAGTTCATGAGCTTGTCATCCTCCTCTGGTGACCACAAGCCCTTTCTGAGCTTGTTAATGTTGCTGTCGTTGTTGTTCTTCCCGGTCGCCTCTGGCTTCCTCATTTGCTGTATACTTTTTGAACGTACGTACCTCTTGAATGGAACCGCAACTGGGTTTGATTTCGATTACATAAGACTTCTTTATATAAAATGATGGGTATAGGATATAGATAGGAGAGAAGTATTAGAGGCTGGAGCCATGGAGGCAGAGAGAGAAAGGGAGAAGACTTGAGAGAGTGGAAATGATGATCATGATGATGGCGATGGTTGTGGGGTTTGCTTAGAATGTAGGGAAGAGAGAGAGAGAGAGAGAGAGAGAAGGGAGGAAGGGTTGGTTGATGGGTCCGAGTAGTAAACTGTTTGGAGAGGGACCTGAGAAGCAAAAATGAGGGAGATTGGTGGTCGTCTTGACTTTGACTCCATGATCTTGTCTTTTTCTATTACATCTTTCTTCCCTCACAAGGTAATCATCGTCTTTTGTATTACAGAAAGGCTCAACTCAAACAACAGCACCCAATTAAAGGAGGAATTATCGACAAAAGGAAAAAAAGAAAGAAAGAAGGCAAGCGTTTGTTTCATAACCAAGGCAAGATATTTGCTTCCACTTCACATAATCTCTATTCGACCCCTCTCTCTCTCTCTCTCTCTCTCTCTCTCTCTCTCATCCTCCTTCCCCTCTCTCAGCAAAGGTCCCACACGTGTATTTGAAGATAGTAAATAACCTTACGCTAATCTGGAAAAAATACTGAAAACACATGGAAAATGTTAAAACTGGTCCACAATGACAAGAATCCTCATCGGTCGGTGATTTTGCCTTTGGCGAGACAGATGAAGAACAAGTAGTTTTGGTCTCATGATGTATGGATGGGAGGAGTATGCAACAAAGTCCAACAGTTGGAAATATAAAACCTCAAGTTGTCTTAACTTGAGATTGAGCAAGGAAACAAAAGAAAAGTTGTCCACGGACGCGGGTATGCAATGGAAACCAATAAGGGGTATACTTGCTAAAACATTTTAGCAAATGATGGAATACAGTATTTCTACTCCACATACCATTTTGGGGTCATCAACAGGAGGTTTTGCGTCATGGTACATAGAGGGGTTACTGTATTATGACTTACCCTGGAGGTCATATATTCAAATTCGTGAAAAACATTATTTTTATTTTCTAAGAATAAAATTGCATGCATCTCAGCGTCTGCTTATGTGGTCTCAGTGCATATGTTTTCATGAAATTAATAGGATGAATCGTGCAAGTCGACTGTATAAAAAGGGACAATTGCCTCACGAAATAAAACGGCAGGGATTTTAGCGTTAACGTCAAAGTTCCATCCAACGGTTTCTTCCGGATACTGTGCACGAGCGACTTGAATTATTCTCGAGTTAATTATTAATGGTATGATAATGAATTGTAATTCAAGCGAGGTTCTTTGGCCTTAAAAATTCATGCTTTTCCGCGCATCAAAGACAAGTCAGGAAAAGTTGAGTGGTACTGACATGAAAGGAAAAAGAAAGCAATGGTTGACTTTTAGCGTCTAATTTCAATAGGAATAGGACGTTTAATTTGCATCTTGTTTTCTTACCAACCTCCTGATTCTAAGAGGGCACCCTCATGCGACAATGTAGAGTTTTATGCTCTCCTTTTCCAGAAATGATACTGGACATTAATCCCTTAGTTTGTATTAGTATTTGTGCGTTTTATTAATTACTATGTATTGTTCCAGATACGTAGTGGTATCTAATTATTTGGACAAATCGATTCTAGAGGAAGATTGGATAAGTAATTCTCCATAAATTGGAATTGCAATTTATTTATTGGCACCTTTCTTTTTTTTTCGTTCATCTGACTTCATTCTGTTAATTCCTTTAGTTGCTTTGATACGGGCAATTACATCAATAATAAATCAATTGAGTTACCTATCGCTATTGTACGTACGTCTGCCATATAAATGAAAACGTAGAGAATTTTCTTTCCAACTCAAATGAGGGTCCTCTAGAATGCTCAGACCCAATTCGAACGCCCCCGTCAGTGCTACGGGATGTGTGTATCTATCTATCTATCTATCTCTTGTCTCGAGATGAGATGAAAGCCAATATAACATGTCATCTGCTAGAAAAGAATGTAACGTATTTCAGGCTGTGGCTGGGGAAGTCCCACAGGAAACATTACACTGGCAACACGCGCATGACGCAGTCTCGGTAGTGGGCACCGAACGGAGTGTCTAAGCTCACAATGTTCCCCATAAAGGTCTTCACACCTCCCAATAGAAAAACCTATATTCAGAGCTATGACAGAAGATAGGTGCTGTATATGATCCTATCCTGGTTAATCAAACATATTGTGCATCATTCTTCTTTTCCATTGTTTTATCAACTTCTCCTCGCTTGATTTTAAGATACGAGTACCAAAAAGTTTGCAAGGCAAGGCTGAAAAACGTTAAATAGGCTGTAGATGTGATTATAGACTGGCAGTCCCCACGAGGGGAAGGGAGGGGGGCAGTGGGGTAGATGAAACAGATTCTAGCATCAAATTAAGTACCTATTGGACTTTATTTAGGTGGCTATATAGGATTTGTGAGGGTGTAGGTTGAAGTTCTTCGACAAAGCCAAATCTAAATGGTATTTGAAGCATATCATGCAATATTGACTTCAAATATTCTCATGATTACACCAATACCAGAGAGATGAAGGTGCAGTGTGCTTTTAGAGACATTGAATCTTCTGTGCCCAAACTTTAGAAAGAAAACCCCACGAGAGTGGCTTATTTCCACATTTGAGCAGAACCTGGCAGTGGACATTAAAATTAAGATGCTGTAAATCAATCTAGGATTATATAGTCATCAAAAGCTTTCTTCTTCTCAACAGCTTTGTTATTGCTAAACTTAATCCTCCTCCTAATTGAAGGAGACTGAATAATGAAGGAAGAAATATAACTGGGAATGTACCAGCTAGCAGTTGCAGGGCATGGATGGAGACTGCCGTGAATTACAATACCTGAAAAGTAGGGAATGGTAGTCAGAGATGTTGGTAGAGTATGTTGACTGATGTCTAAATCTGCATTTGTTTCCTTGAAATATTTTCAACATGCACAAATGGAATAACATCACAACATTTTGTCAACAATCAAATCACTTGTTGCCTAAGGCTTGCAACCAATCCAGCAAAGAATTGTCGAATCAATGTGCAACACATGTGGGTAAAACTAGAACTTTACTTCTATTGTCGGTACATTTATCTGGAAAAATAGACAGAAAATTAGAAGATCGAATTCAGAAGCTGCGTCGTAGTAGATTCAACCATTTCGTGTGGCAGTATGATTTATAAGCAATGACTCGGGAGGATGAGATGGAACTAGACGCAATTGACAAGCGCCTTCCGTAATTAGTCTGTCAAGTGAGTGATTATGGGGTGGTTAATACTTCTAATGCGGATTATAGCAAGTCGTTATCACGTACTGTTAGATATATTTTTTTTTGGCTTTTACAGTAATCAGACGGCAGTGATAGCTTTCCTCTGTAGAAGTTTCCAATCAAACAGAGACAAGATGCCAAGAATATTCACAGTAAGGATGCTAGTAGGCAAAACAGTATTACATAACCTCAATGTACAACAATGCTTTAAGCATGAAACTGGTGCTCCAATTAACTTGCAGGTTTAGGCAAAAACGACGACGACAAAATATGTACGGGACGATGAGAAGTCAAGCAGCCGCTCTGCTCATTGGACGCGGGGTGAGTGAGCAGCTTCAAGAAAGGAATAATGAGAGTGGAAGAAACAGATTTGAATTTAAACGCTGTTTGAGCTAAAAATCAATATCAAAGTGGAGAGTTTCGTTTTAGTTTAAAACTACACGATTGAATGCCAGCTCAAAGACAGCACAAGTGGGAGAAAGGTCAAAAATCTCGGTGGCAACAGAAGTTTGGCAAAAAATAGGAAGGATCCGTTTTTTTTTTTTTTTTTTTTTTTTTTCAGCACCTGAGGTCTAGTCCTGTCCATCATTTGAACACGACTAGTGCCAGATATATATCAGGTTGTTTTACTGGAGTGTTAATGTCTGGATAAATTTGGGATTAAAACTAGTTGAATTAAGTCAATTGGTCGTACCGTCGGGCTTATCCATACCATTACTTATAATCCTTGCTGTTCTGTTTTCTGTTCAGGATTTGCCTGGGAAAATGTGCTGTTAGCTAGTTAATCTAAAAGACCAAATGCCCTACCGGTATATGCGATTCCAAAATTCAGGATCCTCTGTATTCTAAAGAATCTTAAACCATATCATGCCAGGAAAATCTCCACTACCTACGCTAACCCCACAACAACTAGACCAAATCCAAGCCCAAATCATCAAAAGCACCCAAGGTTCCCCAATAAACCTCTTACTAAAACATCTATCAAACTCCTCTGCCCCACAAGTTGCCCTTCTCGTTTACAATCAAATGCTCCTCCACCCAAATTGTCACGACCAGACCACATTCACCTACGCCCTCAAGGCGTGCAGCGCAGCCTGTGCGTATAAAAAAGGCCTAGAAATCCATGCCCATGTGCTAAAGTCTGGTTCTTTTTCCAATATATTCATCCAGAACTCCTTGCTTCATTTCTATGTCACTGGCAATAATATTGCTTCTGCTGATCAAGTTTTCGGCTCTATATGCTTTCCCGATGTAGTTTCTTGGACTACTATAATTTCAGGGCTTTCTAAACGGGGGTTTCCCCGAGAAGCCATTAAAATGTTCTGCTTGATGAATGTGAAACCAAATGCTCATACACTTGTTAGTGTAATATCTGCTTGCTCTAATTTAAAGGATATTAGATATGGGAAAGCTATTCATGGGTATAGTTTGAGGAACACGAATGGAAATAATGTTATTCTTGATAATGCGATACTGGACTTATATGTGAAACGTGGATTTTTGCTGGGTGGAAAGTACCTGTTTGAGAAAATGCCTAAGAGGGATGTGGTTTCTTGGACTACAATGATTGGTGGGTTTGCACAGACAGGGTTTTGCAAGGAGGCTTTCAGGATTTTTGAGGAAATGGTGAACAGTGATGAGGCTGAACCTAATGAGGCAACCATTGTCAATGTTCTATCAGCATGTTCTTCAATTGGTGCCTTGGCTTTGGGCCAATGGGTGCATTCATATCTTGCTACACATCAAGATCTTTTAGGAAGTGATATTGTGGGGAATGCTTTGATCAACATGTATGTTAAATGCGGCAATGTGAACCTTGCAGTTCAGGCTCTTAAGATGCTTCGAAACAAAGATACCGTTACATGGAGCACTATCATTAGCGGCCTGGCTATGAATGGCTGTGGCCAGCAAGCTATACAGGTCTTCTCGCTCATGCTAGTCCACGGGTTTCATCCTGACGATGTAACCTTTATTGGCTTATTTTCAGCATGCAGCAATATAGGATTGGTTCATCAGGGTTTGATGTTCTTTAAAGCGATGTGCAATTCTTACAGGATCGAGCCTCAAATGCAACATTATACTTGCATTGTTGATATGTACGGCAAAGCTGGGCTCTTGGAGGAAGCAGAAGCTTTTATCAAAGACATGCCTGCAGAAGCTGCAGGGCCATTATTGGCCGTTTTGCTTAATGCTTGCAAGATTCACGAAAATGTGAAAATGTTGGGAACGGTCGGGCAAGGATTCCATATTCTTGATGGTAGAGGGGTCGGCACTGGAACTTTCGCGCTGTTGTCGAACGCGTATGCTAGTTCTGATAGATGGGATGATGCTAACAAAGTTAGGGAAGACATTAGACGCGGGGGATTGAAGAAGACAACGGGCTATAGCTGGGTTGAGGTTACTTAGTCCAATCTTCGAACTAAGTGAACAGGGTCATATTCTATTAATTCAAGAACGTGATTATTGATTTTTATTTCCAGTCTCCGCTTCGAGTGTCCGGTAACCATCTGTCTGATTGTGATTAAAAAGAATCACATGATTTTATATGACATTGGCCCGTGTGCCCAACATGTGAGTTGGAGCTTTTAAGTAGGCATCCCTTTAGCCCCATTCCTCCAACGCCCTCTATTCTACGCAGCCCATGTCTATCTTAAATTGTTTGTCAACACAGCAAAAATAGACACCCCACATTTGGCTGCATGAGAACCTTCGATACATTGAAAAAAAAAAAAAAAAACTGAAAAACACAAAGAATATGAAATTACTCGGTCAAACAAATCATCTCCTTGCATTACATAATAACAAGAAAGCCAATTTATAATCTCATATTATCAAGAAAAGCACTCAAGCTAGCAACAAAACTGTAATTTAAATGTCTCATTCAACATTGCATCAACCAAGCAACCAAGCGGGGACCCTTTTCTCACAGCCATTTCCAATCCCAAAATGGAGATAAAGGTAATGATAAACCACGAGGTACTTTGCGGGATCAGTGAACTCCGCAAGAAATAGCCAACCAACCCCTGCAAGAAGACAGTTCCAAGATCATCAAGAAATTATGTAAGAAACATATATTCATCCTCATTACAAGAAGAAATGAGAGGTGGGGAATGGGGATGGTCTTGAAACGATCAGAATAAAAGGCCTTAGCAACAAAATTTTCCACTAGAATTTTTTCACACATACAGTTTAATCCCATAACAGAGATTGACAGAAAATCCATCCCACAAAAGGCTGTTCTGCTGATGAACATCATCATTCTCCAACAATTTAGGTTTTTCAAACAGTGATAGATGCCTGAAATCTATAATACGTCTTACACAAAAGAGCGTGCAAATAGCAAGTAAAATTATGCACACTATGCACGTACCCTTTGGGGGTAAGGGGAAGGAGCAGGGAAAAAATTACCTCAGGTGCTCAGCGTCTTTGGGTTTTTCCAATCGAACGTTTCCCAGAGAACAGGTGCTTAGGTTTGAGGTTAGGGATAACCCTATCTGCCTCTCCCCGCCTTGCCTCCTTATTCCTCCTTTTAATAGATTTTTTACCAAGTTTAATTGCCTTGACCTTTTGAACAGAGTCCTTGAAACCCTCTCCAGGGACAATCTCACTAGGAGGCCGTGACTTTGATCGTGACCTTGACAGAGATCTAGATCTCATTCGCAGCTTCTTATTTGGTTGGTCAACATCCATCTCCATTGCATCATCAACATCACCATGTCTCTTGTCAACTGACCTTTCCCTTTTGCGGCCCCTGCTTTGGGCACGATTTATTGCTAAAGAGGGATCCAGGCCCATAGCAGATAGCTGTCTGCCCATTCTCTCAGTATTGAATTTCCTATCCTTGTCAAACTTTCTGGGCACAATGGGTCGACTCTCTGCAATGCTCTTCTTCATTCTGTGCTCTTGAATGAGTAAGCTTTTCTTTTTCCTGATCTCAGCCAAAGCTTCTTGCTCTTCTGGAGTCAATTCCTTGCCATCCATCTCGAAATCCTCATCTTCTGCTTCTGCTTGCCGAATACCTTCTTCTTGTTCTAACTCCTCAAGCCTTTGTAGGACATCAGGATCAATGAAGTCATAGACATTATGTCCATCAAGAATTCTGGTAGTATATCTTCTTTCCACTCATCATTGGCTAAGATATAATTCTTCCTCAAATTAGCAGAGTACACACCAGCACCACCATTTTCATCCTCCAGATCTTTCTCAGTTTTCTTCTTCTCCCTCTCAGCTGCTTCCTTAGCTTTAGCTTCCAAAACTGCCTGAGGTATACAAGGTGGCCTTTCCTTCTGGTCACGTGGCTTTGGTATTGCAACGTGGAAACGATTCAAGCAATCATTTATCTTTTTGGATTTCATCTTCAATTCAACCCGTTGATTCAATAACCTCTCACATGCAGCATTTTTGACAGCAATCACCCCTTCCTCAGTTAAAGTGCTCATAGTCAAAAGCACACTCTCATCATTTGTAGGTTCACCTCCTTGACCAATCACAGTCTTCTGAGCTTCTGCTTTCATTTCCATGACCAACTTCATGTCTTCGTCGGAGATCCCTTCCAATGGCTGCAAATCAGCCTTGTTGCAGACAATTATCAAGGGTTTGTTCATAAATAGAGACTTAATGCTGTGGAATAAGGCTGCCTGCTGGGCAATGCTATAGCCACATGACCCTGATATATCCAGGAAGAACAACACAGCAGCTCGCAGATGTGCCAGAGCTGTGATACTGCACATCTCAATAATGTTACGATCTTCAAAAGGCCGGTCCAAAATTCCTGGGGTATCAATCACTTGGTACCTAAGGTACTTGTAGTCTGTATGCCCAACAAAGAGTGACTTGGTGGTGAAAGCATAAGGCTGGACATCCACATCAGCCCTGGTGATCTTGTTAATAAAAGAACTCTTGCCCACATTAGGATACCCACAGATCAGCATTGTCCTAGTATTGGGGTCAATGGAAGGTAGCCTAGCCATGTGCTGTCTAATCTGCTCCAAATAAGCTAAACTAGGGCCAATTCTCTTAATGACAGTACACATGCGACCAAGAGCAGCAACCTTAAGACACTTGCACCTATACAAAGAGTCACCATACTTCAACAATTTCACATAGTCCTTGGCTATCTTGCTGATGAGATTTCTGGCAGTGTTTACTTGTCCGAGGGCAAGTTTGTAATGATCTTTGTTGTAGAGAACATGAAGGAGGTCACCATAGAAAGGATGGATGTCATCCAGCCGAGGAAATTCATCAATGATTGTCGAGAGCTTCTCATGGAAATTCTGCTGTGTAAATTTTACTTTACGCATGTAAAACTGTCGGAGGCGAGAAATGGCATATCCCTTGTGGACAACGGTTGGTGTTTGCCTTTGTGTCCGGGAGAGGATGATATCGATGAAGTCCTTCCCATTTGGCACCACAGTGATCTTCTTAAAATTATATAGAACCATTTTTGAAAATGTACTCTGTGACACAGACATGGAATGAATTAAAATTATATATGGCCACAATTCAGCAAAAGAAGGATTTATAAAAGTTGTAACACACAATGATACCTCCCATCACATCACATGAGAAGCAACATGACAAGGCATCCGACCTTTTCTAATGATAATGATAGAATCAGAGAAAACTTCGATTCTAATTTCTAAGACTCTCAGATGGGTCAATGATTATTGAACATCTCCACGAACTCGGCATAAATTTCACTTTTATTATTTTTTTTCATCAGGAGATAAAACGAAAAAGCATTGAAGAGATTGTGCATCTCAAGACTACTTGGTAATAAAGGCGTAAAGAATTCTAAGAAAAAAAAGAAAAACATGACCGATTTAATGCCAAAGCTACAACTGAAACACTTCAGTCAACAGATGCCAAGCTGATTCATTCAACATGTGTCAGGAATCCAACTTATAGTCCCTGAAATTTTGGAAGTCATAAAGTTTTTCAACTTTACACCCGAGTTAGGAAAAATTTTCACCAAAACCAGCAGGTTCCGAAGGAAAATCAAGGGAGCGTTCTTAAGCCAAACCGCCACCAAGATTACGAAAAAAGAGAGAGAGAGAGAGAGAGATATCTGAACTTCCACTATTCGGAATGGACAACTAGCTCCCAGCTCAGCGGAGAATATAAACAGAGAAGAGAAAATGCAAATGGAAACGGAGAAAAAAAAGAGAGGCGATAACGATGAACAGAGAAGACGAAGCTGAAAAGAACGTACCTAGACGACGGTGATTTGGGCGGGGGCCGGGGGAGGGGAGGGGAGGAAGTCACAAAGGTTGGCTCCTGCTGACAGGCTTTTCACAATGACCCGAGGAAGCGAAGCCAAGCGGCGCAGCAGAGCGAACAGCGAGTGAAAGAAATAAGCTTTGGATCCGGTGTAGGGTTCAAGGTCTTTTTAATTTGGACGATCCGACCCGTTTTAGACAATAATTTTTTTAAAAAGGACACTGCTACGTGGATCCGGTGGGACACGGTCACTGACAGGGTGTGAGCAGTCAACGTGGTCTCAGATACTATTTATTTATTTTGTTTTTTGTTTTTTATTTGTTATTTTTTAATATATATATATATATATACGGAAGAAGATAGAGATAATACGTGAAAAGCCAAAAGCTTTGCAATCCCCTGTGCAGTGATTCTGAAGAAGAAGAAGAAGAAGAAGAAGAAGAGAGAAGTGTGTGTGTGTGTGTGTGTGTGGGGAGGGGGGAGGTGGGGTAAAAGGAAAATGTTAAGTAGGAAGCTTTGCTTTTGCACTCAGCCTTCACGTGCATTTCTCTCTTCCTCTCCCTTTGCCAAAGTTCCATCAGTTTCCATCCTCTCCCATCCTCTGCTTGCCATCTCTTCCGTTCCCTCTCTCTCCTCCTTTTCCCTCCAAGTTCGGCGCTCGTCCAACTCATCCGTGGCCGCGGAGAACCACACCCAAGACTTTGGCTTTGTTGAAGAAGAAGCAGCAGCAGAAGAAGGAAACATAGAAACCGAGACTACCGACGAAGCTGAGAGCGAGAGTTACGCGATTGATGTAGATGCTCTGGAAAAGGAAGCCCAATTCGCTGTTAGAGAATACTCTACCTCCTTGTCTCGGCAATTGATCATCGGTGCCTGCTCCCTTTTTGTTTTTCCCCCTTGCCCACCTCCCCATCCTTTTTTTCTTTTGGGTTATTCTTTCTTTTTAAAAATCATTTTGTTGTGGATTGGTTGCAGAGGATGAGCAGGCCGACAATAGAAAGGAAAACAGGAAGCATAAGAGGCGGCAAAAGGCTACTACGGCAGGAAACGTCAGTTTATCTTTTTCCCTTTGTTTTTTCTTTTTTTTTTTTAGAATAATAACAATTATTATTATTTAAAGAAATTAAAATTCTTCTGCTTCTTAGCTAATTTTTTTTTGGGGGGGGGGGGTGGTTTAGATTTCTTTTGTTTTGAATTGCTTTGATCTGGCTACCTTCTCGATTTGTGGACTTTTGGCCCAATTCCATAAACCATAGTTTGTCTGGCAGTATGGACTGGAACTCCACTTAGACAAAGTAAACAACTTTCGTTCTTTGCTTACCTTCTATCATTCAATCTGCAGATCCCTGACCATCTCCTTCCAAAGGTTGCAATTGTGGGAAGGCCAAATGTTGGTAAATCAGCATTGTTTAACCGTCTTGTTGGGGTAACCAGATATTCGTCTTGGAACTCTTGACTTCTTTGATAAAGCGATTTAAATGCCAATTTTATTACTCAAAAAATGAATTTCAAGTTCCATACATCTCATAAAAAAATTGAATGTTATTTTGGATGCTGCTTATTGCAGGGAAACAAGGCAATTGTGGTAGATGAACCCGGGGTTACAAGGGACCGTCTATATGGTAGATCCTTTTGGGGAGAAAATGAATTTATGGTGGTCGATACAGGAGGTGTTCTTACAGTGTCAAAATCACAGGATAATGTTATGGAGGATTTGGCTATCACAACAACCATTGGCATGGAAGGGATTCCGCTAGCCTCAAGGGAGGCTGCTGTATCCAGGATGCCCTCAATGATTGAGAAACAAGCTATTGCTGCTGTAGAAGAATCTTGCGGCATTATCTTTGTGGTTGATGGCCAGGTAAAGCCTCTGTCACACCTGGAGTAAAGAACTCTCTCTCCCTCTTTCTCTTTCTCTCACTTTTTTTTTCTATTTTTTCTGTCTGAGGCATCCTAAAATAAAGTAGAAGATAAGAGGAATGTAGTATATGTGAGGCAGAATGACAATCCCTTACACACATAAGTGAGAGTGATTCTGTAGATCACTGTATGGCAAAACTAAGTCCCTAAGACACAGAGACAGTATAAAAGTAGTAAATGACACAATTCCTTGTTTTCTACCTTTTATTGGCTACAGTTTGCAGGATCTTCATCTATACAACTAATTGATGTTGATGAAAGTGGAAATTTGATTGAAGTTCTTGAACTTACAATTTTATTTTCTCATATTTTGTGGGCATGTCTGTGGTCTTGAGATTGTTTTCCATTATCTTTCCAGTTTTAGGTTTGAAGATCTAGATGCCTTTTCAATTTGAAAGGGCACTGCTAGTACCTTTTTTGTATTTGTTCTGTACCTGGCCCCCATTTTCTTTCCCAAACATTCACTTGATCCTGGTTGGTATGATGGTGACATAATAGAAAATACTGAACAGGCAGGTCTAACAGCAGCTGATGTAGAGATAGCAGACTGGCTACGGAAAAACTACTCAAATAAGTTCATCATTCTTGCAGTAAACAAATGCGAATCTCCACGTAAAGGAATAATGCAAACCTTAGAATTTTGGTCATTGGGGTAAGTTATGGCCCTTAAACTATTATGAAGGTGATGTCCCTGGCAACATTCTTGGCCCCTTTAACTATTAGACTTTTATCATTAGTTTGTATGAATTTGGCTGGTGTTTACATATGTTAATCTAGGTGATCTGCTTCTTTGCAATATGATTGAGATAAACAGAGGATGCACTGATGTCATCCAGGTTCTCACCACTCCCTATCTCTGCTATATCTGGAACCGGAACTGGAGAGCTTCTTGATCTTTTGTGCTCTGGACTGGAAAAAGTTGAGGTTTGTGGCTGTGAACCTGGTACTTAAGGTGGTTCTGTATCTGGTTACTAAGTTGATTCTTATTTATAGGGTCCTGAAGATCTTGATGAAGAAGAAATTTATGTGCCCGCTATTGCAATTGTTGGTCGGCCAAATGTTGGTAAAAGTAGCATCTTGAATGCATTGGTTGGAGAGAATAGAGCAATCGTTAGCCCTATCAGTGGAACTACTCGTGATGCTATTGATACTGAATTTGCAGGACCAGACGGCCAGGTTGGTTGAGTATAGCAAAATCTAGTTATGTTATCAATTGCACCATTTGGAACCATACTTCAATTTCATGATTGTTAATATCATCCGTACCAGGATGGTCTGCATTGTTAACAGTGCCACAATCCTTTGTTTCAGTTCCACCTGGATGACCTTTTTTTTTTGTTGCTCTGAAAGTGTGCTTTGACCTGTTGAGTTGGATATCAATTTCTTAACACATTGCTCTGGATTAAAATAGAAATACAATGAATTTCATTGGAAACTTTTGTTTTGTTTCTTGGTATTATGTGTACCTTTAAGTATCACAGGGGAGATAATTTGTTGCAGAAGTTTCAGCTTATTGATACAGCTGGAATCAGAAGAAAGGCAGCTGTAGCTTCTTCAGGTAGTGCGACAGAGGCTATGTCAGTGAATCGAGCATTTCGTGCCATTCGTCGATCTGATGTTGTTGCTCTCGTCATTGAGGCCATGGCTTGTATCACAGAACAGGTACTTCACATTTAGCTTCTCGTGGAGTGGAACCTTCTGATCACATTAGTTGAAGGTTGTTTGCAGTGGTGTACCCTACCTTTTCACTTCTGGTCATGGTATTTCTCATTATGCTAGCAGTTGCAGAACTTAAATTACATATTCTAATGCTCTAGCATTTACTAGAGGAATCAGGTATTACTTTTCACACACTAATGGCGTCTTAACTGTTTGTATGGCTACCTAATACTCCTTAATATGTACAGATTGCAAGAAATTTGTATTCTTTCTCATAATAACCAATATCTGTAGCAACAATACATATGGGTTCCTTGGAAAATGATTCCTCTTTTGTTATTCTTCTCATGTCTGCAAATGCTCTAGGACTGCAAGATTGCAGAAAGAATTGAAAAGGAAGGAAAAGGCTGTCTGATTGTTGTGAACAAATGGGATACCATACCGAATAAAAACCAGCAGACAGCAACACTCTATGAACAAGATGTAAGGGAGAAGCTTCGTCCTCTTCATTGGGCGCCTATTGTTTATTCAACAGCAATTGCTGGTCACAGTGTTGAAAAGTATGTTCAGACTGCTAATATTTGCTTTATTAATGGATATGATTTGCCAGTTGTTGCCAAATTTACAGTCCTACAAACCCATTTGATGAGTTGTTTAAGTTCCATGTTGGATTTCAAAAAAGTGATAAAAATAATAAAAATAAAAGACATTAGGCTTATTTTTTCTTTGATAATGTGTGTACAAATTGTTTACATGTGATATTTTGAATTTTCTGACCAAATTCATCAAAAATGGAGAAAGACACCAACAAAACCCTATGTCTGTGAGAACTTTGCTAATGACCAGGAGGGCATCCCCTTGTACAGGACTCTTACACTATGGGTTGGGGGAGGGCCAAATGTACGTAATCTTATGCCTACTAGAGAGTATTTCTGCAACTTAAACCTGTGACTTCAATGTCAAAATAGAGTAACTGTTACACAGACTTGTCATTCTTTCTAGGTATTAGGAGGATTCTTGAGATTTTGTGTGAGAAAATGATATTATTGTTTACCCTTATAAAGAATATCTGTTGTCTCAGAGTTGTTTAGCATCTGACTTGATCTTCCAAGTTCAATTTCATTGGGGTGAAGTTGGCCCCTTCTATGGTATGAAGAAAAATCAGTGTTTCCTTTGCATGTGTGGTTATTTTGAGTTTGCTTTTTGGCAATCTCGATTCATAACAACTTATGAAAATATACATTTCCTGGCTCTAGTGTTCTCAGTTGTATTTACTGATGTGAGACTAATCCTGTTTGAACAAGCACATGTACTTGGCAAAGACAGAAAGTATAATATCGATGATGAAACATATCTATATTTATGAATCTCTCTTCACATGGAAAGATACAATTGATAATTCTTTGTTGCCTTTATAGTCTATCTTTCCAGTTGATAGCCAAATTTCAGAAAACATGCTTTAATTTCAGGATACTCATTGCTGCAAGTACAGTTGAGAAAGAAAGGTCGAGAAGGCTAGGTACTTCCATACTGAATCAAGTGATTCAAGAGGCATTAGCTTTTAAATCACCTCCAAGAACCCGAGGTGGCAGGAGAGGTCGTGTCTATTACTGTACTCAGGTAGTTTGTTATCAGGGGATCCAACTCTAGGTGCTATATCGTTGTCTGGTCCTCATTTTTGTGCAACTCTAGATGTAGGAAGATTATGTTGCTAGACTGTTCTTTTTCCCCAGATTAGATAGATGCTCTAGTTCGAATTCCAAGTCTTGTTGGATTCCATTTGACAGATATGATGGAAGGTTTCATTTTATTTATTTATTATTTTCATATCTAACGAGCCCTTGTGATTTTCTGTAATTTATTGGACAATCCTTTTGCAGGCTGCTGTCAGGCCACCCACTTTTGTTTTCTTTGTAAATGATGCGAACCTTTTTCCTGAAACTTATCGGCGGTATATGGAGAAGCGACTGCGTGCAGATGCAGGATTTTCTGGGACACCAATTCGACTACTTTGGCGCAGCAGGAGAAAAATGGAGAAAGACAGAAGAGGTTAGTTATGATCCTTATTGTTTAACGAAACCTAGCCACTGGGGATGAAAGGTCCTCGGCCAGCCATGGGCCGTTGCTTTTTCCATCATTTTTCGGGGATTTTTGAAGGGGGGGAGAGGGGGGGGGGGGCGTGTTGTTCGGGCCTTCTCAATCAAAAATTTTAGACCACCGTGCTGCCTCAAACAGGGAAAAATGGGCCCTTTTGATTGGTTGGGCTGACTGACATGATTGTTGTTTTGAATTTGCTTTTCAGTCAAGAGTGCGACAAGGGCACAATTCAATCTCATGCCGCGTCACAGAAAATTGGCGTCAGCATCATGAATAAATGCGCGGTTTCCAGCCTCCCAAAGGTGGTCGCTCGGGTTGAAAGAAGAACGCTTGATGCGCAGCAGCAAGGCTTCTAATATCCGTCTATAGAGCATGGAGTTCTCGTTTAGCTGATGATTAAGCAGGATCTTGTGACATGGTTTTGTTCTGGTCGGTCTGTTCTATTCCTTGCAACCATTCGAACCAGAGGGGGAAAGATTTTGGCAAAATGTTGTCCATCGTTTTGCCTGTGATGACGATGTTTTTGCTTGTCTCCGGTATGCAAAGTCCTGTGACCGATGCAAGTGTCAAGCGCAAATGTTTTTACCTTGGGTGCCCCTGTGTAACGTTTTTTTTTTTTTTATTTACTTTATTTGTGTTTACGATAAATTTAAATAAAATAATAAAAAATATTTCCTTTTTTTAATAATTCATTAACCAGTCTATTAATAAACTATAAATTACATATATATATATAAAATAGTAGAACTTAAGATGTTAAAGACAGATTAAAATTTTATGATATAAAAAATATAAGTCTAAGTTGTGGTTAACAAAAACAGACCCGTTGGGGCCCATTTATTTCTAATGGACTGGATCGACTTGGAAATGCGGCAGCGGACCATGCCGGGGCCTACCATAGACTGGGTTGTTTAACAAACATGCTGCTTTCTTGCACGAAAGTGGGCCATCGCTTGCTATACAGAGTTTTAAATTGATTGGGCCTCATCTTTAACTGGCCCATTTGGGAAAAATGGGAGGGAATGTCTCCCGCCAACTTTCCCTCTCTAAAACCCAAGCCAGGCGCAGCCTTGCTCATTGCTTTCTACCTCCCTTGTCTCTGCAAAATCTGCGTGCGCTGCTTGATCGGATTGACGACTGCGATCCGCCTGAATGGCAGACACTCCAAAGAGACCCACCCTTCGATCTCCAGCAAAGCAGCCCAATTGCCTAAAGACCCCAACTTTCACTCCTAAACAACACTCCTCTTCTTCCTTTTCTCTTACCACTCAAACCCCGCAAACGCTCGACCCTCCTCCTCGCCGATCTTCGCGACGATTATCGCTTAAGCTTGACGCTGAGACCCCCCCGCAGAAACCCATTTCTCAAACTCCAAATCCCACCAAGGATTCATCTCAAATCCTGCTTACAGCCCCTCGAAAGTTGTCTCAAGATTCGTCCCAGAGGAATTCGAGCACAAATGAATCGGGAAAGACTCCTAAAAGAAACAGAGACGAAGAAGCTTTGGAGGTGGTTGATGTTGAGATTTCCTTCTCTCCGGCTTCCCCAGATAAGTTGGAGACAAAGAAGGGCAGAAAGGGTGAAGAGAAAGAGAGAAATGCGGCAGCATGTTCAATGAAATTAAATAATGCTAGAGGGGAGAAAAAGAAGGTTTATTATAAGAAAGTTGCATATGACGGGGTTGAATTCCGGGTGGGAGATGATGTGTATGTGAAAAGGAGAGAGGATGATGCATGCTCGGACGACGAGGACCCGGAAGTGGAGGACTGCAGAATATGCTTCAAGTCTGGGAAGGCTGTAATGATCGAATGTGATGATTGTCTCGGTGGGTTTCACTTGAAATGCTTGAACCCTCCTCTGAAGGAGGTCCCTGAAGGGGATTGGATTTGCCGATTTTGTGAATCTAGGAAGTTAGGTAAGGAGGTTCAGTTGCCAACACCACCTGAAGGAAAGAAAAGGGCTCGAACGTTGAGGGAAAAGCTTCTTTCAAGCGATTTATGGGCTGTCCGTGTGGAGAGGTTTGCTATGTGTTTTTATATGTTACTGGACTATTTTCATGGTGCCTATATTAGATTGATATCCGGGAATGATTGAATTGGCTCTGCAGTTTGTGGAAGGAGGTTGATGGCACCTATTGGTTTCGGGGACGCTGGTATATCATACCAGAAGAAACTGCTGCTGGGAGACAGCCTCATAATCTGAGAAGGGAGCTTTACCTTACTAACGATTTTTCTGACATTGAGGTCATGGGCATTATCTTTCTTTGCAACTGATTAATTCTAATTCAAAAAAAATGGGAGATGAGCTTATTTCCTTTGGTCACCTATTAATCTTTTTATAATTGAGCCCTTGATTTTCTTATTTGATTCAGAGGTCTTCATATCTATGTTTTTAATTTGCACTTTCTGATTCTGCAGATGGAATGTGTTCTTAGGCATTGCTCTGTAATGAACCCTCAGGAATATGCAAAGGCCAATAATGAGGGAGATGATATTTTTCTATGTGAATATGAATATGACATACATTGGCACAGTTTCAAGCGTCTCGCTGAGATTGATAATCATGAAGAGGTTAGAAGCAAACAACAGCCTATCATCCTATACCATCATAATCTAATTGTGGTCTGTTGAATATTTACTGGCTTCCTTAAAATTTGTAGGAAGGTAAAGATGCTGATATTGATGAAGATTGGAGCACTGATGAGGATGCAGAGTCTGGCACTGATGAAGACATGGAATATGAAGATGGAAAAACTAAAAAATCACAAGCAAGACCATCCTTGGCACATCAGTTACCTGCTGTATGGATTTTTATATCTGCATGTATGATTTTGAGCTTCACATTCAAATACATAAGGTAATCAATTTTATGACAATCACAGAACTCAAGGAAAGGAGAATTCTTCGGACTTCAGAAAATAGGAGCAAAGAAGATCCCACAGCATGTCAGATGCCATAGGCAGACTGAACTGGAAAAGGCTAAAGCAACGCTTCTGTTGGCAACATTGCCTAAGTCTCTACCTTGCAGGAATAAGTATGTGAACTTGATCTTTTGTCATTTTCCTCCCATTCTTAGATGCCTTCTAATTTATTGATTTATTAATAGAGAAATGGATGAGATAACAACTTTTATAAAAGGTACCATCTGTGATGATAATTGTTTGGGTCGTTGCCTTTATATTCATGGCGTTCCTGGAACAGGCAAGGTAACACTTGTTGGCTTCAAATCACCAACTTGCTAGTGCTTTGTTTCAAAGGGTTATATGTTCATGTGTAAAGTTATCGCTGCTTGTTTGGGTGACACTAATTTGACCACTTTTGAGCATGACACGGCAGACGATGAGTGTACTTGCTGTAATGAGAAACCTAAGGTCTGAAGTCGATGCTGGGTGTGCAAGACCGTATTGTTTTGTGGAGGTTAATGGTCTAAAGTTGGCATCCCCAGAGAATATTTACAGGGTAAAAAGATGCATTTTAAAATATGCTTCATGGTGTAAGTTGAATCCTCTTTGGCCCTCTAATACCAGCACTTCTTGGTGGTCTTTTAGGTTATATATGAAGCATTAAGTGGACACAGGGTCAGCTGGAAAAAGGCTCTCCAATTGCTGAATGAACGATTTTCAGATGGGAAGAAAATTGGAAAGGAGGATGACCGACCTTGCATTCTACTGATTGATGAACTTGATCTCCTTGTTACAAGAAATCAGTCGGTAAATGGTGCATCTTATTACATGAAAACATGTAATTATTCTAGTTTATGCACAAGAGATAGCATGCATTACTCATTACTTTCATTGCAGGTACTATACAATATCCTTGATTGGCCTACTAAGCCACATTCAAAACTGATTGTGATAGGTACTCTCTCTCTCTCTCTCTCTCTCTCGCTATGTTGTGTATTTGGATGACTTGTGATGAGATGATAGTGACGGGTCTTGTTTCTTCATCACGAAACATCATCTGATAATCAGGAATAGCGAATACAATGGATCTTCCAGAAAAATTACTTCCTCGAATTTCAAGCCGTATGGGTATCCAAAGGCTTTGCTTTGGTCCCTACAGCTATCAGCAGCTTCAAGAAATCATTTCTAGCCGTCTGAAAGGAATTGATGTATTTGAAAAGCAAGCTATTGAATTTGCTTCCAGGAAGGTAAGTCATTATGCCTTCTTTTCCCTTAAAATTTGATTTTGCCATATTTCCATCTGATCACCTTTGTGCACTGTCTACACACTCATTTCCTGATCCTGTTCCTCTTCCCTGTTATGTCAACTTGCAAATACACCCAGGTAGCAGCTATTTCAGGAGATGCGCGTCGTGCTTTGGAGATATGCAGGTGTGCAGCGGAAATTGCAGATCATCGTATGAAGAAGTTGGCCTCAAGTCCTAGCTCAGTTCCTGCAGGTATGTCCTTCCATTCACTTGATAATTTCTATCATTCTAACACTTAAGTATAAAGGAAGGTAGAGCAATGGTTGGTTAGCTCATAAGCAAACAGATAATGTCCTCTGGTTTGAAGAACATGCATTTATAATGTCAATACTAAAGCCTATCTGCCCGGTTGTTCTTCGGTGGAGATTGCTTTTACTTCCCTTTTCCCTTCGAATCGATCCTTGCATCTGTAATACAGCAGTTGCAATTACCTTGTTTGACACCACTTTCCAGGGAAAGGTCTTGTTGGCATGTCAGAAGTGGAGACAGCCATTCAAGAAATGTTTCAGGCACCTCATATTCAAGTGAGTTGGCATTTGAACACAAATATAAGTAATGAATCTTATTTTACATTACATGCGCTTTTATCCAAATTTTGTTATTGAGAATGACATCTTTAGTGGTCGGAATTAATCCAACTGCAACATGATTGAATTAGAGGAAATAATTGATTAGAAGTGGATGGCTAAGTTTGTTCTTGAATGCAATGTTAATGACTGTGTCTTCAAGATATATGTTTGATAGAAAGGATAGAACATCAGTTTTATTGTTGGGGAGGAAAGGGATTCATTTTTGCAACAATAAACTTATTTTCTCATGAAATAAGTAATGTGTTGTTTTCTGCCCCTCTTTTTCTGCAGGTAATGAAAAGCTGTTCCAAACTGAGCAAAATCTTCTTGACAGCAATGGTGTACGAGCTCTATAAAACAGGAATGGGTGAGACAACCTTTGAAAAGGTGAAAAAATCTCAAGCCCATCTCTCAAACTTTTACTGGATGGTATTTATCAATGCTTGTACATTTGTACCTGGGAGATGGAAATGACTTGGGAAACTATCCAGTGTTTCAAAGACTTAGCATTTTGTTTGTGGTTTCTGAAACGTGCCTCTCCTCGCTCCCCAACAGTTGGCAACTACCGTTTCATGGCTCTGCACTAGCAACAGCATGACATTTCCTGGCTGGGATACGCTCCTGAAAGTTGGGTGAGTCAATCTTTTGCCAAACCATAGCTGAATTTGTTTTGGCAGGAAGATGTTTATTTTGCGATATCAAAATCTGAAAAGCACCGTCAAATTTAGCGTTTGAGTTTCTCTTTGGAAGGTGTATGCTGGGAGACAGCCGAATAATTCTGTGTGAACCGGGCTCTAGGCACAGGTTGCAAAAGTTGCAGCTCAATTTTCCAAGGTCAATTTCGTTTCTTTTCTCGCTCTCTTTTTACTAGACGGCCTTGGCCTTTCTTTTGCATGAACAGCAATTACACGAATACTTTCAATTCAATTGCTTTGAACCAAAGTTATAATCCATCTTCTTTGCAGTGATGACGTGGCTTTTGCTCTGAAAGACAGCCAGGAAGTACCCTGGTTGGCGAAATATCTGTGAATTATTATCAGGAATCAGATTCATTCCCCCATCAACGCACAGATTATTTCTTCAATCATTTTGTTGTTTTCATCGACTTCATTTGTCCTCTCCAAAGTTCGCGTTTTTTGCTCTCAAATTTCACCATTTGTAGTTGAAACAGTGCGAAGTGCATTACTTTTCTCGGCTTCTAGGCTTCTCAGGGGAAAAGGCTGCATGTGGCTTGGCTTGAGTCTTTCCAATCAAGTCACCCAATCCGATTGCAATGGACGTTTTTCTCCGTTTTCTTCCCCTCTTCCCTTTTTAGTTCCATCGGAACAAAAAGAAGGCGAGAAGGCGCGCTGCGTTAAAATTTTTCGTATAATTGAATCGAGAAAATGTAAAGAACAGAAAAAGAAAAACAAAATGAAAATTGCTGTATCGTGGCCAGGGACGGCTCTGTCCGTACGGTCCATTCGGAGCTGCTGTTCAGTTTAGTTATGTTTGTGATGACACAGTCGATCTACATGAAACTGAACAGCTAGTCTCCTCCACAAGAGAGAGAAGCCAAGAAATATGGCAACTCGATATGCCCTGTGAGGGAACAACGGCGGCCAAGAAACCAATATGCATCGAGGCCCTCATCTTCCAACACATGAAAAACCTCTGAACACAAAACGAGGTAATCAGCAAAACATGCTTACAATGGAACCAATCACATCCTAGTTGTACTCTCTTTCCACACTTTAGTTTGCGTTACTTTTGAGCATTATAGATGATATTTCATGAGCAATTTAACTATTTCTTGTCCAGATGCCTAAGCTTGCTGCATAAGCGTGGAAGTTTTCCTCCACAACGGCCGGCCTAGTATGCCACTTCCATGAACTGACAGATAGGCGGCATTTAACCTAGAAGTCAGTTCAAAAAAATTGAATTAGCTGACAAACAAGAATTCATTATTCCCTATAACTGATATCAAAGAAGTCGTGACAGAGTTTACTTTTCAACATCAGGAGCAGCCAAAGGATAAAGCTCCTCCCTTGGATCTACAACTGGGAGAGCACCTGCTAGGTCTGGAACTCCTTCCATCTAAAACAGAACCATGCAGAAAATATATCTAGTTACAAGCAAAAGATCATCAAGTTGATTGAAAACGTGCTTCAATTTTCACCACTTGTGCTCGTGGAGATTAATGAATTAGCCATTCCAAACCAAATGTGGAGTAAAGATGTCGATGGGGGCATCAAACTTTCAATGGGGCTAGAACATGAATAGCAAATCTACCCCTAATTGGCCTGGGTATGTACTGAACTAGAAGGAGAAAAAACATGTAAAACAGGATGCATTAATGACTTAAAGCTTCTAGAATCAACATGAAAGAAATTGTAGTAACCACTTTAAGAAAAGATACCTGTTGCGGGTATTGGGGATAACCAGCATATACATTGTATGTATATAATGAAGGATCATGTGTAGTCCCATAACCATATGCATCATACCCTTGCCCATAAGTGTAATAGGCACTCCACTGATCTACTTGTGGAACCAAGCTACTAGTCAGATCCTGCAACAAGCCATTCCTAAACATCACCAATGCCAGTAACACAGAACAAGGGGTATTTCTGCAAATGCAGCAGTACACGCCATGTACAATGGCTGAGAAGATGTATCATTATGATAAGTGTCCTGCATCAACACAGTATTAAGTCTATTGGTGTAATTTTCTTTAGAAATTCTGGCTTTTAGATGAAGCATCATATTATGAGGCATGTGGAGCCAAAACACCCTCACAGGGTGACAAATTTGTCTACCTGTTTCCTCCCCCAAGAAATGCGCACTGGCTGTTGACCAATCACATGTGCCTGCATACTTTTGATAGCTTCTTCTGCAGACACCCTATATTGATGAAATTAACAGAAAAAGTCAGGAAATGTAATGTGAAAGAGTGAAAAACTTCAAACACAATAGAGTAAAACCCAAGGAGTAGACCCATTTCATCGTCTCCTCTACAATAATGCCTGCCTCTCTCCATGCTTTCTACTTATGATCCTCGCAAGAGAAATCTAGTAATGCCTATCACATGTGACACCATATGACTGAAAATGCCTGTTGAGAAATATTATAGCATGGCTACTAAATCTTAATCCAGCAATAGATAAAAAAAATGAAAAAAAAAAAAAGAAGATTCACAAGTGCTAAAATGAGTACGAAATGTTATCAAAGGTGTCAGAATATGACTAGAAAAAATTCCATTCCAGCAAAATAAACACCTGGCTGCAAATTGCACAAAACCACATCCTCTGCCAGTGGGAATCTTGACATAGACAATTTCCCCAAGATGCAGAAATGTTTGCTTCAGTTCCTCTTCTGTGACATTGGGATCCAGGTTACCAACAAAGATCTGTGAATAAGAAAAGATGTAAGAGAAATGCATAAGACAAATCCCACAAAGACTAGAGTTCGGCTAACTCACAGTTGTATTAGTCAAGTCAGTGTCTGTTGCAACCACATGCACCGGTGCGGTGTATGCTGAAACTGGATACAAAGCTGCAGAAAATCAACAAGTCACTACAATTGTATCCAAGAACTAACTGTAGCACAAGAGTATAGAAGTGAAAGAAATCATTTTATCTACTAATAGTGGACAAATTGGCGTATTACCAAATCACGCGCCTATTGCCACAGGGGTCGATATCGGTATTTTGAGAATACGCCTTAATGGCCAATGGTTAAAGATGGCTCTGATGGGCGGTTTTGCTAGACTTAATGCCAAAATCAACAATACAAAAACATCAAGGAAGAAGGACAAGCAATCAGTACAATTCCCTGCCCCCCCTCAAGAAAAGTCCTTAAATTTATCATGATGCAACATTTTTGGGAAGTTACAGATACCTAGAACTAACCCAGGTCTTCATGTATGGTACTTCAAATGGAATAAGAAAGTTTATCAAACAGTATCAAAGTTAATATCACCTTTTGCCACTGCATACTGCTGTTGGTAACCAGTAGTCTTCTTGGGTGTGGCTGCACTAATCCGCATAGGCCTGTTTGAGCAATAAACACCATTCATTTCATTCATGGCACGATTCCTTTCATTCTCATCAGCAAATTTAACAAATCCATATCCCTTTGAACGACCAGTACTTGTATCGGTAACAACCTTGGCACCTCTGACTGATGGATAATGAACCCTGAAGGTTTCTTGCAAGAGATAGTCCGTGACATCAGGTGCTAAATCTCCAACAAAAATAGAATGCTCAGGTCCATCTGGACGTCTTTCCCCAATACCAAAAGAAGCCCAATTCAGCCTAAACGTTTGTTCAGTGCTGGGCATTTGTGTCCCATTATATGTCTGTAGAATCCTTTCCGCTGCAGCATGGTTAACAAACTCCACAAACCCATAACCCTCAGGTTGGAGAGTGATCTTGTTGCGTATAATTTTTATTGAAACCATCTGCATGACGAAGAGTAGTCAAATCAATTTACATGATCATTCAATCCAGACAAGAATCACTTAGTCTCCACCAGTTTCATTTTTAATGATAGTAAGCACACGGTAGAAACAATCAAAAACAGGGGAACCAAAAAACAAAAAAATCCCATTATCAAATCAGTTTCTCTCAACACCATTCACATCATACAAAAGAATGGCAAGAAACTATGTGTTGAATGAAATAGTTTGAGCAAGAGGCAGCAGCTTACATAAAGCTTGCAAAGTGAGGATCCGTGCTCTAGGTCTTTATTCACACGCATTCTTACAATTTATTTCTGTTAATTTATTGATTTTATGAATCTGTAAAGTTAAAAAGTCTAAATCAAATTCTAACCCCTACACCCCCTCCCAAAGAAAAAAACACTCGTAACGAATTTCCCCCAAAATTTGTGAAATTTAAACGAGTAAGAGTAAACCTTCTCCTCTTTTCTAAAAAAGATTCCAATTACTTTGCTACTTTGTCCTAGAAAATCGTGAGCCCAACCAAAGAAATAGTTCGAACAAAACTGAAATCAATGAAAGCAGAAGAGGAAAAGATAAAGAAATACGAAATAAAAACACCCAAATACGAATAAAAACGTTGGGATATCCAAACGTTAAGCAACGGTGAGGAGAAAATTTCAAACATCCAGCAAGCTCAGCTTATGTCATGTATATAAGTGTGTGTGTATATGCATATAAAAGGGGGTACCTCGCCGGTGTGAAGGAAGCAGGAATTGAGATAGTTCTCGTCCATCCAGTACTGTAAATCCCCAATCCACAGGGTCCTCACCTCCTCCAGTGTCGCCGGTTGGTGGTACCCCACTCCTCCTCCGGGCACTGCCGCCATTTTTTTTTTTGTCGTCAAAATCAGCCTCTAGTTTCTGTTTTTCGCCTCCACAACTTCTCCTACTTTCTGTCTACGCCTCGCCCTCTGATGGCCCCCTTGCTCCGCGAGCTAGTTCTATCGCCGGCCGAAAATTAAAGTATTTTGCTACATTTGTGTTCAGTTAAAACGACGCCGTATTTATGCAGACTGAAAAAAATATAAAAAATTGAATCAAACACTGTAGTTATTTACTTATTTTCATAAATATATATATATTTTTTTATTTTTTAAAACCTTTTAAGATAGATGGTCGATTCCTTTATAAATATTGGGTCTAGTTGAGTTTCGGTATGATCTAACTTCTAACTCAAAATCAAGTCAAATCCTTGTAATATTATCCTTCATCTTTGAAATTAATCACATTAATGATTCCAAAGAAAAAAAATCTTGAAAGCTTTAAATGGGGTCGGGCTCAGATTAATCATAGGTGGATAATAGTTAAATACATAAAAAAAAAAAAATCTAATCTCAAAATTACGTGTTTTTCCTGATCAATCTGTAAATCATTAATCTTTTTCTAATCACACAGTCGTCCCCACACAATTTGAAATCCAATTATGGTATGGAACGGTTAGGTTTGCATTGAAGTTTCGATCTTGGAACATAAACATACATCAAAGATAGATCAGCATAATATAATATTCATTACAACCTGGTCCAGCCACGAAGGGTTGGATCATATGACGCCGAGAACTGTACAACGTGCGGATGCCAATAAGCGTTGCAAGCAAACCAATAGAATAGACAGCAACGGCCAATGCCAACTGGAAATGAAAACCGAAGAAAAAGAAGGATGTTCTGTCAACCATGCAACGTTAACAGAAAGTAGGCATTGAAAGCGCGCCGCTTTCTTCTCTGAGATTCGCTACCTTTTTCTGCACTCCAGACACACCAACATTACCAAAACTTTCCGTCTCTCTAGTCTCCATCTTCCTCTGTACAGAGGTGTACGTTTACACAACAACATCGCCTCGTGGTTGGTTGGTACGAGAAACAGCAACAATGGTGCCCCCCGCGCTCGCTATTGTGCCTATTGGGACACTTTTCTTATTCTCTGGCCTCATCGTCAATCTCATTCAGGTTTACCATCAATATCCATCTGGTTCTTCTTTCAGTTTTTTTTTTTTTTTCCCCTTTTTCCTTATGTTTCTTCTTGGTTTAGATCGAATGGTATCATTAGGAAAGTTGGCAAGTTGCGGAGCTCGCTTCTTTTTTTAATTGATTTCTATGTCAGAGTCAAAATGAATATGGGACGGTTCGACTTGTGCTTCGTAGAGTCATATATGTAATTGAGAGATTGGATCTGTTGTCCCCGTTGCTGCTATTAATGAATTATTGTTTTTTGAGATGCAAGTCTATGATATAATTTGGGCTGACTGATCCATGGTTTTCTCATTTCTGGAGGCCACTAATTAATCTAATTCTAGTTCGCTCGCTGAGCATCAACTGGCACGGTTCTCGCAAGCTCCTCTTTCTGTGTTTAAGCATCATTCTGATTGTTGCAATGTGCAATGTGAGCGTCAGTCAGGAGAAATTTTCACTGTATGTGTCTGTGTGTGTGTGTGACGAACGAAACAGATAGGCTATAAAAAACATGGAGAGAGAAGGCCATATTGGCTTTCTGTTTTCGTTTGAAAATTTGACAGAACATAATGTCCTCTTGTTTTACTCGGATTTTTGCCCCTTTTGCAGGCAGTTCTATTTATCATTGTTCGTCCAGTATCAAAGAGTTTGTATAGAAGGGCTAGCAAAATAGCCACGGAGCTGCTTTGGTTGGAGCTCATTTGGCTTGTTGATTGGTGGGGAAATTTGAAGGTGTTGAAATTTTTTTCCTTACATATATGCACTATTATTTACTCATTTACGGGTGTTCTTTTGCCTAAACTGCAGGGGAAAGTCTATTTATAATTTGCTTCAATACTTACTGTTCCAAGAGAACTCGTTTCTGGAGTCATGATCCATTATGGGAAACCACTCTCCAGCCATAACTTCACACTTAATATGGTATAATTACTGTAACTTAACAACATGGATGCACCTTCCCCAGGTATCAATGGTTGAACTTCAAATTAGACTAGCTGAATGAAGAAAAAAATTTGATTATCTTAAGACTCAGAACATTAGTCGAATGCAGTGAGAAGTAAACCTGTCGGCAAAAAGAGAACACTTCGTGACTTACAGGTTCACCAATAGCCCAAGTGATGGTGATAACATCACAACATCTAGGAGGAAAATTCTATATTCGGCGTTGTTTGCCTTTTTAATTATTACGGCGGTTCTCTTTTATCATTCAGCTTTGCTCGCCCGCTACATTTGCGCTCACGCCATGTTAAGTTTGGAAAGTTGAAGTTAGGACTCTTGAATTGTCTAATATTGTCGGAAATGTCTCTGCATGTTCAATTCAATAACAAGCCCATAATTCTTTTTGCTTGGGCGAACATAATTTGTCTGGTTACTGGGCTCACAACTTAAATGCTGTCAATGCAGATTGAAGTGTATGCAGATGATGAAACGTTTGATCTAATGGGTAAGCTAGCAAGCATTTATTTGGAAAATTTCAGGTATTAATGCTATCCATTCCACATGTTTTGAATTACATTTATTTGGAAAATTTCAGGTAAAGAACATGCGCTTGTCATTTGCAATCACAGGAGTGATATAGATTGGCTTGTTGGATGGACATTAGCTCAGGTTTTTATTCTGTTTCGCTACCTAAATTATCTCTTCTCTACTCCTTTTCCTTTTCAATCTTTTATGGGGTAGAATTCTAAATTCTGTGCAAGGACCTGCATTACATTGCCTTTTGATTCCTAAAGAAGGGCAAAATTCAAACCAGTAGCCACAAATAAGGAAATCTTAGTCTTCCAACTAAATGAAGAACGATTTCGGCCTCCATAGAGCATAAATTTACTGCTTGTCCCACATTTCTTGAGCCTAGTGTCACGGGTATACATTACCTGACTCTCGGAAATTTTGGGTCATATAAATGTGGGTACTATACACTCCAACAAGTTAAGAGAAGGTAATAATTTTGTAATAAGTGGTATCAGAATCTATCTCTGTACATTATGGAACCCTTGACTTGGTATAGAATGCCGAGAACTCGGCTCGGTGCATATTCAAGAATATCGACTAGGTTTATGATGAATTCGATATAGGAAAATGTCACGAGTGCACGCTACCCAACTCCTACATTGTCAAGGAGAAGAAAGATCTTAAATCATATAAAAGTAAGCACTATAAAACCCAACAAGTTAATCTTTTGAAAAGAAATTAATATTCGCGTGAAATTAACATTTATCCAATTTCCTATATCTAACTTCTTCTTCTTGTCACTCCCCCTTTCCTTCCATTGCCTCTTCTTTTCCCCTGGGAGCAAAGGCTCATGGTAAAGATGACCAAATCATTAAAGCTTCCATAGTGATTTATGTGATTACTAGTCCTCGCACGTCAGAGGTTGCGTGACATTCACAAACATAACGACGACGGTATATTGCATGGCTAAAATGGCTATGCGATGGTACCTCGTAACCATCATCAAGGTCTCTGTTTTGTCTTGTTTTAATTTGTTCAGTGCTGCACTTGGATGCTTTAATTTACATGCCCGGAATTCCTTTTCTTTCCATGTCCCCTTTCTAAAGGAATATTGGTCTTATATCAGCGTGCAGGTTGCCTCGGCAGTGCACTTGCCGTGATGAAGAAAGAAGTGAAAGTCCTCCCTGTGAGTTTCCGGAATAACCACCACTTCCTTCTACCTGTTTTACATGATAAGACTGACTTATTCTAAAATTAAAAGAAAAAAAAAAACTGAAAAACAAAGGGAGCTAAGGTTACCTGTTTTCCCGGTTTAATGGATTTACTTTACTCAGGATTGTTGAGTCTACTTTTCTTCAAACCCACCGCTGTTTTAAGAGCAATGTAGGAATAAATAATTGAATGGACCTAAATTTGATGGATTGCAAGAGAAAACTGATTTTGTCTGCGCGAAAAATTGCCTGATGGCTCATTGGTAATTGGAGGATTCACGTCGCGAGAACTTGAACACTTTTGTGTATCAATTTCTGGAACCGCCGGAGACGGTGATGATGGTGTGATAGCCGCTCTTCAGCCTTCCCTTACTAAATTTATTATGAATCCCGTTAAATGTAATTTTATTGAAAATACAACAATCAAACCATTCCACTCTCTTGGATCGATTTCCTTATGTGATATTTTATCTTTCAATTTGTTAGTCTAAATAGCAGGTTTAAATGGAATTGATTGGCATATAAAGGGAATTAGCACATTGGTGCAGATTATAGGCTGGGCAGCGTGGTTTTCTGGCTACCTGTTTCTCGACAGAAGCTGGGCTAAGGATGGACAGAAATTGAAGGTTCCCCATTTATCGAAATTGAACATGAATCCCATCTGCTTATCACTGTTCATTGTTTATTTATCTCATTGGATCCAGTTCTGCAGAAAGGTTTCAAACGGCTGGCAGATTTTCCTATCCCTTTTTGGCTGGCTATTTTTGTAGAGGGAACTCGCTTCACAGAGGAGAAGCTTCAAGTTGCCCAAGCATTCGCTGCTTCAAGAGGGCTCCCAATTCCTAGAAATGTTTTGCTTCCCCGCACGAAGGTGAATTTTAGTTAAGAATTTGTTCAAAGAATAGCAAAGCGTAATTCTCATCACGTTACTTTGCAGTCATGGAGACTTCAGTTTGTTGTTTCTTGGTTTCCATGCTGCTTTCTAGAGTAGGACTTGAAACATTCAAATTCATGAAGGAGCGTGTTTCTTGAGCCAGAGAGCTGTTACCTATAATTAAATTTATATTCTTGCTTCATCTGTGGCCAGGCCTGTAGTGCTCAAGAAGTTGATGCTCCTAAACAAGCATTTCTTTCCGCTGAAATTCACCTTCTTCTTTCCTTCTTTTTTTTTTTTTTAACTTTTTATATTTTTTTGGCTTTAAGGGTTTTGTAGCAGCAGTAACACATATGCGCCCATTTGTCCCGGCAATTTATGACTGCACGGCGGCTTTTCCGGAAAATCAGCCTGCTCCTACAATGCTAAGAATCTTTGCACGGAAATCTTCCGTGGTAGGATTACTGAACACTGCCAAATGACTAGACACACTCCATGCGATCTTGGTCAATAGGATAAGTGTCCATTTTCCCCGGCTTCTCTCCTTCTTGCAGGTAAAGGTACAAATCAAGCGACATTCCATGCAGGAACTGCCAGAAACAACAGACGGCATTGCCCAATGGTGCAAAGATGTTTTCGTGACTAAGGTGTGGACTTTTGTTTCTGTTCGTGAGTATGGATTTCGCATACATACATCTCATTATTCATTTCTGACCCAACAGGATGCCTTGTTGGAGAAATTTAACGCCAAAAACACATTCACGGATCTAAAATATCAAGACGTCGGTCGACCCAAGAAGTCTCTATTTGTAAGATAATTAGTTTTATATTGAGCTTGTTTTCATCGAATTAACTGATCCCTTCAATTCCCTCTTTCCTCGTGCTTTTGCTTTTTAATATGAACAGGTGGTTACATTTTGGTCAATTCTTCTTGTGTGTGGTCTCGTTAGATTATTCCACTGGTTGGCGTTGATGGGGTCATGGGAAGTAATAGCATTTTCAGTGAGCCTTGTAGTCCTTGTTACTATTGTTATGCAGATCCTGATTCAATCATCCAAATCCCAGCATTCTACGCCTCCTTCCAGGTTAACAGCATCAGAACCGACTAAGGAGAGCCTTCTTCCAAAATGATCAGGCTGCATATATAGGCAACTCTATTGAGGTTTCTCCAACTATCATGATAAGAGAATATCCATTCTCTGGTGGGGCAGGAAAATACAGTGCAGGGCATATAATATTATCTCATAAAATGTTACCTGCAGAGGCCTAAAATTGTGAGCAGAGCCACCCTTTGGAGCTTGTCTTGTTATTAATGTTGCAGCTGAGGCATTTGTGACCAAAAATGAAAGATCAAAAGATTTATTACTATGCAATCATTTTTGGCTGAGGCCAATCAGGCATTGGCTCATCTCTGTGGCTTCCTCCCCTTCTTCTTCATATTCGGGGGGGGGGGGGGAAGAAGATCAATCTAATTTGCAGAAATATTTTTTAAGTACAAAAGTAAGGAGAAGTTATAGACTATTTACAATTTTCAGGAACATTTTTTTTCATTTTTTATAAAATAAGTACAGAGTGCCAGTATTTTTTCGGGGCTAGCCAACTATTCAATCCACCCGCAGGAGTCTGGTGACTTTTGATCAGAATCATGCGGTGTGAGTCGTAAGAGCCGACTAGGGTCTATCATTCTGGAAGCTACTGAAAATCAACGGCCGATAAGGGAATCTCTAAAACAAATCATAAATTACAACCATTTCTCCGTACGGGTAGTTGCACAATGCATTGAAAAACATATTTGGTTATTAACAGAAAATTTGATAGTGAAATGTCTGTACATTTTATCGTAAAATCTGACAATCGGGTTTACTGTAATAACCTACGTTAAACAGCATTATTTGTTGTTGGTGTAAGTTGGACAAAATTGAAAATTTTGATTGGAAAGAAACTCCTACGGAATAAGTAGTCTTTATATAATAGAATTTAAAATCGATTCGGCATGGAAGTCTGGATGACTTAATTGCAATCGGAAGACAAATTTAAACTCTACCAAACCAATGTACATAGCTGTTAACCAACTCTACCAAAGTCATGCTTCGACAAAACTTTTATAATTTAGCATCGTCGAGTTCATAGTTCATGAAATCATCACTCGGACGTCAAATGGGTTTCTGCAACTTGCTTAAATGTCTGCAATTCTAAGGAAAATTTATCAGAAGACAAAGTCATATCGAGTTTGCTAACCTGACTTTTATTTCAAACAGTTCACAATGGCAACTAACTCTGGTTGCAAATAGCCATTGTCCTTAGCACGGCTTAATTGTTAGGCATAAGGCAATTCCTGGAAAAATTCATTAAGAAAAATCTAAATCCTAACTGAACTTATCTCTGAAACTGCTTTCTCCTTCAACAATGACATATCATTGTTGAAGAATTAAAATCCATTGGGTTGCAGGATAAATCTTCGAGATCTTATAATTCATCCACTAGCATATATGCTTTTTTTTCTTTCATAGTTCGAACTACAAAATATTGTATGTTTTTTTTTTTTTACATATATTTAAGTTATAGTGCACTTATGCCAAATATAAAATTTATAATTTATCAAATACTAGTAAAATTATATTTAACTGAAAAAATAAATTTTTATTCAGTAATCACAATTGCTAACCCACACTTAGAGGTAAGGTTTTACAGGGATTCTTTTCTAACCATGGGACGTGACACATATATTTGGCTAATAATTTGTAATTCAAAATTTGCAGATATAAACAGATTTCATAATAATTTGTCTCGTTTTAATGTCCGCCAAATGGCAAAGAAGGACGCGTATTATTCACCTTTGGACCAGGTCGTCTCGCTGGCCATGTGTTTTGGAAATTTTCTTACTTGCTAGCTATATTTTATTACTTTTGAGGAAGATAACTGGGATTTTCTGACTTAAGAATCTAGATTACACCTTCATCATCTTCCTCCAATGATTAGTTGGGCTCCTCTATAAATTGGTTGCAAATTTTCAACGAAACCCCAAATTACTCCACCCAAGACTTTTTCTCTCTCTCTCTCTCTTTTTTTTTTTTTTTCTTATTTTATAAAATACGAATTAGGTGACAAGTCGGGCTTCTCCTAACACTGGCTGAATAATTAAACAATGAGGGCCATACAGCTCATGGATTGCAACAGGGCTGAATATAATTAATACTACTACACCTTTTACAACAAGTAACTCACTCAAATGCGCTTCGCGGTTTGTATTTGTTTATTTATTTTTCTTTTTTCTTTTTTGGAACGCTTAAGCATAAACCAAGTCATCATTCTATCATTCAAAAGAGAAATAAAACATCTGCAGGGCACAAAATAATGTTCAAGAACAGCCCCAAAAGAAGTCGCAAATTGTGGTTGTTTGCCAATTGGAAGATGGTTCCTCCGGATATCCCTTTTCTTTCTTTGTTTCTTTCTTTTTAAGGCCTAAACGGATACACTGTTGAGAAGCTTTACCCGAGCGCGATTGCCCCTGGCCCTAGCACTTTCTCTATTGAATAGTGTGCCGGTGAAGCGCCAAGAGGTTCCCTGTTTCCCTTTTATTTTTCCTTTTTAATATATATATATATATATATACACAAACATCTTTCAATTTGGAATTGGGCTTGATGCACATCTCTAATTAATTAGTAACAATGTGATTACCGTCGACTGAAAAACCAATATTTGCTTGGTTAGGTATCGCGTTGGAGACAGTTGTGCTGAATTTTGGGAAGTAAATGGAAGACAATGATATGTGCATAATTAAAAGAAGAATTTTCTTCCAAGACTTTTAAGGGTGTCCATTCACACATTAAAGTCTGCCTTGAGATGGAGTGAATTATTTTCTAGTTTACTCCTCAACTGGTTGTGCCGACTCTCTCAAAAACTCAAACGTGGAGAAACATTTTCATATCACTACAGGGATAATGGTAGCATGCACAATTAGGTGGTTCAAATCTCTCCTCTCCACTCTTTTTGATTATGGGGGGGAATATGCCTTATTTAAGCGCTAAAATGGGTGCGACTGTTGCTGAGGCACTAATTCCCTCGTGCTCATCCCATTCTAAACTACGAGTGCGATTCCGGACATTTGAAAAAGTTCCGGATGCTGCCTGCCTGTCCTACGCGCTCAGGGCCGCTCTTATTTTTTCACTTACGTAGATCAATATTGGCAGGACGTGGTCGCTCGTCATGTACCGTACTGCCATTATTAATCGCAGCATGACCGTTTCAGCGTAATTGTACGTGTTCGTCCAAGTCGTACGGGGCCGAGTTCGTGGAATCTCACCTATCATATCATATTATATTCCGGGGTCGGTCTAGAAGACATTGGGATAGTTTATTCGAGTTTGCCCCACTTGGTAGATTGAAAGCATCAAAGGCTGGATAAAAAATTTTATTTAATGACGACGGAGATCCTATATAAACTGCAAGCTCTGGATTCATGTCCATCCCTCTCCACCTCGTTCTTTGGGTGCCTCAAAGTGGAATACATTGAAGTCCCCAAAAAGCAGGACTTGGAGAGTAACCAAGGTCGCCCCAAAATGGCCAATATTTGGCCTCACCTAGCTTTTGCCCTTTCATTGTGCTTGTTCGCTGCTAAAGCAGCCGCCCAAGGTGGAGACAAGCCCTATTATTACTACTCGCCACCGCCTCCTTATTACTACCACTCACCCCCGCCACCATCTCCGTCACCACCTCCTCCATATGTTTACAAGTCTCCGCCCCCACCGCCTTATCTCTACAAGTCACCACCTCCCCCTTCACCTTCATCTCCTCCCCCATACCACCAGAAGCAGTATTACTACCACTCCCCCCCGCCACCATCTCCGTCACCACCTCCTCCATATGTTTACAAGTCTCCGCCCCCACCACCTTATCTCTACAAGTCACCACCTCCCCCCTCACCTTCACCTCCTCCCCCATACCACCAGAAGCAGTATTACTACCACTCCCCCCCGCCACCATCTCCGTCACCGCCTCCTCCATATGTTTACAAGTCTCCGCCCCCACCACCTTATGTCTACAAGTCACCACCTCCCCCCTCACCTTCACCTCCTCCCCCATACCACCAGAAGCAGTATTACTACCACTCCCCCCCGCCACCATCTCCGTCACCACCTCCTCCATATGTTTACAAGTCTCCGCCCCCACCGCCTTATCTCTACAAGTCACCACCTCCCCCCTCACCTTCACCTCCTCCCCCATACCACCAGAAGCAGTATTACTACCACTCACCCCCGCCACCACCTCCTTATGTCTACAAGTCCCCGCCCCCTCCATCAACATCACCACCGCCTCCCTATGTCTACAAGTCACCGCCGCCTCCATCGCCCTCACCTCCTCCTCCGTATGTTTACAAGTCCCCACCACCACCATCACCGTCACCACCTCCTCCCTACATCTATAAATCCCCGCCTCCACCATCTCCATCTCCGCCTCCTCCTTATGTCTACAAGTCTCCCCCTCCTCCTTCACCATCCCCTCCACCTCATTACTACTACAAATCTCCACCACCACCACCTCCTGAATATTATTACAGCTCTCCTCCACCTCCCCTTAAGTACTAAGCAAACTATGTTTCCTATTTTCATGTAAGTTGTTGCATATAATAGTTTATTCCATCCTATAATGATATGCCTAATTATGCAATTCTTGTCGTCCTACTGCTTTAATCTAACGTTGAGCAGCATTGTTGGCGATTGCAGGTTTTTAAACTAAGACAAAGAATAAAGGGAACCATAATTATCTTTACGATTTCACAAGGTCCATCATTCACCCATCCCGGCCACTCGAGGGCTGAAGAGCATGAGCAACATGGACGTGAAATTTCCAGCTGCTAAAGTTTTTATTTTTCACCCTTCATTTTGTTCATTGTGTACCGATGCTTGAAATAAGTAAATTTTTATTCTCATATGCATTGTTTGATTTTAAGTCCTTCTCATTCCAATCTCATTGTTGGCTACATAATCGAACACTGAGACAAGGATGCAACCATATGTACAATTATAAACCCCCTCCCTTCCCCCCTGCCCCCGCAACACACAAACTCACACGTATATATATATATATAAACACAAGTAGATGCAAAGTGCGTATTGCTTATGGTGGCTAAATGCCTGCGTGATTAGCAACGGTCATGAATTCAATCAAAGCATAACTACCACCAAGGTCTTATCGTTCCTAACGTAACGGAGGAAGTAAACAAACCCTTAAGTGCCTTGATTGTTGAACCATGGATGTGTAAACTGGGAAGAAATAAAGAAAGAAAGAAAAAAAAAAAAAAAAAAAAAAAACTCTTTGAGGGAGGGAAGGGTTCTACACTGCCTAACTAATGGACCAAAACGCCGGTCAGCTGACTTCTTAATTTAGCATACATGTAATTGGGCATTGAATTTCATTTTATATATACCAAGGGTAAGCCCAAAAGGCAATTGGCTAGTTATAAAAACTATTCGAAAGAAGAAAATGGGAGAACGTTGGAATCTGCGTTCATTAATATTAATGGGAATATGGTCCACTTATTTGGTAACTTCTTACCCTTTAAAGTTCAAGTCTATGCAACAAGAGTTGCCCACTGTGAACCCTTGTATTTTTTTTTTTAAAAAAGGGGGGGGGGGGTAAGATTTCTTCGTAAAGCGGTTTGTTAACACTGATTATCGCAGAACCCCCCCACCCCCCATGTGGGGAAAAAATTAAACTAAATTAACACTGAAAATTAAACGGGAAAAAATATATCTCATACAAAATAACAGTATTTGAGTGTTTAATTCCTTGCGGCATAGCCACTTAGATTAGGGGAAAAGGGAATTAAAAAAAAAAAAAAAGAAAAACCAGAAGAATCTTAAGATCTGACTAATCCAATCAGATGTTCTTAGCATCATATTAGGAGTGTCCACGTCCTAGTCCTATGGTAAAAATGTGGGCAGAGGATACGAAAATTTCCAAGTTAACTTCAACTATATTATTTATGTTTCATATCACACATGCCTGCACTCATACGATAAGTGTACGTTCTTCTTGCCAAAAAGAAGGAAAATAAAAAGGCATGCATGTACAGCATGGATAGGTCTCTATCAGAGAACATGGAAAACTACTAATTAAAAGCCATTTCTCTGGAGAAAACCCTCTCCTGTTGGTTTTGCTTCTACTCGCTTATTAATTCCTTAGCAACATGTCAGTATCTGAAGTGTTAGAGAACAAGGATAAAATATAAAAGGAACTGATAGGAAGTCCAAAACATAGAGAGAAAATTCGCTAATGCAAAGAAGTAGTAGGTGTATTGTTCTTACAGTTTAACCGTATGAAAATTAAGAGCTAACCAAAAAAAACAAAAAAAAAAAAAAAAAGAGTTTGCTAAAGTAATTGTAATAACATTGTCGCATGTTATCATTGTACATTCTAAGTGATCAGGAACACCTCATTCAAAAGTTTGCTAGACATCTTTAAATATCTTTATTAAAAGCATCTAAGCGATCTGCCTGCAACTTTGTTTTAATACTTTCATAAGATTGAATTCACATATATTTATTTTTCTCTTTCCTTATGTTATTTTCCACATTAATCATACTTTCTTCTCAATTTTCCTTGACTTGCAGATTACGCCCCACACAACCACGAAGGCATCAGATTGCTTCAAAGTAGCATTATTAAATATATTTTGATTACTTTATCTTTGTCACTTACAGGACAAAATGTATTTACTCTCTTTGAGTTGAATACTAAACAAAGTGCTTTGCAATATGTTATCATTATACATTCTCTATTCAAACATAAAGCTATTTGCATAAACATAAGGAAAAGCACTAACGCTACAGGAACAAGAAATAAGTTACGGTTGTCTTCGTTACGTTGATCATTGCTACATTCTCAACATTTTGAGCCATCGCCAAACACCTCCGTGTAAATGCACTCCTCATTAGTTGTCTACAAGATCGAAGGTCAAGAAAGACCCAGTCGGAGTCAATTAACTTTAAAAAAGAAAAAAAAACATGTAATTTGGAGAACACATGAAAGAAAATATCAAGACAAGGTGCCTGAACATGCAAATCACCATTGAAAATGAAATCGAGGTGTTCATATGCGAGACCTCTGAAATATTCGACAAAGCTTCCTGATAAATTGTAAAGATAGGAACATCCGTATGTGGATTCCAACTCATCTCAAATCACCACTCTGTCACAGGAGTAATCCACAGCATAAAACCGGAGGAAAAAGCAAAGGACAATCACCTAAGATTTTAAGGAAAAGTAATGAAGCTCATGAAGTAAAGGAGGAGGAGGAAGCCAACCTGGGTTTCCCAGTTTGCAAACAGAGTCGGCGAAACACAAAACTGGAGTGCAGATGGACCACCCCAAGTTAATTTCCAGCAATCCTGGAAAGGAAATTGGAACAGTAACATGAAGGACCCCGTGAAACCAAGAAAGACTAGAGAGTGCAAGTTAAATCAAGATATGTTGTTGAAAACGTCCCACTTAAAAACACAAATTTCGAAAATGGGCAATGGACAAACTACTAAATGATATTTTTCCTTAAACGAATCAAGAATCTATAATTTCCCCGCCCCCAATCGAACTAGACACTTCATCTTATCAAAAGAGAACCCCTGGACGACATGTCGTCTAGTTATATATATATATATATATATATATATATATATATATCTTCTTCTCGCTCGTTACGCGTGGCAATCAAATCAAGATGTCTAACTCTAAGCCTGTCGTAAGATGTCGTGACGTCGACCTTCCAGAGAAGAGCGGTGGTCAAACTTAAACGGCAACAATTATTATCGAAGAAAGTGGAAGAGAAGAACAATCAATTTAATGGGTGATAAGCCCAAGCTGTGTGAAGGATTTTCATCTAAATTGGTGGATGTTTGTATATGTTGTGCAATATTCTCTTATCACTTCACTAAGCATATGCTACCAATAATTGCTCTCTCAACCCCTAACAACACATATGCTTAGTGAAGTGATAAGAGAATATTGCACAACATATACAAACACTTACCATTGGGATCAACAGCCTGATTCTCTGCTTCTTCTTCATGCCCCTCCACCGATGCATCCTGCCATTCTTTCAACTGTTGCACAAGCGTCAAACTTGCCAATAACCCCCAGTAAAAACAAATAAAAGAAAAACATCTTGTATGCATTGTGCTAAAGGCGAGCCTTGGTGTAACAATAAAAGTTACTCCACCGAGACCTAGAAGTCAAAGGATTCGATACGTAGAAACAAACTCTTTGTGAAAAACACTTCCCGAGACTCCACATTGTGGCTCGTGCACTGGGAGCCTCATGCACTGTGAACATCCCTCATGCACACGCGCGCACACACAGATAGACATGCAACAGGAGCAATATTCGAACAAACATTAAGAATAAGAAATAAAGTCAATTTTAATTTTTATTGGAGGCATTTGGTCCGCTGTTTACATCAGTAATTGATATAAAAAAAATTATTGTTTGTTATGATCAAATATACATTTCATTTTGTATATTTATGAATAAAAATAATAATTTCAATTAAATATTATAAAATTTGTTTGTATGTAAATTGAATTTAATAACTCAATTGATGTGACTAACACAAATTCTCTTTTGTTTTTTTTTTTTTTAGAAAAGAAATTTTTTTACTCTGCTTTAAAAAAAAAAGAAAAGTGTCATCTATGTCATTATAATTGGTTGGATCCATTGAAATTTTGCTCAGAGTGAACGGCGATGGCTGCCTGCCACGGCTGGGCTGGCCAAAAATTGTCACATGATAAATTACTCCACCCAAGAATGTGTTTATATATATAACATATAAATTAGGTGACAAGTCGGGCTTCTCCTAACACTGGCTGAATAATTAAACAATGACGGCCATACAGCTCATGGATTGCAACAGGACTGTGGTGTGTTGAACTTTATAATACGATCACGCGGAAACGTGCCAGAGTTCTTCCCTTTTTTTTTTTTTTCTTCTTTGACAAATTCACACCTAATATGTATTAAGGATAATTAATTAATACTACACCTTTTACAACAAGTAACTCACTCAAATGCACTTCGCGGTTTGTATTCATTTATTTATTTATTTGTCTTTTTTCTTTTTTGGAACGCTTAAGCATAAACCAAGTCATCATCGATCATTCAAAAGAGAAATAAAACAACTGCAGGGCACAAAATAATGTTCAAGAACAGCCCCAAAAGAAGTCGAAAATTGTGGTTGTTTGCCAATTGGAAGATGGTTCCTCCGGATATCACAATCTTTTTTCTTTTATTTCTTTTTTTTTTTTTGTCCTTTTTCTTTCTTTGTTTCTTTCTTTTTAAGGCCTAAACGGATACACTGTTTCTATTGAATAGCGTGCCGGTGAAGCGCCAAGAGGTTCCCTGTTTCCCATTTTTCTTTTTAATATATATATATATATATATATATATATATATATATAAACATCTTTCAATTTGGAATTGGGCTTGATGCACATCTCTAACTAATTAGTAATAATGTGATTACCGTCGACTGAAAAACCAATATTTGCTTGGTTAGGTATCGCGTTGGAGACAGTTGTGCTGAGTTTTGGGAAGTAAATGGAAGACAATGATATGTGCATAATTAAAAGAAGAATTTTCTTCCAAGACTTTTAAGGGTGTCCATTCACACATTAAAGTCTGCCTTGAGATGGAGTGAATTGTTTTCTAGTTTACTCTTCAACTGGTTGTGACGACTCTCTCAAAAACTCAAACGTGGAGAAACATTTTCATATCACTACAGGGATAATGGTAGCATGCACAATTAGGGGGTTCAAATTTCTCCTCTCCACTCTTTTTGATTATGGGGGGGAATATGCCTTATTTAAGCGCTAAAATGGGTACGACTGTTGCTGGAGTACTAATTCCCTCGTGCTCATCCCATTCTAAACTACGAGTGCGATTCCGGACGTTGCCTGCCTGTCCTACGCGCTCAGGGCCGCTCTTATTTTTTCACTTGCGTAAATCAATATTGGCAGGACGTGGTCGCTCCTCATGTACCGTACTGCTATTATTAATCGCAGCATGACCGTTTCAGCGTAATTGTACGTGTTCGTCCAAGTCGTATGGGGCTGAAGACATACATTGGGATAATTTATTCGAGTTTGCCCCACTTGGTAGATTGAAAGCATCAAATGCTGGATAAAAAATTTTATTTAATGACGACGGAGATCCTATATAAACTGCAAGCTCTGGATTCATGTCCATCCCTCTCCACCTCGTTCTTTGGGTGCCTCAAAGTGGAATACATTGAAGTCCCCAAAAAGCAGGACTTGGAGAGTAACCAAGGTCGCCCCAAAATGGCCAATATTTGGCCTCACCTAGCTTTTGCCCTTTCATTGTGCTTGTTCGCTGCTAAAGCAGCCGCCCAAGGTGGAGACAAGCCCTATTATTACTACTCGCCACCGCCTCCTTATTACTACCACTCACCCCCGCCACCATCTCCGTCACCACCTCCTCCATATGTTTACAAGTCTCCGCCCCCACCGCCTTATCTCTACAAGTCACCACCTCCCCCTTCACCTTCACCTCCTCCCCCATACCACCAGGAGCAGTATTACTACCACTCACCCCCGCCACCATCTCCGTCACCACCTCCTCCATATGTTTACAAGTCTCCGCCCCCACCGCCTTATCTCTACAAGTCACCACCCCCACCGCCTTATCTCTACAAGTCACCACCTCCCCCGTCACCGTCTCCTCCTCCTCCTTATGTCTACAAGTCTCCTCCTCCACCATCACCTTCCCCACCACCTCCTTATGTTTACAAGTCACCCCCACCTCCATCTCCCTCACCACCACCTCCCTATATTTATAAGTCCCCACCTCCTTATTTCTATAAGTCTCCACCTCCTCCGTCTCCCTCACCACCACCTCCTTACATCTACAAGTCACCACCACCTCCGTCAACATCACCCCCACCTCCTTATATCTATAAGTCCCCCCCTCCTCCATCGCCCTCACCCCCACCTCCTTACGTGTACAAGTCCCCACCTCCTCCGTCTCCCTCGCCACCACCTCCTTATGTCTACAAGTCCCCACCCCCTCCATCACCATCACCACCGCCTCCCTATGTCTACAAGTCACCGCCTCCACCATCACCTTCGCCCCCTCCACCCTACGTCTACAAGTCACCGCCACCTCCATCGCCCTCACCTCCTCCTCCGTATGTTTACAAGTCCCCACCACCACCATCACCGTCACCACCTCCTCCCTACATCTATAAATCCCCGCCTCCACCATCTCCATCTCCGCCTCCTCCTTATGTCTACAAGTCTCCCCCTCCTCCTTCACCATCCCCTCCACCTCATTACTACTACAAATCTCCACCACCACCATCTCCATCACCACCTCATCCTGGATATTATTACAGCTCTCCTCCACCTCCCTTTAAGTACTAAACAAACTATGTTTCCTATTTTCATGTAAGTTGTTGCATATAATAGTTTATTGCATTCTATAATGATATGCCTAATTATGCAATTCTTGTCGTCCTACTGCTTTAATCTAACGTTGAGCAGCATTGTTGTATCACTGCAGGTTTTTAAAGTGAACCATAATTATTTTTACGATTTCACAAGGTCACCATTCACCCATCCCGGCCACTCGAGGGCTGAAGAGCATGAGCAACATGGACGTGAAATTTCTAGCTGCTGAAGTTTTTATTTTTCACCCTTCATTTTGTTCATTGTTTTTAAAATAAAAAAATTCTGTTCTTTTGGTTCATTGTGTATTGATGCTTGAAATAAGTGAATTTTTATTCTCATATGCATTGTTTGATTTCAAGTCCTTCTCATTCCAATTTCATTGTTGGCTACATAATCGAACACTGAGACAAGGATGCAACCATATGTACAATTATAAACCCCCTCCCTTCCCCCCACCCCCACAACAGACAAACTCACACGTATATATATAAACACAAGTAGATGCAAAGTGCGTATTGCTTATGGTGCCTAAATGCCTGCGTGATTAGCAACGGCCATGAATTCAATAAAAGCATAAATACGACCAAGGTCGTATCGTTCCTAACGTAACGGAAAAAGTAAACAAACCCTTTAGTGCTTTGATTGTTGAACTATGGATGTGTGAACTGGGAAGAAAGAAAGAAAGAAAAAAAAAAAACTCTTTGAGGGAGGGAAGGGTTCTACACTACCTAACTATTGGACCAAAACGCCGATCAGCTGACTTCTTAATTTAGCATATAATTTCCCCGCCCCCAATCGAACTAGACACTTCATCTTATCAAAAGAGAACCCCTGGACGACATGTGGTCTAGTTATATATATCTTCTTCTCGCTCGTTACGCGTGGCAATCAAATCAAGATGTCTAACTCGAAGCCTGTCGTAAGATGTCGTGTCGTCGACCTTCTAGAGAAAAGGGGTGGTCAAACTTAAACGGCAATAATTATTATCGAAGAAAGTGGAACAGAAGAACAATCAATCAGGCAGGGTGGCGAAAAGACAATCATCGAAGCTAAGGTGAGGAGCATTGTCAAACAATTTCTGGCCAAGGCTCGGGCCGTGGCATTGAAGGAAAGAAGAGTAGCCCTATCAAATAAGTCTCAAAACTGAAATACAAGAAGAAGGAAATAATTAGAAATCTTGAAGAAGACAGACTGTGACTACAGAGAAAAATGCCATGCCGTCTACTATTGTTTTTAGCAACGGAACCCCTATTCTCATTTTATTTTCTTCTTTGATAATAAAAAGAAGTAGTTGTTTTTAAAATTGGAGCAATATAATTATCATTTGTTGCTTAGTCTTCTTATCTTCTGGATAGAACTAGAATATTAATTAATGTTGTTGGGATAAAATTGGAAGATCCATGAGCATTACAAATACTATTGTAGATTTGTTGCAATAATAAATCTAATCTAAAGGCCAGGCCACGCACCAAAGTAAGGGAGAGAGGAATGCGAATCAATTCGAACATCGCATTCTGTTGTTTACAGTTATAGTTTGGTTTTTGGAGGGGAGGGCACGAACCATAATCGGATGGCTCCCTACCAGAAACAATCTCCATTCAGACCCAAAATCCTGGATGTGGTCAGGACTATTGCTTCCTTCTCAGACATTTGCATCCCTATTAGGCGAGTATAAACTTTCTTCAAAATAAATATTTCCAACTAAAAAGTTGTATGTAGCATCAACTGGAATAAAAATTCTCTTGCCAAATGGATCATTAGCATAACTTGTCTAAACTTATTTGTGCAGTTGCAATGTAGTGAAAAGAAAGAGGGAGGGATGGAGGGAGGGGGTGGGGGGAGTTATGGTCACAGTATTGGATAATGAAATTGAAAGTACACGGAGAACTATCCCCATCCGCCAAATTCCTATAAAAATTCTTTCCTTCGGGGTACTAAAAAGATGCAAGTGACACGAAATTGGTGATAACTGTGTTGGGAATACGACTGAGAGGATTAATCAGGCCCCACCCGAGCCGTACTTCTTCCCAAGAACAATCATCTGAAGCTTGTCATATCCAGCAAGCACACCTGCACCAGCAATTGCACGTAGAATGTTTGCACCAGCACCCTTGAAGAGGGATTTAGCACCCTCGTTATTCAGGATCTGAGAGAATGCGTCAAGGGAACTCTTGTATTTGACAGCTTCACCCGATGTCATCATCATTCTTCTCCGGACTGTGTCAATTGGATAGGAGGCAAGGCCAGCTCCATTGGTGATAAGCCAGCCAAGAGCAAAGCTAGCAAAGAAACTATCCTGCAACAATTATGAAGGAAGAAGTAAACTTACATGAGAAAGCCTGCGGCTTGATAAAATGAAATCAAACAGTTATTGTCTACCTCAAAAGATACCAGTAGAAAGATGGCTACTAGAAATGTCATCCACTAACCTGCATCTTTCCGGTCAGGATAACTGGCTTCAAAGAATCATACATTCCAAAGTACAGACCGCGGTACACAATGATGCCAACACACGAAATGTTAAATCCACGGTAAAGCCCAATAATGCCGTCAGATGCCAAAGTCTTCTTGTAGACATCAACCAAGCCATTGAATTGCCTTTCTCCTCCTTTCTTTGCAGCCTTGGCATCATTTGCAAGACGGGTTCGGGCAAAATCCAAAGAATATACAAAGAACAGTGAAGAGGCACCAGCTGCACCACCAGATGCCAAGTTTCCAGCAAACCAGTTCCAGTAGCCATCACGGTCCTTTTTAAAGTTGAAAAGCCGCTTAAAGTAATCTTTGAATGCAAAATTTAAGGCCTAAAGTGGAAGTCAGAGTCAACTAGGATCAGAAAATAGCAACAAATATCAGAAAGGAAATGGAATTAGTTCACTGAAGCAATTACAATGGAATAAACAGGAGACCTGAGTTGGGAAGTAACGAATGACATTGGCTGTGTTCCCTCTCCATAATGACATCATCCCCTCACCCTTAATTGTTCGGCCGAAACAATCTCCAATGCCCTTATATGGTTCAGAGAGTCTACCTGCCTTGATCATTTCATCCTGGTTTTGGATCAAAAGCTTCACGCGCTCAATGGGAGCTGCAGCAGTTTTTGACACAGCTGCAGAAACTCCACCCATGAGAAAATCTGTGGCAAAGCTGGCAAAGCCTTTTTCTGATGGTGCATAAACTAACACCGGTGAGGTGTTTGATGCAACCAATGGTAGATCAGGGGTAGCTCGGCATGCATGTGTCAAGGGATACTGTAACCCTGCATTTGAATAATTTCCAAATGCAAAATTTCTCTGATGTAGAGCATGCTTTTGAAAGCCTTTATATCGAAACTGAACCTGTTGGGATAAACCAAAGCAGAGATGGGTCTGGCCAGCCACCTTTTGCTTGATAGATGGGTGTTGGTACATATTAGTCATTTTTTGCTAAAATAATGAGCCACCTGCAAAACAAATTAACATTCAATGGGAACATATTAGGATTTGAGATGCAGTCTACTAACACTATATGCATTCGACAAGCTAAAGCATCAAAAGGCAGCCAAAAAGGCGTTCAAAATATAATTTTGTGACATTGTACCTTGCATCTTTCTAAATAATGTACAACCACACAGATCCTATTCAAGAATAATGATTTACATAAACTATGACATGATTCCTTAAACATGGGAGCACAAAAGAGTTGAGTTTTCATATGAATTTCAGAGAGAACGCGTAACCTATGCAAGAATCTAGCAAATCATTAGCAAGATTGGATATCATAGCGAAATCTCGAATTATAGAAAACAAAAACATAAAGAAAATCCCAAATTTGGCAAAACAGCAAAAGCAGTTCAAGAACCATAGATAATTGAGACCCAACAAAGCAAACTCGAGACCCAAAATCACGAATCACACCACCAGCCGTTCACATTCCAAAAGTCAATGGAACTTGTTCATTGCAATCGACGGGATAACATAAAGCTACAGAGGCAAAGAAAACGACTGGCAAGTCAATTTATTGAAATAATCATCCAACCAACCAGCAGAGAAAGCATTTTATGTAATCAGTCAAGAGAGATGGGCATCAAACCAACCCTTTATTTTGATTCTCTTATCTGGGAATTGAAGAGACAGAGAGGCGAAAGAGATGTTGGAAGTAGGCTTTAAAAGCAGGAATAATGATTCTACGTATACAGACCCGAAATGCAAGAAACACCAGAAACGTGTATTTAAAGTCAACAAGAGATTAAAAAAAAAAAAGAGTGAAAAATAGAGCGATAGATGCGGTGGGTGCGATGAAATGCAATAGCCGGAGTGAGAAAAGTCACGGCCTTTACGGGTCTTGTTTGTGGCTGTGAGTGGTGAAGAGAGAAATGGGGACTGAGGGATTTGGATTCAATGACAAATTGACACTGCCAACCAAAACTACGATGAAATAAATAGGCTTTTTTAAAATAATTTTAAAATAAACAAAAAGAAGAAGAAGAAGAAGAAGAAGAAGAAGAAGGAAAGAAAAAAAAAAAAACACAGAGAGGAAGCGCACACATATTTGAGAAACCAAAGAGAGACTATGAGTTTTGTTGAAGGCAAGAACCCTTTGAATTCATATGTAGAGTGGAGGGGTAAATTTCAAAAACAATGCCTCCTCTGACCCCCCCCCCCCCCCCCCCCCCCCCCCCCCCCCCCCCCCCCCCCCCCCCCCCCCCCGGCCCAAAACCCCTCCGAGTTGCTGCCTCCAGCGTTTGGATAGAATTACGATGCCTCCAGTCCATTATTCTAACTGATCCACTTCTGTCTCTGATGCCCGGTAGATAAAAACCAAACTCATAGATTATTTTCGTGATGGAAAAAGAAGGGAAAAGAAACAAATGGGTGTGTTCCGTGTTTAAAAAGGAATGATTGCGTCGCTAGGTTGCTGCATGCAGTTCTCCACCTCATTGTCCTCAGCAGCTAAAGAGCTTGCTTGGAACCACGGAAGGAAGGAAGGATGGACGGGTGGCTCATTCCCCTCCTCCAAACCCAAAAACTAAAAGAGCCCAACCCCTAACGGCCCAATCCAATTTGATAGATTCATTATAGAGTGTCCAAGGTCAGGGTGCGGGAATCTTCTTCCCCCCCCTTTTTTTTTTCGGCCGGGGGGTTGGATGGGCCTCATGATTAGGAATCTCGCCCCAAAATATTCATGAACTATTTTATTTCAAAATTGGAGAGAAGAGAAGACAAAGATTTTGGGAACTATATAAATATATCTGAGGCCTAAATGAAATTCTGGCCCACACCACACGGACCTAATCCACTGGACCACTGGCGTCTTCTCTCCTCCGTGGAGCGGAGCGGAGTGGGTTGGAGTGGTTGCTTGATCTTCTCTCTTTCATTCATTTGAGAAGAACAAGCGGAAAGTCGGTTCAAAACTGGCAAAATAATTATCACTTACAGCCAGCCCTCCCCCCAAAAAACCCCCCCGGGGGTATTTCTAGAGCCCTCGCCCTCACGCCAAGCAATTCGAATTCATTCTATTGTTATCTATCATCCCCCAGGAATGCCTCGAAGAAACGACGACGTTCGTTTCACTTCATCTCCTTTCTCTCCTCCGCCTCCTCCTCCTCCTCCTCCTCCTCCTCCTCCTCCTCCTCTGCCTCCACTTCCTCTTCTTTTCATTTCTCAAAAACTCGTCAACACCAAACTCTTTTTAACCAATTTCATCGACTCCCTCTTAACTCGACCCAAATTCCCCTCATCAACTCCCTCCCTTAGCTCCGTCCCTCGCCTCAACGCGCCGCCGCCGCCTCTCTTATCCTCAGCCTCTCTCTCCCTGATTCACGCCACCGACTCCTGCTCCTCCTCCTCCAAGTCTCCCATCCTCTGCTCCGCATCCCTCTCACTGGAGTCCACTCTCCCGCCGCCTGCAGAGCCCACCGTGTCTCCGCTGCAGAAGGCCGGCGGTGGTGGCAGCGCTTACTCCGGTGGTCGACACGATCACGGAGAGGAGAGGGTTTTGATCAGCGAGGTATTGGTGAGGAACAAGGATGGAGAGGAGCTGGAGAGGAAGGACCTTGAAGCTGAGGCTTTGGCCGCATTGAAAGCTAGTCGCGCCAACTCCGCTCTCACAGTGCGCGAGGTCCAAGAGGATGTCCATAGGATTATCGATAGCGGCTACTTCTCCTCCTGCATGCCTGTTGCCTTTGACACTCGAGATGGCATCAGATTGGTGTTTCAGGTACCTGCAGATTTCATTCTTTCCTGCCGCCCTATCATTTAGTAATAATTCTGCGATTATTATTTTCATGAAAGAAGGGGAAAAAAAAAAAAGTAATGTGGCAATTAGTAGTTCTGATGTTAAGGCTATGGTATTTTCAATTGCATCTCTTCCATTGAATGCTGCCATCTCCTTTTTGGTAGTATCTTTTTGCTGCAATGCAAAATTTATTCCTGAAACAAACGTCCTGCCCTGTTTCATTGGGCTTGAAGTGAATAACTGGTATTGCTTTCTTGTGGCATAAGGTAGAGTCAAACCAGGAGTTCCATGGTCTGGTTTGCCAAGGCGCTAGTGTTCTTCCCTCAAAGTTTCTAGAGGATGCTTTCCGTGATGGACATGGTAACTTCTTCTTTTTTTTTTTAATTATTTTTGGCTAATATAAAGTTATATCTGGCATTTATGCTTGGTTTGGAATCTGCTATTATTATACTTTCAATGATCTTGATTTATGGTGTCAAGCTTTGCAGGGAAAGTGATTAACATCAGGCATTTGGATGGAGTGATCAATTCCATCAATGGATGGTATATGGAGCGTGGTCTCATTGGCTTGGTTAGCACTTTTTCTTTCTTGATATAACACATTTTAATTTTCATGCACACGGGATCTTAAATATATAATGTTCCTATTGTCACTTTTCATTCCAAGGAAGTTTATATGTTTGCTTCTTTTTATCAAAGCTAGGTTTCAGGTGTTGAGATGCTCTCTGGGGGTATTATAAGGCTGCAAGTTGCTGAAGCCGAGGTGAATAACATTTCCATACGCTTTCTGGACCGGAAAACGTAAGAACATGGCTTTGATTTGCTTGAAACACGCATCTTCAAGGCTGATATATGCACATGCTCATGCTCACATTTAACATGTAGATGAAGAATGGTTTCAGAGATTTTAGAAGCAGTACTACTAGGATTAACACCTAATTTGTGCTTTTCTTCCATCTTCAGTGGTGAACCAACTAAAGGGAAGACAAAACCTGAGACCATACTTAGGCAACTTACTACCAAGAAGGGACAGGTACTTCCTGACTTAGCTTTTTCTCTAACTTGACAATACCACTCATAACAATCCCCTTGCAGATGGTACATTAAAATTTTGAATAATAGCCCTTAGGGTGTAGTCATTACGATATCAAGGTAAATGGAGTGCATTAAATGTTTTTGGAGATTTACAGGTCTATAGCATGCTTCAAGGGAAAAGAGATGTGGATACTGTGTTAACTATGGGAATTATGGAAGATGTTAGCATCATTCCCCAACCTGCGGGAGGTAAGATGAGGTCCTTTTTATTAGATTTATTTTTTTTGGTCATCAATTCAATATGCATAGAATGGGAGATTCTACACTGTTTCTCAAATGGAGCTAGTTGAGTGGGCCTTATTTTTGTCAGTGATTGTGTCTACATTCTGCATTATATGTATGTGAATACTGCTTTGTCTTGGCATAACTGATTGGAGTTGCTTGTGAGCCAACATATCCTTGGGACTTTTTAACTGCATTCTTTCCACTCATCTTTTTCATCTAGATACGAATAAAGTTGATTTGATCATGAATGTTGTTGAACGTCCAAGTGGAGGTTTTTCTGCTGGTGGTGGCATATCCAGTGGGTGAGTTACATCACATATGCCTTTTCATCTAATTTGCACATGTTAAACACCTTATAAACTGATTCTTTCATAAATTATAGGATTACAAGTGGCCCTCTCTCTGGACTTATTGGAAGGTAAAGTATGGGTAAGCTGGTTGGTTTGTTTCTCCAATTTTCTGTACTTTATTATCTCATTATCTGTTCGGAGTGCACATTACTATGCTGGTTATCTCAATGGAGCTCCTTACTTGTAAGTCAATGGAACACAGCACATATATCATATGTGTTAGTTTTGGTTGCATATTGATTAATACATAATGTGAGGATGTAATGGCTTCGTTATGATCCTTGATGGATGGTACTGTCTGTGCTCTGTCTTCTACCATGTGGTCTTTTTTTCTTTTTGCAGCTTTGCATATTCCCATAGGAATGTTTTTGGAAGGAACCAGAAACTTAATGTTTCTTTGGAAAGAGGCCAGATTGACTCAATATTTCGCATAAACTACACTGACCCATGGATTCAAGGTGATGACAAAAGGACATCAAGAACAATTATGGTCCAGGTAATTTTGAATTTTCTTGTCCATGCATGATCACTTTCTTTGTCACAGGTGCTTTTTTTTAATGGTGTGAACTGTTATTTCTGGCTAGAATTCAAGAACCCCAGGTAATCTTGTTCATGGTAACCAACCTGTCAACAGTAGCCTGACCATTGGACGTGTAACGGCTGGTATAGAATACAGTCGACCACTCAGGCCAAAGTGGAGTGGAACTACTGGACTTATTTTTCAGGTACTTTCTGGCATCATTGAAATGTGTGTGCCTTATCTGGCTTGATAATGATATTATCTTTAACACAGGAAAAGTTCATCGATTTTTTGTCCATATCTCATCATTTCATTTTTTGGCTTTGTACAATTGGAATCATGCTTGGAGCTGTAAAGATAATAACTCTTCAGTATGAACTGGAAGTTTGTGACAACCTATTAATTTTAATTTAGTTTTGCATAGAAACTTGTGGAAACTGAACTCAAATGGTTTTAATCTGTAATATTGACTTAATTTATTCATGCCAACTTCACAGCATGCTGGTGTTCGTGATGAAAAAGGAAATCCTATTATTAAAGACTACTACGGTAGCCCCCTGACTGCAAGGTTCACCATCACAATCTTTCACTGTTGACTTTGCCCACATGTCATTGTAGCCTAAATGTAATTGACTTGCATTTTTACTTTTGTTCATACAGTGGCAAGAACCATGATGACATGTTGCTTGCTAGGTTAGAAAGTGTTTATACTGGTTCTGGTGACCATGGCTCTTCAATGGTTAGTGCCCTTAATCAGGAGTTTGTTCTTTATTTCATTGCATTTTTCTATGTGTGATGCACTTGTTTGCAGGTGTGGCTAAGAGTGAACTTTCATATTTATAGCATTCGCGGTTTCTGTTGACTGTCATTTTTGTATTTGCAGTTTGTTTTAAACATGGAACAGGGACTTCCTCTTTGGCCAGAGTGGCTCTTTTTCAACAGAGTGAATGCTCGTGCTAGAAAGGGTGTAGAAATCGGTCCTGCTCTCTTTCTTTTGAGGTATGGTGCCTAGTTTTGTGTTGTGGGATGGGGAGCAATACAAATTACTTTTGAGTAGTGACTTACCCAGGAGGGATAGTCTGAGCCTGAAAGGGAACCAAAAATGATGTACAGCATGATATAGAAAAATTGGTTCAATCAGATCGGCCAAAATTTTTAGTTTCACTGCCCCCAGAGTAGGCCCTGGTCTTCCATGCTCAAGGCCTTCTTGAGTTGACTTCCCCCAGAACTAGTTCATAGTTGAAGCGAGGAGGTATTCGACTCATTAAGGAAATGGCTGATTTAGGATTTCTTACCTTGCTGCTCAATTCAAAATTCAAAATTCAAAATTATTTTATCTTGGAAAAGGAATTGTACCCTATTCATTTCTTGGTTCAAATGAAAGGTTTCCTGAATTTCTTTTGTTAAAATTGTTCAATGAAGCACTATAGCTTGGGGCCATTATTTTTCATCCGTTTTCAGAGGAATGACTTTCCTTTTCTTGTTTCCACACTTGCATGTTCAGCTTTCAAACTTGCCCTGGTTTTATTTTTGTAGTTTATCTGGCGGCCATGTCATGGGGAAGTTTTCTCCCCATGAAGCTTTTGCCATTGGAGGAACAAATAGTGTGAGAGGATACGAGGAAGGTGCAGTAGGCTCTGGTCGGTCTTATGTCATAGGCTCCGGTGAAATTTCTATTCCTGTGGTAAGTGATTCCGGCAGTGTTTACCCTCTAACATTATATCAGAAGTATATGATGTTTTCTTGGTGATTGTCTTAGATGATCTGTGTGTGGACTTAACATGTTCACAACCGTGTGTAATCTGAACATAAAAAAGAAGAAAAAAAAAAAAAGAGGAGGGGGGTGGTAGGAGGGAAAGTTTCCTCATCGATTCTCTTTGCTTTTCTTCGTGTTGCAGCTGGGGCCAGTGGAAGGCGTGCTCTTTGCTGACTGTGGAACTGATCTTGGCTCTGGACCCACCGTGCTTGGTAGGTCCTTTCCTGTATTATTATTTTTGATTTATCAGCCATGCATGTTTTGTTTTGTTTTGATTTTCATCTCGTGACACTTGATTTAGGCGACCCTGCCGGGGCAAGGCTAAAGCCTGGAAGCGGGTATGGATATGGGTTTGGCATCCGCGTGGACTCGCCGTTGGGGCCTCTCCGCCTCGAATATGCATTTAATGACAGACGTACGGGGAGGTGTCACTTTGGAGTTGGTCACCGTAACTAGTTTTCTTGAGAAAGACTTAAAAGCCCAAGTAGACTACTATTAAACAAAATGGTTGAATACTTTTAAACTCGCTTTGTTGTAGAGCTCTCTCTCTATCTGTTTTTATTTTGGCTGTCAGCGTCTAAGGGGGGCCACCGGCATGTTGAATTGTACTACGAGGTTGACATTTTTAACTTTTCCCTATCTGGGCCTCTTTATTAGGCCCAGCGGCGTTTTGACGGAGCTTTCAATTCTTTCAAAGTCTCAAAGCATGCTTAATTTTGGAGTATGTCATTGGGGGTCCAGTGGCCTCGGGTTGCAGCTCTATGCCTTAGCGCGTTCTTTTCGTAGGCCTTGTGCCTTCCGTGTTTGACAACCACTCCCCGCCCCTCCCCCCCCCCCCAAACTAAAAAAAAAAAACAGAGAGATTTACTGATTCGAGTGATAAAAGAAATACTATAAAACTGTCCCAAAATTGAGAAAGGAAAGAGAGAAAGAGAGAGAAAGAGAGAGTTGAGCGTTGACCAAGCGTCTTTAAACATGTGTGTGGGCAGTCGGTTTCTCACTTTCCATAGAAACTAAAATGTACAATAACACGCTTTCATTCTGTCCGTCCGGAACAGGAAGTGGATGTGTTGTCAGCGGCTAATTTTGGGACGTCGTTTTCACGGTATGTTATCACCCCCCCCCCCCAACTGTCCTTGCTCATTTTCATTATGTGCACTCCGTTCTTTCGCCTCGGTGGAAGAGTAGAAATCTTAGCCCACAGGTCTCTATGTGAGGTGCAAGCATGTGTGTGTGTATGTATGTATGTGTCCCAAGATGTGGTTCATTGACAAAATGTATGGAGTTCGTTATCAGCGAGCATTGCTTACATGTGAAGAACAGATGGCGAGTGGTGGCAGTAACGTATATAATTAATATTATTACATTTCTTCCTCGTTGGAATTAAATAATTAAATAGAGTTATAAAATATATCAGACCCACAAACAGCTCTGCTAGGTAGCCCTATTCCCTTTTTGGGGCATTAGCAATTTAATGCATGAGGGGGCCTGGATTATGAATCCCATCCCATCCCACCCAACATGAGTCGTGAATGTTTTGCGACTTTGTTTTTCAGATTTTTTTTTTTTTTAATTATCGAACAATTGAAACCGAGTACAGTGTCATGTTTTTGTTTGGGGGGGGTAAATGGCTCGCGTTAGGGCTACAAAATGAACAGTGAGCTAACAATCAATCATTGTACCCGTGAACTGCGAAGGCTGCAGAACCCACTCATTAAAATCTCTGCACTCTGCATTCTCATGTGTTCCGATCTCTCTGCTCTGCCATCCACCACGTGTCGTCCTTCTACATCCTTCCCAAATCGCACCCCCGCCTACCCCCTACATTGCTTTAAGTTTTTTTTTTTTCAGCCATTAGTTACATTTTCCTCTTACGTGCATGTACTGAGGCCCATGATCAACACTACCTTTTTTTGTTTTTCCTTGTAATTCCAGATCTATTTAGGAGTTACGATAGGTTACAAGTTCACATTTCAAAATTCGAAGAAGTTACTTTGTGGTCCAAATATCTTGAGCAAGATGTGACTTCCAAGTTTAGCCATGATCATGAACATGGACGACCACCCACTCACGCACCCTTTGGAATATAATAGCTCCTATATATATAGTTAGACACAATACAATTATACCATACTAATTAATATTTAGTATCACATAATAAAATGACATAAAAATATTTAAATAAAATTTATATAACATTAAACACCTTTTTATGTAGTATAAATTACACTAATTTTAAATAATATGTTTATCAGAGAACGTGTTCACATTTAAAAAAAAAAATTTAATATACTAGCATTTATTCATTCTTTGTTTCAGTATAATTAATTCGATACCTTCAAATGTATCTGATCAATAATAAATGCTTTCTGTTTGAAACCTATCGTTTTCTGACGACATGCACTCCTAGTTACTTCAAGTTCATGGACCATCAACAATTCGTAAAAGGAAGGTATGGCAACAAGGAAAACTGACCCAGGAGGAGTTCCCCACCCACACACCCCCCCCCCCAAAAAAAAAAAAAACAATTCGAGGTTGAGAAATATAGATCATCATTAATGACCTGCTTTTTAACATATTAAGCGTGTCCGCCACCCTTCTGGTTCACGATGATTATTGTTTGTCTAGTCAAGTTCTAAAATCCAAATTGCGTGTAATCCCGGTAAAATCATTAAGCTTTTATCTGAACCGTGAGTCTGCACAAGTTTGTACCTCCAGGTCGTCTCCTGAGCATGGCAATGGCAAGTCAGAGATGACCTTTTTCAAAAAAAAAAAAAAAGACGATCGATTAAACAACAAAACGAGAGAAATAGACATGATGATGATGATGATGACGATGATGATGATGCTGGTGGTGGGTATTGGGCTTCAGGGAATAGAAGCTTTTCGAAGTTTGAAAATCTCACAACGAGACACTCGGGTGTTGTCCTGGAAATATCAAATACAACAGACTGGTTAAAAAAGAAAAAAAATTGTAGTTCGTGGCACCTGGGTTTTGCCCTCGAGCGCACGATGGGGGGGGGGGGGGGGGGGGGGGGGGGGGGGGGCAGTGGAAGATAAGCCACTGTCCGCCTAATAGGTACATAGGAACGGACTGTAAATAACCAAGTGTTCCATAGTTTTGTAGTTTTTACATATATTTTTTTATTTGATTTAACTGTACATTTTAATATTTTTTTTAATTTTATGTGCATTACATAATTTTAAATAAATAAATGAATTAAAAAATAAGGGATTATTTTATTCACAAATGAGGTCATTATAATGTGAGGCGTGGCCCATTTTTCAATTTCCCTATCATTTTCGATATTCTAATTAAGACAAATTGTACACGTTGTAATGAATTTTGATGTGTGTGTGTGTGTGTGATGTGATGTGACAATGAGAAGCAGAAGAGATAGCTTTTCGCTTGGAATTGCGTTTATTCATGGATGGTTGCTTCCTAACAAGTGTAGGAGTAGTGGCGTGTCTTGAGTTTAATAGTTCACTGTTATCTGTCTCAACTCTTCTTTTGAAACTATAAATATATACATACGTGTGTGTGTGTGCGCGCGCGCGCGCGCGTGTAGATAAATAAGAGTATGAAGGGCTACGATATAGTGAAACTAGCATAACTAACGGTTTCAAATGTCTTCAAAAATTTTCATCCATTAACAGTGAAGATATCTATAATTTGTGTGATAATAAGGAGAAATTTGAGATTGTGGAAAAAAAAAAATGTATGATTTCAAGTTTGAATCTCTATGCCGTGTCAACCAGATGAAGTTTGCTTACGATGCCATCGGTTCTGCAGACGTTGGGAAAATCATCCGTAGCAGAAGAGCTCTGAAAGACATTTTTGCTTATAGTTTAAGGGTATGATATTTATAATCTGCATAATTAACAAGTTTTAACTTCACACGTACACTACCTGGATGCTGCGCTACGGCGCCATTATATTAACGCAGATAGTTGAGTCAATGAATGCTACAACTCTTTGCTGGGTGATCAACTTTGTGAAGATTGAAGCTGGAATTTAAAGCCTAATTTTGGAGGGTAGCTATGAATGCTCTTTCATTCTGTCTGTTCGCTACGGCTATGAGCACGTCTCATGGGAAAACGCAAACATTCCAATCCAATTTGTTTCTTTTCCTCGCTAAAATCCCTCCCTTTTTACGTAACAGATATTTCTTTAGCTTTTCAATCACATCGTTGCAATCTAACTCCATGGTTAATAACCACTAGACTCGTGATCGTCTGAATCATTAAAGATCTTTTAAAATAGATAGTAAGAATTACTCAATTTCGTTTTTGTAATTTTAACATTATTAGTCACCTTATGTAAGTATTCATCACCAAAAAAAAAAAAAAAAAAAAAACCCATGTAGTATATAGGTATCATAGATTCTAAATCTACTATTACAAATATGCAACAAGAATTTGGAATTCTTAAGGAATTTGCAAAATTCCTTATTAGAAAATCACGCTTGTGGCTTAGAATTCAAGAATCAAAACGTTGGGCCGACAAAATCGAGATTATCAGTTCGCCAAACCTAATTAAGCTAACCCTACGCAACAGGGATTCATTGCGGATAATTCAAATAATAGTGTTATCATCAAACTCCACTCAGTTGGGTCAATTAAACTTTGAGAACGCAATGATTTTACTGGGTCGGGGGTTTGGGTCTTGCAATTGGACCTACTTAATTCAAGCTATCAATTGTGATAAAAAAATCAAGTGATGGATGGACGGACGTTTCTGGGGGTTTACGCTTCATTGATATGGCACATCCACAATCACAAGGAATTCAAAGGTAAAAAATTACAGTCGTGCAAGGCTTGAGGTGCGTGCCGTTGAATTTGCAAGCATTTATAGTATCACGAGCTCAATTGTACACCCAATGAGGGGGCTTTTCGGTTCCCAAGTTCGATTCTTGATGGCCTTGTATTAGCAATAATAAAATATTATTTGATTCTCCATTTGCACCAAAATATACCGATATGGTGCACAGACGAGAACGAGAAATATACGATAATACTTTGTAGTATTACGATCATTGACTATCGTTATCACATTGTAATATATAGATATTAATGGCATGATTGATGATGGTTCGCCCATCAAATCAGTAACTGTTGAGTTGGGGCATCCTCTTATTCGGACTAATAATACTATATGTAAACTTGATGATAATATGAAAGCTGTCCAAGTCAAATATGCCATGCATCTCTCTCCGTCCCCACTTCTGCTCTAAATATTGGAGCCAGAGTAAAGCACATACTCTTTCGTTGTTTGGAGTTACTGGAGATAAATAGGTTGGAGGATAGCATGATATGAGGTGATATTAATCGATTTGCAAGAACTAGCTCGAAGTACACACGTAAATGGAGAAGCATATCTTGCTGTGAGCTATGCCTGCGCAATATAGCCCATCCTCCCACTCCCCAGTCCCCACTTGTAACTAATGCCACGCTACTAGCCAGGCCTGGCAGGTAAGCACCCTAAAACTAGATAGAGCCTTTCTTATTCAGAACCCCACGAGATACAAGAATTTTGGAGGGGAGAGAGAGAGAGAGAGAGAGAGAGAGAGAGATGTACAGAGGTGCACATGCAGCGCAATGCAGTTTAGTACTCGAGCTTAATTCCATACATGACATTGAATGAAGTTTGACATGAAATTATTAATGTCTTTATTAGCTTACGCTCATTGTCGCTCGAAGAATTCATATCATCACCTCCGTTGGTTGCAGGTTGCACCTGAGAAACATCGAATGCTATATGAGCAATTTAACATAATTGGCTATATTACAGAAGGGATCTTCCTTGATCCTTTTAATTCCTTTCTATGCACCGTTTCAGTGTTTGGTCAATGACTCGCTGGTTATTTAGGATCTTGCTTTGCTGCCTACGTAGCATTTGCAGCAGCAGGGGGAAGCAATTAACTCAAACCAATTTGTGGATCTCAGGAGGCACTGCAGGCAAGGAATTACAGGTAACCAGCAAGAGAGAGAGAGAGAGAGAGAGAGATAAGAGACAAAGACAAAGAGAAGAGAAGTATTGTGCGTTGTGGGCAGTGCATGTAAGAGCTTAAAGGCTTGAACAGTGAGTTTGGTCGGGACAGTCTCTCAGCTGATGCTGAGCCCAGCCGACCAGGGTGCGCCCACCAAAGCAGATGCTGGCCTGTTTGCAACTATTTGTTTCCCTAGGAAAGACAAAAATTCACCATGCAAGAAGAAGATAAAAACAAAACGAAAAAGTGGGCTACTGTACATAATTACATACAATTATACACCACTGGCTGTAACAAATCTCTCTCCCTCTCTCTTGTTAGGAATATGAATTTAGGATTAGGTGAGACAAGTTCCAACCCTAATTACTAACTTCGTCTTTGTCCTATTTTCCTCTTCCTGCATCAAACTCTAGTCCTAGGTTGGTAGATTAAACTTATTTTATTAGGTATATATATATATAGATATTTTTTTTTTTTGGCTTCTTTGTTATTGAAATCATTTCACACGAGATTCAATATGGAGCTTGTTCTTTCAAGTCCCAAGATTATCTCTTCTTCTTTCTTTGCCCTCCACTTTCTCATCCCATCCCCTCGTGTTTCTCCTCTTTCTCTCTCTCTCTCTCTCTGTGCTTTGGCATATTGTCTTATATTGTTTAGTCACACCTCACAAGTGATATCTTGTCTCTCCTTTTTTACTCAATTGGGTTCACTTTATCAACCTTGATCTTGCTGAAATCCTTCATCTTCAGTCTTCTTTTGAATTTGGTGATCTTGTTCAGTCTAGACTAGACTTTTAGCCATCTTGATTTCTGCTCGCTCTTTCAATACCCTTCCTCCTGATCCCCTTGAAATAAAAGAAAATTAAGCAAAATACATATATTAATAACGTATATACATCCACCACCCGTCTGTTCTTGATCTCTTCTCCCAATCACAGTCATGGCTGACCCCCATTCCAATTGTTTCGGTGGATGGTATCGCCTGAACCCGCTGCACCGTTTCTCTACCTCTAGGCCCTCCTCATCTTCCTATGGCCCATCTTTGTACACATCCTGCAACATGTACTCATCAGATAACATCAACTATTACAATAACTCTTTCCTTCAGCATTACCAATATTCCTCGCCACCCTCTCCTCCTCTCAAAGAAGCCCTTCCACTCCTCAGTCTGAGCCCAACAAGGCATCATGAAGATCTCCAAGAATCCTCATGCAGTGTTATGGAAGTGGACAGAAACAAGGACAAGCAAGAAAGCCTATGCGATGATGATGATGATGAAGCTGTGGGTGTAGCTCTACATTTAGGTCTTCCTAGTCCTAGTCCTAGTCCTATTGATTTGGTATCAAGGCTGTCCTCCACAGAGATCTCATCGTCGGATAAAGAAGAAGCTGCTGTTGCCTCCGGTTGTCACCCAAGTGGTCTTAACAAGGGTCACTATTGGATCCCAACCCCTTCTCAGATTTTGATTGGCCCTACACAGTTTTCATGTCCTCTTTGCTTCAAGACCTTCAACAGATACAACAACATGCAGGTATATGTAAATGCTTCAATGAAAGGAAACCCCATGATTTAAAAAGCTTACCTTTCCCTTCCTCTCCTATCTCTTTCTAGTGTTTCTCCTCTTGATTTTTTCAGAAAAAAAAAAGGGGAAAAGAACCCATACTTATCCTTTCCTTCAACACTCCTTTTGTGGTTCAATTTCAAACTTTCACTTTTACCTTTGGCCCTAAGCTGGAGTCTCGAGAAGAGAGGAGGAGATGGGTCCTTAGGGTTTTCCCTTTTTCTTTTTCTCCACTTTGATGCACATCTTTCTTGTTACCTTTTTTCTCTTTAACTTGTGCTTTTACTCCAAATTATTCATCAACACCTCTACTCGCCCCAATTCTGTCTTTCTTTCTTTCTTTCTCCCCACTTCTTTAGTTCTCTCTGCATGATTCGTGGGCTTCGGGACTTAAAAAATGAGAATATAATCTATCTGGTCCAGTTGAGAATAATATCATTAGCTGTCTTTATTTGATTGAACCATTCAGGCGTTATGCTTTTTGTACCTTGAAGTTTGTATTCTGTACATTGGCAGGTGCGCAAAACTGAAGAGTACAGCTTAAGATGATCATCATCAATGCCCTAGCTGACCACAATTTTCCCTTTCTAGACACTGATCAATATCAAGAGAAATTTCCATTGGCCATTACTTGAAAAGCGTACTCTTCATCCTTTGAAAAACTTGGATTCATGATCCCAAAAGCTCTCCGGCTGATTTGCTTTCTTGTTAGACCGCAACCCATAGCCTTTGTTTTTTCACTTTTTATTTTCATTTGGGCTCTATGTTGTCTCAATTCTTTGTTTTATATATAAATGCTCCACGCAGAGAAAGAGCATAACAGTTGGGCAGAGCTAAGAACAAGGCCAATTATTCCCTTTTCTTTTTGTTCATAAAGTACACAGTTCCTTCTCATTATTACTTTCTATGTACAACTATATGCTTGTTCCGGGAAAAATTGTATATGTGGATGTTCGTTTAAACACATAACGGCTATTGATTGGAAATTGTTGATAGTTCAACCACTTGTTTCAGAACTTGTTGATAGATTCTAATCGTCGTTTAGAATGAAACCTCTAGCATGTACTAGTGTAATGGCCTAGTTCATTTCATGGGCCGTCTCCTTTTATAATTATTTATTAGTTCCATAGTGTCACCTAGCCAATTTCATAGGATGTTTAATTAATTGTCTTCTTGATTCTTCCTCATACAATGTCAATCTGACTTGAATGTGTAGATGCATATGTGGGGGCACGGATCTCAATATAGGAAAGGTCCAGAATCTTTAAAAGGGACACAACCAACAGCAATGCTGAGGCTTCCTTGCTATTGCTGTGCACCAGGGTGCAAGAACAACATCGATCATCCAAGAGCAAAACCTCTCAAAGATTTCAGAACCCTTCAAACCCATTACAAGAGAAAGCATGGAATCAAGCCTTTCATGTGCAGAAAATGTGGCAAGGCTTTTGCTGTTAGAGGTGACTGGAGAACCCATGAGAAGAATTGCGGAAAACTGTGGTATTGTACGTGTGGGTCTGATTTTAAGCACAAAAGGTCTCTTAAGGATCACATCAAGTCATTCGGCCATGGTCATGCTGCCTATGGCATTGACTCCTTTGAAGAAGAAGATGAACCGGCTTCTGATATTGATCAAGATAATGAATCTACTCACTGAAAAATTTGACTGCAATTACGCTTGCATCTCGAGCTAATGCCTTGTATTGGACAATTTATGCTTTTAAAAGTAAGAACTTATTTATGCCTTCTTCTTCTTCTTCTTCTTTTTTCATTTTTTCCCCTTGAGTTTTTCCTACCTTTCCCACTCCATTCAGCGTATAGAATTGTTGACTTGTGATATGATCAAATTTCTACAACTTTTTTCAACCGTTCACTTTTTTCTCCTCTCTGTGATGTGCGGATGTTTCGGTAAAGTACACATATATTCAGTATATTTGTGATGTATGATTTCGGCCTCGAAGAAGCAATTGTGAAATTAATTTGTTAATTAATCATATGGTTCTATCCTTCTAATGTTTCAATATATAGATTCATGACACCAGAAGGCATTTAACATATTTATGTGAATCTGCTTTACATGCAAGTAAGTAACTTGGAATATGAGAGTGCAAATTAAAGGATCCCACGGGCGGCGCCTCAGCGCATCTTTTCAATTTCTGGATATCATTTCTTTCTTAGAACGAAAAAACAAGGAGAAAATGTAGCTCAGGTAATCTTAATATCGTCCGTAGATTGTTTATGATTTCCTTTTGTTTGTGTCATTAAATACCTAACATTTGATATAGTCATATTGTGCAACCAAAAAGAAAAAAAAGGGTCCTACTACGTACTATGAGGAGGAAAAAGGACGAAATATGAGGAGGTATGATCATTAGTTAATACCTTTTTTGAAAGAACAGTAAATGCATTAGGCATAGGCATTTTATTTTTGCATGTGGGATGGGAGTTGTCAATGTATGTACGTTTTGTCTTAAAAAAATAATTCAATTTTAATAAAGAGCCCTTTTGCCAGTGATCAAAGTGAGGCACTGCAGGACCGATCTACGTGATAGGATCCCCTGGAGAGGTCAGGACTGAAGGGAATAAGTATGTTATGTATTAGGGCAATTTGCAGTGAGAGGAGCTTTTCAATACCCCCTGCTGTAAACTATGTAGTGCGTCAGCTTTTGGTTTGAGAGCAGATATTATATGATGCCATTTCTCTTTGCTTAGTGGGTGGAGAAGGCTTTCATTGATGGACATAACATATACTCTGTGTGTGTGTGTGTGTGTTCACAATAATACATTCAAAATCAAATGATTAGCTGGAGAGTACAGGTAAAAAGCAAAATGGGGATAGGCAGAGAGAGAGAGAGAAAGAGCGTAAAAGGGTTGCATGAGTGATCAGCGTTAATGATAATAGCACAGTCCTGTAGGATTATACCAGAGGGGATGCAAAGGCAGGAATGGAATGGATCTTGTTGGCAGCTTTGCCAGCAAATTGTTGTGATTTGTGAATGTGACCATAGACAGAGAAAGTGAGCAGGCAGTCAAAGGGCTTTTGATATGTCATTTCATGCTACAGTAGAGTCAGAGTATGCCTACTGTTGAGGTTGCTTCAATTCCGGTCCTAGATGAGCTCAACCAGCAGAGCCCGGGCTTCATGTCTCTCTATTGCTCTGTTCACTTCCAGATTAAACAGAATCAAGTTGAGAAACTTATCCGATTCTTCTCATGTTTTTTTACTTTGTCATTCATTGTTCTCTGTCATTGTTAATTCATCAATCTTCTTTTATGCCTTTTGCCTACTAGCACCGATCCGCCCGTCAACAAAGCTATGTACGAATTGAAGGCCCCCTTTACCCTGATATGTAAACTCTAGACCACCCTCTTTTTTATTCCCCCCTTTTATTTTGTTTTGTTTATTTTATATATATATATATATATATATTAAAGAAAGCCAATTCATATATCCAAACTTGGATTTTTTAAATAATTATAAGTTATACAATAAAAATATTCTTCTCGTCCTTATAAATTTCATATTTTTATTAGAATTATGATTCTTAAAATAAAATTTTTAATTTTTAATCATTTAAATATCCCTCAAATTATAACCTATGAAACTCTTGACATAAAGAAAATCATGAGACAACTGAACAATTAATATAAGTATACCCATCTTCATTATAATAATAAAGTAAAAAGTGAGCTAACAGAAAGAGAGTAACCCCAAAAAAAAAAAACCAAAGAAACAGGGAGAGAGAGACTTGGATTCCTGAGTCTGTGTAGAGTCTTCACCCACAATGTACACACACACACACACACACTCTGACACTCATATGCAAACATTATATGTCACTAAAAAAAAATAAAAAAAAAAACACAGAGAGAGAGAGAGAGAGAGAGAGAGAGAGAAAAGGAAAACATATTTTACATCTTCAAAATACAGTATTACAAACAAACAATAAATGAAGGGGGTGAACTATCTCTCAAAAACCCATTACGAAAGCGATGTGCGTGGCCATTGCAATGGGAGTTCCCAATCTTTGGCCAACTGAAATGAATGCTAATATTTGATGGCAGCAAAAACAGCTGCATCGTTCATCTCGTAATTTCTTTCAAAATTCACTCACTAATTTCTCCTCCCACTTATATTTCTACCAAAGGGGCGTCGCTGTAGTCCCGCAGGCTCGTTTTCAACTGATTAAAGTAACACGTCGCCCAGTGGTTACGATAATTTTTCATATTCCTATATCCATCATTATTCTCTCTTATTATTATTATTATTATTCTTTAGTCTTTGGATGTAAGTCCGAAATATACATAGATGCATTCAATGAAACAAATTGTGATTGGAGAATCTCCCCAAGGAAAAGAAGAAGTGGGAGGGAATCAAGGGAAAATCTAATCTCTCTCTATCTCTTTATTATTATTATTATTATTATTATTATTATCTTTTGGCATCGTGATCAATCGCAATCACAAATTACCTTTCCAAAAAGTTGATAACAAAAGTTGTAAAGATTTTGGCAAAAGAAGAAAAGGGGGAGATTTATGTATAAAAGAGAAAATAATTTAACGAGTTCCCGGAAGAAGAGAGGACAATCTTGAAAGACAATAGAAAGAAGGAAAGAAAGAAAGAAAGAAAATGAATCTTTCCTTTGTAATCCCCCTCGCCCGGTCTCTCATGATGATGCCCATACGGGGTTGCCATATACTTTATCTTTATCAAGGTCCTTTTGGTGAAGTTGTGTTCCTTTTGGATGTCTCTGGAGATTCTTCAGTTGCAGGGGTCTACGGACAAAGTTCTCCCCCGAAAGAGAAGAAAATAACACCACGTACGGTTCCTGCCAATACGCCGAGTATTTGTGCCAATCTTAACGTCCACGTGTCAAGTTGTGTTCAGTCTTGACCCAAATGTTTTATTATTATTATTATTATTATTATTATTATATATCAGACTGGAAAAAACTCAATTCACTTCCATCTCCTGAGTTTTGTCATATTTAAGTAAGTCGTAAACAAAAGATTTGTGGAATCAAAGATGGAAACTAAAATCCCAAGCACATTTCTTTACCCAGGAGACAAAATGGCCTTGGTTCGTTCTTAAACCACGACCACCAACATAAAAACAATCCGTGCAAAAGGGTATCTGCCGGATTAAAAATATTATGGGCATATCATGTTCCCCCGAGGGTCTCGCATGCCAGACGAAATTTATGATCCAAATTTTCCTGCTCGCACGCCCTCCCCCTAACACTGCCGTTCTGTTCGATTTTTTTTAACGAGTTCGTGTACATTGACCTCAACTAATGCGCCTGCCGCAATATGTTGCTTCTCTTCCCAATAAAGCCCATGATTTGATTGAGACTCATCTACATCCGCTCACCTCCAGTCTCTTTTGCTTTTAAAACACAAGTCCCTCCCTCCCTCTCCCCCCCCCCCTCTCTCTCTCTCTCTCTCTCACATCTCCCTCTTACCATTTTCCCCCTTCCTCCCATTCACCTTGGAAAAACTTCAGACAAATCCAATCAGAAGTCTACTTTTCTTTTCCAAATAAAGGAAAGATGGGACTGGACTTCTTTAAATTCACGAAGCTTTCGATGAGACCTTTTATTTCCCGCATGACTTGCCTTCATTTTTAATGAATTACCCACACAAAGGTAAAAACTACATAAAAAGTTGACGAGGCTCACTTTCCAGCAACATCCGTCGGCCTCAGTATTAGAATTCAATTGACTATCCCAACAGAAACGTTGCTTTACTCAACTAGGCCTCGACTGTTACAACGAAGCGTTTAAAAGTTGGCCACACAGTACGCACCAAAGCATGTGCGACACAAACGCTGCAGACCATAACGCTATTCCCCAGTTCCGTCCTTTTGAGTGATAAAATCACAAAGTTTCATCAATAACAGGATTAACCCGTTCTGCATTTATCTATGGTCCTCGGGCATAGGAAGCAGGCCAGAAGCTGCCTGATTTCCAGGTACACAAGAAAGAAGGTAGAAATATACAGAAGCACATTAAACGTGTAAAGTTATGAAGTTTTGGCTGTATTGACAGGTAATAAGAAAAGCCATATTTCAACCGTAGCCTGGCTTCTTGGCCTTTTGACTAGATGCAATCCAGGGGATTTCAATGCCAGGTGACAGGAGGGGCCCCTGATTCCGAATGTACAACATTGTGGTGAACCGATAGCCTGCTTAAATAATACAATGCCTACAAGCTCATCTCCTCGGGCAGGCTAATTTCAAGAAAATATAAGCTGCAAAACCATCAGAAAAGTATGTTACTGTCAGGAAAATATAATTATTTACTGCTCCCTCCTCCATTCCCCACACACCCCACCCCCAACAAAAGAAACCCCCCTTCCTCACAAGTACATCTTCCATGCCTTTATATGTGAGCAATTACTCCATTCTACCACAACACCGGGAATAAAAACACAGGCATTAAGAGCCTCTTGCACCTTTGTTGTCCAGGGGTTTCCTAGTTCAAACTGTTTAACAAAAAAAAAAAAAAGAAAAATTAAAAACCTATTGCCCGAGTCATAAACATTGCTGACGCCATGACGACTTTTGAAAGGGTTTTCTGTGAACAAGTACTCCAAATGCTGACAGTATTCTCGAGATGCTAGCAAAACAGTGCTCAATGCACGTATGAGTCTATTGCTTACATTTTGTTTTTAGCCTCTCACTTCTGTCACGGGGTCAGAATGGGTGAGGAATGACAGGGCATGGTCTATTCATCTAATAAATGCAGGAATGTAACTGCACGAAGACAAACAGTAGCTCTATCCGAGTTCGGAAACAAGCTTTTCAATTGATCCGGGAAACAGCATTTTTTAGCATTAGTTTTATTACCTTGCAGACATGAAAGCCATCCCAAAGAACACAGCCTTTACAGCCTGCTTCTGCCCCGCATAATCAAAAGCCAACGGCAGCATTTCATGCAAGGTAAGGAATGCCATCACTCCACCAACTGCAGCAGTCAAATAAACTTTTAATGAGATATACTCTTTAAAAGATTTACCTTCTCTTACCCATTGGGATTCTCAGTAACAAGGAACAGTACAGACCCGATCCTAGCAAACCGTCTAGAACTTCAGGACTTAAGCTGCTTGGGAATAGATAAGCTGCAGTTATGAAAACGGAATTTTCATTATGCACACAAAAAAATCTTCGGTACTCTAGCATGACAAGAACCAAAGGAACAGCTGACATACCCACAAGCACAACTCCAAGTGGCTCGGCTAAACCAGATAATGTCGCCAATTTGAATGCCTGCCACTTGCTAATATGCACCGAACAATTGGTACGGTCAGTACAAAACTAATGCAGAAATGGCTGGAAAATGCAGCAAAATAATTGACGAAACTTCACAGAAGGAATGTGTAGGAACATAAAACTGACATCCATAGATGTCACTGCCCCAACCCTCCTATGCATGCAAATTGTAGCTGACTCTTCTGCATATGCTCCACATTAACACTACAATGATCTCTGTAGGGTTTCATTTTATTTTATTTTTCACTTTTTACAAAGAAAACCGAAAGGATTTTTGGCCCGAGCTTTTTCCTTTACATTTTGAAGAATGGAGGGAACATATTAACAGTATTAGGAAACTTGCAACAACATAAGTACACCAATACCATCATCACTCCACCAAAAATGATTCAAATATAGCATATTACCACCAAAATCATTACTTCAAGACCAAGAGTAAAGGTGCTCTATTTTACTCTATTTTATCAGAAAAAGAGAGAGAACAGGTTTTCCAAGGACATCTAAACTTTCTTATCTATTAATGAGTATTATGACTTGAAGGCCTATGAATTTGCCAATGTTATATTGCTACTTGTATGACAGTATCTCTGTCTCAACAGCTCAAAAGCCTCGGAATTATTATTACTATACAATTTTCACATTCTTGATCCCCATACAACACAAATTCAGACATTTTGCCACATTAACAAGCTTTTGATCTATGTTCTCATAGGTGGGCCCATTGACTTTTTACAAAGCAGAACTGCAAAGCATCTCAAACCAATTCTTACCTGTGTGTTGCAAAATAAACAGGAAGTGAAACAGCAACACCCTGCATAAATTTAAAATAGAGAAGTGAGGAGAAAACAGCATTGTGGGTTTAGTTGTCATTCACTTACCAGAAATTGATTCTGTTTTGGAAAGCATGAATGAGATAATCAAATCACTTGATATTAACTGGGCACCTAGAATGATCCAACTGGGTGTTTCTTTACTAGAGTTTATAAGTGTTGACCAAACCTGCCTAGCATTAATGTATCAGGCACCATTCATAATGCTCAATCAGAATAGCACAATAATCGGATATCCAATGGCACTATAAATGGTACATAAATTTAATTCTTTATCTTTTTTTAAAAAAAATCTTTTTAAGGCAAACATCAATGCGGAATTTCAGAGCGAAGAAAAATAAGAGTGACTGGCAAAAAGGAAGAAACAATAAATATTAAGAGGGAACTCCTAAGTCAATACAAATTTCACTCCTACTTGTTTCAAGTTTGTTCCTCAAGGGTAGAAAACTTGGGAAACTTGGAAATGATTTTTGCGGAGACGATTCAATTATGAGATTGATATTTGCCAATTGAGCAGGATCCCTTAGCAGAAAAAAGGGCATATCTATGATAGAATTGCATATCTATATCTGGAAACTACCTGAAATGGTTTATTCCAACAGAAATGATATCACCTTTAAAGGAAACTAAGAAACACTGTCAAAATGAGTGGCATTCACTAAATCAAGGAGATCATTGCCCCTTTTTTTCAGTCAAAATTCACGAAAATCATTGTGGCAACATGTATTCAATAACATGCTGCTAAAGCTGGCATGTAGAGCATCCATTGCATCAGAAGTCATAATAAGGCCAAAGACTACACTTCTCTAGATCCACATATCCTGCAACACTATTTCCTCCCTTTTTCTTGATGGCTTGGGGGAAAGGACTGGGGTGGAGAGGGTTCTAATTCTCTCAATTCTAACTGGCATTGCTCATGGAAAATAGTTGACCTTGAAAAAGCCTGAAGTTACAAAGAGGAAGCAACTTGATTTGTGGCAGGGGACAAGCACTGGGGAAAACAACAGCATAAGCAAAGACGCCATTTTGAGTAAACATACCTCCGGAATATTGTGCAAAGCAATGGCCAATGCCAAATTAAGTCCAACACGAAGGCCCTATAAGAAATTATGTAGGCAAGCAAAAATTTAAGTTAGATAACTATTACTGCCTCTTGATTTCTAAGCCAAGACTTAAAAACTTAGCAGCTATCATTAAAAACATGACAATCTTAGTTTCAATTAGGGGACCTCAAGGACTAATGGTGCTTTTTACTGGAAATGCCACCAATGCTGACAAATCTTTGAAGGTAATAAAATGTAATGACAAAATTTTACACATTAGCTGTCATTGCTTACTCAGTGGTTTGAAATATATATGTGTGTGTATGTATATATGTATGTATGTATGTATGTATATGATATGATATGATATGGAAAAATAAAAAATCCAGTGCTCTGGGCATGAAGAATCAAAATTTTACAACTAGGAAATAGGAAACAAACTTCTCTACTGTGTGATGAATACTGAATACTGTTTTTTTCCTTCAAAATATTCCACACAGCATCCCATGCAATGGAAGGCTAGTTACTACCTTAATTGATCCTAGGAACACTGCCATGCCTTCTGGAAAATTGTGCAAGCTTATGCCTGCAAATTTACAGAAGAAGAAATTTCATTCAATCAGATCAATTTAATAACCTCATATAATTGGAAGCAACCAAATTTCAAAGATTTTAGCATTCCTGACCCACGTGTTTGAAAGTTCACTCACATCAATCAAGCAACAATGTAGTTTAAATCCCTAGACTAAATTGGCATTCACTGAAATCCAGCTAATAAACTACAAGTTCTTCCCTCTATTAGACTGGCCTCAGTGGCCCATTAAGCATATAACATCTCACCAACTTCAGGGACTCTGAGCAACTACAATCGAGTTGAGGGAGTACAGGCACAGAATAAGAGAACACAAGTAATCATACCTACTGCTGTTATAATCCCACTAATAAAACTTTGCGACGCTGCCTTTTCATAATGTCCTTTCCCCCTTCATCATTGTTATTCTGCTCCAAAGCATGTACCAAAAAACATCCAAATACCTTTAAACATTCCAGCCACATGAAGAGGGCCAATGTCAACATGAGTGAAGGAAGATTGTGTAGTGGGAGAGTGCATCAAAACCTTTTTGCTTTTAAAATCTGAGCCTGGACTAAGTGTTGGCTCCGGTATAAACTTGGCAATAATGGCAAAGAACAGAACCCCTCCAAAAAACTGCATAACCAAGAAATGGAAACAAACTATCAGAAGGAATTCAGGAGGGAATGATGGCTTCAAATCAAACGAGTAGAAGAATTGAATAACAGCTGAAGGATGACACTGACCCAAAGGTTTGCCCTCAAGAAGCCGATAGAATTCATGGCATTATGAGCCAGATCAAGGAAAGATATGCTAAGCATTAGGCCTGCAGCAAAACCCTGCACAGAGAAGTCTACTGAATGTGAAAATAATTATACCTAATTTTGCCGTCTGGTCTGAGAGACTATTCATGGCAAAATGATGTTGACGGCACTCAGCACTTGCCCAAGTTTCTTCGACCAATCAAAACAGGTCATTCAAAGAAATCTAAGGCAATGGAAGGGGGTAAGTTCCAAGAGCTAATAAACATTAGCGACTGAGCAACGCTGTGAGTGGAGGAGGAGGTCTTTCCTCTACAACAGTGAACAAGAAAGAATGAAGAAAGGAAGGGGGAGGATCACCTGTAAAAGGCCAAGCGTTTTCAAATTGGGAGACTGATTCAGAATTACAAAGAGCGCCCCTGTTGCACACATGCATATCTTCCAGAAATCAAAGGTTTGTAATTAAACCAAGCCAAACCAGAAATCAAGTATCCATAAAAGATAAAGATATATTTGCGATGCAAGCAGTCCCCCCCCCCCCAAAACACACACACACAATTTTTATTTTTTATTTTTTTATTTTTGGATTAAAACGACATGATCAATTCAATTGGATTGCATCTTTAAGTTTTACACTCAGATAAATGAGCGCTTCAACCCCCCTCCCCAAAGCCTTTCCCCGGGAAAAGATTTTTTTTTCTTAAAAAAAAAAAAAAAGGCAGATGCTCCGCTCCAATATCTCTCCCCGCAGGGGGGGGGGGTGTGTGTGTGTGTTGGAGAAGGCGAAAGGCAGCATGCAGGCATCAGAAGCAGCAAAAGCAAACAAGAATGGAAATAAAAGAAGGGAACGGAACAGTAATCGTAAATGCAACTGACTGACCTACCTATGGAAGTACTGAATCCTCCCAAAAGAGAGAGAGCCAACGCTACAGCCACTTGAGAGCCCATTTTGATTGGATTGACGCGCCTTTTTTCTTTTGTTTTTTTTTTTTTTTGGATCTCTCTCTCTCTCTCTCTCTCTCTGTCTCCCTCTGTGTCTGTCGCTTTCTGCCGCGGTGTTTGTTTTGGGTGGAATTGATTTTTTGATGATGGACTGTAATTCAATTTACAGGCGCTTTGCTTTTGTCACTCTCTATGTATGAGTCTCATCTGTATGCATGCATTCCCCCAAACACACAAATACACATATTATGTAGCAAGCGTGTACACGGACACACAGAAAGAGAGAGAGAGGGAGGGAGAAAGGGGAAAGGCGGTAGTTGGGACAAGAAAAGAGAAGGAGAAGAAGAAGAAGAAGAAGAAGAAGAGGAAGCAAGCGGCGCGAAGGAAGGGATGTTTTGGCCTTGAAGGAGTGGAGGAGGAGGAGGAGGCATGTATTCGGTTCCAAGCAAAGCCCATACAGACCCAAATTACAATAATATAATCCTTAATTCTTTTATATAAGAAAATTATTAATCTTATTAAAATAAATTATTGTCATTATTTTAATCCTATTTGTAATAATATAATCTTTATTATTATTATTATGATTTTGTTATTGTTTTTCTTCGTAGGAAAAAATCGAGAGAGAGAGGTTTGAACATGGGCGGGCGAGGCACGAGTCCATCCCAATACCTTAAAAAAAACAATAAATTCATTGAATTGAAACTGCTGCTAACATTATGAGTTGATAGATATTTTTAAACACCCCCCCCCCCACACGGCCTTTTCCTTATTGTGTACCAAAATATGGCCTTCGACGACATTAAAAACTCCGCATCGACGAGGAATCCCCCCCCCCCCACCTACCCACTTGCTTTCCCTCCGTATTATTAATAGGTTGTTTCCTGTTTCCTACCCCCCCCCCCCCCCCCCCCCACCCAAAACAAGATTCTTGGATTTTGATATATATATATATATATATGTATGTATCATCCAAAGTTCAGTTAGATTTAAAAGCCAAAAAGATGTTCTGGTTGTGGTCGTCGCTGTGGCTGGCTGGCTGGCTGGCTGGCTGGCTCCAACTTCACATTGCAATTGAATATTCATCTATTCCATTTATTCTCAAGAACTTACCCAAATTTTCTTTCTTTTACATTTTTTGTTTTCGTAAAATTTTGACATGTTCAAGCTTACTTCGTTTAATGAATGAGCTGAGTATAGTCGAGTCCAGTGAGTGAGGTCGAGTTTGTATTTTTATTGACCTGAATTCCAAGTCTTTCGTGAACCAATAGTTTCATTTTATAGTGTTAATAAAAATAATTTAAACCATTTTTATGAATAAAATTAAATTGATAAAAATTTTTACTTAAATAAATTAGAAGCATATCTATCTTTTATGTACAAAATTATGAATATAATAGAGTATCATCATAATGTACAAACTACCTACATTTATAATAATAATAATAACTAACTAACTAACTAATATATAATTTTTATTATTTTTTAAAATAATTTTTTTTGTCACTCAAATAGACCTCTCAAAAATATTCTAACAACGTACCAAACAAATCTTTTTTTAATGAATTAAGATAAATTTTAACGAATGCAAAAAGTCACTTTTATTTGGAGTTTAGTTTGTTTATTAAACGAGGTGGAATATGAGTTTCTAGAACTAAATTTTTCATTTAACCCGACTCCCCGAGGGCTATCGAACGTTTCGAACTCCAACGCCTCGGTTTAGGCAGCCGCCTCCGTTAGTCAAAGTTAAAAATGGAAACCCCAAAACCCCTCCTTTCCTCTCCTCGCTACTTAGTCAAACTTTCCTCCGCAGAACAACCCCCCAGCCCTCACCCCTCATCCCTCAAGCCTCCCACAGAAGAAGAAGGTAAGTTACGAATTCAGTTTCCCGAGAAACAAACGCCACTCCAACAACACACACATCGCTTCACCATCATCATCATCATCATCATCCTCCTCCTAACCCCCCCCTCCACTAATAAAAATACTAGCCACCACCAAAATGGCTTCTCGCATCGCCCTCTTCCGTCTTAGATCACACCTCCTCCGTGCCACCGCCACCCCCACCCCCACCCCCACCAGGCTCTTCCCTTCCAACCCTCTCGTCTTCTCTACCATGATTCTTTCCCCACCTCCAGAACTCCGCACCCTCTCCACCGACGTCTCTTCTCTCTCCGGCGTCCGCTTCTTCTCCACCGCCCGCCGCCTGCCGACTCGTCCGAAAACCGTGGACATCGGAAAGAGAGCCCGCCAACTCCAAGCCCGCCGCCTCTGGTCCTACGCCATAGCCTTCAGCTGCGCGGCGGGCTTCGTGGTCATCGTTCTCAGCAATTTCCAAGACCAAGTAATGTATTACGTAACCCCAACGGAGGCCATGGAAAGCTACAAAACGAATCCCGAGAAGACCATGTTCAGATTGGGAGGTTTAATTCTCGAAGGAAGCGTGGCCTACCCGATGTCCTCCACGGAGATGGAGTTTGTCATTACCGATTTGGCCACCGACATTCTTGTGAGGTACGAGGGCCCTTTGCCGGACTTGTTCAGAGAGGGACACTCTGCGGTGGTGGAGGGTTTCGTGAAGCCTTTGACGGAGGATCTGAAGAATGTAGAGCCACGTAGCGTTTCCGGAAAGGCAAGAAGTGGGGAGTGTTACTTCTCGGCTACTCGGGTTTTAGCGAAGCATGATGAGAAGTACATGCCTGAGGAGGTAGCGGCGGCCATTGAGAAGAATAAGAAGCTGATTGAGGCCGGTCAATTGGGGCAACACGGAGCTGCCGTCAGGAAATAAATCCTCTCTCTCTCTCTCTCTCTCTCTCTCTCTCTCTGTTTTTTTTTTTTATTCTATTTTAAAGGGGTATAATTTAGTGGATGATTACACTTTACTATGATTATTATTATTGAAATATAAATTTTTTGTAGCAGTGGACGAGACAAATTGTTATAACTGAGTCGTTTCTTGTTTTGCCATTCATGACTGTTCTTTAGGAGGTGAGGGAATTCTCACTAGACACTAGTTTTGAGGTAGGGAGAGATACTTTGATCTTTATTGCGATCAGAAGCCCTCTGCTGAATTTTGGATGTTGCAATTGCACATTCATTTGGGGAAGTTCGTCTCTTTTGATGAAGTAATGAATAATCCCTTTCATACATGCTCTTGTTTATTGATAATATGTCCTGTTTCTTCCATTGTTACCATTTGGTTTCGTATGGTATGCGACATGACGTGCCTGTATTGGAAGGTGGAATGGATTTGGAATGGCTGCAGTTGTGTTATCATGGGTTTTAGATGGAAACTCTGAACTGTGAGTTTGAGATACATGGGGCTGTCTGTTAATTTCATCAGTGTGGTAGTTTTTGATCTGGCAATAGTCTGCCTCCGGTCAACGAACAAAAAAAAAAAACAAGAAGAAGAAGTGAGAAACACACTTGGAAAAATGGAAAAAGTCGGAGAAGTTAAGGAATCATCGGTCACAGCCAGGTCTTAAGCAAGGCCTTATAGCTCTAAGGGGAGCCCATCAGAGAATTGGGACTTTATAGACGTCAATAGAGCAATTAAGCAAATTCCAGGCTTTCCTCTTCTTCTGCGCCATTCTTATCATTTTTCCCCACTTCACTCTTTATCTATTTTCTGCCTTTCTGTTTTTTCAATGAATAGTTTTAAAATATGGCTGGATATGAGAGAGCAACTGTTTTGTTGTTTGTTGCTGCAACTGATTTCTAGTAGCGCCAATCATGATGTGGGAAAAACTTTGAGTGCCTCTAGTTCCTTTTCAAAAAGGATTTACAAGGGGCCTGTTCTCCACCCGCGTTGAGATCTAGGGAGTCTGGCCGCTGATAGTTTTCATGCAACAGCTGGGTTACGAGGGTTCTAGTAGGGCTGAATCAAGTATAGCGTCTAGTAATTCTGTGTATGCAATTGCAGCCTTTGCCTATCTCTGGACGCTGAGAAGGAACGGTGTTTTCAAAGGAGGCGCTGGGCTCTTTAAAGTGCTCTGGTCTCTCGGAGCCTTGTGTAACGGGTGCACACACTCGTCTTTTGGAATCTAGTGTAGCGAGTGCACACTACTCAATTCACGTATCGTCCACAAAAAAGGAATCTTGCGCCGTATAAACTCTTCACGCCGCAGGCGGGGCTGAACGAAGAAGTGAGGCAAAATTTACAAGAGTAACAAAGACTCATAAGTGTATTCAGATTTCATGCACTTTTTTTTTAGCAGGCTGTTGTGCTTTCTTTAAACGGCAACGCTTCTACTCCCCCGATGTTTCCTCTTTGGAACGGGAACTCTTATATTTCATACGCAAGATGCGCGTAAGGGGCGCAGGGAGGCGAGCCCGTGGCGTAAAAAGCCCCGGGGCCATGGTAACCCTCGCTGCCGTGGGTGTGCTTTTAACAACACTCGTAAGCAAGTTACATGTTGGCGCATGGAAATTTAGATGCCAGGGTTACCTTAGTTTGTGATGATTTTATGGGTAAAAGTTTTCTGGAGCAAGAATACCCAAGCTACTTAAAAACTTTCGAGGAACTGTGACGGACGAGATTTGCGCGTCTAGTTCTTTGTTCCTGAATGTTTTCGATTGCTTCTTGAAATGCAGATACCATACTTGCCCTGCCTTGTGGGTCCTATATTGTGACAATCTCTGCCAAGTCTTGTCTTCCTCGATCAGCTCCTCAAATGTTTGCCGTTATAAGATGGTTTTGATTCAAAGGCAGATTCGCGTGTAAACATGGCAATTTTAGGTTGAATCTTTTGACCCCTGAAATATGTAGTTGAATTTCAGTAACGAGTGATTTTGAATTATCCCATGCCTCGATGACATCGCAATACAAAAAGAACAAAACTTACGTGTGCCCTGAAGGGGCCCTAAGCCCGTGTCATTCCTCCTCCATCAAAGAACGAACAACCCATGAAACAACAGGCCGGCAGTGGATGGGGTAAAATAGAAACAAAGCCTTAAAACCTGGAAGACCCCAAAATTTTTCTAGTTGTTGTGTGTGGGGTTGGTGGGCCTTGCTGATTAAGCCAATTTATTAAAATAAACCCCAAAATTTTAATTTCACAGCAAAGAGCGGGAGCTAATTAACTAATTAATTAAAAGAGTTGGTGGACCACGACCAGAGGAAAACAAGTTGCGTGAGTTCAGCCCGTGAAGGTTAATAATGCACGTGAGTTGGGTCCGTTTACAACTTAACATCTCCCACAGAAGGCCGGAACACAAACCGAGATTAAGAAAACCATCGTCAACTATAAAACGCGTGCGTCCAATGATAAATAAACACGTCAATTACCCCATCAATAAATAAAAAAACCGAAAATCAAAGTAATAAAAGAAAAATAAAATCAACCATCTCCAAAGAGAAAAAAAAAAAAAGAAACCCGATCCTTTATCTCTCTGGACCTGTCTCTCTCTCTCTCTCTCTCTCCCCCCGGGCGATCTGGTCCATTTCTTCAAGGGTTAGGTTTTTTGATCTCTTAAACCTCCACTGGGGTTTTGAACTTTGTGCTTAATTTTGATTTGATGCTGTTTCTTAAAAGGTTTTGTTGCCTGCAATTTGATACCGATTTTTAAGTTGCGAATGGTCAATTTATTGTTCGATTCGACGAACATGCTGGGCCTATCTGATGCAGTTTTGAGCTAGGTGATCGTTGTCATTTCCAATAACAAACAGGTTTTAGTTTGTGTCTTTACATACATGTATTAGTTTTGGAGGGGGACTTGTGCCCTTTTGTTCTTTTGGGGTCACAAGTATTTGGTTCGGAATATCTGCAATTATGGGATTCCTTTATTAATTGCTCGTTACGCTGATTGCTGGAGCAATTAATCACATGATGAATGGACATGTACCGTTATGTTACTTGGCTGATTGAATTTTCGGTTTTTGGGATTGAGTGTTAGGCTTCACTTTTTTCACCCTTTTTACACATAATTCAGCGACGCTCATTTTTGTAATAAATGGGTGTGACGAATTTTCTCAGATGATTCCAAAAGTTCGGAACTTTTGCAACTGGTGGCCGGCTGATGCTTTGGCCATCAACTCGATACAGTTTTATAGGTTCTATTTTGGTGAGGCTGTTACTTACATGCTAACTAATGCTTGACAGGCAGATAAACTGAGGTGCAAGGGCTAGTCATTCATATATCTGTTGTGTTAAGATATCACTACTAATAGAAACCAAAGTTTATGAGATAGCATAATTGTGGGTTTTGCACGAATTTCACCACAGAAAATGGGTCCTCATTGATATCCAGTTGGCTATGATCGTCTTTTATTTTGTATAATCTTCAATAGTTTTCTAAATATCGGTTGATGAATTCCTGTGAGTGGCTATGCATGGTGCATTCCATAAAGTAAATGTGTGTGTGTGAGCCTTGTTATGCTTTCTCATAACATTTAAGTGGCTAAACAGTGTTTGGGTTTTGTTGTTATGTCACCTGGTTATTTAAGCTCATGTGTTGCCATTTTTTGGTTTGGAAACAAACTTCAAAGTCTCAATTGCTTCGATGTTTTTTTGTTTCACTTTGATCTTCCTTTAATATCGAAGCACTCTCAGAATGCTTATTTTCTCTTCAGGCTGGATTTGCGATAGATCTAGATTAGCCAGTGGTTGCTCTACATTGACTTTCTTTCTGATTTACCAATTGCTAGACATGCACAATAAAATCATTATTTTGGAGGTTGTACAACCATGTTATGTATGTTGTATTATGATTCATATTCAATGACTTGATGTAGCAGATCTTAAAGATGGACCATGATGAGACAGGATGCCAAGCTCCTCCTGATCATCCCATTCCATGCATCAATAACTGTGGCTTCTTTGGAAGTGCGGCTACCATGAACATGTGTTCCAAGTGCCACAAGGATATGCTGCTAAAACAGGAGCAGGCTAAACTGGCTGCATCATCCATAGGAAATATTGTTGATGGATCATCAAGCAGCAATGAAAATGAGATTGCTGTTGATGATGCTATCAGCATGCAAGTTGATGCAGCGGACTCTAAGATCATTTCTCTGCAGCCATCATGTGTTTCAGGCTTGGTTGAGAGTGTTGGGGCAAAGCCGAAGGAGGGTCCAAACAGGTGCAGCACTTGCAAGAAACGGGTTGGCTTAACAGGATTTAACTGCCGATGTGGCAACCTTTTCTGTGCATCTCACCGCTACTCTGACAAACATGAATGCCCGTTTGATTATCGTACTGCTGCTCGTGAGGCAATTGCAAAGGCAAATCCTGTTGTGAAAGCCAAGAAGCTTGATAAAATCTAGGCCTGATACAGTGAAGTTTCGATGTTATGAAATATAGTGCACATTTTCATCTTGGGGACTTCTGAGTTGGCCGAGCATCACTTTGATATCCTCTTTTAATTGTTGTGTGTGGGGGAAAGAATGAAGTTCAGACATGTCTGCAGTATGGCTCTCTATATCGTGACTGGCAGGAAATTCATAGCTCCGGTGTTTTGAAGTCTTAAATCTGTTCTGGTTTGGTGGGACTTTGTGATGGTTATGGTTATTATGTGTCATCCTGTTTCGCATGGAATTTAGTGTGCAATTTCTAAGGGATAGTTGAGACCTTCAGCGGGTTGCTATGTATATTTTAATTATGGCTTTCGCGGCTTTAATCAGCCTTAATTTCATGCTATTTATGTCGTGCGTGCTTCTAGTATAACATTTATATTTCCCATCTTCGTATGAGAGTAGTTTCTTTTTCTCGGTTAGTGAGATGATGAGGCAACAAAAAATCCTCCTTTCAAAATTTTAAGTGCTGACTGCTCTTTCTCATTTAAGCAATATAATGTCACTCCGTAAAAAGGCCTGATACGTAAATGCTTGTAAACACAAGCTCCTCAAGTATGTGATGATTTAAATTCGTACCTTGTCTCCTGTTTTATTTAAATGAAGAATATATAAAGCAATTTCCTTATGAATTTTCAGGAACTGTGGAAGCAGTTGAGAAAATATAGGTCGGTGTGGTGGCAAATTGGAATTGATGAAGATTGATTTTTGAAGGTAAGCCACAGGGATTATTGGATATCAGTAAGTAATAGCTCGCAAGTGATCAATGAATTGCACTAGAGTGATTAATGATTAATAAAGATGTGTACTCCACTGATGTGCAATCAACATGCACGCAAATGTTTACACGACACTAAAACGCGGATGTTTACGCGAGACTTTAACGAGGAGTTGCTGTTAACTTTTGGTTCGAAACACGGTAGATGTTAGCTTGCGTATCACAGGCGCACATGGTTATTGGCAGTGAGACTCCCCGGTTGCGAGTCATGTTGTGATCTTTGGTGGCACTCAACATCTTGACGGGCACATTCTCCTTTAAAATGCAACGATGGCTGGACAGGCAGTCTTGTTACATTAACTGGTTTCCAAAATTCACCTCCTACCAAATACATGGCCAAACAACACAGAACGGTTACCCAGACGCTATCTCCAACTAGATTTAGTGAACTAGCTAATTGAGATTACAGTTCTCATCATGCTTGAGGCATTGGTTCTATCCGAGTAGTTCTACATAACAGAGTAATCAGATTTAACGGATACCTAGTCATTGCAGCATGATTGTAGCTTTCAAAACTGCAATAATAGCAACAAAAAGAAAAAAAATATCACAAGAAGATTTCTCAAATGCATTATTCCTTGAAAAATTGCAGCGTCCCCAGAGAGGGAATTCAAGTTTTACTACTCATGATTATTGCTGGTTGCACTCACTAGTCATTTCTGATCCTAAGATGCCTTCAAACACTACCATAAAAACTCATCGTCAAAGTGTGGACTCAAAAATTAAAGGGCAACTCCACGAGATTCGGCTTCAAGATACTTGCAAATTCTTTCCATCACATCTCTGCCCTTAACACTGTTCTGAATGAACTTTTCAGCACATCGTTGTTCTATTTTCTCTGCCATTGATGCCAATGCTGATAATGGCTTGATACAGATACTAGTTTCCTGCCGACAAATTGTCCACTTGCTTGGAACATCCGGGTGAGGATCATACCTGATTTTTTCCTCAACTTCTATAAACTTCTGGAGACTGATGTTGCGTGTGGTGAGTTGCATTGACCGTGTCTGGGCATCAACAACCGTTGATTCGACACAGTGACAAATATCCTGGCCAACAATCCTGCGGATGAACCAGGGCCCTGGAGTATGTATGGTAATGGCACGAGTGGTGTAAAGCTTCCCACGGTCAGGATCAAGCTTATGGTTCAAAGTGTCAACTTCGAGGATATGGGATAGAGAACGCTTGTTCTCAGGGTCAGTATATTTGCGCCAAGATGCAGAAGTTACCCTCTCCCAGGGATGCTCATAAGTGTGCTCTTGGGAGTATGCTTTTACCATGTCGATCTACTCTGTGATCTTCAATGAAAGAGAGGCCTGATATGAAAATATTTGGGGATCAATTCGGTTTGTGATACTTAGGAATTTGAATGAAATAAAAGGTAAACGAGTATAATAGAATCATTGGTGCTTGTTTCGCTGACTTGGAAGCATTTAAGCCACAATCAACTCCCAACAAAACATCAAATATTTAACGAATCAATCAATTCGGTGTACTAAGGAAGTAAACTTTATCGAACCATACAGCATTCCATTTTTCTAAAACCATGAAACAACATACATACATATATATATATATATATATATATATATAACCAGTAAATGAATTGACATAGTTAATCTAAGGAAGAAAAAAAAAATCTTCTTGTTAACAAGTGTGCGAGAAAAGAACCATGCCAAAACTAAAAAAAGGAGCAGGCTAATTAAGCCAAAGGGAAAAGAAACCCAAAATGAGGTGTCGCAGAAACTAGAAACCCATCATTCAAAACAAATCAAAACACTAAAAATCAAGAAATCTGAGGGCTTCCACAGCCGGTGATAAAGTAAAGTATAGATAAAGTCCCATAATCAATCATGAAGATGTTTGTTGCATTTTTAGCGCATCTACAGTGTCTGTCTAGAAGACTGGAAGCCGACGAGTGAGTTTGATAGGTTCGATCTATCCCAATTGAAGATTAAAAGATAAATCAAGTAAAGAACAATGGGACAATATTATTGAAACAAAAAAAGGGCAAAAAACAAGACCCATGTGGGTGTGAGTGTGAGTGGAAGAGAGAGGGAAGACGTTGAAGTGAAGAGAAATAAACAGAAAGAAAGAAAAAGCACGCACCTTTTTGGAGAAGAATTGGAATCCAACCGGGGAATGAGGGTTTTTGCAGAGAGGGGAAGCACAGCCCCACAAAGCAGGCCTGAAAAAAAGAAATGAAAAAAGAGGAAGACTGACTTGACTTAAATTCGTGTTTTTTTTTTTTTTTTTTTTTTTTTTTGGTTCTCAAAGAAAACATTGATTTTGGGCTTGGGCCTTTTGAGGGTATGCGATGACGTCGGCATTGCAAATTCGTGAATGGAAAGTGGACTCTCTCTCTCTCTCTCTCTGTCTCTCTCTTATTATTTTCTTGTCGATTAATCAAAAGAAATAAAAGAGAAAACTTTGTTTTAAATAAATAAATAAATAAAATACTATAGATTGGCTATCGTTGGAACTTTTGAGATGAGATTGCCTTTCGATTAAAAACAAAATTATTATTATTATTATTATAATATAAATTTCCAACACAAGAATGAAAATATATTTTGATTTATTTGAATTATTTTTCGGAGTGCATGCTGAGACCTTGGAACGACCACCCTCTCCTGCCAATTTTATAACGGTAATTGTGCGATATTATTTGCGGCGTCTATCCAAATAAAGACTAATGGACTTTGCATTTCCTGATGTATTTAGTTCATGTTCATGGAAAATCGTACCCTGATTCTGACCAACATACATATATATAAACAGATAGACGTAACACCGAGCCGTATGCAGTTCTAACACCATGATTAATTAGACGCAATTGTTTCATTCAATTCAGGGAACAAGCTTTTATCACTAGTGATTAACGTTTAACTTGTCCACAAAATAAATAAATAAATAAATAAATAAAAGCATGCATGTCCGTCGAAGCAGAGCTCGAGCTTGCTAGCAAACCAGACATACAATGATGCACAACTTAATTTTAGCTCAGCCGTTCTCAATGATAAAACCTTTATGAATCGAGATTTTTGTGAGAAACATTAATAGATCGAAATTTCAAATGCCACATGTCACATTAGGTGGGATCTCCATAAGAATAATTCGTAACCATTTGAAAAGTGAAATCATGTCATTATCTTTAGATAGAAAACTATGAGACGGAATTTTGCATACAAAATTTGGGTCGTAATAATTTAACCCATTGAGATATCATATTGGCAGACACACAGCCAATAGAAAGTTTTAAGCTAGGGTTCAAGGATTCATCACCCACAAACACCCCTAGCTTCTTCATTTCCATCCCAACGAAACCGCCCTAGTCCCTCCTGCCGTCCAGTCCAATCCCGAAAGGGAAAAAAAAAAAAAAAAGGGTACGAAAAAGAAATGAAATGACAAAAAACAAAGGCCTATAGACCTCTAAGTTATGCTTCGACCTATCAAAGAAGGCAAGTTTAGCATGCTTCCTAAGGTTTCGAAATAAAAATTAACTAATCCTCTTGCTTAATGAAAACATTGAAAAACCATCACAAATGTCTTTCCCTGATTTATCTGACGCTAGCTGCTTGAGGGTTTGATCACATGACCCGGCAACTCTGCCCTCTGAAAATTCGTTGATTAAGTCAGATGTCCAAACAATCTTAATTATCAATCATTCCACATTGTGAAGACACTCGGATTTGATCCTTGAACTGCGTCACCAGACCAACTGCCATACCCCCCAGAAGGCATGTCGTAATCGACCTTAACAAGAGCAAGTTCCTCTGAGGATCCTATCGCATGAGAGCCAGTAGAATTGTAAGCCATCCCTAGCCCATTTCCCAGATATCCACCTCCACTATAACTCCCACTAGAACTACCATTATTATTCTCCATTATAGATGACGAAGAACCACCACTCATGTTAAACAATCCATGAAGCAATGACGGGTTGTTTTGCATATAACTATTGTAAAACTGAGGGTTTTGGCTTGATTGGTGCAAGAAAGACGGGGGCTGCTGCTGGTGTAGATGAAGTTGGGTTTGAAGATAATTTGGGTGATGAAAGGAGGCTTCCTGGTTGTATTGAGAAATGTCTTGATTTTGCAGGGTCAGCAGTGGTTGTGTTTGCTCAAAGGAAGTCGGCATTAGAGAATAAGCTTGTAGCCTGCTAGAGCTTGAACTCCCATATGGGTAACTTGAGCCAAGTGCTATCATTTCCTCTCTTTTCCGGGATGATTCCATTGCTTGTGCCTCTTTTAGCCGCTTGGCAGCCCCACCTCCAATAGGCAGAGTATTGCTCTCAAGAATGGCCTTCACATCATACCGACTCATGTCGAAATTGGTTACTGCATTAAGCCCCCTAAACTTTATGGCTGCTACATCATAAGCTTCGGCAGCCTCCTCCTCGGTGCCTATTTTGAATATTGATTAGACAAAGTAATTCGAAGACATGTAACTTTTTGAGCTAAAGGTTACTGTGCATTAGCAATCTTTTCATTTTTCACATAACAACTAATATAGGACGTTTGCATGGACCCAAAAAAAAAAAAAAAAAAAAAGGCTTACTAAAGGTTCCCAAGTAAAGATCTTTGTTTCCTGCAACTCGTCCTATCCTTGCTTGCCATCTTCCATGTTGGTGATGCCTGTGAAAATTTGATTGAACATACAAGAGGGGGTGAGACCGTCGGGAGAGAGAAAGCAGCACAGGAAGCTATTCAGTTATCGTACCTAGTAACCCCACGATACATGGACGCACCCCTAGAGAAGCCACTACTCTTCCTGCAATTAATTAATCAGCATCAAAAAAGTAAGCTAGAAGCACACGCACACGCACACACACATATAGACAAAGATATAGATAAATAGGTAGGTGTCAAGTAATAAACTTGTTTTTTTTTTTAAAAATAAAAATAAAAAAGTTGGTGCAATTACAATCATCTTGATTGAGGAGGTCCAAAGTGCCTTAATATGCGCGGGACAAAGGGAATAATACCTTCTAATGGCAGCTACAAATTCTTGCCTAGTCATGTGTTTCATCTCCTCCAGCTCATTTTCGTAGTTACTAATCTGAAAAACAAAAACAAAAACAAAAACAAATAGAAGCAAATTATAGTTCCTAACTACATATATCACTGACAATTTTGTTTTGGAGCAACCAATGAATTTCACTTGATCTGGTTCTACGGCAGCTTTGCGCGAATAAATGTTACCGGAAAATTGGTGGTGGTGGACGATCCCCAATACTTCAGTGCAGCCAGATCGTATGCCCTAGCAGCTTTTTCTTCTTTGTCATAGCCACCTGAGATCACAGAAAAGTTGGAAGGAAAAATTGAAAAAAAAAAAAAAAAAAAAACAGTTTAACGTTTACCGTCATACAAAAAGATGCGAAAGCATAAAACTAAGTGTAAGAATGAAATGTTGCTTACCCAAATAGACTTCGAGGAATTTAAGGACCGAGAATAGTCCACGAACAAAGACCAACGAAGAGAATCAGTGACAAGTAACGTTGAAAACTATTCGAAATATTTGAACGGCAAAACAATGGGTGAATATATACGCATATAATAGCACTGTGGCTACCTTGTCGTCCTTTCCTCGATTGGCCTTCTCTTCTGCAGCTATTATCCCAAAGATGAGCTTCGTACCTTCCGGTCCACCTGTGCCTAAATAATATTTATGCAATCCAAATTTCAAAACTAAAATAAATAGAAAAAGAAAAAAGATTTGTGATACAAATTCAGAGAAGAAAGCTTTCAGAAACATTAATTAACTAGGAATCATAGTTGTATATACACCTTGTTACTCCACGGTATATGGATGTTCTTTGGCCGAAGGTATCCAAGGTCCTTCTGGGACCAGTGGTTTCAACCGTATTAGTACTGTTATCCCCGCTAGTTTCGCAAGCAGAAACCTTTCCACTAGCACTTCCCATTGAAAGGGTTAGTGACTGCAAATTGCTTGCATTTTCCTGAAACTCATAGTTACTAGAAGCGCCTACTATTGTGCTTTGCAGCGGCATCAGACTATTGTTTGAGAACAAATACTCAGAATCATTAGGCTGAATTTCATTGAAGGCCACGAGATCTGATTGGTTCTCAGACTTGCTTACGCCGAGAAAATCCGCAACTTTTGGGACTTCGCTGCTGCCCTGAGCGTTGACAAGGCCCCATTCTGAAAATAGACCAGGGCAAGGAGTGAAATAAAAACAGTCAGAGAGAGAACGAGAGAGCTCTAAATTAAAGAAGGGAGTGTGCGTGAAAGGCAGGTACCTTGTGCCTGGAATGGGTTTTCCATACTTTCACTTACTAAACCTAAAGAGAACTGATGAGAATGAGATGTTTGAAGGTGGGTTGGAAGAGAAGAATTGCTTGGAGAAAGAGGAAAGGAAAGCCAGTTGTTTGAATTCATTGAGCCCACAGATGCTTGAAGGCGATCTCTTAGGGTTTCACTTTGAAGTCCTTCAAAAGATCAAAAGGGCCCTGCAAGTAACAAAACCCAACCAAAACATTCAAAATATACTATATTGATGCGAAAGAAACAAATAGTAAGAAGAAGCATAGAAAATGTTAATTCAAATGCCTCATCCAAATCTAAAATTAAATGAGCTGGTGTTTGACTAAGTGGCCTGGTTTGAAGGAACCCCTGGTCTACCTCTTCCTCTATGCCTCAAAAATTGACCTCGTTTATCGAAGTTGTGTTTTGAGCAACCTGAAGGCCGGAGGAAAAAGGAAGGAGAGAGGCCTCAAAAGGGAGAACTTTGAGAAGGATGATAAGTACTTAAAATTTGGTTAGGATCCCCTTTCTTTTACATCTCTCTCTCTCTCTCTCACACACACACTCACTCACTCACGCACGCACGTTCTCTCTCTCTCTCTCTATCTCTCTCTCTCTTCCTCTCTCCACCCGCGCACGCAGTGTAGACACTGCTCAACCAAGTTGATACTCTTTCTCACCCCTTCAGTTTGCAATGGTCATGTTAAGCAGTCTGACCATCAGTACCACTTTCCAACACTTTAAAAACAAGTCTTAATATCATACTATAATAACAGATAAACCAAATGTCCGATACGATTGCCAACACATATGGACACGAGTGTCAAATATTAAACTGTAAGTTGAAATCTTTTTCAGTCTCTGACTATTCGTATTTGGGCGAACCCACCAAAGATCCAACTGCACAAATCCAATCCCCCCTTTTCTCTCTCTCTCTCTCTCTCTCTCTCTCTCTCTCTTCCACTTGGGGTTCATTGGAACTATCATCCTCGTTAAATGCAACGTATGACTCCCCAAAGCCCAGCATTCCCACACTCCGCAAATCATCTCTTCGACTAATAAAGTATTGACCAGCGACCACCCTACGTAAAGCTCTCTCTCTCTCTCTCTCTCTCTCTCTCTCTCTCTCTCTCTCTCTCTCTCTCTCTCTCTCTCTCTCTCTCTCTCTATCTATCTTTCTAACGTACTCATATCTTCAAGAAACCAAGATTATGCATCAGGCGATTGCGTTCAAACCCATTAACTACAGAAGATCTGCCATCTCTGAAATGGAGTCACCAAAAAACAAATTTGTAGATCCCCGAGTCCTAGCATGTGTTAAAGATGCAAGTGTACGGACATGCAATACTTAAAAGGGTAAAAGTCCGACATATTAAATATTAAAAGTACAAGAGGAAAGAAGGATTAGTTATTTTAGATTTTCAGGTCGCACATCTTTAGATTTTGATTGGAATGATTTCTTTACATGAAATAGTTGTTTTTATTATTTTTTTTGAATAATCAAAGATTAGTATATGCAAATACAAAAAGTAATGTAGATGATGAAACTCTATATTATCAAGAGATCATGAATTTAAACTATTTTTTTCTCAAATTAAATAACAAAAATATGTACTTGGTAGTGAAGAAGAAGTGCTGGACTTCAATGTTTAATATATTAATTATTTTCCTTCTTCAACTTTTTAATGTATATATTATGGGTGAAATGTGCCTAAACAATTTTCTGAGACATTTTGTTCGGTTCCCCACAAGTAAAAATCTGTTGACTGCCTGATTGATATTCGTGCCCCGTCTAAAGGTGTAATAAAATAAAATAAAAAGAAGTAGACCCTAGATTAAAATTTCACATTCACATGTGTCGTGTCCCATACGCACTATAGCAATTAATTATTCCACCATGTTTATTAGGAGGGTTAGAATAGTGAAACTCAAATCTCAGCCATTCCTTCAAAGTTCACATTCATGAGCATGTATACAGACAGAGATATATTTAATTTCATCCATGATGAGAAAAGTTTGTCTTTTGATGAATTAAATTAGAGATCTCTGTTTTATGTTTTATTTTTATTTTTTATTTTTTTGAATTCCTATCTAAGATGAGAAGTTGAGGGCACAGGTTATCCCAGACAATTGTTTTTATTTTATTTTATTTTTTCTGGGGTATAAACGTTTAAACAATCCAACAGGGCCAAAAGTTACATGCATTTGCATGCACAGTGTCATATATATGTGTGTGTGTGTGTGTGTGTGTGTGTGTTTTTATGTGCGCAACCCATAATACGCATGTAAAATATTGTTTGGAAAGAAAAGAAAATAGTTATTAAGCTCATCCAGAAACAAAGAAAAAAAAAATATATATATATATATAAACTTCCAATGGAGAGAGAGAGAGAGAGAGAGAGAGCATAGACGCAAGCAGACAAAACTAACATTTGTAAATATGAATTTGTGAAGATTAACAAATGTTTACGTGTGTATATATAGTTCAGTCCTCCAGGGGACGTGCAAGTGTTTGTCCATTTGCATCAAATTAGAAACTGGGCATTCATTTAAGAGAAAAAAAAATTACATAAATTCAACCACTCTTTATTCCAGGTTTCAGATAATAGTCTTGTACCCTTCCTAAAACAAGCATCCTATAAGAATCTGAGTCCAGAGCACGAATATATCCCAAAAAAATGTTAAATAATAATAATAATAATATTAAGAAGAAGAAGAAGAAGAAGAAGAAGAAGAAGAAGAAGAAGAAGAAGAAAATAATAGAAAAAGACAAACTCACCAACCATTGATACTGACACTTGGCACAGTTCCCCTTAAATTCTTGAACACAAATTAAGGGCTAAGTTGACTGAAGTGCACCACAATAAGGGGGCAAAGCCCACGTCTCTCGCTGCTGCACGCCTCTTTCTATCTTTCAAGTTAATTACAACCTGTTTTTTTTTTTTTTTTTTTCTCTCTGCTCTGTTTATCCCTTGCTAGAACGTCAAACCCCCAACCAATGACAGTTCAACTGTCTCTGTCTCTGTCACTCCAAGCAAAGAAGTATGCTAAGGAAGGAAAAAAAAAAAACTTACGAAACCCTATGCTTTATAACGTATAAACAAAAGACATAATATAGTCTCTATAATTATGGATTTCAAGAGGAAAAAAGAACTAGAGACTGACAAGGAAAATAAGTTTAAGCAAATTGCAGGGACGAAAGATAAAAGGAAACAAGGAATCTCTCTCATCGTCCTTCTTGTTGGAAAGCGTGATATAGAAAAGGGATCGACGGGGGATCAGCCACCGGCCATATTCGGTGAACCCACATTTAATCCGTCAGAGGGTCGCGTCCTTCCAGATTTTGCGGCCAGATGCAGAGGAATGTGACCGACACGTATCAGTTGTTTTCTTTTTTGTTTGTTTTTTTTTTATTTTTGGTTTTTTTTTCTCTCGTCTGGCCTTTGAGCTTCGTAAGTTGCTTCGCATGCTTGCACTAAAAAACAGGGGATAGAAAACTTACTTTGACCATCGTTTGACTCCCTCTTCTCATTGTCACCATATTACCCTTTCGAAGCCATCATTTAATGCCATGCCATCTCCTCGCTCCATTTCCGTGTCATTGGACTTTAGTGGCACCGATCGACTATTACTGACCGTGAAAAATTGAAAAGGAAAATAAATAGACCGAAAAGTGCATAATGTAACATATGATTTTAAGGTACTTGTGAGTGAGTGAATTATTAAACGAAGAATATTGCTGAACAAATATGTTGACACTCTCGTCATTTTTTGTTAGAAGGAGTTCTTCTTGGAACCATTTATTGTACATTGCACGCTCAGATTTGGCTTTGAATGTTTTAATCAAACCCCCAGTGCATCTGTCCCCTTAATAATAAATAAATCGATAGAAATTTTCAAGCGATACAGATTCACGATTGCAATATATAGCTGGCACTCAATGTACGTACATTGAATTTGTTGTTGTAAAATCTGTGGTCGAAATGGTATGCGAGTGCAAGGCACAATCAGATGGTACATTTTCTTGTTCTTAACATGTATATATAAGTAAAACAATACACAGCCTGTAAGAAATAAGAACGAGCAAGAGGGCATTTTAGGGTGAAGGAGATCACGAGAATCCAGAGAAAAAATTTTTTAGAATTTCCAGAAGGTGGGAGGAAACGCCGGGAAAGTGCTCGTGTTGCCTCGAAACTCAGTTGGGAAAGGCAACTGAATTTCTAAGACCCTTTGTTTTTTCTGCTGTATATATAAACACACGCCCTATCATGGATAGTGTGCTAGGCTAGGGTTAGGGCTGCGCAATAAGGGTTGTTTTAGGGCAACAATTAAGTGACAAAGCTAGGAGCCTTGAACAATATGATGATAATGAAGCAGCAGCATATTGCTTGACACCCTTCGCAAATAGTGTGACAGTGTTGAAAATTGAACTGGTCTGATCCAGATAAAAATACGCAATGCCAGTAACTCCTTTTGCTTCAAACGAAAATGAAAATTACAGATCCAAAATCACCATCGATTTCCAAAATCACCGGTATGATTCTTATATATATATATATATATATATATATATGGAAACTTACGATCTTCTTTCCTCGATTGTATCCTACCCATTTTTCATGTGTACATTCCAAACTTCAGACTTCTATACACAAGGCTTTTTTAAGAAAATAATGTTGCTTGTTCTTGCCTAACGCTTATCAGGTAACCGGAGACTCTAGGCTATAATTCTTTGCCAAAAACTAGGCTATAAATTCGAATGCAAACTCACTCACCTTTCTATCACAATTTGTTCCATCAAAACACAATTAAGGAACGTTTGATTGTGCCACTTTAATAAAACCTATAAAAAGAAGAACAAGAGAAAAATATCTACGTACATTCTTGAAACTATATGTTGCCTTGAGACTAGGACTGCAAATTATCGGAGCCCAGCCGATTCTATTCTTATTCACATTTGTCTCATTTATAAAATGTATTTTAAAATTACACTTGATTGTCGCTTCTTCATATATATGAATGTGCTCAAACAACTTCTTTTTTAGCTTAGTCGTCCAATCCCTTCTAACGTGTAGGTTCATTTGTAGTCCAAGTTAATATGGCGACAAGCATGTTCAGTTTACTTGCAGTGACCTGCAAATTTATAGGAGCTTGCATAGAGCCACACTGGAGTAGAAAATCTGCATGTATATTAATATTACCAAAATTTTTTTTTTTTTAAAAAAAAGCCAATGAAATGCGTATGTGACAATAATTATTTAATTTCACTAATATATAAATAGTTGGTTTAATTTTTAATTTTTTTAATAAATTTTTACTATTCATAGTATTCGATATTAAATAAATAATTGATTTGTAGTTTTTTTTATAATTGTAATAAAAGTAAAATTCTAATATTTATTGGATTTTACCCAATAATAATTTTAATATATATTACAGTTTACTTGATTAATGTTAATAACTTTTTATAAATGTGTCTTAAAACTAAATAAAGTAAATACTCGCTAAATGAAAAAAGTTGAAGCAAAAAAAATAACTTTTTATAAAAAATAATAATATTGAATTTCTCTTTTGTTTTTTTAAAGTGAAAAGGTGACATTTTAAAATTAATTTTTCTTAAAAAATACTCATGATTTTTTTTTTAGAAAAACTTACTTTAAATTTTATTTTTTATTTTTTCCTAAAATGATAATTTAATATTCTTTTTATTTTTTCTTAAATAAAATATAAATGAAAATATACTCATGACCTGATACTAGCTAACTAGATATAAAATTAAAGGAAGATAAAATACATGCATTCCTCGCGAGAGCGAGGGGACATTACTCAAATTTTGGATGCGCTGAGAATATAGATTTGTACTCATCAAGAACCTTTTTTTTTTTTTTTTTTTTGTGTTTGAGTAAGCCAGTCAACAACTTTAATATTAAACTTATGGGACATCCATAAGTCATGTGCGTGGCATTGTCTTGTGTTCTGCAATGTACTTAAGATGCATAGAATAATCAATTTAGTTAATCGACAAGGTTTGGTTTTGACTTTCCATGTAATTAATTTGACTTTCTGCTTATCCTCACCCAAAAAAAAAAAAAAAAAGACTTTCTGCTTGATTGGTTCAATGGGAATTTTTATGCCCCGTGTTAATAGCCTTCACGTCATATTCTTAGTCTCGACCTTTTCTCCTCCCCCCCCAACCCTTCTCTTTTTTGGCATGAATGGAAGATACAAGCCAGGCATAAATTGTTGCGTCGACTAGGTGTGCATGAACCGTCCACACGAAAATGATTGTTGTCTGAGGTTATACACACGAAGATGGACGGAATATGGGGACCTTCGGATTCCGTACAATGGTCGAGTTCAAACTTGTCTTTAGGAACCTTGGCCCAGGTATGCGCAAGTCGAAGGGTAAAGATTGCTTCTTGGGCTTGAAAACGTGGGAACCCTGTTCAGATTTAGAGCCTAAGAGGGCTCTGAGCGCCTTTGTTATGCATATAAAGCCGAATGCATGTGTCCATGGAACTGACCATAAAACGTGATGGCTTTGTAATGGAAAGATACATGACATACGATGCTCTCGGCCCAAAATAATTAAGCAAAGCACGAGGAGAATTGGAAAAATCAATGATATTTATTTGTATGATCCGTTGGGGCCCATTTCGGGCGGCTGATTCCCCATTAATTGTAGTAAACTTTGAGCTATCACCCAAAAAAACAAAAAAACTTGGCGACTCACGAATACGTAACAAGTATAGCATATGGATGTCAAGAGATATCAATTAGAAAGAAAGCAAGAGTAATACGTCAATCATATGGCCATTTTGGGTATTATTCATGATGTATTTAGCCAGAAACAATCATGTGTACAGTAACAATATTGCATCCGGAGGTACTTAATTGTCTTTTGTTAGCGTCAATGATTGTTAAGTCTCCTTGTAGGAGAAAGTTTTCCGACGGTATATGTACCAAGTGGTGGATTATCCCATTCCATCCCGTTTATCTACGAAAACACCAAATGATTTACATTTTAATTAAACTTTAGGCAATTATGGCCGCCTGGGGTCATCATCAACGTTCCTGCGTTTTGCTAACTTTGATTTGACCAGGGGGTGGATGCAATTTATCTTTTTTTTTTTCTAACTTTCCTTCACGTTTTCTCCCCCCCCCCCCCCCCCAAAAAAAATAAAAAACAAAAGATGGCAGACAGGAACGCATTTTTCGAAACTCCGAAGTGATAGCAAGGGGTTTTAGACATTTCTTGGTGGGGTTAGATAGGCTGAAAGATAAACGAAAAGAGCACAGTGCACGGGACATTGCTTCAACGTTAAACGGGCAAACGTAAACCTACACAATCGACAGTCGATCTAAAAACTTGAACTTGGGGTGGGTCAAACAAGAAATCTGCCTTTTTTTAATAAAAAAAAAAAGTCAGGCAATGGAAAACCTATCTCTTTATAGAAAAAAAATATGTATATATATATATACATATTCATCTAACGGAGGGCTCAATATCCATTTGATTACTGCAGCGTAACCATTCCATTGGATTACGACCGAACCCAAGCAGAGCCCTTACAACAGTAGAATACCAAAAGCACTTGGGAATCTGCGAAAGGATGCAAGTCTCCTCGTTTCATTAGACTTCTATTCAGTTTTGATTTGATACTCCCCGTGATATTATTATTATTCAACTACTAAGTTTGTTTTAAACTTTTCTTTAGCTTTTTTCTTCTCTTTATTTTTTCACAATCTTACGTAGCTCTGAACTCCATAAATGGGGGACTAGACTACTAGTTTATTTCATTAGCCGTCAAGGGGAAATTCGCAACGGAAATCAGGGGACGATAAGCTTCTCCCTCTCCCCTCTCCGCCACACCACATGGCTCTAATAAATCTCCGCCAGAAACAAATAGGTAGTTAAATTATGTTTCTTTGTATCTGTTTTTTGTCTGTTTATTTAGTATCCCAAAGCCTTTATTATTATTTTTAAATTTTATTTTATTTTCATTCATATCTAACGGCCTTTGCAGAATGTATAGTCCGCATGCTAAATCTGAAGGAACAGCCCGCCAATACAAGTGCCAGCGGAGAGGTGTACAAGCTCTTGATCTATGATAAATTCTGTCAAGATATCCTCCCCCCATCGTCCCACGTCAAGGATCTACGCAAACACGGTGTTACCCTCCACTTCCTGATCGACAAGGACAGAAAGCCCGTCCCCGACGTCCCTGCCGTCTACTTTGTCCAACCCACTCAAGCCAACTTCCGAAAAATCATTGCCGATGTATCCCGCTCTCTCTATGATTGCTTCCTCCTGAATTTCTGCTCCTCCGTGCCCCGCCCACTTCTCGAGGATCTTGCAGCTGGGACCTTGAATTCGGCCTCCACACAGAGGATCGAAAAGGTTCGCGACGAGTACTTGGAGTTCGTGACTCTGGAGGATAATTTGTTTTCCTTGGCTCAGCAGTCTACTTACGCTCAGTTGAACGATCCATCTGCTTCAGGAGATGGAGAGATCCAACAGATCATCGATAGGATTGTTAGTGGATTATTCTGTGTGTTGGCCACGCTAGCAGTTGTGCCAGTTATTAGGTGCCCGCGTGGGGGGCCAGCAGAGATGGTTGCCTTCGGCATTTTATCATAGGCTGAGGGATCACTTGCTTTCGAAAAACAATTTGTTTTCAGAAGGCGGGAGTTTTGCTATCTCATTTCAAAGGCCAATTTTGTGTATCTTTGATCGTAATTTTGACTTGTCAGTTGTCATACAACATGATTTTAGGTATCGCCCTCTTGTCCACGATGTGCTTGGCTTGAAGCTTAATAGGGTAATCGTGCAAGGGGAAAAGGGTGGGATGCGGTCATATGAGCTAGATGGTTCTGATCCGTTCTGGTCAGCAAATGGGTCCCTGGAGTTCCCCGAGGTGGAAGAGAAAATTGCGACCCAATTGAAAAAAGTATAAAAAGGTTGTTGACGAGATTAACAGGAGCACGTGTGGGACCGATGGAGCCCGGTTTGATGGACCTGACTTGAAACATTTGATGAATGCGGTAAATTCGCTGCCTGAGTTGACGGAACGGAAGCATGTGATCGATAAGCACACAAACATTGCAACTGTGCTGTTGGGTGAGATCAAAGAGAGGTCTCTTTATTTGTATGCGGAAAAAGAGAATGAGATGATGTTGAGAGGAGGGATTCAACAGAACGAACTCATAGATGTGCTTAAAGGGAAAGGGTCTAAGATGGATAAGCTGAGATTTGCAATCAGTTACCTCATATCTTCTGAAAGCATTGATCAGTCAGAAGCAGAATCAGTGGAAGCAGCTCTCAGGAAAGCTGAGGTTGATACCTATGCATACCACTATGTGAAGAAGATTAAATACTTGGGTGCTTCATTGGCATCAGCAAACTCTGCTAGTAGAAGGGACATTGTTGATTGGGCTGAGAAAATCTATCGACAGTCGGTTAACGCTGTGACTGCTGGTGTGAAGAATTTATTTTCCGGCGATAAACGGTTGGCATTAGCGAGGGCAGTGGAAGCATTGATGGTGGGGAAGCCAAATCCTGAAATTGATTCTTACCTCGTGTTTGATCTCTGTGCTCCTAAGTCAAGCCCTGGCTGCGGTAGCTGCCATATGAAAGGGCCATTTAAAGCAGCCCTGGTCTTCATGATTGGTGGGGGTAATTATGTGGAGTTTGCTGGCCTGCAAGAGCTTGCGCAGCGACAACAGCCTGTCGAGCACATTATATATGGGACGACTGAAATTCTCACGGGGAAGGAATTTGTTGATCAGCTTACTCTGCTGGGGCAGAAGATGGGTTTGGGCAGTAGCACTGGCGCCCCCTCTGCGTCCACTCGCTAGCTTTGACGTAGTTTTTTTGAATGCAAACATTTTAAAAGTCAAGTTCTGTGATGGTTTGTGTGACCATTACGAGCCAACTCGTGTTCAAAAAGTCATATATTCCTATTTAGCATGAAATTCGACCACTTGCAACAAAATGGACGTGTGATTGTGAAAAGAATTACAAGGAACGCAATGATGTCGGCAGTTGCTCGAGGCCAAGCGCTGGACAATGGCGAAAGCAAAAGGTCGATTTGATATTGAGCCGTAAAAAAAAGTTGGACGTAAGCAAAGATACCATGTTTTTGTGAGCAAAATTGCCAGCTTCCAAGTTCTCCCAGAACAAAGTTGCCAGAACTCCATCTGAGTTGAAGTCCACAACCAATGTTTCTTGGGCCCCTAGAACGTAAAATTAAATAAAAATCGGCTTTCTGGGAAAATGTTGGCAAGATCTGTGTGCTAACATGGCCCACCCCCTAGGGGCATACTTGAGTTAATTGGGGTCTATTTAGTACTTATATTAAAACCAAATCGTTAATAATGGTTGGAAAAATTTTTCCAAATAATAACTAAATTAATATAGTAGTAAAATCAGTCAAATTATCATTAACGGTTACAGTAAAGTTGGTCAATTGACGGTTACAGTAACATTGTTATTCACATCTAAGTGTAACAAATAAAATCATCAGTATGCAAATATTGACTTTTAAAATATTTAAAAGGAGAAAACAATTTTTTAAAAACATGATAAGTGCTTATAGCCAATGTGTTTGTTGCTTGGACTATAAGGAATGAATTTTGTGTGTGTATGTGTGCGCGCGGGGGCGCGGTTCACACTCTCATAAAATATCTTTTCAAGATTTAGTATTATTAGTCAATTTAATTTGATTTTAATGGTTTACTTAAATTACAAGCTATATCCATATTATTCTCGACCATTTGATTAATTTTATTTGATTATAGTTGGATTCACGGGATTGTGGACGATTCCACACTTACACCCACCTCTACCCCACGCCTCAGGGACAATAGGGGAAAAAGGAGAAAAAGAGGAAGGTTGTCCGTGCTCAAAATTCATTAAATTATTAAATAATCACCCTGCCTTGTCAGTGTGGAAAAGTGAGCTATAAAATTAAATAATAATATCGTTAATGATAAATTTAATAATAAAATAATTTAAACTCTCAACTTCAAGTTTAAAATTTAATCTTTAGTTTCTTGCATAAAAAATAAATAATAATGATAAGTGGTGATGATGAGGATGATGTGGACTGAATCTGGCAGTGTTGGTTATGGGAAAAAGAGCGGGCCGAATCCAACAGCTCCAGCCATGCGGCCGTCACATAGTGGCTACGTCAGTAGTTCACGGAAACCTCAGATGCTCTGCGTTATCGTTATTCCCGAATCTCCCCCAAGAACTACAAATAGAAACAGGAAAAAAGTTTACTGCCGCATCCCCAATCTAAAAGGTTACGGGCCTTTCTGACCTTTTCGTCTGGGTGCGTCAATCCAAGAAACTGCAAAACAAAGGAAAGGAAAGGAAAACTCTGTGAACCGATCTGACATTCCTTCCTTCTCCATGCTTTTTGCCATTCATAGCTTTGGCAATATCCAGAATCTGTCATCGTTTAGTTGAGTGACAGGCCAATCGCCCTGGTCACCTTCCAACGCCTCCTTACTTTCCATATCGAACACATTCCAACCATTGTCGGCATAATTCGCAATGTAAACATTGTAATCAACAGCTGTACATTCTTTCGTCGCTGCGTCTCTCCAGGAATTACAGATACTTCGAAAATTTAACAAATCACGCAAGTTAAAAAAGGTAGAAATATAACAAATGATGTCTCCAGGTAACTCTTTCCATGAGCATTGGAGTCGTGATCTGCAACACCAGAAGTGAAATTATGCAGAAATGATTATATGAATTAATCCCTCAAATAGCAGTTAATGACATCTTTAAAACAAGAGAATGTGATAAAAAGAAGCAAATAACAGAACCGAAGCTTCAATTCGAGAGGAAGGATCTCCCTATGAATAACAACCACCGTAATATCATTGGGTGAAGTTAAAATAAGGAGTTCCAGATGAAACTAAAACTACAGGATCCCTTATTCAAGAATTCGAAATAAACAAGAAAAATAATAATTCTTGAAAGAAACGTAAAAATGATTCGGGGGTACTTCGCGAAAGAAAGAGTGGGTATGGCAAGAACAGATGAACGAATAGTTACCGTCAAAGTTGACACTCCATTTGTGTCTTTTAGACAATGGGAATGCCTTGAAAAACGTAGAAAAGTTTACAGTATTCAATTAAATGCAATCTTCTGCAATTGAACTTCATAAATAAAGGCTCTATTGGCCAACTAAAATGGGGGAAGAAGTGATTTTTCATACTTGGTAGACCAAAGAAAACGAAGGCTCAACCAGAAAAGGAGCCAGAGCCCAACCCACAACGGTAGACTGACTGCCATAGCGCGCACAAGACTTGCCTTTTTCTTGAGAATGACGATCAAGAGACTAAAAAACCGATTTCCAAGAACTAGGATGTTGTGCAGGCACTGTTAGAAACTGCCCCGCCAGACTGAGTTCAATGACTTGCAGAAGTAGAACTGGGAAGAAAGGCATTATTTGCAATGGTTTTGCACGACCCTATTCGCCAGAGTTTGTCTCATGATTCTCTCTTAGAGATTCAACAAACAAAGAAGACAATCCTATTCAGGGCAAGTTTTCAAGATTCTATTTAAGAGATTCAACGAAGAATAACTGGTTTTGCACAATCCTATGCATATCCGGGCAGAGCTTCAAGATTCTATTTTAAAGATTCACAAGAAAGAAGCGGGCACATGCCACAGTAGCATATTATCATCTATATATTTGAACTGCGATGCGCAGGACTTAAAAAGTCTCGGCCCCCCAAGCGAGAGGAAAACAAAAGGCCCGAGCACACCCCAAAGAGGTTTTTAAGATTGGCCTATGGTGAAAAATGTTAGCGTGAGCCTTTGGTTTCATTTCGGGGTTACGTCGAAAAGCCCCATATTATACCCACGCCGCCTTGATGCTTGCTTCTTAATTAAGACCAACATCAAAAACTTTGGGTTGGGGCTACGGAGATACCTCCATATTTTATTCTTATTCTTTATAACGTTGACGGAGCGGAGAAACGTAATCAACAACAGAAAATCAATAATAATGATTGAATTCCAAAGAATAAAAAGCACAAACCACCTTCAAAAAAGATTATCTCATTTGGGGTAAAGTATAATACGTTCTCTCTCACTAAGAAATCCTAAAATATATATAGTGCATATAATTATACTAAAATTATAAAAATATCATTTTATAAAATTTAATTAAAATTACGAAAAAGCCTATCATAGTTTCTTATCCTTTTTTTCCGCTTATCCACGTACTCTTCAGCTATCTGGTCTACATTATTCTCTCCCACCAAAGAAGAACTCGACCCGAGTTCTCTTTAGGATATAAAGACGTGTCATCTGGATAGAAGAAAGATAAATCAATTACATTGAATGTCTTGGAGATGTTCATATCATCAGGAAGTTCGATAATATAAGTATTGTCGTTGATTTTGCGCACAACTTCATAAGGACCATACTTCTTTGGCTGTAATTTGCTATACTTGCCCATAAGAAAGCGTTCCTTCCTCAGGTACATCATCACCTGATCACCAACCTCAAACAGTTTCTCTTTCCTGTGTTTATCAGCAACCGCCTTGTATTTCGTATTTGCCCTTTCAATTTTTCTTTTTACCTTTTCAGTGATAGCTTGACACTGCTCTATCATGTTTTTAGTTGTCAATAAAGCTAGTACAGCACAAGGACTCATGCTGTCTCGAGTGAACCCCTTATCCAACAATTATTGGTCCTTCTCCTGCAGGACCTCAGTTTCCTTAGGACTCATCCTATAGCGTGATAAATTTGAAAGACTTGCTTCAGGTACTAAGTCTATTTGATACTGAATATCCGTCAAGGGTGGTAATCCCTTAGGTAAGTCATTAGAGACCACACCTTTATACTCCTCCAATGCTCCATTAACTACTTCAGGGACCTTCATACTCATGTCTTCATCTCCAACTACCTTATCCTTTACAATGAGCGCTTGATCCACCTTCGACTCTTTCAAATCCTCAACAATCTCCTTCTTTGACTAGGCAACAGTCAAGAAAGAGCCTCCTTTTATCCTACGGGTTCTAAAACGTCCCTCTAACTTTAAAGGTAACAAAGTATATTTCACACCCTCTTTCTCTAATTTATAAACATTCTTTTTACCTGCATGTTGGGCATTCACATCGAACTGCCAAGGTCTCCCGCATAGTAGATGACATGCATCCATGTCAACAATATCACAGAAGATTTCATCTCGATACCTCCCTATAGAAAATGGCACCTTGCACCTCTCATTTACCTCAATCTTTTCGGCCACCTTAATCCACCCAATAGTGTATGGGTATGGATGTTTCTCGACAGGCAACTGTAACTGTTTAACAACTTCTCGCCCGATGATGTTTTCACAACTCCCACCTTCTACAATTAAGTCAAACACCTTGCCCCCAATTGTGCACCTGGTACGGAACAACTGGTGTCGTTGGGTATTTGTCTCCTGTTTTGGTGCTAACATCATTCGTCTAATCACATAAGCTGGTTCCACTTCACCATTCTCCTCCTCATCATATTCATCCTCTTCATCAGGCTCACAACACACATCTCCTTCATCATCCCTATTTACAATATGAACACTCTTCCTACTAGGACACTCATTAGATCTATGACCAGGCTGATTACAACGATAGCACTTACCCAAGATTGGTCTGGCATACGGGTTATCTTGCTTCTGGATGCCCTTAGACTCCACAGGCTTCTTCCCTTCAGCCCTTTCATCCCTCTTGGCATTATTCACCAAATTTATTCGACAAATTCTTATTCTTTTCAACACCCACTTTATTGGCAACATCACTCACTAACTTTCTTCTTCCACTTGTATATCTAGTACTCTGCTCCTGCAACATTAACTCAACTCAGAGAGCCATATTTTTCGCCTCATTCAAATTCCTCAAAACCGCAACTCCTATTTTTTCCTTAATTTGCAACTTCAACCCGTCCACATATCGTGCAACCTGTTGACCCTCACTCTCTCTCAAGTCATTCCGTTCCGCCAATATCATAAACTCTGCAGTGTACTCATGAACAGATCTTGGCCCTTGGCGACATCGTTGATACTGCTGGAACAGTATTTGCTCATAGTCTGGAGGTAAGAAATCGCATTGTAGTAATTGTTTCATACGGAATCACGTTCTTACTGGATGTCTCCCTTCTCTCTGTCTCCTAGTATGTAGCCTCTCCCACCGGGTAGAAGTTCCACCCTTCAATCTGCAGGCCACCAATCTAACCCGTCGATCTTCTGGTATCTCCATGTAGTCGAAGAACCTATTAACATCTGCTAACCAATTTAAGAACTCCTCAATATTAAGACTACCATTAAAATATGGAATATCAACCTTTAAATGGTAATCACCCCTATCTCCTTGATCATACCCATAGTAGTTCCTTTGATACCCTACATCACCACCTCGTCTCTGTGGTTACTTCACTCCATATATAAACTCATCCTCTTCAGCAGATTCATCATCCGAAATTTGCGCAATTCTATTAATAGTTCGAGATCTGTTAATTGGATTAACATACATGTCTCTTGACCCAAGCATATTACTGCTAATCAAAGCGCTCAATCAAATCTTCAAAACGCTGCTCTAAGCGTTGAACTCTTTGATCTAAAGCATTGAACTCTGTCCTAGGAACCCATTGATTGGCTCATTGGACTCCCGTATTCTGAACACCGTCAAGAACACGACCGCCATCCACACCTTGATTGATTGACATCTTCGCAGGAAATTGCCAGGCTCTGATACCAATTTGACGTAGCGAGGAAGCGTAATCAACAACAGGAAATCAATAACAACGATTGAATTCCAAAGAACAAAAGGCACAAGCCGCCTTCAGAAAAGGTTTTCTCAATTGGAGTAAAGTATAATACGTTCACCTCTCACTAAGAAACCCTAAAATATATATAGTGCATATAATTATACTAAAATTACGAAAATATTATTTTATAAAATTTAATTAAAATTACGAAAAAACTCATCGTAATTTCTTATCTTTTTTCTCGCTTGTTCACGTACTCTTCAGCTATCTGATCTACGTTAAAGGTGGGTTTAGAATTGTACTAGATGTAATAAATCACCGTTTTTGAGCTACCCCAATTTGGAATTGACGGGCCATGTGTGAACTACCAAAGGCTTGGGATTGGACTTTCTCGTTGATCGGTTCAACGGGGAAATTTGTTATGCCCCACGTTAATAACCTTAACATCATGATCTTAGTCTGGACCCTCTCCCCTTCCCAGCCCCTACCCACCCCACCCCACTCCAATGTATATATATGCATTTCTTTTCACACAAGAATAGATATGTAACACGTGAATGGATGATATAAACCAGGTAAAACTTGTTAGGCGGTTGTTAAGTCTGCATGAACCGGCGGTTCACTGGGCAAGATTGACGTGGACATAGTCCCCACATAACAATGATTGTTGTCTGAGGTTGTACGTACCTAGATGGGACGGAATCTAAGGGACCTTTTGGATTCTCCACAATGGTCAAAGTTCAAACTTTGTTTTTCAAGAACCCCGGCCCAAGTGCAGGGACGAAAATATGTAGACTCCATTCATAGCAGTCGAAGGGGTAAAGATGGCTTCTTGGGCTTCCAAAAGAGGGAGCCCTGCTTAGATTTTGTACCTAAGCGCTGATTCCTCCATTAAAAAATCTCACACTCACGAATACATAACAGATATATAGCATAAGGATACGAAGAAGTATCTTATAGAGAGGTAAATATGGGTTTCAATAATATTTAGATAATTGAAAATTTAAACTTATTTTTGAAGTTTAGAGTGCTAATTTTAGAAAGAATCATAGGATTGGTAAGAATAAACAATGATTAAATTAAAAAAAGGAAAAATATTTTCTATGTAATTTATTACTACCTAATGAATTTCTTAACAAATAAAAGAGAGAAATTGTAATACAATCATACGATAGATATATCAATGCGACGGAATGAAAGAGCTATAAAAAGATTGCAATTATAAAACAACTAAGTACGGCAGGAAAGAAAACCAAGAAGGAGGTGCAATTATAATACGTGTTATTCTGTACATGATTTCCAAGTTCAAAATGCGACTCCCGGCGCCCCCACCCCCATTCCCGCCGCCCTCTCTTTTGCGCTAATAAATATACCGAGAGAGTGCTTGTGAGCGAGAATAAAACTTCTATCCTCAAGAGAGAACTACAAAACGACCGTACGTTTCACCATTATTCAAGGGAGCCTGCTGAGTAATAATATCTACAATAATAATAATAATAATAATTGCATTTATCATGTGAACAAAAAAGATAGGCCATATGGATAATTTCATCTTAGGATATGGGTGGAAGCAAAAACTTCTGTCCACTTATAGTCTTACAAACCACACACACTTGGAGAATATTGTCGTCACTTAAGGCCCATTGCGGCGGTAATAATGTACTTAATTGGGTCGCAGCTTTGGTCTTTGTCTCTCGCGCAATGAGCGAAAAAGCGGGCTCCCGACTCGTGCTTCCTGGATTCCACCACTCTTAGGTCCACATGCCATCTAATTGCCATAAAAGATTGAGCGCTCAATCTGTCAATCATATGGCAATTTCAGTATTTAGCCAGAGAATTGATCCTGCATATACGTTTACATTACATTGCATCCAGAACTGGAGGTATTTAACTGTTATCCGTTTGCGTCCCCCCACCCCTTTTTTTTTTTGGTTGGGTCCTTTTGTCACCTTCTAGGAGAAAGTTTCCCGACGTTATGTACAGAGGTCACTAATTACCTGCATATATTTCTCCAGACACACACACACTCAGAGGTCATAATCCAGTCGATCATCTAAGTTACCGTAGCACGTCATACTTGGGAGTCACTACCACAATTAAGTATGCGTCTATGTAATTACACATTGTTCACCAATGAGTTCGATCAGAAATAATGATAATAATAATAAGTAATTTTAGAAGTGGGCATCATCCGAGGAAGTTTTACATGAACTTAATTGTTTCCTTTCTAATGGATGAGAAAGAATTTGCAGAACAGAAGACAAAGTTTTTGTGACTGATGGTAAAATAATGGCCGACAGGGGCATCATGATAGTATACGGGCCTTTATCTTCAAAGTTCATACGTTGCTAACTTTGACAAAAGGGTGGAAGGAACATAATTAAGTGGTTTTAAATTTTCCTATACTTTGAACTAGGTGGAAGCTGACATTTTCTCCCACCAAAATGATGGGAGACAGGAACACATTTTATGAAACTTCAAAAGCGATGCAAGGAGTTTTAAACATTTCTCGGTGGGGGATGTCATGTTGCCAACATATAAGCCCAAGGACAGCGGAAAATAAATAAAGAAAAAGGTGTCTGGGACCTTATGTAACCCAAAGTTGGGAGACGTGGAGCTTTGAGTGGGTCCCAAAGATTAACTTCTATTTGGTATTATATGCCAAAAAGCTGAAGCACATGGCCCATCAATCTCTCTCTCTCTCTCTCTCTCTCTCTCTCTCTCTGCGCCATCTCTCTTTGTGACCTACCCAGCTAATGACTATGAACAATTAGCTATGAAAAGATGCTAGAACTACCAGGCAAAATTTCCATGGCATATCAAATTGCTTTTCAGCAAACTGCCAACATCAAGTTTGCTAGTCTATCCTATGCGAATTGCAAATGCACGGGGGAGGAGAACTTTGGTACTTGGCTAATCTTTGTAGACCTCTTGATGTCAAAACCTCCACCCATATTCTGATCAATAAATTTGCATAAAGCGTAAGCATTTTGGAACTCAGAGGCCAGAGTGCTGTGAAGTGAAATTGTACTTGATTCTCTAAAATTTTATCAAATCTGATTATATACATCAACTTTCTTGAAATACAGCAAAAGGTAAATTGGCTCTTGCATTTTCTTTTGTTTGTTGTTGTTTTTTTTTTTTTTTTTGGTGGGGGGGATGATATGCTGTAAAAAGGTAAAGTGGCTTTTGCCGTCAAAACTACAAAATTAAATTGGCTTTCTGTTCAACATTTTCAGCATACCAGCCTAGTTAATTATATACGAACATCAATTGCGTATGTATGGGGTCAAGTAATTGAAAAAAAAAAAAAAAAGGTTACATGCAATCAACTGCTTTGTCCGTTTTGAAATTGTTCATAGCACAGTGATCCACAATTAGCTGAGATATGCAGCAAAAATTATTGGTATTTGAACATAACGCAGTAAGCAATAATTTTGTCAAACGTATCGAAGAAGGGAGGGCTGCAGGCAATTTGTAGTTTATGATCAAAGTAGCTACGACCAGAAAACTTGGGGGGGGGGGGGGGGGGGGGAGACTATATTAATCCCCCTATCCCTATCACCGTCGTAGCAATTATGAAGGGCAACATTTAATTTTACGATACTAGTGGTGGTGATGGTAATGCAACGCTGTTAAAATCTAAAATAACAGTTTGGTGCTTTCATGTTAATATTGTATATATTATGTATCAGTACTAGATGGAGCAGAGGTTATATATTATCAGTAGTTGGATCCAACGATAAAAGCCATATTACATGGACATATATATATGAAGAAAGCAAGCACAAGATATCTATATATATATATATATATATATATATATATATATAACTGGAATCATCTCCTCATAATGTAAAATCAATCGATTAAAGAAAGTCCGCAGGTGGATGTAAGAGTGATCATCGCCATGCGCTGTACACGTGGGAAACCACACGGGATATTGTCCGGTGATCACAATATATACGATAGGATATTTCCTTTCAGTTTCTATTTTGGACGAACCAATGCACGAGTACGAACAATGGGTGGCAAAATCCTAGGTATTTTAGGCATGCTTTGAAACATAGCTAAATGCCAAAAATAGATTCCCTGTTCCCTTCTCCTTTTCTCTCTCTCTCTCTCTCTCTCTCTCTCTCTCTCTCTCTCTCTCTCTCTGTTTTTTTTTTTTTTTTCTTCTTCTTTCCATTTCTATTGGCCTTATTGCTTTCGGGAAGGTATTCTCATTCTGAAAAGCCGATATTCAAACCGTCTCTTGCTATTTGCTAGAGCGTAGACACGGTCTTATATATTCATATACTTGTAAATTAGAGAGAATTATGGAGAAAATTGATGTATGAGAAATAATTTTGTGATGTACGGAAGGTTGAAAATTTAGCATCTATATGCAATTAGACGGTGGCAACTTAACGTAGGACCACTCGTGGATGCACCCGACCTGTGAATTGTAACAATCAACGCCAATAGAGCAATCTCAGTTTACCATGTCCTTCTCAGACATTTATGTTATCTCCCCATGTGCGCATATATCTATACACACACACAAAATCCTGGTTAGCTCGATTGATGGAGATGTTCGCGATGCACATGCTGCCATATAGAAACAAAAGGTCACTATTTTGTGTCAATTATTTCGGCCACCGAAGCTTTTCTTTTTTTTTTTTTTTTTTTTTTTTTTTTAGTTTTGTTTGGCAATAAAACACGACATTGAATGTTAATTATGCTTTGGTTCGGAGAGTTATAGAACACTATCCTTGACCTCATTTCAAAATGAAAAAGAGAAAGAGACAAACGTTAAAATGCTTTCTGATGAAGCTTTTTATTGAAAATATGTCCAATATATTTCCACATAATCAAGTAAATATTGGGACGATGTTTCTCACACTTTTGATAATAAGGAGAGCAGCGTTGATTTCACTTTTCCGTTTCTTTATCTTCAACATTGTGATGACAGATCCTGTAGTTTTGTGCCTCAGCTCGATCGATCTTTTTGCTATTTGTTCTCATAGGAAAAGGCAATCTTATGGTAGAGTAAAAAAAAAAGCAAAATGTCTCTGAAGTGTTGGTAAGAATTCAAAGTCTAAAAATAAACTAACCGATATTAAGAAAGTATGAAATACGCCTTAGGCATTAAGAAAGTGACCAAATATGCGAATCAAAAGGGTGAAACCGAGGAGGAACCGAAAACAACCCAGCTGATTAGGTCAAAGCATCAGTATTTCGCTCCCTGCGTCCCCGTGGCGGGGTAATGCTCTGAAGAATTGGATCCACCAGCACTACCTAAAAATTCATCAAATTAAGTCACCTGCAGATAGTGTGAACTAATTTATTAATAGCGAATTGGATTCGAGCCTAATTCCCACTTTTTAAGTAGCCGGCCTCATTTTGAGAATCGGATATGATTCCCCCAGCTTTCCAATCGTCATACATACGAATAATACGGGGGGGGGGGGATATATGCATCTATTGAAAATCAAATATCAGCATTCGTTTTTAAACGGATGTTTTCTAAAAGTCACGATAATTATGTCTGTCATTACGCTTGACAGAATATAAATTGCTGCTCTTTATAACATAATGTCTAGGAAATCAGATTGAGATTGTTTTTCCATTGCTAGACATTTAGGAACATGCTTTGCTTTGCAGCTCTAGCTAGCCGTGCCTGCATATTTGAAATGAAAACCGACACCATATATTTTATGCATATCTAAATATACCGTACAATTTCCCTTTTCTATTATTTTCAAGCCGTAGTTAGTTCCTCATTTCCTGTGGCCACCTACGAAAGGCCTTGCGGTCCTCAATCATCACCAGCTCTGTACTTATGTTAAGTGTCCAATCCCTCGATTATTAGCTCTAGCTCGACATACTCTTACAAAAGAAAACCGGAGAGACGGGCATTTTGAGGTTACCCATGATTCGCATACACAAAAAAAAAAAAAAAAGCACACGTCCCTGGTCATACAAATAATATATATCTATATATTAAAAAATTGACACTCAATTTAATGTATTGACCTCACAATTTAACTCTATTTATTCAGTGTGCTGGCGACTGAGTCATAAAGGAAAAAAGATTGAAAAAGAAAAGAAAAAAAAAAAAACACAAAAAGGAGGAGGAGGAGGAGGAGGCGAAGGAAGACTGAACCCCGCAAGGGACATAAGACAATTCCCTGAATTTCCGCAGTCCCTACTTTTTGTAAGGCTAAAAGTCAATAACAATTAATTAATTTAACACAGTGCAATCCACATGCAAAGCATAAACATTGATTACATAAAATAAATATAGTAGAAAAACTTATCGGAATCAAATCGAGAAGGTATATAGCTTGAATAATTGGGAGTGACATAAAGCAATGGAATGAATAAAGACAACAATTGAAGGAATGAGAAGCTGGCAACATTCCATCAACAGACCACCTCTTCAATAGTTAGTGCTGTTTGATCCGTCAGTACTGTGAGGTGCACACAGATGAACACGACGCCCCCCATCCCCCTTGGATTGTAGGAAGCCCCGTACATGTGACAACCGCAGAATGATTCTCGTTTGTCTTTTGTTTTGCTCTGTGTAATTTTTATGTGTTGGATCCTTTTTCCTTCTTTCTTCTCCCTCTACACGCCACACCCCGCCCCCCTCCCCCACCCCACTTCTCCTAAATTGTCTTTAGTACTGTAGCGAGAAAATGATTAATTAAATGTGTCGTTAACTAACTCCTCTTTGCAATAATTTATGACCATATGCGCACCAGTAGGTTGATATAAGTTAGAATCAATTAGCGACATATATAATTGTGATTTAGGATAGTACAAGAAGTAGCGAGGACAGGGCTACTGCCTTGCCTAATCTGTATTTTATTGCTTAATTGCAAATTTATTAAATAGATTAGGTGTATTAATAGCTAGCCATGAAGGTGGCCAATTCATGCCGTGTTTGAGTTGTTTTACGAAATGGGTATTTTAGTTTGCTTCTCTTCGAAAGAACCTGCACATATAATTCATTGCTTCGGCAGTCTAGTTATTAGCGTAGCAAGGCGCTCTCTTTGACTACACTTCGTAGATGACTTATTTTCTAAGATACATATTTCTATAGATGACTCCCGAGCACCTAACTAACGCTTGAGTAACGTTAAAGATCTATTTGGATTCTTGTTTTTGAAAGAAAGAAAGAAAGAAAGAAAAAGACTTAAAAAGAATCTATTTGTACGTTTACGCTTTGCTTCAAAGACGTGAAATTATGCCATTTCTCGTGACATACATTTCCCAGCCACTGCGTAGCATGCATTCAAAGACTTGTGACAGAATGGCAGATTGTGAACGTAAAACAGCTAGAGGAAAATCAGAACAACGAAGAAAGGTCGCTAGAAGAGGAAACCCAAAGAAAGCGGCTACAGGAAAAACATTCACAACAAAACAGAAGAAAACCACCAGGGAGACAAGAAAGGCAATGTGGTGCAACAAATTCTGTCGTGTTTTCGCCACCCTAAGGTTCGCCATTTGCCCCTGCCAGCCTGGGTAATCTAAATCAAGGGCTTCGAGGCTTCTTTCATGTTGCACAAAATCAATCAATCAAATATAACTGCAGGCAATTAGTAATTTAATCTATACCGTAACCACCAGCATTTGAGTTAAAGACACAACACAGAGGGTTACCCAAAAAGCCAATAACTTTTTTTTTTTTGAAAAAACAAAGAAGGAAAAAAAAAAAAGTTAACAGTGAAACCAAGTATATAAATCCCAAAATCCCAACGTAGTAGACCCTCATCCCTCTTTCGCTCTCCCATTCTCGCTCTCTATCTCTCTGGGACTTTACTTTTCCTCATCTCTCTCTCTCTCTCTCTCCTGATATACTAAAAATGGAAGAGCCACGGCCAGAAGAAGAACGACGACGACGACGACAACGACAACAAACTCAGCAGACATTCGCAAAGTTGGACTTGGACAACCTTAGAGCAATCAAAGTCCTAGGAAAAGGAGCCATGGGCACGGTGTTCCTGGTTCACGACCAGGCAGCTGACCCTGCTGCCCGAAACCCCTGCGCCCTCAAAGTCGTCGAGAAATCCACCCTTCACAGGAAATTCGAGGCCGACCGACGTGCCCGCTGGGAGATCCAGGTACTCTCCCGACTCTCCCACCCATTTCTCCCCGCCCTCATATCCTCCTTCGACACCCCGGAGTTCCTGGCTTGGGCCGTCCCTTTCTGCCCCGGTGGCGACCTCAACGTCCTCCGCCACCGCCAAAACGACCGCGTTTTCTCCCCCGCGGTCGTTCGCTTCTATTTAGCTGAGATTGTCTGCGCTCTCGAACATCTCCACGACATGGGCATTGTCTACCGAGACCTCAAGCCCGAAAACATCCTCATACAACAGTCCGGTCACGTGACTCTCACCGACTTCGACCTGTCGCGGACCTTGACAAAGCGCACCACCGTCACGAGCTTTCTATCTTCGACTCACCATCAGTCCCTGGAGTCACAGAAAAAGCAACACCGCCGGACATTCGCCCGGTGGATCCCTGTTGTTCCCGTTCATGAGAAGAAGGAGCTGACCAAGGCTAAATCGGCCAGAGTTAGCCCGGTGAGCCGCCGGAAACCGAGTTTCGGGGATGGAGAACGGTCCAACTCCTTTGTAGGCACCGAGGAATACGTGTCGCCGGAGGTTGTACGGGGGGACGGACACGAGTTCGCTGTTGATTGGTGGGCGTTGGGGATTCTGAGCTACGAGATGATGTACGGAGGGACACCGTTCAAGGGGAAGAACCGGAAGGAGACATTCCGTAACGTCTTGATGAAACAGCCGGAGTTTGTGGGGAAACGGACCGACTTGACGGACTTGATCGAACGGTTGTTGGACAAGGACCCTACCAAGAGGCTGGGCTATCAGCGAGGAGCGTACGAGATCAAAGAGCACAAGTTCTTCAGAGGCGTCAAGTGGGATCTATTAACGGAGGTGTTACGTCCACCGTTTATTCCTAACCGGGATGATGAACCCGTTCCAACGGATAATGTCAAGGCCGGTGGGGTCGACATTAGGGAGTACTTCCAGAATCTGAGGGTGCCGCCGCCAACGCCTCCGTCACCGTTGCAGTCGCCATCTAGGGAATTTAAGACGAAGATTTCGTTCGCGGAGTTTTGACCTCACGTGCGGCATATTGCAAGTGTATGTAAGTGTTGGTCAGTAAATTGACTTAATTGTTAAAACTCCCCCACCCCAACCTCCCAAAAAAAAAAAGAAAGTTGTGGTGGGGTTGGGGGGGGGGGGGGGGGGAAGGTGCTCCGTATTTTGTGTAAATAAAATAAAGTAAAATAATGAGTAGAACGTGAAAGCCCGGGGGGGGGTTGTGGTTGTGGTTGTGGTTGAAAATGATTAGCTGTTACAGAACTACAAGTACATTATTTTAGATTCTATAGATTATGACTATATATATATATATATGCCCTTGGTTATGTGGTTATATAGTTCATACGTGTACGTTTATTTCAGTGGGTATAGATTCATTCCGCCATGAAAATAATGTGCAAGCCAAATAATCAAACAGTAAAAGTCTGAATTATTGCAACTGAATTTGCGAGAAACAGGTGGGGTTGCTTTCTCAGCAAAATTTTGAATAAAGAACAAATTTATACCTCACTCACTTTTCCCTTCTTGTTAAAGGGATGGTAACTCATTGCAAATGGCGTAAGCAATTCGATGGAACAGAATGAGTTTCACTTCAAAAGAAAGTGAAAGTTACCATAAAATAAGTACTACATGGGTTTGGTTGCTTGCAAGCCCCCCCATATGAAATTTGAAATTCATGCCATGATCTTTACTTGCTGGAAAGTTAATTTTGCTTTCATGTTGTTTGCTTCCGGGAAGAGTCGATACAAAACAAGTTATGTTAGTGTGCTCAATCGGAAACCAAATGTCAATTCCTCTTAAGATTAGTTGTTTGCTCACTCGTGTGCATTGTCCCTACTTAATCTCTCCCGTGTATCTTCTTATTCTTTCTTTATTTTTTTTTTTTTCCTCTTCATCAGAATCCATATGTTTCACCGCAGAGAATCTGGATGGCGTTTCCTACGCCATTTTAATACAGGGAAAACCACATAGCTCCTCACAACCACATGTGTACAGCATAACTTTTGTGACAATGGACTAATGATTTTGAAAGAATAAATCCTTGGGTCAAATATATGGCTGGTTTTTAAGCTGTCAAAGATGGGAGGAATCAGAACACCCGTACACATGTGTGAGGCGATAAAAAATAAAAAACAAAAAACAAAAAACAAAAAAAAGGAAAGCGTCACCGTACCAAATAAAAACAAATTATTGCCAAGTCTTGTGGTCTGTTTTTCAGTTTTAACAGGGTCGCGGTTGTGGTGGTGGAGTTTCCTTCTACTAGCGAAAAGTACCGCTTGACCTCTTGTTGGTGGATAAATCAGTTTCCAAGTATAGGCTATTAGTGATGGGGGTGCCGAGTTTATATTTATTCTAGCAGGGAAAAGGGAGTCATATGATGATTTCCAGACAAAATGTTCTTAAATCACGGGCTTTGTCTAGCCCTGGCCCTTCGTTTCCAACAAACAAGTCCAACCCCTAATCCCCCCCCCCCCACAACCTTCGTTCCTTTTTTGTTTTCTTATTCTTGAGTGCCCTTCTATTTTTTTGTGTTTTTTTTTTTTCCCTCTTAATAATTGATTTTAACTGGCATTCAAATTTGAGATATATAATCTAAAAAATAATGCCAATTTCAATTAAATTAGATAATGTGGTTTTTAACCGTGTCATCTGGTCTGGAGTATGAGAGGGAAAAAAACCTGGAGGATGCGTGATAAAGGAAAGGGGTCATCATGAGCCAAAATAATAATAATAATAATAACAACGAAAGATTTAGACCAGTTCTGGCCTGGCCTCTGTACTACTGCTCACAAGGTGAAGAAGGTGCATTCAAAGATACAACTCTTAACTAATTGATTATACCTGGCTCGACCCACACTTAGTTATGAGATAATAACTACTGTCATTGTGCGGCAAGACCCTCCGGTTCAATTATTCTCTCGTCAAAATAATTAAGTCTTTTCTACTTAATTCGTAATTGACCTTTATCATTATTATTATTATTATTATTATTATTATTATTATTATTATTATTATTATTATTATGAATGATATTTACATTTTATTGATATTAGTAATATAACTACGTAGCGTAGTCGTAGTTTTTTATATATACATATATTCTTTTTAATTAAAAGATGGTCAAAACGTGAGGAGTGTATGATGGGCTTTATAATACGTAGATATTGAGTGAAACCTCGTCAGAGGTCAATAAATTTAATCAAAGATATCGTAATCTCGGTGAAGAAATGTTATATAAAGTACATCAATTGAAGTTATGTCATGGCCATGCCCGCTTGGCCAAATCAAATTTTTCGTTGATGTTAACCCTGGAATTAGGGCCCTCATTTGCAGTCCAATCAAATAGTTAACCCCCCCCCCCCCCACAGGGCCCCATCGCACACGTGATCGCCACTGATATATATATATATATACACACCCATAAATAAAAGAAAGTTATGCACGGATTTAATTTAATAATACTTATGGTGCATCCAATGGGGGACTCCCCACTCACAGATGTGATATTCTTGACACACATGTGATATCTCATAAATTGGAGTGACATATGGCTAGGCATCGTAGAATATAATTGGAGGATTGACACCAATTCATGTTGGCCATGAAGGGAAATGAGAGGGCCACCCATCTTCACTTGGGTGTAGATCCAACTGCTGGCTACCAATTTAATTATGTGTTATTTTGTGTCCTTCAAAGTCTTCTTATTCTTTCTTTCTTTTCTTTTCTTTTTTTCTTTTAAATTCTCTTCTTCTTCTTCTTCTTCTTCTTCTTCTTCTTCTTTTCGAACTTTCTTTCAGCATTCAATGCAGATGTTTGAATTATAAATTATTAGGATGCGGCCTTGAAGATAAATCCGTTTATTTCTCATTAGAGACAATTTTCTACGCGAATTATAAATTATTGAGATGTGCCTTTCTATTGGATACAGATGTTTGAATTATAAATTATGACTTGCATGAAAAATGTTGAAAACAAATCCTGATTTACATCAACACGAAGGGTTAAGATGCAAGCCCTTTGCTTTTTTTTTTTGTTTTTTTAGTTTTTATTTTGGCACCACGTTTTAATGCTAGAGAACCTACCATCTGTTGCTCAACCAAAAAAAAAAGAACCATTTATTTGCCTTGGGCATGGGGTTCCTCTTCAATGATTGTCGACATGAAGAGTGGTTGTGTCATGGGGCGTGCCACTCTTCAGACAAGGTCACCTGAAATTAATGCCACAGCCCGCAACAGGCCATCGCCGAACAGCTTGTATCGGCCCCCAATTCCAGATTAGCCACTGTATTATCACCAACGATCAAATTGAACACTGGAAAATGAATTTAGAACAACACGATACTTGCAAGAACCAAAAGCATAGAACGATATGACAAATGAGGCTTTACTCCTTGTTGTGCAGAATCAGATGCTGAAATCTACTGAAGAGTGGAACTGGTTCCCCAGCTGGCAGTAAACAGGATTAAAGTTATTCTTCTTGTCGGCCCAGTTTAGTATTGTTTTATGGAAATCTTTCAAGCCATTGGGAGTCGTAGGTCCATATAAACTAGAAAACAGATTGACTGTTTGTAATCTACCACTGGCCGATGGTTGGCATATTGCAAATTAATCATATCTCTGGCCCCGCCAGACCAACAATTTGGTCGCCCTCTATGGATGGGGAGAGAAGTGAAGATGGGTGGCCCTCTCATTTCCCTTCATGGCCAACATGAATTGGTGTCAATCCTCCAATTATATTCTACGATGCCTAGCCATATGTCACTCCATTTGGAACTGCATGAAACTGAGATGTGGCCCTTTTAGTGGTCTAATTAACATCTTACATGTTCCACACTCTCCCTGTTGGAAGTAGAAGCTTTCTTAGGGGAAATTAAAAAAAAAAAAAAAAGAACAGTAATGAAATGGTAAGTGCTGAAAGAATTGGGCGATTGTAAATGCGGAGTGGATGATTAGCATGGATGCTTTTCATTGGAAAGTTGTCATCATGTCATGTTAAACAAGAGAGAAGTGGCCTTTGAGAACGAGTTTGACTAGTCTAATAACACCGCGTCGATTCCAAGTCATATGCCGTTTGGTTTACCGTAATGTTCAACAGGGTAATCCAGCTGTCTATGTTCAGCGACGTAGAACTAATTGGATCAAAACCAACCACCCATCCTTCCAAAGCTTTATGTCTAGTAGTTTTACTTTTTAAGTGGTCAAGGGGATCAAAGCAGCATGTGTTGTTCTGTGTAGTCCTCCTTCCCCGTACCCTTTTATGACTTGTTCATATAATATCTTTGTGGAAATAGACCTCTGGCGGTCAATAAAATGATTTCTAATCTAACTTAGGTAAACCTTTTCCAAAGGCAGAACTTGCTGCTTTTCGCGGTCGGTTGAAAGACCGTTGCCCTAAAGTTGAACGCATTAGATTTAGATTTACCCCCCAAAAGAAGGTTTAAGAAAAAGGGTGAAGTTATGTGTCAGAAATTATTGCGGGTGCCAGTAAAGAAGGCTGAGATTCTGTTTTGAAATCTTTCTTATCTGAAATGAAATCAACTGCAAGTTGCACACAGTCACACAGGACTGCTTCTACGACCATGTTCGTTCACCGCAGAAATGTCTGCCATAAAAATATCACGCGCACGATATTGGCAACAGGCAAGGACTGGAGAAGCCATCGCCAACGGAGGTAAATGAATGCGGTTCCAATGCAAACACGGCCACCATATATAGCGGACAGGGGTCAGGACTTTCACCTACGTAAATGACAGGGGACTGAGAAAATCGGTCCAACGCGGTTTCGCTTGAAATGACGCCAAACCATTAAAATGCATAATTTTATTTTTTTGACAAAATTATTATATATGTATGAAAATCAACGAAATATTCAAATATATTAAATAAAAAATATATAAAGACCAGTTGAAAGCATAAGACCATAAAATACTATGTATTTTTTTTTTTAACATTTTTTAACAATCTTTGATTGGTTCTCATCCACATTTAATGATTTTTATCCAAAAAAATTACATTTTCTAAAAATATATTATTTTAATAAAGTGATGGCATCATCTAAAAAAAAAAAATCTGCGTAAATTTCTTTAATTATATTAACAAGACTCTTTCAACTAATAAATAAATATAAAGCCGTTTAGAGATATAATTAATTTTGTAAGTAATTTAAAATTTTGAATCAAAATACGTCGAAGTTGTTGTCTTCATATCGTGGCCCTTACGGTTGGAGTTGGCGTAAGCCAAGAATATGGTTCCAGGAAAGATGGCTAAATTTTTAAGCATCTCTCTCTCTCTCTCTCTCTCTCTCTCTCTCTCTCTCTCTTTTACTTCATTGCTGCAAAATCTAACTCAAAGCCTCGGTTCAGGATCATGGAAAGAATCGTTAATAAATAGCTACCCTGATTGCATTGAATCCAAGTAAAATCTTCCAAATCAACCTTCATTTACCTCTTTTCAATTTCATTCATCTTCTTCCACACAGTTATTCGATATTATTCTGAAGGAGTATTAACTTGAAATTACATCCCGAGAGCAACATGTACCAAAATATGTCTCGCTCCCTAAAATTTTGAAGGTAGGAAAGTCCCTCTCCGAACAATTTTGGAAGAATACTTGTGGACACTGGTCAGATGCATCCAGAAATTTTGTACTTGGAGGTAACTCGCGACACAAAGAACCCATCCCTCTATTGACTGGGGTTTAAGGTTAAGGTTTAGAGCCGAAGCAATGCAACTCAATCATGGGCCGATGGATGTCTGACCCACTCAAATCCTTGGAAGGAAAAAAAAAAAAAAAACAAAGTCAATTGGACACCTACTCCTGGCTCTTGATCCAGGAATTGAAGACCTCCTGTACTGGTAGAGAGTTGTTGGATAGCCAATGAGAGGCTAAATCCAAATCATCCGTAAGATGGATGGATGGCAATCAACGAAGGGCTCAATCCATACTTGCTATGCTCTAGGCCTTTTAGCTTTTGACCCACCTAGGAGGCTACTCCGGCTTCCAGTAAAGTAGAATATTAATAATTTTCGGAGACTGGGATGAGCGAGATTTTGAGGCTTCATAATCGTACTAGACTCTACGACTATTATTGATGTCCGTGTGCATACGTTGCCTGGGGGCACTGAACGCTTGCTCTGTATGCTCAGTTGTGAAATGTGGATCAATTTGTTTAATCCTGACAAAATATTTTCTGTAAGATTCATTTTCTGAGAGAGAGGGAATGACTTGTTTTCCTGTTGTTTCGCAGCAACATTGAAAATAGGGCGTAGAAAACTACAAAATTTTGGCAACTAATTGGGAATGGATTCAAACCAAAAGTAAAATAAAAACAGCGGAGAGACCTAGATATAAGAGATGCCAATTTCTGTGCCAAATTAAACAAAGCATTCGACAAGTTTAGGGATTTCTTGTGCAGCCGAAACCATTTCCATGGGCAATTAATTGGTGTGGATGCCGTCAGTCGTGGGATGGAATGGGCCGAGGACAGAGGCATCGAATCAAAGGACGGAATATAGAGGGCATGGAAGGCAGGCCCAGCTGATGAAAGGCCCGCAATGAAGTCTTCCGAGCCATAGGCTATATTTGGTCCACCCATTAACGTGCTAACTGAGCTATGTTAGCGGACAATAACAACTTTATCGCAGGCTTAACATAACCAAGATGGTGTTAATTGAACGAAAACTAAATATGACAAAAATGATTGCCTCTGCCTTCTTTCTCGCCCCCATGGAATAGATGGAATAGATCCTAAACAAACCTACGTCCCTTCTAACATCTGCACTTCTCCTGTGTTGTTGCTCTGGCTGTGCCCACCACTTGCTTCGACAGATCCATCCTCCTCCATTATTCATGTAAATTTCGTTTTGAGCTTTCAAATCGATCACTCTCGTGCTTATCCTTCTCCAGTCACATAAAAGACAATTAAATGGTTTGCTGTCCCATCTTGCATCTTTCTCTGAAAGCTACAAAAGAAACCGGAGACAGGATGAGAAATACATATACAATAGTTCGTTACGTTTAAATGAGAGTCTCTTCTCCTTTTCTTAGAAGCGAATTCCTTCTCCCGACTTCTTGCTTCCTCATTGGACGACGTCGATTGATGGACGGTGATGATGCCGACCAAAAACCACTTGGGACCATTATTTTGATATATACAAGTAAATAATGTATAAGTGAGAATAATGTATAAATTTAGAATGAAAATGAGGCATTTAAGATAAGAAATGTTTGGAGTTAAGGAAGGATATTAAACATGTATATTTGTTGCTTATTTAGACTTTATTTAATTATTTATTTTTTTCAATTTCAGAATGTTAACACAGTACACGTCACCTATTCACGGGAGGTTTCTAACAAAAACCCAATGAATTAAAATTGCTGTAGGCATTGCTTTCCTTAACGTGTACATTACAGAGGAAAGCCGAGTCCGTGTAGAATGAAGGTTGGGACTTCGTTTGTTGTTTTACGCAACATTTCAATCGATTATCTTTCGTATCATTGGGGTCACAACAGACTTTTTCCGTGTGGAGCAAATTCCAGGGTCATGCCCCCGCTGAATAAGGAGGCTTGAAAGAGCCAGCCAATTCAGTGTTCTTAGAGTAACTGAATGAATTATAATTTGAGGTAGTTGGTGGAGAGTATTCGCAACGCGATATGCCCTGTTTTCCACGCATGGTCCTCCGCTAGTTCAATACTATCAATCTATGGCTAGTTAGAAACGGAGCTTCCAAGACCAGGAGATTCCGAACAAGTCCCATCACCCAACAACAACTAATCCCTATGCGGGGGGGGGGGGGGGGGGGCATATATTTTTATATATAATTTTTCTCAATTTAAAAAAAAAAGAGTAAATAAAGACAATGTTTTAAACTCCACGCGGCCCAAACCAGAGATTTTTTTTTTCTTTCTTTTTTGTTTAATCACCCGAGTGACGACGACCAGGTAGTCTTCTTTTTTTTTTTTTTTTTTTTTGTTTTTGTCCGATCTAGACTGGAATGGTAGAGGAACAGAAAGTACCGATTGCGCCCAGAAGTGATCATTTTCTCTGCTCATGTAAAGTCGGTACGATAAATTGGACGACCCTACCTTCTCTGAACTCCCCATTGTAACCTTCGGCCACCTGTCTACTCTTAAACCAAAGGTAAGTGCAAAAACCAAATTAAAATTTTTATTTCTTTCTTTTTATTAAACTTCAGCATTGGGGGCCTCTTTCTTTATTTGCGCATTTGTTATGAGTTGGATCTTTTTTACGTGTTCGTACAGAACCCCCAAAAAAAAAAAAAAAATCCTCTTTAATGATTTATTATGCCAAGAGCTTTTCTTTTCTTCTTTTTTTTTTTTTCTCTCTCTCTCCCTCAAAAAAAAAAAAGTCTCCTCCACCTGGCAATTACGATGAGACAGCTACGGTAGCTTGTACTTCTTTATCTGTCTGTGTCAAGTCACTATGGATGCAAGTATTTAAGGGGATACGCAAATGCATTTGAGATTTAAGATCAGTACTGCTTGAAGGAGCCCTAAAGATCGAAGAAAGAAAAAAAAAAAAAAAAAAAAAAAGGAAAGGCACACGGTATACGCCCCGGCAGCTGTGTTCTGTTACCTCGTCACGACCTGTACCATCATCTTGCCATCGGGACCGGATGGTGGTGGACCCAAAATTCCAGACCCCCTGACTTCTATATTCGTTGCAGTGTAGGTTTGTAATACTGATCCCTGTCTCTCCCCACGTATCTGAGTCCACGTCTGTTCAATTTAGAAGACTTAAGTATCAAACCATTTAATTCGATAAAGAAATTAAATAATTTGGATAATTGAGGCAGATTGCTCGTCTTTCCCTCTCCACAGCCCTTTTAAATAAAGACTGTTGGTACCGTTTGGACAAAGCTAAAGCATACGATAATTTTGTTGTTGATTGCTGGCTTGCTCGTCTGGTTGGTAAGAAGAGAAAAAACAATGAAAAATGAAACGAAACTGCACTAGTAAACGTTGTTGTGTGTGAATCACCAACTCAAGGTACCCCTCTCTCTCTCACTAGTAAACATTTTTTTTTTTTTTTTTTCAATTTCGGTTTTCATTTATAAAGTAAATAGATGTTCGTATCAGGACAAATCTGAAAAGCTTAGATTGTGTCTTTGGTGAATCCCCGAAGCATACTCTTCCGAAATGGAGCAGTAAAATAAAAAGTCACGGAGCAAATGCGGATTAGGTAAAGTGTTGGTTGACTAACCGAGTGAGACTACCATTCGCTGGATTCCCATTCTGGCCCTACTAAAATGGCCCGCTATCCAAGCCACGCATTCCCCACGACAAGGGTTGAAAACAAACTTGGAAAAAAAAAAAAAAAGGAAAAGACCGTAAATTACATCTCAAAGGTTTCTTTTTATTATTATTATTTTTTTATGGGCGGTTTCGAAGATTGTTCCTTTAATAAGTTAATTAACGGGAACCTGATATTTGTTTTCTCCCGGGGGAGGGGGGGGGAGGTGGGGAAATGGGGGAGATCGGTTTGAAGGAGTCTCCTAAAACTCCTAAACTCAAGCCGTTCCTCGTCACACTTGCTCCCCACTCTCTCCCCCCCCCACGGTCCCACGTTAACTTCCCAAGGACATTTTAAGTCGCCCTTACCTAAACCGCAAAATACTAGGCAGCTTTGCATCCGTGATTATTCTCTGTCTCTATCCCCGTCATTTTTTTTCTCCTTTGCCTGCTTCCTTTATCTGTAACTATCGTCTGATTGCTTTTGTCTTGTGTGTGTGTAATTGTGTTACAGCCATACACCGCTCACATTCCTTTTGCTTGACTTTCTAGTTTACTGTTCTTCATTTTCCTTTATTTTATTTTATTTTATTAATACGCAAGAAACCGAATTCTTACCTTTCACGAGATGATAAAGGCCTTGCGCTTTTAAACTTCAGCATTTTTGGGAATCTTCCCTCATTTTTCCTTCTTCCTTGTGTGCGCACACATAGACTGGCTTCACGAGTGCGCTCGCCGCCCCCCCCCCCTTTTTTTTGTTTTTTTGGGGTGCTGTTCCAGCTTTATTTTCGTCTGGGATTCCTTTTGCTTTGAATTGAGCGTTCTTGGTTCAATTTTCAACTCTCGCTCTTATCTACTTCACTCAAATTCAGTTCTTTTTGTCTTTTCTTTTTCTAATTCTAATAAGTCATGCTAAAAGATTTGGATTTGATGCCTGTGGTTACTGTTTATGCCCCCAGTAACTTCTGAAGTTCTTGCTTCCTGGGTCTTGTTTTTTTTTTTTTTTTTTGTTCCTTAGTGGACTTACTTTTACTCAAATTTGGATTACCTGCATATCTGCCGGTTTGCTAAAATTGTCCATTTCTTGTTCCCAATGGTTGGGTTGGAGCTATAAAGCTCTCCGTAGTCTAAAGATTGATTTTTTTTTTTTTCTCTCCTTAGGTTCAATTGACCTTACAAAAGAGACAGAAAATGAAGGGTACGGTGCTCTCTAAGTTGTTGATTTTGGTTGCTGTGTATCTGCTACGTGGTTTTGTCGAGAGCGAGGCCAAGGAATGTACAAACATTCCTACTCAGCTATCATCACATACATTGCGATATGAACTCTTGGCATCAAAGAATGAAACTTGGAAAGAGGAGATGTTCGCACACTATCATTTGACACCAACCGACGACTCAGCTTGGGCTAATTTGCTACCCAGAAAAATATTGAGAGAAGAAGATGAGTTCGATTGGGCAATGATGTACAGGAAGATGAAAACTTCCCTTGAATCCTCTGGAGATTTCCTTCGAGAGGTATCACTACATGATGTGAGATTGGACCCGAGTTCAATTCATTGGCAGGCCCAACAAACAAATTTGGAGTACTTGCTGATGTTGGATGTAGATAGACTTGTTTGGAGCTTCAGGAAGACCGCAGGTTTACCTACACCAGGCAAGGCTTACGGTGGCTGGGAGGCCCCTGATGTGGAGTTACGTGGCCACTTTGTAGGTTAGTTCAATTAGTTTGTGATTCTGGTTGATGGTCGTTGATTTACCGACGTATCATATGGTCAAAAAGCCTACAATTCCTTTCCTAGTTATCTCTTTCTTCGTTCGAGTTAGCCATAAATTCTATGAATGCTAAAAAGGGCCCTGAAAACACATTAAAAAAAATTAAATAATCATCACGCTATTCATTCTCTGCTTTTTATCACTTTTACTTTTTTTGGGCAGAGCAGATCGTTCACTACTCGAAGATAACTTAGTCATTAGTTCATTAAACATTCTGCTTTAAAAGAAGACCTTTTCGTCCATCCTCTTCTGTTGTCTTGCCGGGAGGCAGTATTATCTTCCGTTTCTTCTGCACTCTTTTCTTTATTGAACATGCTCTGGAATTCGAACATTTATTTCCTTCCAGAAGCATGGATTTTTTTTTTTTTTGGAAAATTCAATCGTATTGATATGTTTGCATCTGAATTAAACATTACTGCAAAGTTATATGTCGAAGATACTAATCCATGGTTTACGACAAGCAATTTAATTTTGCCTTATGGCATGTTTTGAAGGCCACTACTTGAGTGCATCAGCAAAAATGTGGGCCAGTACTCATAATGACACTCTCAAAGGGAAAATGTCTGCAGTAGTATCTGCCCTATCTGCCTGTCAAAACAAAATGGGCACCGGATATCTCTCTGCCTTTCCTTCCGAGCTATTTGATCGCTTCGAAGCTATAAAACCTGTCTGGGCTCCATACTACACCATTCATAAGGTAAATATTCCTTCTAGTTGCCTCTGAAAAAGGAATCACATCAAGTGACTAAGCGGGCTTACAATTCATCTCGTCAACTTGGCAGATCTTGGCTGGTCTTTTGGATCAGTATACTTTTGCAGATAATACTCGAGCTCTTAAAATGACGACCTGGATGGTTGATTACTTCTACGACCGTGTTCAAAATGTTATAGCCAGATACACGGTGGAACGACATTTTCAATCTCTCAATGAAGAAACTGGGGGAATGAATGACGTTCTTTACAGGTTGTTCACAATAACAGTAAGTCATCAAATTTACTGAAGCTCTTGATGCACTTCATAATCGTGCTGTGGGAGATTTTGCACCGTTGACTCTAGAAATACCAACGACTGTTGCCCTGAATAGAGCAATGTTAAATCATGGCAGTTGGTTTCTGACATGGGCTTCATATGCTTCTACATGCAGGGAGATTCCAAGCATTTATTGTTGGCTCACCTTTTTGACAAACCATGCTTCCTTGGTTTGCTCGCAGTACAAGTAAATTTTTTGTACTTTGATGACAGGATGATCTATACTTTCGACATGCCAATGCTTTGCATTGTGAAATATGCTGGCAAAAAATTGCCATTTCCATTTATAGGAAAAAAATGTTGCCGTCATTGCTTTTAAGATATTCACAATCAAACCATTAGAATTTCAATTAAATCCCATGTCATTTATTGGTTGCAGGCTGAAGACATTTCAGGTTTCCATGCCAACACACATATCCCTGTTGTTATTGGATCACAAATGAGATATGAAGTCACTGGTGACACACTTTATAGGGTAAACTACCTCACCACAATGACTTTTTTTGTTTAACGAAGTCTAGCATCATATTGATTATCTATGTCTGCTATATTCTTATGTGGATTATTATTGTTCAATGTGCATTCAAAAGCAGCAAAGTCTTGGTCTTAAATTTAACTAGGGTGGCTCTATGATTTTTTTTTCACCATTCTGTTCTCATTATGAACTGAGTTTGCATATTCATTTAAAATAATCTACCCCATGGCATATTTGCTTTTGATTTTGAACCTGCCCTCCCATCTGGTTTCCCTAAAGACATGATTAAACATGAAGTATATAATGTTTTGCTGACAGCTTAAATATTTGTGAGACATCCAAGGATTTTTCTAGCGGAAAAGGCTTAATTTCTTTTTATAACCCTTCTTTATTCCAATTGGTGTTCCAGGATATAGGAACATACTTCATGGACATTGTCAACACTTCTCATGCATATGCTACAGGAGGAACATCAGTTGGCGAGTTTTGGTACTAATGAATAGAGGAAGTTGATCTTATTGCAAAAATATTTAAAGCCATGCTCCACACTTGGCAGAACAGTCATTAATTTGTGTCCCTTAATACCTTATTCTGCCCCATCAGGTCTGATCCAAAGCGACTAGCTAGCACATTGCAGTCAGAGAATGAAGAATCATGCACAACTTATAACATGCTGAAGGTATCACCAAGTGACCACCAATTCCCTCCTTTGTCTGGTTCCTTGGGATTTGTTATACCAAGAATTGAAAAATTGGTGGTGGTAGCATGTACTTGAGTTTTACTTAGTTTCACTTTCATGTGTTGCCAACCCGAACTACTTCAAATTCTTAATTTATCCACTTGAATGTGTAGGTCTCTCGCCACTTGTTTAGATGGAGCAAAGAAATGGCATATGCAGATTATTATGAGCGTGCCTTGACAAATGGTGTGTTAGGCATTCAAAGGGGAACAGAGCCCGGAGTGATGATTTATATGCTTCCACAAAGGCCTGGAAGTTCCAAAGCCAGAAGCTACCATGGATGGGGAACACCAGATAACACTTTTTGGTGTTGCTATGGAACAGGTGTGAGAGATTTTTGGACTTTTTATTTGCTAGATTCGTCATTCCAACTTGCTGGTTCCCTTGTCCTCTCTGACAGTTAACATTCACAACTTTTGGGCCGTGCTAGAATTTGATACTTTGCGCTGCCCCCACAGGAATTGAATCTTTTTCAAAGCTTGGAGATTCCATATACTTCAAAGAGCAAGGACAAGTTCCAGGTCTGTACATCATCCAGTATATATCAAGCTCTCTTGATTGGAAATCTGGACAGATTGCGCTTAATCAGAAAGTTGATCCTGTTGTCTCCTCTGATCCTTATCTTCGAGTGACATTGACCTTTTCTCCAAAGGAGGTACTTGCTTTGCTACAAATAATTCCTCCTATCTACCACCTAGAAGTAGCAGTGCTCTCAGTTCTTTCTCTAAGAAACACTAATATTTCATGCTGGATCTGATTTTGTCAGGGAGCAGGCCAATCATCTGCCTTGTACTTGCGGATACCAACTTGGACAGTTTCTGATAATGCTGAGGCAACATTAAATGCCCAAAGTTTGGCCCTACCAGCTCCTGGTATGAGGCACTGCACTCTATTCTTTGTCCTATTGTGTTAGATTAAGCTCCCTCACCATAATGGCCAAAGAACTGATCTTTTGGAACCTTTTCTTATCATGCTGGATCTTATCGGGGACTTAAAACCCTTCTACTCCCGATGCAGGTAATTTCCTATCAATCACTAGAAAATGGAGTGCAGATGACAAATTAACCCTTCAGCTGCCCATCAACTTAAGAACAGAAGCTATCAAAGGTACTCTGAGGAAACCTGCTTTATTAATTCTACACATCTGCCGATTGTTAGTGTGGATTCTTGCCGGTAGATTAAATGACTGAAAGAGTTGTTTGACAATGTTCAGATGACCGAGCTGAGTATGCTTCTATTCAGGCAATATTATATGGACCTTACCTGCTTGCTGGTCTAACCAGCGGTAACTGGAACATCACTTCAGGGAGAGCTGTGTCAGACTGGATATCTCCAATTCCTGTTGCTTATAATAATGATCTAGTGTCCTTTTCACAAGCATCAGGAGATTCAACTTTTGTCTTAGCAAATTCAAACCAATCGATTAAAATGGAAAAGTTCCCTAAATCAGGCACCGATGAATCTGTTCATGCCACTTTTAGACTCGTCTTAAATAATGTATCTTCTTTTCAAGATGCTATGGGGAAATCAGTCAGGCTAGAACCATTTGATCTTCCAGGGAAAGTTTTAGTGCAGCAAGGAAAAGGCAAGAGCCTTGCAATTGCAAGTTCTTACAGCAGTGATGACTCTACATTCTACCTGGTTTCTGGGTTGGATGGACAAGATGGAACTGTGTCCTTGGAGTCAGCAAGCCAAAGGGGATGCTTTGTTTTTAGTGGTGGGGATGATGCCTCTAGCGTAAAGCTTAGCTGCAAATCGTCGGATCCTGGGTTTAGTAAAGGAGCTAGCTTTGTGAAGAACAAGGGGTTAAGTGAGTATCATCCCATCAGCTTTGTGGCAAAGGGGGAGAAGAGAAACTTTGTTCTGGTGCCATTACTTAGCTTGAGAGATGAATCTTATACTGTTTATTTTAACATTCATGCGTAGCAATATTAAATTTGCTTGCATGACTTAATTAGAGATTTAGCCATTTATATCGC